>CM017769.1:22602366-23304866 GCA_008009225.1 Acer yangbiense
ACACATTAAACCCATTAAATAAACATGTCATGTTTTTGTTGAACACGGCCTCTTAACCCATTAACTCATTTGACACAATCGGTTATCAAATACGAACATGTAATTTATAAATATAGAGAGATATATAAATAACTATTTTGAAATTTAAATTGCCTATTAATTTTTTTAGCTGATGAAACAAATGAAGTTTAAATGTCGAGCGGATAAAATTTATTTGTTTTGATTAAAATTCTAAATTTAAGACATTTAAATTTTTTTAATAGTTTAATAAAAATTGTTGAATTTTAAAATTGCTTTACCAAATATAAATACTTAGGGCGCGTTTGTTAACGTTTTCAAAAACTGTTTTTTGTTTTTTGAGTTACAAAAACTGGAAAAACCCGTTTGGTGGGATGATTCCAAAAAACTGTTTTATAAAACATTGAGAACAGTTCTCAGTTTTAATGAACAAAAAATTGAGAACTCTGAGAACAACAATTTGTTGTTCTCAGTATTCTTAAAAACTTTTTTTTAGCAATAAAATTTACTCAAACCAAATCCTTTGGATCTTCATGGATCTATACCTTCATGGATCTATACCAAAAAGATGATGATGATTTCGATAGGTTTGATGATGAAAATTAAATTTATTTATTATTTAATTTTAATTTTTTTAGTTTTAATGTTTAATTATTTTAATATCACTTTTTCATTATTTATAATATTAATCTTTTAAAAATGATTTTAAAAATATTATACCAAACACGTTTTTTATGTTTTGATTCTCCGAATATCGTTTTCAACCATTGCTACCAAACGTGTTTTCGAATTCAATAAAATAAGTTTTTCGAAAACTTCAAATTACAAGAAAACAAAAACTGAAAAACGAAAACGTTACCAAACGGCCCCTTAAATTCTTCATTTTCTCTTTTCCAACCGACTAATAATATTTTATAAGCCAATTCATCAAAGTTAATTAGTTATCAAAGAGCTTAAGTCTTCAAATGGAGTCCCACACTCCCACTTCAAATTATCGAAAATATATTAGACAAAATATTAATTTTTATTAATAATATAAAAATAAGTAAACATACAAGTGTAAGATAATAAATAAATTTAAGACAGAAATGAAAAAAAAAAAGGTTGAGTGATTCCTCTTCTATATATCACCCTAATGCCTTCTCTTATAAGTTGCCACCGTACACATTCAATAAAGTAAGGTGTTTGTTTGTTTACTCTAAAAAGATAAAACAATTTTCTATATATAGCAAGCCAACCAAAGTGATGAAGGGAATCAATGCAACCATGAAATCATCTTTTCTCTTAGAATGGTAACCTTGTCAGCTGCATTTATTGAACTGGAACTATCGGTCATCTGTCCAATTTAAAATAGGCATAAAATTACTCAAATCATGAAATTAAATTAATGTCATGATCAAATTAAATAATTAGAAAAATAATCATGAATATATATATATATATATTTCTTTAAAATAAGATTTCTCCCATGCATGATGAATATTACTATTTCCAGTGATAATAATACATTTGCGGAATATATAAGGGCGAGCAGGCAGTAGAGATGATATGATCTATCTTTTCGGTATTTAATTATTTCATAATTAATTAAGGCGATAAAGCGTATAATATACCTGTAAATGCAAGTGGTAAGAGACCCTCTCCTCACAAACTTGAAGAGTGGAGGCACTCAAAATGCACATGCCTTGTGCTTGTACATTCTGCAATAGATTTGAGACTTGATCATGATCCTTTTGTATGCATAATATTTGTATTATCACTTGTTCACCTTTTACAACTTCATGAATCGATACCGAGGGAACTTGATGATCATTTGATGATGAGGATGTTTGGCTGATCAGGTATTTTTGCTTTTCAGTTGCTGATACCAAATTATTCTTCCTCAGACTAAGCTTCTCTATTTCTTTTTCTAGCTCTGGAATGTATTCAACAGCTCTATCTATCAAAACAGGTGCATTAACTCTTCTCTTCTGTAAAAAATCCAAACCAACTATGAATTGATGAAAAAAATTGGATACAACGTATACTCTAGGTAAATAGTAATCAGTTAATAGATCCAGAAAATGATATATATTAATAAATTATATGTAAGGTTGAAATACTTGCTCTGTTGCTCAGACACCATTTGATGATTAGATGTATATACCAAGCACTTTCAAACGTACACACCTTAATTTAGCATATAATTGATATATTTACACAGATAATAATTAATTAATAAGCTAAAGAAGTTAATTACAGTAATGATAATAGAGGTGAAGTGTCAAACCTTCGTTGGCGAATAATTAGGTAGCAATGCTCCAAGAGCTAAGTAGGTGGCGTTAAGCTTCTTCCTTCTTACTTTCTCCTTCGCATTATGCTCTTGTTTCTTTGAATTATTTGATAGCCCTTCTTCTGCATTTGCTTCAACAACATATGTATTGATTCTGTCCTCCAGATCATGTTCTTGTAATTCTTTGTTGGTATTGGCCTCTATTAATGCTGAATTTTCTTGTTCAAGAAAAATACTCGGTTCCAATCTGCGGTCATGATCACATTCTTGTTCCAAAATTTGGCACAAGTTTTCAAAAGACTTCATGAAGGTTGTGGTTGTGGACAAACTGTTATCATGATGCTTGGTGTTGTTTTCTTGTATTATTCCTTGTTTAGTGATAGAATTGGGAATGGTCGCCGTTGAACTACTTTCTTGTTGGTGATGATCAACAAGAACACAAAACTGATCACAACTACTTGTATCATCATTGTATTGATCAATTGATCCTATGTTCTTTTCTTGTATAAGTGGATCTGGATTAGCTGAAGGAACTGGCAAAATATTAACTTTTTGATTCCCGAGTCCATTTTCTGGCAGTGCTGATGAACAACTTTCTTGCTCATTAAATAAGTGACCAAAACTGATATTATTGTCATAATTATCCTCTGTAGCTAGAAATATGCTGTTATCTTCTACAAGTGGCCAAAAACTGTCGGAATCATAGAAAGGTATGGAAAAATTGTGATCGACATGATCGGAAGTGTCAAGTGGAGAAGACATTTGTGTTGAGTGCTTGGAATACAGAAATTTGAATTGGGGCCTGCTTTAATCAAGAAAAAAAAGAACATTTATGTACAAAAAAGGTTATTCAAGATATGATATGTACATAATTTGAGCTAAAAAGTTTTAGACGCCCCGAAATTATAAGATTAATCAAAACTGCAAAAGAAGAAGTTATACTAATTATATCCATTAATTGCTATATATTTGCTAGGGTTTAAGGTGAAATTAATCAAGCAAGCCTCGAATATTATAAAAGCTATGAAATATATATCCCTCTTAATTTCAAAATCTCTTCTTCTTCCCAAGAAACTAATCTGAATGTAATATAAAATATAGGTTGAAACCCTATATCAAATTAAATAACAGCATATATGTCAACTAATGCAAGAGAACATAAATTTAGGTCATGATTTTGCGGAAAACTAAAGTAAATATAGTTTATTGGTCTTGTCTAAATCATGATTCATATAAATGAACAAGATGGAAACATTCAGTTGCTGTGAGGCAGCACGTACCTTCAAACGCCAAGCATGGAAAAGATAGCTAGAGAGAGGCATAGAAATCAAATAATAGCTAGTGAAAGAAATATCCATACCTTATATTGATCATGATTATATATATATTCGAACGAATGATACTGCTACACGTTGAAACAGCAAAAAAGTCAATGTATTTAGAAGAATGAAAATAAGATGGTTGAGTTAAGTAGCTTGTCACGAATGAAAGAGACCGAGCACAAAATAAATCATTATAAGATAAATGAGAGAGAGAGAGACTCTTCTCAATCATAAGACAACAAATTAATGAAATTACTCATCAGAAAGAAAAACAAAGATGACATAATGGCTTTCCTCATTGGGAAGATAATTAATGAAAAATAATATATACTTTGAAAAGTCTATATGTATAATTAAAAAATGGCAATGAAAGAGTTTCGTTTAGCTTCATCAAATTTTGAAAAAAAAAAAAAAAAAAAAAAGATAATTGATCAGATGTTGTGTGTGTCGATCTGTTGGATATAACATGTAAAGGAAGCATTTCTTTTACAGATTTCAAATAAAATAAAATATAATAAAGTCTGATTTAGTACAATATGCCTTGATGCAAGTAAATTGCTGTATAAGCAGCAGTACAACTTCCCTTCTTACCGTTTGCTGCATTTCTCTGACAGTTAGACACGTTATGAAATCAAAAATGCTCAAGTGTTGCAACTAAATTTTTGTGGAATAAAAGGTGATATTGGAGAAAAGATATAATTACGTACGTGATCCATGGACCATGACCATGATAGACTTTTATGGAGTTTAATATATATATTTCATGAGAATTAATTGATTACTACTCTCAAATAATTATATATGAGACATACAGAGTGGTTAATTTAGTATCAAATGCTAATTAACCGATGATCTATTTGTTGATGAACAAAGAATACTCCTTAAGATGATTGAAGTTAAAATCACTCTAAAGTTTTCCCCGTTATTTTTCTTTTTAACTTCTCTTGCCTTTTGAGATGGTGTTAGATATATGACCACAACCTCATTTATGTGCCATCTGAACTTTTTGTTGGGAAAAGTAACACGGAAGCGCCCCCTAATATGCACCACAAAAATAAATAATGTCTAATAACATAAAAATAATATGAGAGAATCCAATTATACAACACAAGATTTTAAGTGGGAAACTCAAAATAAGGAAAAACCACTACCAAGTACCAACTAGACCACAATGTAGAAATTTTTTTTTGAAACGGCAAACTTTATTAATCGAAACACCAAGAAAGAGACAAAGCAGACGCAAACAGCAGACAAGACGAAAGCAAACGCCCAAAACAGACAGGGACACCCCACGCACAAGGAAAAGGCACAAACAACGCCCAGAGACAAAGAGAAGACACCACAAAACAAAGACAGAACATCAAAAACAGACCAAGCCAATTAAAACACACTCCATACCACATTAATGCCGAACTCTCCAACTTTTACCCAGGAAACCGCCACAGAAGAATGAACCATTTGAGAAACGTAAAACCCCTCCAATTCCCGCCCTCCCCAACTCACTGAAACAAACCTTTAGCTTCTTAGCTATAGCTAGCCCAAATGGACCAAACGAATCCAAACTCGAAATCGGACATAGCCCCGCCCAACTAGTAAACCAGCCAATTATGATCTTAAATGCATAACTATTCACAGACTAACACCCTATACAAGAGCTCCATAGCCCCCACAACCAAGAACAAAGCAAGAATACCACATAGCGGACAAAGCGAGCCATTGTCCATGGCAACACCGAAACGGTTCAATACCTCGCTAACCAAAATCCTAAAAACAACACAAAACCATCCTAACCTACACAGAAACAAACTAACCGGATAGAGCTTCGTATCTTGCTTTGTCTTCCTCTTCCCTTCTCTTGATAACTTCCAGAATTTCTTCTTCCTTGCCTAAGAATACAAAACCAATGGCTCTACCAGTTTCTATAACTTTGATTGCCTCCTCTTCTACTGATCCATCATTCTTCTCTATGATTTGATTTTTGGCAAACCTAGTCCTCATTCCATGTTTGCTTGAGGACCTGTTTTTACCTCTGCTACTTTGTTTACTCTCTTGAACTGGAGCACTAACCACCTCGCTGACCAATACGCTTTCACTTCCATTCCGATCCTCCTCACTGTCAACAGCCGAAGAATTTGCAACTTTCGTCTTCTCTGCTTCAATCGTCACCCGGACCATTTCTTCTTTACGAACTGAATTGTCGTTACTAACCACCTCTTACTCTTCCTTGTCATCTGGCTTCCCTTCTTCGTGAGACAAGCGTTGCCTAAATCCTTCTTCTTCAGTGGCTATACCCACTTCATGATCCAAAACTGGCTTAATATTTCTAACAAGTCTTCCAATCTCTGATGGGCTCACTTCCAAAGGTCCAAGGTCCACACAAATGTCTACCCTCTGATTAGGATTGAAGGGCTTTAAACAATTGGGTCCATCAGAAGCCAAACTAAGAGAGACCTTCTTGGGCTTAAAGGAAGACTTTGGCCCAATCATCTCTGGCTCCATAACCTTCCCTATCTGTCTGGAGCTCTCTCCTTTCTCCATATGAGACATAGAAAATTGTTACAACTTCATACTCAATATTCTTTCTAACCCCAAACCTCAATTACAACTAAGTCTTACTGAGCCCCAACCTCACTAACCAAGTCCTAAGCTCAGCTCACAACTCTCTTTAGGTCCCTACTAAGTGTCCCCTAGATAACCCCTTAGGATCCCCCCATATCCTCTTGGCTGCACCACCCCCTAGGATATCTTTGGGATAGAGTTCTCCCTCTGGATCTCCCTAGCCTA
This sequence comes from Acer yangbiense, assembly GCA_008009225.1. Classification (NCBI taxonomy): domain Eukaryota; kingdom Viridiplantae; phylum Streptophyta; class Magnoliopsida; order Sapindales; family Sapindaceae; genus Acer; species Acer yangbiense. The sequence continues at coordinate 22,608,763 of CM017769.1, forward strand.
AGGTCTCACTCCCTTAGTTCTCCCTCTCTTTGATGTTTCCAAGTGTCTCTTAGGTCTCACCATGTGTATACAACCAAAAAATAAGCCTTCATATTTATAGGTTGAGTATTCTTGGTCCCAAAGTAATCAAAAACACATCAAAACTATGAAATCCTAAAACAAATCCTTCTCCAGCACGAAAACCAACTTATACATGCATGTCTTTTGGGACGATATGTCCATTGTCCAACCTCCAATACTGGCATTGTTTTTCGTTGTTGTCTTAGTCTCGATCTCTTCAACACCATCTGAATCACATCAATAAATCCGGTTCGACCACTTTCGGATCATCAGTTGAATGTATTTGGTTCATTTGGAAACACATGTCAAATTTCTAACAAACCACCCATTTGCGAGAATTCTCAAAACCTTTGTCACTTCTTTGACAACTATTAAAACTTTTTTTTTTAATAGCATTTTATTAAATATAAGGGAGGCCAATGCCAACCCAAAACAAGAAAACAACAGTCAAAGACAGCACAAAACAAAGCAACCAACAAAACAGCCAAGGAAAACCAAGGCAAAACTGTAAAACAAGGAAAGATAGAAGAAATAGAGCAAAAGACGAGAAACCAAAACAGAGGCCATCAAAAGGCGATAAAAAATTGCAAGCACATCAGAGTGTTAGTTGTCTCCCCAAATAATAAAATCCCACTAAAACCCGATCCTTTCTTAGCCAACATATTCGCAAAAGAGTTGGTCGCTCTAGGATTGAAGACAATATAAATGTTGCCCCGAGAATTGACCAGGCTTCTAATATCATATATGGTGTTAACATGCTTGATGCAAACCAAAGCCATCGTTGTTCACCCACGAGACCGCTACCTTAGAATCACTGATAATCACAATGTCTCTTCCACGTAAAGCATCATTGGAAACACACAACTTGCACGCTTTGTGAATGGTAAGAATCTCTACTGAATTAGAATCTTGGATACCTATCCACTACGAGAAAAGATAGAGAACCTTATCATTACTATCTCTCATCACACCACAAATACTCACCATACTAGGAGACCCCCTTACAGAACCGTTCACATTGAACTTTAAAGCACCAAAAGAGGGAGGGGTCCAAACTTCGGAGGCAGTTTGCTTCACCACTTTTCTATCCATGCAGCAGTCCCTGATATTGAGAAGAAGAGAAGTTACAGTGTCCTGAGATCCCAAGCCAAGGTGTTTGAACCACCAAACCACTTGAAATTTTACCATGTCTATAGGTGTTTGATAGCAAGGGTGAGGGCTTAATGTACAAAGTTTTAATTATAGAAAAATTATGATATACTAATATGTAGATGATAATATTAGCTTGATTCATCCTATTATTTTAATAATATAAATTTATTAATAAATATCTTTCCTATTTTATTACCCATTATTGTAGGATACAAAATCATTCTTTTTTCCTTTCATGATTTTAATTTCCAATCAAAAAATAATAATAAATAAATAATTTCCTATCATTTCATACATTATTGTCTAGTCTAGTATATATTATTATTTAATATATTTTCACTGCAAAAATCCAAGTATCTATATTAAAAGCTTACTATCTTATTCTGTAATACTCATTGTATCTTGATACAATTTTTTGAGTTTTACTCTACATTGTTTGTTAATTACATAAAAAAAAATTAATATTTGGTTCTAGATGATTTTCGAGATATAAAAGAGTGATGAGTTACATTTTAATTCTCAAAATCTATATATATATATATATATATATATATATATATATATCTATTTTTGTGGCTCTACCTTTAAAACTAAAGGGTATCACATTTTTTAACAACTTATTTCTTAAATATTAATATATTTGTCTTGCGTGACATTGAATATTAATTTTTGTGTTGATCCCCCAAAGTCAAATTCCGCCATGCTTCACAGGTCATCTAAGTTAGTTTAGCACCAACTCACTTCTCTTAATAATAATCACAGTTTTTTTTTATTAATATATTGTTTTTATTTAAAAAACAATGAAAAACAATCATACTTTCTGAATTGCACGTTTTTAATCAAGCGGTTGATGTTGATGATTAAGTAGTTGATGTTGTGCATGAACCGTAGATGATTCAGTACGTACTTGAGTAAGATGAGTACTGAGCTGTTGGTGATTTACCTGATTGTCGTAGTTATTGACTTGCAATCATTTATAGTACTAGCTATAAAAAATGCAATTAACAAGATATTAAAAAAAAAAAGGATATATACAGATCAAATTTAACAATTAGACTATAAGATCTCCAAAACATTTAACGTCAATACATGATATTACATGAGAAGGATAATTGAGTTGATTGGCCAATATAAAACCACCTCCTTGTGCCGGCGCTAATTAGTTAGGCTCTATAGTTCACGCCACAAGTAATGTGAGATGAATAAAATTGTAGAGTTCAGAAATTAAGTGTGTCAAATTCGGTGAGTGTAAAAGTGATATGTATTTTTCCGATCCTGGAAAATACATAAAGAGAATTTAGAGAAGTATTTCAGACTTATAAATACATAAAAAGAAAGAGAAGAGAAATACAGGAGATAGAGAGAGGTAAATTTGCTTAATATTTTCGATATTCCCCCATTCAATTCAAAGCAAGCCTTATATAGGCATTACAAACAATTGACTCTTAAGCAAATAACTGACTCCAAGTAATTGATTCTGGATGGAGGGAAACAACTACCCACTCACCACTAACTGACATCCACTATCTAAATTAAGGAGCACTAACAACAGGCCCCAAAATAAACGGTGCACTAACATATCAGTAACTAGACAAATGGACCACACTAAAGAACAATAATACATAAAGAAATGGGAAAGGCAACATAACAGGGAAAATCCTCACATGGCGCATGAAAGTTGCATTAGAATAATGCACATATCAAAAAGTTATGTTTTTTTTAAATGTATTGGTAAGTAGCCTTACAAGCAGGGGCGGAGACATTTGACAGCCCAGGCTAAATTTTTTGAAAAAAGTTTAAAGTTAATACATAATTACATTTACTTCCCTTATATTAGAGTGTAATAATTATATTTACTGCACTTATATTAGATTGTTACAAAATTTCCCTTAATTTACAATTCTATTAACCAAACTAACCTAACTAAACACAGAAAAGTAAAACACGTTAGAGTACCAGACACAAACAAAATACAACTTCCGAAAGCTGAATATAAACACTCCAAGCAGGCAAAGTTTAACCTCTCTCAAAATTTCTTATAAATTGCATGGTTGTCTACATGGAAAAAGAGATTACGGATACCATTGACTTAGATTCCATAATATATGAGTTCGATGCCACAATATATGACTTGGTCAGTGATTGTATTTGAATTGCATGTTTGTTTCTTATTTAGTCATCTTTTAAAAAGTTTATATATTTTGTTTAGAATATGAATTTTGAGGAGTAAGGTTCATTATCACTATAAGAAAAATAATCTAAGACAACATTCAATTAGCAACATACATCAGGTAAATGTTGCCAAAAGTCACATATCGCAATGCACAAAAAATGCATGTTGTGAAAGTGATTTACAGCAACACACATGCGTAAGTAGTCAATAATGGGAGACATATTGCAACATATAACTAATGAATGTTACGAAAGGTTATGTATTACAACACATAATGCGAGTTGTTAAAAAATCACAATATATGACAACACACATTTTACGCAAGTTGTTAAACGACTTGTCTTTCGCAACACACAAGTTCGCATGTTTTTAAACTATTAGTTTTTCGCAACACGCAAATTTACGTGTTGTTAATTTCTTGCATTTCGCAACACACAAACCCGCATGTTGTTAAATGTCTTGAGTTTCGCAACACGCAGACTTGCATGTTGCTAAATTTCCTACATTTCACAGCACACAATCTGCATGTTGTTAAAATGGTTTATCTTCCGCAGCGCGCAACTTTGCTTGTTGTTAAAAATGTGTCTTTCGCAACACGCACTTACTTATGTTATTAAAAGTAATATATTCTATAACACATCAATCTTATTGTTGTCATAGACTTATCTTTAACAGCATACTTTGTTTTAATGTTGTCAAAACTCGAAGTTTTTACAACTACATTATGCATGTTGTTAAAAATAACTAAATATTCATTTCCAAAATATGGTGTTTTTAATGCTCATTATTTTTTTATACTAATTAATTTAATCTAAATAGATAAAAATAAAAATTTAACATTTGATCATTTTATTTATATTATTAAAGGATGTTTACTCTAGCAATATAGACAGATATATAGCAATAACATAATTAATAGGGTGGTTACGCTACATTAAAAAACTTAAAATTTTGACTAAAATTTATTATTTAAATATTTAGTTATTTATTTTTATTCAATTCAACGATAGAAATCTATTATATATTATATTATATATATATAAATAATATATTATTATATTAAATAATATATAATAATATATATAATATACTTTTATATTTTATTTTTATTATCCATAATATATCATGCTATTATGAATGTTTTATAATTAGGGGTATATATTATATATTTATATTATATAAATATATTATTATATAGATTGTATAATATAATATATATATATAAATATATTATAAATTATATAATATTATTATATTAAATAATATATAATTATATATATATAATATACTTTTATATTTTATTATTATTATCCATAATATATCATGTTATTATGAATGTTTTATAATTAGGGGTAATTTGGTCAAAATACAGTTAACTCCATTCCATTCCGTTGTTAACCAAACAAAATATTACTGATTCAGAAACTAATTCTAACGTTCCAACCAAACAAAAAACTTAGTTTTCTTATGGTCACGTTTGGTTACCATTCCATCATTATTATCAGAAGTGGGCGTGGGCGTGGGCGTGGCCGGAGGCGGAGGCGGGGTGGCCGTCCGGATGGCATCGGCAGGGTGATCGTCCGGACGGCGTCGGGTGGCCAGATAGTGGTGGCGGGCCACCAGACACCGGCGGTGGTCGGACGGTTTAACATATCATGACAGTTTACTCATCTACAGCAACACACAACGTGTGTTGTTGTAGACGTTTATGTACATTGCGTGTTGCCATAAATATTTTTGAAAACGAACGTGGTGCGTTGTTATAAATATCTACGACAGCATACATAGACGTTGTCATTAGTTATAACAACGCACGCTTCATGTTGTTATTATATCTACGACAACACGCGGTGTAAGTTGTAAAATGCATATCATCTTTTGGCAACAGGCGTATCAACAACAGGCAAGGCATGTTGCGAAAAGTTTTCGCAACACACATTGCGTGTTGTGGTAGACCTAATTTGTTGTAGTGTATGTTCCCCCTTATCTAAGTGTATATTTAATTTACAATTAATGTAATTTTCTCGTATCGTCGAAGTTCGTTATTTAAAAAATGAGTAGCCCACCCAACTATAACATCCTGGCTTCGCCCCTGCTTACAAGAGTTGTAACTTATAACTCAAAAGACTAGTCTATTGCTAACAAAGTATATATATTCTACGTTTTGTGTTATATATATTCTGCGTTTTTTGCTGTTTCTTTTGCTGGTTAGCTTAGCCTGGGCTGCGTGTTTTTTCTTTCTGCTTCTCTTGGGGTTTGTTTTTTGGTAGTTGTTGTGGGTTGTTTTGGTTTTCTTGTTGCCTTGCGGTGAGGGCCGCTCTGTTGTTGTTTCTGTGTTTTGTTAATAAAGTCTTTGCTTCTCAAAAAAAAAAAAAAAAAAAAAAGTATATATACAAAAAGACCACCTAAACAGTTTATAAAATTTTAAGACCAGTAGTTTTTTTTTTTCCTTGAGAATTTTATTCATTGCATAATTGAGAGATAGTCATCAAAATTTGTATTTTCTCAGGAAAATCTACCGAGAAAGTGTATGGTAAAATTTCAGAATAAAACTATAACAAACTTCTAGAACAATTGTAACAAACTTTTATTGATCTCACTTTAATCTTAAGCTTCACTAAACAACCTATAATTACATCTCTGTTCTTGTTAATGGCAGCCCAACTCGTGAGTTTGGTGTTAAGAGGGGTTTGCGTCAAGGAGACCCTCTCTCCCTATTCCTTTTCAACGTGGCAGTTGAGGGGTTGAGTACATTGTTTAGGAAAGCTGCGGATTTGGACTTAGTGAAAGGTGTGATCTTTGGCTCGAAAGGCATGCATGTCTCTAATCTTCAACTCGCAGACGATACAATCCTCTTTATCCAACCTACAGTGGAGTACCTTCAGAATGCGAGACGTATCCTGAGATGTTTCGAATTGGCTTCGGGGTTGAAGATTAACTTTAATAAGAGCAGTGTGGTGAAAGTGGGCAAGATTAGGGAGGAGGTGACAAACTGGGGGGAGCTTTTCAGATGTCTGAATGCTTCCTTGCCTTTGGTGTACCTCGGCCTTCCGTTAGGAGGTCACCCGAGTTCGAAACTTTTTTGGTCGGATTTGATCCAATGTATTGAGAACCGCCTCGCCTCTTGGAAGAAGAATTTTCTCAATAAAGGGGGCAGGTTACTCCTTATAAGAACGGTGATGGCTAGTATGCCTATCTATTACATGTCGGCTTTCAAAATGCTCATTTGGGTTGCGCACAAATTGGAAAGACTTCAAAGGAATTTTTTTGGGGGTGATGGTTTGGGAAAAAAGAAAATCCATGCTGTTAAATGGGACAATCTTTGTAAAAGTAAAGACAATAGAGGCTTAGCTATTGGCTCTATCCTAAACAAGAATAAAGGCCTTTTGGCTAAGTGGATTTAGAGGTTCAAAGTGGAGGAGGATTCTTTATGGAAGAGAGTTATGTGTGCCAAGCACGGTTCTTTGCCGAAGTTCCTTAGGTGGGATTGGTGTGGTGGCTCTAAAGCATCATTGTTTGTCAAGACTATGACAGGGCTGTTGTAGCAAAATTCGGCTTCTGGTAATCTCCTGGAGGAGGGTTTGGTAGTGAAAATGGGCAAAGGAGATAGAGCAAGACTTTGGTCTGATATAAAAGTGGAGGGCTACTCTCTCAGGGAGGCTTTCCCTAGGATCCACGCCTTAGCCTGCGATAAGTTGAACTTTGTTAGGAATTATGAAAGGTGAGTGGAGAATACTTGGGAATGGAATGTCAAGCTCAAAAGGCCTGTTTTTAATTGGGAGGTGCATCAGTGGAATAATTTTTACCAAAGCTTGAATAATATCAGAATGGAGAGGAACTCTCAGGATACTATTGGTTGGATTTTCGATTCTTCTGGTTCCTTTTTAGTTAAATCTTTTTGGCAAAGATTAGAAGATGATCATACTGCTGATGATAGGGGTTTTAAAGAGATTTGGCGTTGCTGGTGTCCCCCTAAAATTAAAATTTTTGTGTGGCAATTAATTCATGGTAGGGTTTTGGTTAGGAATGTTCTCAGGAATTTTAGGTTGGTTAAAAGATCAGCTCTTGACTGCCCTCTTTGTCTAGAGGATGTAGAAACCATAGATCATTTATTTCTCAATTGCAAATGGTCCTAGCACCTTTGGTATAGCTGTATGTCTTGGTGGGATGTGAGTTTTTGCTCCTCTTCTTCGATTCTTGAATGGTGGTTGGGCTGGTGTGAGATGTGTCCCAAGAAAAAGTATAATAAAGCTTGGTGTTCTTTATTTTACGCAGTGGTGTGGACGATTTAGGAATCAAGGAATAGTAAGGTTTTCAACAATGGTGATGCTAGCTTGTGTCAGGCGATAGACTCTGTGAAGTTCAAATTGGCTTGGTGGTTCAAAAATTATGGAGGTGGATTGATTGATTCAGTCACTAACATGCTCTTGAACATTAAAGAGTGTTGTGTGGAGCATAGCAAGAAGAAGAATCGTCCCTCTCAGGATTGGAGTCCCCCGGCCTATGGGACCTTGCAGTTCAATGTGGATGGGTCTTGGAGAAGCTCTTCTGGCAGGCTAGTGTTAGTGGTGTCCTCAGAGACCATTCTGGCAGAATTCTTTGCTTGTTTTCTGCTAAAGTGGGTGCCCAAGATGCTGTTTCTGCAAAGATTTTGGCTATAGCAAAAGCAATTGAGTTATGTATCTCGAATCCAGAGGTTGCCAACAAAGTCATCTTTATAAGTAGTGATTCGAGGGAGGCTGTCTCTTAGGTCAATGAGAGCAGTTTTGACAGGTCTGATCTTATGCAAAAGGTGTTTAATATTCAGAGTAATCTTGCTAAATTGGATCAGACTACAGTTACTTTCATTTCCAAGGCCTTTAATTTATTAGCGAACTCGTTGGCTAAGAGTGGTTCACGTGGTGGGGCTGAAATGGTGTCTTAGAGTATCCCTTAAGCTAGTCGGTTTGGGTTCTTTGTTCTTTCGGTGCTTCTTTGTTTCTACTTATGTGCAGTGCTTTTGAGGCTTTTGCTTGTTTGGTTCTTCTTTCTGTCGTGCTTTCTCTTGGTTGTGGGGTTGCTCTGTTTTTGAGTTTCTTTGTTTTTCTTCTTTGTTGCTTTGGTTTTGTCAAAGCTCAGCGATATGGGTTTAATGTGTTGTGTTGCCCTTGTCGCAGGTCTTTGATGTTGCTTGGTTTGGGTTTGTTGCTTATTTGTTTCTGGTGCTCTTTTTTGGCCTCTTGGCCTTTGTATAAACTTTGCTTTTCAAAAAAAAAAAAAAATTACTGATGAGTTGATTGTTATGGTTGTATTTTTATTAATTTACATATTTAGTTTTTAATTAGATTATAATTTATTTATTTTAATTTAGATGTGTATTAACCACCATTAGAGCATCTCCAATGCAAATATGCATTTTCGAGTTCTTAAATAGTGCAACATCAACATTTCTATTCATAGGCCCACTTTTGAAAAAAATTAAAGAAATGCATATTCATATCTCCAATGTAATTATCTAAAGTCAAATATGCATCCATTTTATGACCAATCATAATAAAACAATTATTTCACTCTCTCTCCTCTTTTATTTTACAATTAAATGAGATTTATTCTTATCGGTGGAAAGAGTTAGAAATCTTAGTCAACATTTCTAGGAGAGTTTCTAGAATTAAAAACCCAACTCCATATTCTCTAACTTTTTTTTGCCACATTATCTTCATATTCAACTTAGATAATAGCATTAAAGAGAGTTTTTCTAACGTTTTTAATATTTATCCTATGTGACACTCCATTTTCTCCAAATCCATAATATATAGCATTGGAGATGCTCTTAGCAGTTACTAGATATAGTTTGTTATGTGAGTGGTGGATCCCTAGGTTTTAGTTAGTAGATAGTTGATCCTAAATTATAGTTAAAGTTATTTATAACTTTTACTATTTATTCATTTAAGTACGTTAATGAAAGCATCAGAATATACATTTGCTCAAATTGAGTTATTGATTTTCTTTTGAAAATCATTTGGAAAGTGGTTCTCTCAAATTAACTATATTTCTTTTCAATTTATCTAAAATTCTATTTTTAGAATTTTTGTGATCGTATCAATTGGTATTAGAGCCTGGCAATGGCAACGGATTTGGAGCAACGCTTGGAGAAATTGAAAAGAGGCTGTGTTTTCTCATGTTTGGTCAGCAACAAATCTTACAAAAGATGACAAAATTCATTGAGAAAATAAGTGCACAAGACGAGGTGTCAAAAGAGTCAAACATCCATAGGCTTTCTATTGACAAGAAAAAATATGGGATTGAGACCTATTTTCATGTTGAAAATGGGGTAGTAGCTACTGCAAATTATATTCAACCCCAAGTTGATGGGGTTGCAGTTACTGCAGATTCTATTCAACATTCTCAGGTCGATGGAGAACACGTTGGTGCAAATACTCCTCAGCAGAACAAAATTGCAGCTTCTAAGGGTTTCTTTTTTATGCCTCTAAAAAGAATGATAAAACAAATTGGACCAAAGCATTGTAGTAAAAAGTGTTTTCTGATTCAGGCAGTTGCGGCAATCCTCTCCACAAGAAACGCACTAATAATTCAACTTCAAATTAATCCAATTTTAAAAATCCTTGAGGACAATAATTGATTTTTAAGGGAGAAGGAATGTTATGGTTGTATTTTTATTAATTTACATTTTTTTTTTTTTGAACTAGTAAAATTTTATTAAACAAGGCCAACTACCAGATCAACCAACAAAGGAGAACCCGAACAAAGAAACAACAAAACACAGGAAGGGCACAACAACAAACATCCAACACCCAACACAACAGGGCCAGCCAAGGAGCCCAGTACACGAGAAGCAAAACAAGGGATAGCACAAATAGAGAATGAGAAGAAAACCACAACAAAACAGAACCAGAAAACCGACATTAGGATTCAACCCTCCAAGCTCCAATCTATAAAATCCATGACCGCTGTAGACGCCTTTTTGGCCAGACTATCCGCAAACGAATTAGTTGCTCTCGACTTGAAAACAACTGAAACATTCGGAAAAAAACTCAAACAATCTCTGATGTCATAAATTGCTTCACAATTATCTAAGTTACCAATCCCCTCACTGTACACCCACGAGACCGCAACTTTGGAGTCACTAACAATCACTATCTTCTGCTGCGGTTGTGGTGTTTTTTTTCGATTTTCTTATGCTGCTGCCCTGTCTTGCCCAGCGTCAGTGGTTGTTCTGCCTTTGTGTGTTTTGTCGTTTTTCTTGTGCGACTGCCCTGTCAAAGCTCAGCGACAGTGGTTGTTTTGCCTCTGTCGCAGTTTTTTGATTATGTTGGGTTGTTGCTCTTGTTTCCTGTTGTTTGTGCCGCTTGGCCCTTGACCTCTTGAATAAAGTGTGCTTTTCAACAAAAAAAAAAACAATCACTATTTTCTTACCTGAAAGCTCCGTCCTAGAAGCACACAAATTGCAAGCATTCTTGATCGCCAAGATTTCCTCAGTATTAGAATTTTGAATCCCTACATGACAAAAGAAGAGACACAACACCTTGCCATTCGAATTCCTAAAAACACCACCGATACCCGCTGCACTGGGACAACCTCTTGCAGCACCATCTACATTGAAATACAGGACGTCCATTGCCGATGGGATCCATTCTTCGACCTTAGAATTTCTCACCTTGAAGGACTCCTTGTAGATTTCCGATAAGTTAAGAAGAATAGAAGTAATCGATTCCGATGATCCCTTACCATGGTGTTTGAACCATCACCCCACCGTAAACTTAACCATGTCCTTAGTCTGCTCCAACTCAGCCTCCTTTCCTTTAAAAACGACTTGGTTGCGAGCCTCCCAAATGGACCAGACAATGGCCATAAACAAAGTGCACCATGCTCTACTGCTTCTCTTTTATTAATTTACATATTTAGTTTTTAATTAGATTATAATTTATTTATTTAATTTAGATGTGTATTAATCACCATTAGCAGTTACTAGATGTGGTTTGTTATGTGAGTGGTGGATCTCTAGTTTTTAGTTAGTAGATAGTTCATCCTAAATTGTAGTTAAAGTTATTTGTAACTTTTACTATGTATTTGTGGGTTAATTGCACTAACTTACCCTTACTTTAGTGGTTCTAGCAAGATTTTAAAAAGATGCCATAAATTAACACAAACACCCCTTACCATCAACCATTAACTTTAACGGTTGACTAACTTTGACCTTTGGAAAGCCAAATATACCCTTGCCACATCATCTCAAATATAAAATATTTTTTTTAATTAAAATTGAAATATCAAATATTTAAAATTTAAAAAAAATTAAAAAAAATTAAAAAAGATAATCTACAAGCAATGGAGTATGAAACAACAGATCTTTGACGATCTCCTACTTACCGTAAGAGATCTTCACCAATCTTGGAGATTGACCTCCTACAATTCGCAGAAGAGGCTCCTCCACGAATTGAGGATGTTTTCATAGGCGGCCGATATATTATCATTTTTAATTAAAAATATTTTATGTCTGGGATGATGTGGCAGAGGTATATTTTGTTTTTCATTGGTCAAGGTTAGTCAACCATTAAAGTTAACATATTGACTTGGTGGCAAGGGGTGTTTATGTTAATTTAGGGCATCTTTTTAAAATCTTGCCAGATCCAATAAAGTTAGGGTAAGTTAGTGCAATTAACCCTTTATTTGTAAAAGTACCTTAATGAAAGCATTAGAATATACATTTGCTCAAATTGAGTTATTGATTTTCTCTTGAAAATCATTTGGAGAGTGGTTCTCTCGAATTAACTATATTTCTTTTCAATTTATCTAAAATTATATTTTTAGAATTTTTGTGATCATATCAACAATAATCACATGGCTCATTTAACTAACTTTGAGCTGTGAGAACCATTAGCAGTTGATACAACTCAGAATAACATCCAAAGCTCTGATCAATTTCAGATGCCTTGATCACGACTGCTACTGCTCTGATCACCTTCTGATGTTCTGATAATTGAGCTTTTGATTTAACAATAGTAATTAGATTACATATGTAGCAACCCAAGTCAAGGATTAAGCCGGTAACCATGAAATCACCCTTTCTCTTAAAATGGCAATGTAGTCAGCTGCTAGTGAACTCCCTTTCATCTGTCCAAAATAGTTGGAAACTCAACATATCATAGGCAAAGGTGAATAGGCAAAAGTATTTAAGAGAGAATAGTTGTATTGTAGTGCAATCAACATGAGAAATTATTTATGTCCAAAACGCTGCTAGAAATATCAATAATTTTTATTAAAAGAACAAAATTACATACAGAGGAATGTTAACAAAATTGATTATTTTTGATTAATTGACTTAGTCCATTGGGCCTTGATTTGAAAAGAAAAACAAATAAATAAAAGCAATAAAAGGTTTGGAATTGGGCCTTGTTTAAACTTAAACAGATTGGATCCTGAGGCCCCTAATTTTATAAAAGAAGAAGAAGTAAATTGGCCAATTGGGGCCCCCAGTAAATGGCTAGGTTTGCTGCCCCTTGGGCCCGCCCTGCATATATATATATATATATATATATATATATATATATATATATATATATATATATATATATATATATTTTGAACATTTATCGCATATAAATTACATGTGATCACGACAAAACAAGCCGACTAAATTTAACGTGGTCGTATGTGAATTGCATATTATTATATATGAATATATTGATGTGATCATGTCAAAAAAGTCATGATCACATATAAATTTTGAAATGTGCACCATGCACCAGTGTAATATATATATATATATATATGATTCTGATTTTTGAGACTACACTATTTAAAACAAAAACAAACATCAAATTAATTAACAACAACAATGACCTAAAGGCTAAAGTTCTAAACGAATAAATTTTTTTTATTGTAGTAGTATAATTAGTAAATTTGCACTTTAGAAAGCAAGAAGAATAGAAATTTAAACAATGTTATGTTTTTATATTATTAGATATGATAAATCTTTTTTGTTTTAATTTATTTGGATTACATTGTATTTGGTAAATGAAGAATTATTAATTTAATTTTTTTTTATGTTAAATTTTTTTTTTTTGAACGGCAATTTTGTTTTTAATGATAATAATTTTTATATGGGGGTCTCGATTTTTGTTAATATCATTAAATGGATGTGGCCCCAAAATATCTAGAGACGGCACTGTATATATGCGATCACATGCTACTCACATACGATCACATGCAACAATAATCTGATGCACCATACGCTGGTCGGCTAGTGTACTGTAGATTGGACCATGGATATATAAATATGCGGTATTCCTTAGATAAGACCGACATATATATACACTACAAAAAAAATCCCTATCAATGACGAACTATTTCCAACGGCGCTAATTGCCGTCGGTAATAGTACCTTTTCCGACGGCCATATCAGTGCCGTCAGAAATGAGTAAAAATTTGATACGACATTTCCGACGGCCAAATGACCGTCGGAAATAGTCTCGTTCCGTTGGAAATGAGGAAAAAGTAATCCAACATTTCCGACGGCGTAATTGCCGTCGAAAATAGTCACATTTCCGACGGCATTTAGCCGTCGGAAAAGATAAATTTTTTTTTTTTTTGGAAAAGATTAAATTTTTTTTTAAGTGTGAAAAACATATTTTTATATAAAGTTTCTTCAAATAATTTGTATAAATAAAAATTTCATGATTTATTTTTTCTTGAAAAATAAAAAGTTAGATAAAATAATTATATAAACTCTATTTCGTAGTAAGCATTTAATACACCTGATTTTCCTTAAATTGCTATCTGGACAATGACATATATGTGCAAAAATCAGGAGTGAACACTTTGATGCAACAGAAATACACAAAACATTTGTCAGGGTTATGATGCAGGGATTTGTGAGATATTGACATAATTCTTTAGGAACTCCCTCTTATTATAAGCAATTTTATCTTGAAAAATTACCCGATGGTAAAATATCGCCAGTCAACTGTCTAGAAAGTCACGTAGGGATGTCAAGGAACATTACGACGCCCTCGTACATGACATCTACAAGATTGATTTGGGTTGTGTCAAGTTGTCGAGTTATGTCGATGACTTGTGGGACTTTTTGTGCCGTCGGAAATAAAAAAAAAAATAAATAAATAATAGTACTGCATTTCCGACTACTTTTGGGCCTTCAAAAATAGTCAAATAAGCCGTCAATATTACTCACTTTTCTAACAACATAAAAAGTATCATCGGAAATGCTAAAATTTAATTCGAATTACTTTATGGAAACATCTTACTTATTTAACTAAATATAAAATATAGTAAAATTATTAGTAATCACAAGAACATTTAGTTATTTTTAGTTATGTTTAGTGACACTATATCAGATTTTTTAAAACAAACTCTAATAATTTCAATAAAATATTATTTTAAAAAACAATATCTCAATAGTTATATTTAAATAGTATAAAAAAAAGTATTTAATTAGATATTTTACAAAAATATCAATAGCTTATATATAAATAGTATGCAAAACATATCAGATATAAAGTTATAGCAAAATGGTAAGGGTAACCCTTATTGTCATTCAAGTCAAGGGTTCGAACCCCATGAGTTTTATGGATTTAACGTTGCTGGGTGATGTGGCGCGTGTCGGGTGAGGTGGCGCCTGTCAAGTAGAGTCGCACTATTTTTTTTTTTTTTAATTTGACTATTTCCGACGGCAATAAGCCGTCGGAAATAGTGGTAAAGCCGTCGGAAAATGCAAGTAATTTTGACCACCCTTAATTACTATTACCGACGGCATTTTTATCTTTTCCGACGGCCATAGCCGTCGGAAATGGTAGTATTTGTGCGGCTTGTCGGTAAATGGTTTTTTCCGACAAGCGTATTTGTGACGGCCTCCGACGGCCTTTTCCCGTCGGAAAAGCGTATTTCCGACGGGAAATGATCTTTTCCGACGGCATTTAGCCGTCGGAAAAGACCATTTTTTTTGTAGTGATATATATATATATATATATATATATATATATAAGTTCACTGATTATCACGTGTGATAATAAGTCTTGTAGCACTTTTCACCGATTATTCATGTGGGATTGAGTGTTTTCTTTTTAATCTCTAGTTTCATGTACGTCTTGTTATATAGGTATAAGTATTAGAGTAATGTTAGATTGTCATATGATGTGGTATATAACGAGTTGTGACCAATATATTATCCAACACATTATCACATGATTTACATAATAATTACAACTAACATCATACATCATTTAGAAAACAAATTCGGACAATCATAAGTTAATTAATTTTTCTCCAAATTTCTAAATATTAATATTAAGTGGTTTGTTTTTTCATGAGAATCAATAAAGTTTGTTTGCAATTTCCAAAAAAAAAAAAAAATAGTATTGCATGTATTGGTATTTGACATTTTAACCAAATCATCTTCATATATATTTTTTATTTACTTAAACTAAATTAGTAAGCATTTATAAGATTAATTTCAATATATATTTAACTAAAATTAAACTAAATTTAAAATATTCATCTATAATATTAATATGGATATGAGGCAATTGTTGCCTCCTCCCTCTTGTGATCAAGGGAGAAGACCAATCAGCATTAATTATATAGGAAGTTCTTGTTTTGTAATAAAACTGTAAATTTGGTAATTATTTATTTTTTTAGGGTTAGTTTTTTGATATTACTATATCACTTAAGACAATTTTTAGTAAAGAAAAAATAATCCTTTTAGTTTAAGGTGTTTTATAAATCTATAAACTAAGGTGTCATTTGTTTTTTTAACTTAAAAATCTTAATAGTCTTACGTTCTTAATAGGTCTTAATTGTTGAGAAACACTGAGGGGTCGTTTGTTTTTTCTACTTAAAACTTTATAGGTCTGAATTGAATTCATTAAGTTGTTTTGTTTGTTTTTTTATGTGGTCAAATAACTTAAAAACATCAACAACAAAAAAACAACTTAAAATAGAAAGTAAGAAATCTTGACTTTTAACTTAATTCCAAATAACTGGATTACAATTAAAATATTAACTTCTAAGTCTATCCTCCCAAAGAAGATATATTTCCAAATTTATTCTAATTTTATATGGTGTAGAATTCTTTCTTTTAACTTATTTCTTATTATAAACGGGTTTTAGGTTACAAAAAATAAAAATAAAAAAATAAAAAAAATAACCTAATCACTTCTTCATACTGAAATTTTTATAGGATTGAACAATTGAATTTCTCTATCTCCTACCAAATCCTGGTAAAAACTCTGTATTTTGTTTTATCTAACTATTCATCTAGTACTCAATAAATTTGTCTACCGTATTTAGTAGATTCCATAGCTTGAAGATGTTATAGAATATATATATATATATATATATATATATATGCAATATATTTCAAGAACCTATTTCGAAAAAAAAAAAAAAATTAAGAATTTTTTTATTTATTTGGCTTCTGGTGCATATTGAACTTGAACTTTTTTTTAACAATAAATTGAACTTGAACTTTATTTGCAGAACATGCAAAATTATATTCTTTGATAAATTTTTTGTTTTGTTAAATTGAATTTTGTTAGCAGAAGAGCATACCAAGTCTTATAAAGAATGGTGCATGTTAAATTACTTATTTTCAGACAATTTTATTTTTAAAAAACAAACATGTTGATACATTCAGATGTGAGGAAAAAAAAAATATGTCATTCAAGTCCAAATTTCAGTCTCCATTCAGTCTTCTAAAAAGTTCAGGACTATTCAGTCTTCAGACAAAAACACAAACGACCCCTAACTTGTTTGTTTTTTTCTTTAGAGGTTTTCACTTAATATTAAGTAGTTTTCTTTTTGCTATTGTACCCCTTATTTTAATTATTTTCATTTTACTATTATTATTATCAAATTTAATAGTATTTATTATTTTATTTAAAATAAATAATAATAATTTAATTATATTATTTAAAATAAATAAATTAAAATTATTTTTAAAAAATAAGAAAAGTCGGCGAAGAAGAAGCCTCCTTCCTCTAATTCCTCAAGACGTCCTCTGGCAGAAACGACGGAGGTCGGCGGCCTCCTTGAGGCTGTTGGCTTCCGTAGTCGATTTTGGAGGAAAACGTCAACTAAGAGGAGGCGTGATCTCCTCCCATTAATTGAGAGTAGACCGGCTAGCCTTCTCCTGTCAAAGTTCAAACGCATGCAGGAGGCGGCTTAAGTGTTGTGAGAAGACTTGGGCATGAAATCTTCATCAATTGACTTGTAATTAATAACTAGAATCTTAAAGACATGGATAGGAGGATTGGTGGATAGTCCGAAGCCTTAGTATATATTCTCTCCAATATTTAACCTTGAAACGTGTACGTGTTTGTTGTTTGGTTGTTCTCTTTGCTGATCATTAACCTTATCCTCGCTTTCTCATCTCCATGATGTGCAATGGAATATCCAACAAAAACTTAAGGCTGTGAATGTGGCTCAAGTTTTTCATAATTAGTTTCCTTATAAATAAGAGAATACTTGGAGATTAAGGTAGCGTTTGTTTTTTCGTCTGAAATCTAAATAGATCTAAAGTTGTTGAAGTCTGAACAATGACTGAAATTTAACACCCGAATGATATGTTTGTTTTTCATTTATGATATCTGAATATAAACATTTGAAAACTAGTAATGAGACATATATGCCATTGTAACTATTTATGGTTTTATATATATTTGTATCTAATATAATTATTTTTGTTTATATAATTATAATATTTTTAAGATTTTAATTAATTAGATTAATATTTGAAAGTATGACTATGTTAAAAAAATATTGAAAATATGAATTATTATTACTTAAATTTACATTTATAAATATAAAGTGATAAATATTAAAAATATAATTAATGAATAAACAATTAAAATATAAATTAAATTTTTTTATTAAAATTTAAGAAGCAACTGGCGTGTGCTCCATACTCTTCGTCAGACAATGAAGAAGGAGCAGAGGTAAAGTTGGGTGGGTTTGTTTTACTTTTTGCTATTGTTCTAGTAATCGGTATATAAAGGCAGCCAGGCTCCTAAGCGGGCTAGAGTCAACACCAGTCAATTTTATTTTTTTCCAAAACGGTGTCGTTTTGTCTTATTCAGCTTCACCACCTAGGCAGTCTAGGTGCTAGCCTCCAGTTTGCCATACGACTGGCACCTAGCACCTACTAAAACACTATAATTTTGCTAAAATAATGTTGTAATTGTTAAGTTGTCTATGGATATTTTTGGAAGAAATTAAAGGTGTTAAATATATGAAGTGGCCCAAGCTTCAGATACAAGTCAGATTTTTAAACTTAATTTTTTCAGTTGTTTTTGACCCATTTTCAGATCTCCAATGTCTTACAAAAACAAACAAAACATCTGAAAATTGATTTTTAAGACCACTTCAGATATCAGATGTAAAAACAAACAGATCCTAACTAAAGCTTTTCAAGTCTGATTTGGAGAATGCTTTTTTGGGAAAAATTAGGAGATTCCAGCAGCCTATTTAAGGCTTCCTACAGTCCTACTCGCCACTAATTGGGAGAACACGCTCATTAAATTAAGCTTCACACGAATATGCAAGAAAGAGCTCTGAAGACAAATCCTGGTCTGTCGCCTTTATTCTCATAGGTTTTTCGTTTATTTTATGTTTTGAATTCAGATTTTTGGTTTGTTTTTCATAGCTATGTCTAGCTTAGCTTTTAGCTAAGGCATAGGATGATGCCCTAATTCAACTATCCATGAATTTTTGGTATTAAGTTATTGATTTACAAGATTTATTTATGAACTTTTAATTTCTGGTTTTCTTGATACTAGTTGTTTTTTTTTTTTTTTCTCTATTGATTGATCACCTTTAGGGTTTGCATCTAGTCTATCTAAGGTGAACGCGTGTGATGTAAAAGTGCATGCTTTCAATTTGCTTCGTGGGATTAAAAGTTGTGAATTGCATAATGCCTTAATTTGGATTGTGTGTTTGCATGATATTGATCTTAATGAGTCTTTAGTGTTAAATTTATGATGTAGCAAGATAAATTGCGTCTATAGATATTTAACCTATGCCTTAAAGAAGGATAGTAATCATACTAAAGGAAAACTTGGCTAAGTGTTGTTGTAACAAGACTTCGGTACAAAATCTTCATCAATTGACTTGTAATTAATAACTAGAATCTTAAAGACATGGATAAGAGGGTCGGTGGATAGTCCGAAGCCTTAGTATTCACTCTAATATTTAACCCTAAAATGTGTGTTTGCCGTTTCGTTGTTCTCTTTGCTTATCGTTACCCTTATTCACGATTCATGGAGGCGGCAACACTGCCACCTCCTCCTCCCATGAGATTGAATTTTAGGGTTAGGGTTATGGTTGAATTTGAAGAAATTGGGAATATTTTTTTTGTCAATGTGATTTTTTTTTAATAATTTAATTACATGGGGTTATTTTAGTAAATTAATGTTGATGTATTAATTATCACTTATTCAATAAGTGAAAAGTTTAAAAAAATTATCTTTTTAATTTAAGACATTTTTCACTTAATTTAAGTTATAAGTTAAAATAAGTTTTAAAAAAAAAAGTACATAATCCACTCAAATTAAGACTTAATTAAGACTTAAACTTAAGTCGTAAAAAACAAACGGCATATATGTTTTTTTTTATTTTAAAAAAACTAAACAAATATTTTTCATAATTAAAGTTATAACAATGTTTTTTGTGCACCTAAGATAGGGTTATGGTTTCCGTTTGCCTGAAATTAAGATGTGTGATTTTTTTTTTCTTTTTTGAAATATTAAATAAATTCAGGAATTTTTTTTTTTTTTAGGAAGGGGAGGACTCAAACCCACGATCTCGTGGCGTAGGTATGAAGGGTTTACCACCGAACCAACCTTATCTCGTCAAAGATGTGTGGTTCATAAAATCATTACCGGGCCGGGTACTAGTGTTTGGTAAAATTTAAGCATTGCCTTCTGATGAAAAGCTTCCTATTTCATCAACTTAATATCTTTGATTTAACACTGTTTTTTCATTACCGGTTAGTTTTAACAAATTATAACGTTTATTAAAATAATAATAATAATAAATTAATAAATAATAATAAATAAATAAATAAATAGCAGGCAGTGGAAAAAGCATACCTGTATATGTAAATGGTAGCAGACCCTCTCCCTACAAACTTGAAGAGTTGAGGCACTCAAAATGGACATGCCTTGTGCTTCTACATTCTGCAATAGTTTTGAGAAAAGAGTGGTGTCTTCATCCTTGTGAATGCATATTATTTGTATGATCACTTCACCCTTTGCAATTTCGTGCAACGAAACCGTGAGAGGAGCTTGAAGCTTAGCTGATAATTGCTGGGTTTCTCTGAGTTTTTGGTTTTCAATTGTAGACAGCAAATGATTCTTCCTGAGAGTCAGATCCTCTATTTCCTTTTCTAGCCCCGGAATGTATTCAAGAGCTCTATCTATCATTCCCGGTGTACTTCTTCTTTTCTGCAAAATTAACTTGTTTGAGAACAAAAAGGAATGCAATTAGGAAACTAATCGTTCAAAAAATGCTCCTTTTAGGAAACCCTAATGTCAGTCTAAATGCTTTTCAGTGAGTTAAAGGAAACTAATCGTATGTTTAGAAATGCTTATTATATAGATAGAAGCCGAAGAGTTCTATGTTCAAATTAAGCTTTTAATTAAAGTGGTCTCATTCTATTAATTACAATATGATTACAACAATACAACACTAAATAAGTACTTTGCTTTCAAATAATTAGAACAAAATTAAAGAAATGATGAATGGAAGGTAGATCATAGGTGTATGTGAACCTTTGTTCTTCGATGATCCGGGAGCAATGCTCCAAGAGCCAAGTAGGTCGCATTGAGCTTCATCCTCCTAATTTTCTCCTTGGCGTTGTGCTCTTGCTTCTTTGAAATTTGTCCTAATTCTTCGCCATTGGGTTGCACAGCCCTTTTTGCACTTTGTAACCTCTGCAACTTATGGTTTCTCTCCTTTGTCTTGGCTTGCTGATCAGTAGACATGCTCAAATCCAACCCACCACTATTTTCATGGTTTTCTATATTTAGCGACGTGCCTTCAAGAGTACAGTTAGACAAGCTGTTATCATGATTGTGATGGTTGGCACTATTTCCTTGTAATTCTTTGTCACTTGCATCATGATTTTCTTCCAAAATTTGACAATTTTCGAAAGCCTTGAGCGTTGTCGGCAACATGTTATGATGATCTTCATGATCATTGATGCTGTTTTCTAGTAATCCTTTATCTGTGATAGGCACAGCTAGGGCTGAATTTTCTTGTTCACCAAGAAATACACATGAATTCAACTCACAATAAGTTTTATCATCATCTTCTTCGACGGGCAGCAGTATGCTGTTTTCATGTAGAAGTGGAGGATTATCTGAAGCTTCAACGGGAACCAAAGAAGGATGAATTGGTCCTTCGAGCCTATTTTCAATCAACTTGGCCAATGAAGAGTTTTCTTGCCCTTGAAATATGTGGTCCAAACCAATATCATTATCATAACTATCGTCAGCCAGAATTGTGCTGCTATGATCATCTAGAAGTGACCATAAATTATCCGAATAATTGTAGAAAGGGAAATTTTGATCAACATGATCAGAATTGGTACGGAGTAGTGGAGAAGACATTTATATATAATTCTTGCAATACTTGATGTTCCAATTGGAGGGCCTCCTAGCTAAATGGCAGCTTCAATCATGAAAATTGACATACAAAACTATTTAATATGCATTGGTCATCAGAATATGATAAACATATTAGGGCTGATACTTTTAGCTTCAAAGTTTCAGAATAACCCTAAAAAAAAGATCAGAATATATTTAAGTAAAAACCACATGACAAAATAGAAATTATGTTAACTTATGCAAGAGATTTGTTATATTTTTCCATGGATGATCTAATTTAGGTCATGATTGCATGCATGAAATTAAGGAAAGTAAACATTGTTAATTGGTTAATTTATGTCTAAAATAGAAAGCACACTGAAGAAGAATCAAAGAAGAGTGAAAAAAACAAGAAGATAAAGAAGTGGAACAGTGAGGCCGCACCTTCAAACGCCATTGCCATCCATAATTGCACCTTGAATAAAGTAATTATCATAAACAGGCAGGGAATTAAAAGAGGAAAGGAAGAGAGAGAAGCAAACTTAAATAAAAAATTATATAAAGTCAAATGTATTAATAATTTTTATTTTAGATTGTCATAAACGAAAGAGAGGCCAACCATACATATAATTTAAAATACTAATTAATAAATCAGTTAAGACAAGATGAGAGAGAGAGGTGATACGAGACAATGACTTTTCATACTGAGTAATGAAGTATATAAATGTATAAATTCTAAGCGGATATAGAACAAATTGAACTGGAAATTGAAAAATTGGAGCAATTCAAACTCTAAAACTTCATAGCTATAAAACATTGTTAGTAACTAGCTCTTAACCAAAAGCTTAAGCATCGAATCATAAGACATCTTCTCTGCATTTCATAACAAGCTTCATATATCTAGAGATCCCGGAAATGAGAAGATCCGATATGATGATCTGCCATTAAACATATACAGAGCTAATAATAATCTGAGGCACTAAAGAAAACAATACATGGACAAGAATTAGAGATTAGAAAAATTATAAAAATCAAACCAACTAAGATACCATCTAATGAAAAGGATATTCTTGAAAAGAAAACCTCATAATATTAACTATGAGGCCTTTGAAATTAGAGCAAATAAATGCGAGACAGCCACTGAAACAAATTAGCAAAACAAAATAAGATGAGTAATAGAGGAAACAAAAAGAGAGGCAAAGATTAAACAAATAAGATGTGGGTACCTCGTGAGAATCAACTACGAATCAGAATGCTACACGTCTAAGTGAAGTCTGTGTTAACCAAAAGATAATTTTGATTTAGAGGAAGTGGTTTTAGTTAGGGCTTGTATCAATATAATTAAAATTTTAAAATAGATATCTTGTGCAGTACAATGATTCAAAATGGAAGTACGTTGTTTTGTAAACTGGAAGTACATATTTTATTTTTTTTTATTTATTTATTTATTATTATTTTTTTTTTAAGGAATGTAGGGTGGCTCTAATGCCACCCACAAAATATCTTCTTACACCCATTTTTCTTCCCATACCCATATTAAAAAATTAAAATTATTAATTTTACTCCCTACACCCCTTAAAATACCAAAACTATCCTTTAGGTATTTTTTTTTTTTTTTTTTGTAATTTTAAACATATATTTTTTCTCATTACACCCATTTTTCTCATTTTACCCATTTTTCTCGTTACATCTATAGTTTCAGAATTTGTAAAAACAAGTTTCAGATTTTGTAGTATGTTCTTACTGCTATTTTGATTCAACATTTTTTTAAACATTAAAATATCATATAATCAAACGATGAAAAATAAGGTGTTTTTTATTTTTAAGAGAATTGGAGACTTTGTAAGTTGTTAGTTACAGAAGCAAGTTTGCTCCAACAAAACCATCTTGGCTTCTTGGTCCTTTGCACGAACTCTTCCAAATACATCCGCAACAAACAATAATATGCAACTTCTTTTGTCTAAAAAAAAAACTATTTTTTCAATCACCAAACAACCAATTTTTTTAATTTAAAATTTTGGTTTTTTTAAAATCCATCCACCAAGTTTTTGGGTTTAAAAACCAATTAAATTAATAAGAATTTGTTGTTGAATCAAAGGAAAGTGAGTGAGTTGTGTTTAAGATCCGTGTAGACTTGATCAAGTTTTACAAGACTACAACTATAACAAAATTTTATTCAATCACAAAACAATAATAAAAATTAAAAGTAAACATACATGAATGCATTCGGAATCCATGAAATCAATTCTTTATTCATTCCTTCCTTGACTATATGTGAAAAAAAAATTATATTTCAGGATTGATGTTGGGTTTGATTAAGTATATGTTATTAGGGTTTATGATAGTTTGGGTGTTCAACTTATGGGTGTAGAAAGTATATTTAATTTCCAATTATGAAGGCATGTATTTTAAGTAATTAAATGTAAGAGTATTTTAGAAATAAAAAAGTTTCATTAAAACATGGGTGTAAGAAGATATTTTGTGGGTGGCAATAGAACCACATTTTTTTTTTTTTTAAGATGATTATATTCAAAATGGATCCATCATATTGAATTGGATTTAATGACATGATTGGATCAGGTTGGATTCTAAATTTTAAAAGAGTGGCGGTAATTGTACCCTTTAAATTTTAATATGTGTGATTACGAAAGGGGTGTACATACAGTTTTTAAGCAGTGCCAATATCACCACTCATTCTAAAATCCATTGGATTAGATCTTAAATTTCCATCTAAATATTTGTCAACTCCACCAAAATATAAGATTTAGAGTGACGATATTTGAACCTCTAAAAAACCATATGTATACCCCTTTTTGTATTTACACTCCATTAATTTTTAAAAAAGATGAAATATTGTAAGCACACCCCACACATTACCGAATTTATCCTTTTTTTTATTTAATATATAAATATATATATATATATATATATATAATTAAAATATTTACTTATATGGAGGAGCGCACCTTAGACATCCCCTCTCTTTACTTTTCGATGGAGGAGTGAAAGTTATAAAAGAATATTGAAGGTGTTTGATAAAAGACCTCACAGAGAATCAGAAAAGCAAAGCTTGATGAAGCTCCATTAATGGAGATATTTCTTCATAAAATTTTGTTATTCAGATTAATGAGAACTATTACAGAGCCTGGTATTTATACCAATGATGGCAATACACACAGAAAGCGTGACCTTATTACAAAGAGAATTCCACAACTAACTCTAACATCAACATTTTGTTATTTAACCACTAGTCAACTAACTACACCTTAACCATACTCTAACCAGCTGCTGTGGTTAGTCTCAACTTGACCATCATCGTGATGCTTTGTTTTACAACACATCATACACTCAGAATGGTCAT
The DNA here is from genome assembly GCA_008009225.1 of Acer yangbiense. NCBI lineage: Eukaryota > Viridiplantae > Streptophyta > Magnoliopsida > Sapindales > Sapindaceae > Acer > Acer yangbiense. The sequence goes on from CM017769.1 coordinate 22,634,105, forward strand.
TCTTATCATTCTCCCTCAAACTAAACTGCGGAGAATCCAGAAGCTTTAGTTTGGAACATAAAAACTGAAAACGATCACGTGCAAAACCTTTTGTAAAGATATCAGCAACTTGATGCTCAGTGGAAATATAATGAACATCAATTTCTCCTGACAAAACCTTCTCACGAATAAAATGAGTATCGATGTCAATGTGTTTCGTGCGTTGGTGGAAAACAGGATTCTGAGCCAATGAGTTAGCACCAATATTGTCACACCAAACTACTGAACAATCAGGAACAAGAACACGCAATTCTCCCAAAAGAGACCAAAGCCACATCACTTCTGTTGTAACCTGAGCAAGCGAACGATATTCAGCCTTTGTGCTTGATCGAACAACAACTTTCTGCTTGCGAGAACTCCAGGATACCAAATTGCCACCAAGCAGCACACAAGTCCACTTGTTGAACGCCTGTCATCAACACAACTTGCCCAATCAGCGTCGGCAAAGGCTTCAAGTGTTAACCGAGAGGCAGGCTAAAAGTGAAGGCCTAGATGAGGAGTGCCCTTCAAGTATCGAAGAACACGCTTGCAAGCTTGCCAATGAACTATCGTAGGTGCTACCAGAAATTGACTAAGTTTGTTCACAATAAAGGAGATATCAGGCCTAATATTCGTTAGATACTGTAAGGCCACTACAAGAAATAATGTTATCTATAACGGAATATTTACAACAGACTTTAAAGACTTGTTGTGGAAACTGTTATTTAACACGGGCCTTTAAAAGCCCGTTGTTAATGTGGACCATCTGTATTATCCACCACGAGCAACAAACACTTGTTGTGGTTATCACTTCTACAACTCTAGGTTGGCTCGTTGTGGAAAAACATTTCATTATAGAGGGAAATCGATAAAATACCCGGTAAATGTTGTCATTAGAAAGTCTCAAAAACAAAAGAAAAAAGAAAGAAAATTCGCAGACATTCAAACTTTAAAATCCCTAAAATTCTTTAGACTCTTAACATTCTCCCATCGAAGGTTTGTCTTTGTAAAAGGTTAGCTTTTTTTATCTTCAGTTTCATCTTCAATTTCGTTTATAGCCTTTGCGACAGCTGCTCTGGTGTTCTTCTTCGTCGTGTGTTTGTTGTCTTGTTTTTTATGGCTCTTCGGGTCCGGCCTAGCACTTCTGTTCTGGTCCTGTGATGGTCTTGCTTTTGTGTTGCCTCTGTTTCAGGCTTTCTTCCTTTTGTGTTGCCTCTGCTGCTTGGTCGTTTCTCCTTCTTTGTTTTGGTCTCTTTTCTGTGCTTGGCTTGTCCTACTGTTTGTATTTACTTTGGGCTCATGGTCCTTGGCAATGAAATAACTTTTTCAAAATAAAAAAGAAGAAATTTCTGTTTATGAAACTTTAATTTTGATTTAAATTAATGTAATTTTGTGGGTTTGGTGTGTGCTGCGTAGAAGGGAGAATATTTACTTTATTTGACTTGTTAAATAATTAAATTGGATGGGTAAGCAATTAGTGGAAAGTCAAGGTGAATTGATGTGGTTTTGTTGTTTTTTGGGTGCAGTGAATCAGGGTAATCGAAGACCTTTGTTACATGCAAGGATCCCAAAGCTCTTGAAATTTCATTGTTATTATCGGTGAGTGTCCTTAATTTGGCTTAACCCTTCACTGGAGAAATTGCTCTGTTTTTGTTTTAAAAATTTGTACCAAAATTATTCTTATCCGGGGAGATGTTTAATTTTTGTTTTGGATGTTTGCTTTGTGCTGCTTGTTTTTGGCGTTTGTTTGTTTGGGTGCTTGTTATGGGGTTGTTGTGTTTGTTTCTCTTTTGCTCTGCTTTGTTTCTGTTGTTTGTCTAGTGCTGGGTTGTTTCTAGCCTTTGCTTTATGTACTTTGTTGTTTGTTTCTGACGCAGCCTGCCTTGGCTTAATAAAATCTTTGTTGTTCAAATTTTTTTTTTTACCAAAATTGTTAAAACTGATTAGGTATCTATGTTTTTTGTTTTCCCCCTCTTGAGCTGGGGTGACTTTTGTAAATTGATGGCTTCAAAGTCAAAACTTCTTAGCTTTTTCAAAATTTGGAATGAGGATTTGTTTTCTATGTTGTTATTGTCTCTTATCTTGACTCTTTTTTATGTTTGGTAAACACATGCAGATAAGGTTTTTGTTTTATTTTATTTTTTATTTTCTTTGTTTGCAAAATTTAGGTTCATATATGATGATATAAATGGTAATTTCGGTTGAAGAAATGAGCATAATCAAGATACTTTGCTTGATTCAGGGAAATTAACCACAATATGATCATTTAAAGGTGCACACTATACCCATTAAAGACAGTGATTGATCTTCTTCTTATCTAATACTTCATTTTGCCATTCAAAGATTACAGTTATAGGTGGTGTGCTTCGGGACAATAGGGGTTAGATTCTGTGTCAGTTTTCTGAGTTGGTTGGGTTTCAGGATATCTTTACGGCTAAGCTTCTAGCTGTTGCTAGAATTGTTTCTCTTTGCTTGTCGAGATCAGTATTAGAGAAGAATAGGATTGTTGTTGTGAGTGATTGTAATCAAATTGTAGCCTGGGTTAATAGCAGTGGTGTGGGAGATTGGAAGAACTCTCAGCTGATCCGGAGATCAGAAGCTTATTGGGGAAAAGGGGTCAGTTGTCTGTTGAATTCAACTATAGAGATTCTAACACCCTTGCTGATTTTTTTGGCTAAAAAGGGTGCTGGTGGTATGGGTGATGTACTGGACTGGAGGCTGCCTTGATTTGGGTCTTTGTGGGGGGTTTTTTTTGTGTTTTGCTGTTTGTTTTGTGCATTGTCTTTCTTTTGCGTTCTGCTGTTTGTTTGTGTTGGGCAGCCCCTTTCAAATTTCAGAGACAGAAGTTGTTGTGTTGCTCCTGTTGCGGTTTTTTGAGCTGTTGGCGTGTGCCTTTTGTTCCCCTCTGTTCTTCTGCTTGGCTGTTAGGCCTTGTTAATATATTTTCTCTTGATTGTCAAAAAAAAAAAAAAAAAAAAAAGATTACAGTTATACTAGTCATTTCAGTTTCCTTGTTAATCCACAACTGAAAATTATTTCTTTCCATAATTAATATATCTTTCAATATCTTGTGAAATTGGAAGAATGGACAAAAGAATGAAGCTTATAATGAACTGTCTTAATAAAAAGATAACCCATATTAGTGTAGGACTAGGATCTACGACTCTATGTTCTGGTTTGATATCTGTGATGGCATGCTTAAAGTACCTCATTCTTCATATCCTTGAATAATTAGGAGGTTCTTTCCGTGAATAATTATGTCAGACAATTTGCCTAGAGCATTAGTTTTCAAAGATAATCTTGTTACCTTATAATAGTGATACAATTTTACTGTAAAAGTCAGTGTATGATAGTTATTTTATTTAATGATGTTGAGTACATATGTAGGAGTGGAGAAAGGTTCAGAAGACCCACAACAAGAAAAAGAGAGATAAATAAGGGTTGAACAATTAAAGACCATTGCTGCTGAAAAGCTTCCAATTCTAGATTTGAATTGCTGCTGCAGAGTAACATTGGAGAGATCGTGGTAAACGTTTTGAAACTCATTAACAGTTTTGTTTTTCTTGATGATATTTAGATAAATTTATGATGATTGCGGTTTGTGTATGCTTGTGATTTTGAATTCATTAATAGTTAATCTTACTACACAATTTGTGGTTTATACTTTTTACTTGTGAATGCATCTTTAATATACAATTTTTTTGTTTTGTTTTGTTTTGTTTTGTTTTTTTTTTACTGGTATAAAAATTTTTGTTAAATTTTTCAGACTGGTTACATCCAAATGGACAAGAATTGGCTAAAATTTTCAAGGTTAAAATACCAAACTCATTAAATGTTATTTAACGAATATAAATATAGAAGTTCAATTAATGACAATTTTTAGTTTTTGTTTTCTATTCCATTTGTAGAGTAAGTAAAGAATATAGAGATGGTGTTAAAAACTTTGTTGAGGCTACGAAAAGAAATGCAAGAAATCGCGATTTGATTGTTTGTCCTTGCATAAAATGTCAAAACCAAAGTTTTCATCCTAGTCAGATAGTGTATGAACATTTAGTCATTAAAGGGATGGATCCTACTTACACTAATTGGGTCTACCATGGGGAAAAACCACTAACTTCCACACCAAGTGAGGACAATATTAAGAGTACGGATGCATTCAAAATGTTTAGGGATGCTTTTTTTCAAGATGATTGTAATGTTGAACCTGAGGTCGAAACAAGAGATGAAGACCTCACTATGAATGTGGAAGACGTTGAAACTCCCTTGTATGATGGTTGTGCAAAATACACCAAATTGTCAGCTATTGTAGTTTTATACAAACATAAAGCTATTCATGGTCTCTGATAAGGGTTTCGATGAACTTCTCTTCTCGGGATCCTTCGAGACATGTTGCCGCTAGATAATGTACTTCCTGAATCATTGTACTCAACTAAAAAGTTTCTTAAAGTCTTCGATTTAGGATATCAGAAAATACATGCATGCATCAATGATTGCTGTTTGTTTAGAAAAGAACTGGAGCATCTTGAGGAATGTCCAAAATGTGGTGAATCTCGATGGAAAGTAAACAGAAAAACCAATCACATCTACAAAGGAGTGCCTGCTAAAGCACTTCGCTACTTTCCAATAATACCAAGGTTTAAGAGAATGTTTAGATCAGTTGAAATGGCTAATGACTTGACCTGGCATTCTAGCCATAAAAGTCAAGATGGAAAGATGCGACATCCTGTTGATTCACCTGCATGGGAGACTATAGATAATAGATGGCCATGTTTTGCATCAGAGCCACGCAATATGAGGCTTGGTTTGGCTGCAGATGGATTTAACCCTTTTAGAAACTTAAGCACAAAACATAGTTGTTGGCCAGTAGTGTTGGTTACATACAATCTTCCTCCGTGGAAATGCATGTCCCAAGAAAATTTGTTCTTAACACTATTAATTCCAAGGCCAAAGCAACCAGGGAATGATATTGATGTGTACTTGCAGCCACTAATAGAAGATTTGAATGAATTATGGCATATAGGAGTAGAATGCTATGATGCATCCACTAATTCCAACTTCAACTTAAAGGCTCTTTTAATGTGGACCGTAAATGATTTTCCAGCCTATGGAAACTTAGTAGGGTGTTACGTAAAAGGTAAATATGCTTGCCCTGCTTGCGGGTTGAAAACATTTTCTCAAAGATTACATTTTAGTAATAAGAATGTGTATATGGGTCATCGTCGATTTCTTCCAATGGATCATACATTTCGGAAAAAGAATTCATGGTTCAATGGTGAAGAAGAAACGGGAGGTAAGCCACGAATAATTCTGGGTGATGAAGTTAGACTTGCATGTGCGGAGGTTGAAAATGATTGGGGAAAGAAGAAAAAAGTCGAAAAAGGAAAAAGGAAGAAAAACAATAATCCTATATGGAAAAAAAGATCAATATTCTTTGATCAACCATATTGGGAGGTAATTCCTTAATTTCATGATTAACTTATTTTATTTTTATGTTATATGTTTCCAAAACAAAGTTAACTTGTAGTTTTATTATGCAGGTATTATGTTTGCGTCACAACTTAGATGTGATGCACATTGAAAAAAATATTTGTGATAGTCTTGTTGGCACACTATTAAACATGAATGGAAAAACAAAAGATGGTGTTAACTCTCGTAGAGATTTACAAAAGTTAGGCATTAGGCATGAGCTTCATGTTAAAGAGTGTGGAGATAAACTTTATTTACCTCCAGCTCCACACACTCTATCAAAGGTAGAGAAACAACTCTTTTGTAAACAGTTGTTAAATTTAAAAATGCATGATGGTTATTGCTCAAACATAAGCAATTGTGTTTCATTGAGTGAATGCAAGATACTTGGGCTCAAGTCACACGACTGTCATGTTTTAATGAAACAGTTGTTATCTGTAGCAATACGAGGTCTTTTGCCTAAAGGTCCTAGAATAGCCATATATCGGTTGTGTTCTTTTTTTAATGACATTTGTCAAAGAGTGATTGATAGAGGTAAGTTAGAATCATTGGAGGATGAAGTTGCAATTACCATGTGCATGCTTGAAAGATATTTCCCTCCTTCTTTCTTTGACATTATGGTTCATCTCACAATTCATTTAACGAGAGAAGCTCGATTATGTGGGCCAGTTCAATATCGTTGGATGTACCCTTTTGAAAGGTAATTTGATTTTATTTGTGGTATAATTTACGTTTCAAAATTTAGTTTAAAAAATATCTTTTGATATTTTGTATACCATTTTTAGATTCATGAAGGTAATGAAAGGATATGTAAGAAATCGTGCACGACCAGAAGGATGCATAGCAGATGAATGCATGCAATTTTGTAGCAAGTATATACCACAAGCAGCAAATGTTGGTAATAAGAATGCTAGAAATGAGGATGTTGTGTACGACAATGTGGTGGATGGGCATCCTATTTCTACAGGGATATCAATAACCATGTCTTCTGACATGATGCGCATTGCATATCGCTATATATTGTTTAATAGTGCAGAAGTGGAACCATACATAAAGTGAGTACCGCAAAGTAAATTTTTCCAAAGTTTAACTATAAGTAAAAAACTAACAATTTTTAACTTAGTGATATTTAATTGTACATAGCATGCACCTTGAAGAGCTTCAACTTTTAGATTCGAATCTTGCAAGTCGACCCGCTTTACTACAAAAGAACCATACATCAAGTTTCGCAGCATGGTTCAAATCTAAGGTTTGTTGACAACCTTTTCACATTTTGTCTCTACCCACTAATATTTTTAACCATTTCACATTTTTTTTCTTCTGATATACTTACCCCTAATATCTTTAATTAGGTTATACTTACCCCTGGTCATTGCTGAATCAAACACTTTGAATGTATCAACTACCTTAAGATGGCTAGCATTTGGACCTACGATGCAAGCAATGTCATAAACAAGCTATGTTGTCAATGGGAAACGATACCGCACAATAGATAGCGAGAAATCCACACAAGATAGTGGTGTTTCCCTTGAAGCAGAAACTGTTTGCAATGTTAGTACAAGAGATGGCACTCAAGTTATTACAAAGATAGTTTATTACGGGGTTCTTAGGGAAATTCTTCTTATAGTTTTTTATGCTTTTCGTGTCCCGTTATTTAGATGTGATTAGGTTAGTGGAAGTGATGTTAAAGTTGAAGATGGGTTCACACTAGTTAATCTTCATCCACGTGTAAATAAATTTGATAGAGATCCTTTTATTCTAGCTTCGCAAGCAACACATGTGTTTTACTCTAGGGAAAATGATACATCTAATTGGTATGTTGTCTTAAAAGCACCTCCAAGAGGGTTTCATGATCTTGATAAATTTGATGAGCATGCTTACAAGACATCGACACCATTAGATGTATCTCAACTTGACTCTAGTATGGATGATGATGAAGATTATGCTCGAATTGACTGTGAAGACATAGTTGCTGATTTTTAATGTGAGAAAGAAGCTAATCTATATATCTGGGAAATTAAAGCAGGTTTGCACTTTTAATGTGTTTCCAGAGATTTAGTTGCATTATATGTATATTCTTGTTTTGATTGAGTTGGTTGTCATATTATGCATTAAATGGATACTATGAGTTAATTGAGATTTAGTTGGATATCTCAAATACTCTGCTTACTGGTTCCATAGGTTCCAGCTTCAAATTTCACATTTCTGCTGCAAATTCCAATGTTTGAACTTTTGATATTTCAACTTCTCCTCTCATATTTCACATTTCTGCTGCAAATTCCATGGAACATTAGCTATAATTTTGGCTCAAAACACACATAATTACTTAAATGGCTTAAGCAATTATAGAAATATCTGAATGCTGAAAAAAAATGTAATTTTTGGAGCACTGCTACTATCAATTCATAATGTTTTCTTATTAAGATTCATCTACTTGTGGTTTTATTTATGTAAATTATATATTGTTTTCTTATTAAGATTCATCTACTTGTGGTTTTATTTATGTAAATTATATATAACAAATGTGTATATTAAAATTTTACAGATGTGAATGGAAGAAGGTACTAGCACTCCATCTTCAAGTAATAACGAGGAGGGATCAAAGAAAAGAAAGGGAAGGGGCCCAAATCGAATAGATTTTAATAAAATTGCAAAGGCTAAGGAAAGTGGTATTGAATTTAATAACTTGGGACAGCCGATTGGAAAACCTTCAGTACCATTAAGTACCTCTTATGGCACTGTTGCAACTCAATTGATCCCAGTAACTTATGAAAGTTGGCCAGAGGTACCTGAGATTTTGAAAAACAGTGTGTGGGAGACTACAAAGGTACATGAATTTTTTTTTTTTTTTTTTTTGTTCCTTTGAAATGAAGCTTGTAATATATATTAATCTCAAATTTCTTTGTGATCTTAACTATCAAAACAAGTTAGGTTTGGTTTGAATAATGATATTGGTAAAAGTCACATACTTGCAAAAATGGGTAGTTGTTGGAGAGGATATAAAAGTAGGATAACAAAACAAATTAGAAGTGTCCCTCCTGGTCCTGAGGCATCTAAGAAGCGCCAAATGTTAAAACTAGATAACATTGTAGATGATGATGAATGGAAGAAATTTGTCAAATATCGTTTGTCTCCGGAATTTGATGTAAGTCTACTAAACTTAGCTTGACGCTATCTTAGTGATATATAAACATTTCATTTACTTTTTTATTATTGTAGGTAATAAGTAGACGTTATACTGCGTTGGTGAAGAAGAATGATTGTCCACATACTACTAGTCGTAAAGGATTGGCACGATTACGTGAAGAATTGGTAAGAATTTAACTTATTAAGTAAGCATGTGTGTGAACTTCTTGGTTTAGGACGATACTTGATACCCTGCAAAGGTCTTCTGTTATATAACTCATAGGCAAAATGGAAGAGAAAAATCTTTTATACAGATTGTGCATATAGTGGTTTGCTCTCCCGTCTACTAGGATTAGATATAACTCCATCTTAACTAATTGTTATAGCTGGTAGGCATGATTATTTAAATCTATTGGCTAGAAACAGTTGCTTCCCTTTGACATCTTTTTTGGGAGTTAGGAGTTATGATATAACTTATGGTATACTTCTATGATGTTATTATTGTAGAATTCAAAGTTTTGGTTGTGTTTATAAGACTGTACTATTTATGGGCCTTCAAGGTTTTCTTTTTTGTCATAAGTTTTTACTTATATTGCATATTGAATATAAATTCTTGTCATGGATATATACGAGTCAGTAGCATCTTTCCTTTTTTCAATTTCTTTAAGTTTCAATCACATGGTTCTCTATGCAATATAAAATACAAAGTGTTTAATACCCCAATCAGAATATGTTATAAAACCTGACAATTCTCATTGTCGTGTAAGACTGAATTAATAACTTAAGTAATTAGTGCATTACAAGCCGAGATTATTCAGGGTGATAGTATAGTGCTGGAGAGGAAATTAGTTAGATTCCAGATATATACAATTTAAAAGACACAAGAGTCATATTTCATAACCTCCCGATCACAAGTTCAAATCATATATATAGTCTCTTTTTATTTAAATTTGTGAGGAAAACTTAGGTCGTGATTAAAACATGAAATTGGTGTAGGGAAATATTATCTGGTGGACTAGGAAGTAGGCTTCTAAATGTGAATTCTAATGCCCGGTATGTCCTGCAAAGGTCTTTGAGAAGATAATTTTTAGGTAGATCAGAGCAATCATCTGCAGATGGGTTGTTTATCACAAATATTGCTTCAAGTGCTCTCACAGTAATGGGACACCAAAGGCATTATATTATGTAGATTTGTGTGATGTTTTTGCTTGGCTTATGATTTTGTATAGAGAGCTGCAAAAATATCTGCAAATGAAGATCCTGAAGAAGCTAAGTTGATAGAGTGGAAACTTGGATAGCTGGACATAAGCATAAAGATGGGACACCGGTGAACGAATGTGTCGGAGAAAAAATTGTATGATAAGTTAACTTTTTATTTCTATTTTATGTAATTTAATTTAGATTTATCATATATATTAATTTGTTATATTCTTACATTCTTATTATTTTGCATGACATGTAGAAAGAAATAAAGGCAATTCAAACAAATCAAGTTGATGCATCAGGTAAAACAATTAAAGATGATGCGTTAGCTCAAGTTTTAGGGAAAGAGAATCCAGGTCGAGTTCGAGGACTTGGTTTTGGTGCAACACCAACAAAAGTGCAGGCAGCCATACTTGGTAGACAAACAACAATGAAACTTCAAGAAGAAGTGAAGGATCTAAGACAAGAATTGAAGGAATTGAAATCGTTTGTCTTCCATTTGCAGGTATTGTCAAATAAAACTGTTTTATAATAGTTAAATTAACATAATAAGATTGATTGGTTTCATTTGAGTGCATTTAAATTTCAGGCCAGAGATAGAGCAACAACTGATGGGGGATCACATTCTTCTAGTATGCCTCAGGTAACTAACATAAAAGGAATTTATGTCAACCTAATATGATATTAATCTTTAATTATATCTAATTAAATTCATATATATATTTTTTGAAGCCACAATATTCAAGTGATTCAAATAGACAAGGAAATAATTATAAAAGAGCCAAAATTGTTGAATCTCCTACAAAGGTAAATTTCAATCAAAGTTGGTTTTTATAATTGTAGTTTAATGAAAATATATTTATTTATAATACTTTTTTTTTTTTGTCTGTATATAATAGACACCAACCGGTACTTCTACAACTGAAATTGATGCTTCAAGTAAAAAATGCAAGCTATTGAATTGGATTGGTGGTAGAGAAGTAGTGGCAGAAGTTGAAATTGATTGCATTGATCCACAAGCATCAGTTCATCACATGATTCTCGGTCCAGATTTTTGGAGAGTTTGTGTAAAGAAGATAATGGTGAGTAAGGTTCCTTTGATTCGCCCAACTAGTGACCTACAAATTCTCGAAGATGCTATAGGAACTTATATTGCTTGGCCAACCAAATACATTGCATATTAGGACTTTGTATAATTCTATGTTATGATAGATAATTAGGAATTTTTGTGAATGTTTATGAGTGAACTTAATGTTAGTACTCGAATACTTTTGATTGTTTTTGTTATATATGTACATATATTAATTATGATTTTTTTTTAGTTTGTTTATACTTTTGCTTATAGATTTGGCTGAAATGGATATTATTTAATAATTAAGATCAATACTGGAACAATATGAATTTTCTAGTAAAAATTGTATTTCAACAATTTCAATATACTAATCAGTTTTTTTTTTTTTTTTTAAATATATATTACAGTATCTATAACGGGTAATATCGGTTTTTAATAAAATATTTACAACAAGCAACACCTGTAATATGTAGCGTATTCAACACAAGAAATGCCCGATTTAGAAAATGTATTAACAACGGGCATCTAAAGATTTCAATATGACAACTATAACTGACGTTCCCTATTTTAGATAAGGTATTTATCACGCGCTAAACACGTTGTGAATAAAATATTGACAATGCGTAACACACGTGGTGAATGTGTTATTGACCACGTTGAATGCTCGTTGTTGAAACGCGCCTTTTTCCGTAACAGCTTAATAGATAGCGGGACCCATTCCCGTTGTAGATACTCTTCAACAACGGATATCACCCGTTGTGGATAACCTATTTTCTAGTAGTGGGCTCCAATTGTGCTTTAATAAAGAGTGGGATCAGCGAATGGTACACTATCAAGAAGAGATAACTTTGTTCCTGCTGCCACTGGAGTGTCACAGGCCTTCGCATCACCCATATTGGCTTTCTTCAACAGATCAAAAATATACTTAGTTTGGGTTAGATATAGACCAGAAGAGTTACGAAACGCTTCAAAACCAAGAAAGTAATTGACTGAGCCTAGTGTTTTAAGCGCAAAAGACTTGTTAAGAGTGTTGATGACTTATTGAATTAGCAAATGATTATTGCCTGTAATCAGGATATCATCTATATAGACAAGCAAGAAAATGCAATCAACACTTGAGAACTTTAAAAAGAGAGATGTGTCTGAAGTTGATGTCTTGAATCCCTAAGAAATAAGAGTTGTTTTGAGCTTAGTAAACCAGCTTCTATGTGCTTGCTTCAGGCCATACAAGGATTTGTTTAACTTGCAAACATGAAGAGGTGATTTGCTGTCCAAAAATCCAATTGGTTGTTCCATGTAGACAACCTTAGCGAGATCACCATTCAAAAAAGCATTATTAATATCAATTTGCTTAATGCTCTAGCCATGAGACACTGCAATGGAGAAGATAACTCTGATTATGGAAGCTTTCACAACCGGACTAAAGGTGTTCAAGTAATCAATGACAGGTGTTTAATGGAATCCCATTGCCACCAAACGCGCCTTATACTTGAGAACACTTCCATTTGGATTGTATTTGATCTTAAAAACCCACTTACACCCAACCACGTTCATGGAAGAGTGATATGGCACAAGTGTCCATGACAGGACCCATCCCGACTCCTATCTTGAGTCCGAGAGAATCCTGTGGGAACTCGATCTTTCTAACTGAAAACTGAATCTTCTGGAAAATATTATAGAAAATCATATAAATCTCAAGGTGGCTATGACCTTGGCTTTTCTAAAGTGTAATTTAAATCTGTGGGTTATGGCCCATCACAAAAATACAATTCAGCTGAAATAAGAAATTTGCTTTTCTTGTGTTGGACCCGTCTGCTGAATATTAGCATATTCATAACTAGTTATGAAAAATATGATATCTGAAAACCATGCAAAATCGACTATGCATAATGCTACTAAAAATATACACATTTGCATGCTTTAATTAAAAACATGAACTACCATTTCTTTCATCACATGTGGCCCATCTCACATTATTAATGAATCTGCACGAACCTGGAGATCACCTGGAAAAATAGTTTAAAATAAAAGAATGAGCGCTAACGCTCAGTGAGTGGAAATAAGCTTTGAAAACATCTTTTCTTAGAAACTTTACTAAAATTAATATCTCTGAAGAAATCTGAAAACATATCTTTTCTCTATGCTTCTGAAATCACTAAATATCTATCTTTCTGAAACATTAATACTTAATGAACTTATTCTGGCTAGAATCTTATCTTTTACTTTCTCTGGTGGGCTTGAGTCTGAGATTTACATCCCAAACGCCTACGTACCCTTTACTCCATAAGGATCAAAGCCCTCGTAGTTCATTTAAATTAAAGCTGGCTAACCTCAATCTAATATGTAGAAAAACTATTTTGAATCTGTTTCGATACCTCATTCTGAATTCTATTTCTATTTCTATTTCTACTTCTCTTTCTGAAACCGTAACTTTTCTATCTCTTTCTGGTTCTGTATCTCTTTCTATCTCTTTCTAAATTCTTTATCACTTCCTGAAACTGCTCAGGATCTAATCTGAAACTATTCTGTAATCTGAATCTGTTCTGTAATACAAGCTGAGAACTAACTAAAAATCTTCTCTGTAAATAAAACCCATTTTCTATAAGTTTATAATAAAATATTTGTTTCCTTTTATAAAATAACTTACAAACTTAAAATCAAATAATACAAACATTCTTTCTTTATAAATCTTATATATATATATATATATATCTTTTACAAAACTGTTTGATATAATAGTATATTATTGTATAAAAAGGTTTACTTCAATCAAATCTCTTGTTGCCTCTTTATAAATTATGCAATAAAGCCATTAGAAACATTTAATGCTGTAAATCATAGACTGCTGAATTTCTGATTCTCAAATATCTGGTGTAAATCTGATAATCTCTTTTATTTCTCTACTGATCGTAATCAGTTTAATATATAATATATATAATCTGAAAATCTACACCAAATTAGTACCCAGGGAAATCTGGTCATACGTGTCCCTGATCTCTGTGGGCTCACGCAGAGCGGGGGATAAACATCTGGTCATACACGTGCAGAGCGACTCTGACTCTGACTAAACATCTGGTCATACACGTGCAGAGCGACTCTGACTCTGACATACACATGTGCATAAGCCCTAAAGGCTAACAATCTGAATCTGTTCTGCTGGAGACGGGTACACATATGGTGTTTGAAATCTCTTTCTGACCATACATATAATTCTTTATAAATACTTTTCTTTAAAACATGCATAAATATTCTTTGCTTTTCTTTTCTGAAAATCTCATAAATAACTGAAATCTGGAAATCTAGAAATCTGTCTGAAATATTGAAAATCTAGAAATCTGGAATTCATTCTGAAAATGCTTTTACTAATCTTCTTTATAAAGTCTTGCTCAATATATCTATTCTCTAATAAATCTATTTCTGAATTCTAGAAATCTAAACATTTCTTAAAACACCTCAATTCATCTGGAAATCTGATTTCTAAATAAATACGTAATCTGGAAATCTATTTTCTAAATAAATGAATAAATCATTTATTTCTATTAATCTCTAAATACTTAATCTAACATATAATTCTAAAATAAATAACTTTTAATAAAACGTATCCACTCACAAAACTCCTGTGCTCAAATCCGCTTCTGAGACTGGATTCCATCTCTGGATTCATATATTTCTGGATCCACCCTAAATCACATAATACTTAATTTAGAAATCATGGGAAATCTAATAACTTAACTGTATTTGGAACATCACCAAATTAGGATTACTTATCTGCATATGTTAGTGAACTGTACATCTTCTTCCATCTCACTATCTCCTTTTTATTTTCCTTCGTCATCTGTCTTCTGTGTTTGTGGCCGACTCCCGCTTCTCTCTTATCAAATTCTCTTTTCATTTTATTCTCTTTTTCCATGTCTTCACACGCAGCTACTTCAAAATGCACAGCTGCCTCTTTTCTTTCTTTTCTTTCCTTTCTTCTTTCTCTGATTTGATTTGCACAAAACTCTCTTATCTTTCTAATTTTGCTTCAGCCGAAAACTCTTTTCTCTCCTCAATTTTCTTTATCTTAATCTCTCTCTCTTGATCTCACGCTCAGCTTCTCTTTTCTTCTTTCTATTTTCTGTTTTTCTGATTTGTTCTTGTCTCTTGCCGAGTCTCCCATTTCACATTTATATTATATGTCTATATATATTATATATAAACCACTACACACGTGTCCATATATACACATGCCACGAACACATACATGCACTCCACGTCTCCACCTGGCAGCTGATTGCCTCATCACTTGAATTCTATTTTTATATATTCTTCTTGTCTTATACGAATGCACTTGCAACCCTTTTCTCTTCTTAATTAATTTATTCATTTCCTTACCTTCTCCATTCTTCATGCATCGCCACCTATCACCCAAATTACCACATTTCTCCAGCTGCTGCCACCTGTCAATTTTTGTGGCAACAAATCTTATTATTTATTTTAATCTTCACACTTTTCTGTACAATGATGAATGTTTATCTCAAGCTTGGATTCGGACTCGGGTTTGGGTCATGAGTTTAGGCTTGGATTCCAAGCTTGGGAAAATTTCCGGGATCGGGGTATTACAGTCCAGGTATGGTTAGCCTGTAGAGCACTAAACTCCTCAACCATAGCCTTTTTCCACCTAGGGTCTTGGATAGCAAGTTTAGTTGATGTTGGTTCAGTTTCAGAAAGGTAACAGCTAACAAGAAACTAAAAGACCTTAGGCCTGAAAATGCCACTCTTGGACCTAGTTTGCATTGGGTGAAATGGCCTATGAACTGGTTCAAAATTGTGTAAAGGTGGTAAAGAGATAGCTGATACTGGTGTGGGTGAAGGATTTGTTCTAGAAGAGGAAGTATGTAAGACAAGTGGTGTGACAACTCGAGCAGGAGACCTATTATCAATATTCTGAGGAACTGTATGAGTAGGAATGAATGACAACACATTTTGCACAGTAGAAAAAGGAATGCCTAAAGGCTGTTGATAGCTAGTTGTCACTAACTTATTTGGAAAAATTATGGGAAAGGAAATTCTAACTCATTGAATTCAACATTCCTTGAAATATACACGTTTCCTGAATAATGTAGGCATTTATATCCTCTATGTAAAGGGTTGTATCCAATGAAAAGACACTTGGAAGTATGAAAGTTTGTTGTACTCCCTTAGATAAAGAAAGCAACTACAACCAAAGGTTTTGAAAAAATTGTAGTTTGGCTTTTTGTTGAAAAGTTTTTCAAATGGAGATATGAACTGAAAGTTTGCAATAGGCATGTTATTTATCAGGAAGGTAACAGTGCTAAAAGCTTCATACTAGAACTTCAGAGGAAGATTCGCATGAGCTAGGAGTGTTAGACCAATCTCCACCACATGCCTATATTTCCTTTCAGCCACCTTATTTTGTTGTGGTGTGTGAGGACATGAGAATTGAACCTGAATACCACACTTAGCAAGGTGAGATGTAAAGACAATAAATTCTCCTCCCATGTCAGTTTGTAGGCCCTTGATTTTCTTGTCAAATTACAGCTGTACTAGCTTCTGAAACCTGATGAAAATACTAAGTGCATCAGATTTCAGTTTCATAGGAAAGAGCCAAGTGAACCTTGTGAAGGCATCTATGAAAGAGATGTAGTAGCGATAGCCTTCTATGGAAAGGGATGGAGCTGGTCCCCATACATCAGAGTAGATTAGTTCTAATGGACTTTTGACACTAATCGGTACAACAAAATAAGGCAATTTATAAAGCTTGCCTAGCTTGCAAGAGTCACAAAATTGAGGAATTACAAATTTTTCATTAAAATGAACTTGATGTAAGATCTTTTGTAGTATCAATGGAGCATGATGCCCCAATTTTGCATGCCATATTGAAGAGTTTACAATAGTATGTGAATGAAAAGGATTGATGTTTGATCTGGGCATATGTACACTGCCATAATTCATTTTATTTGCTGAATTGGAAAAGCAAGAACTTGACTCTGCATTGCTGCCGAATCTATGATCTTCTTAACCTGTAGCTTGGGCTTGAGACACCTCATTGAGCTTGAGACAATAGAGCCTATCCTTAAGCATTCCTCAAAGTAAAACCTTCCTCGTTTTGAGATCTTTAATCACACATTCATTAGCATAGAACTCAGCAACAATATGATTATCATATGTAAACTTGGAGATACTAAGCAAGTTATTAGCAATTTGAGGTACATGCAATATGTTTTTAAGATGTAGATGTTGATATGGTGGTGTATGAGCTTTTATCATTGCATTACCAATATGATTGATAGAAATCTGCTCACCATTGCCTACTATGAGTTTGTCATTGCCTCTATAATTGCTCTTCATGGACATATTGCATTAGGTCTGATGTTATGTGATTTGTTGCTCTACTGTCTATATACCAAGCTGAGTCTATGACTGTTTCAGGTGTTTCAAGGAAGGCAGAGTTCTGATGATAGTGTGCCTGATAATCTGAAGCACCTTGGTTTGCATAATGTTGAGGTGAGGGTCCAGCAAAAATCTGGCCATTAAAATTTTGCATGCCATTGAAGCTTTGCATTTGTTACTGATTGTAGGGTGATTGATTTTGATACTGCTGCTGATTGTAAAAGGCTGGTTCTGATTTTGATGCTGAGAATGTTGTTGTTGTTGTTGTTGTTGTTGAGGATGAGGGCCTTAAAAGAGTTGGTCAAAACGATGATAGCACTTAGTGCACCATGGCCTGGTTTATTACA
This sequence comes from Acer yangbiense, assembly GCA_008009225.1. NCBI lineage: Eukaryota > Viridiplantae > Streptophyta > Magnoliopsida > Sapindales > Sapindaceae > Acer > Acer yangbiense. Next base: position 22,651,730 of record CM017769.1, read on the forward strand.
TACTTGGCAGTGGATTCTACTGTTCGATCGACCACCAAACCGATTGTTTCTTCCTCTGCCACGATTACCTCCTCTATTTCCTTGATAGTTACCATCTCTTTGACCTCTTTTGTTTTAAAAATTGTTAGAGATAAAGTTGGCACTAGCTTGACCAACATCAAGTTGATTTGACGAATTGAGATGTTCAATTCTCTGTTCATGCATCATCAACATAAATTGTGCATCATTTAAAGTGATAAATCTTTGAGTAGAGATTATAGCAACAATTCAGTCAAATTCATGACCTACACCATTTATAAGACTTGTAACTAGATCTCTTTCTTTTATCTCTTCTCCGGCTGCCATCAATGCATCACTTATGTTCTTAATCTTCAATACAAAATCATCCACAAAGTCTGATCCTTTTTTAATACCTTGAAGTTGTTGTCTAAGTGAGGTTATTTTAGCTATGGACTGTTGAGAATAAAGTCTCTCAAGTATGTTCCAAACCTCAAAAGAAGTTTGACAACCTATAACTCCCTCACTAATTGTTGAGTAAATCCAACTAATAAGTAGTTTGTCTATGTGTTTCCAGTTATTATACTCTTGACTCATTTTTTGTTCAACAATAGTTTCACCGGATTCATTTATACTTTGGACTGAAACAAACTTAATCGAAGGCTGATTCAAACCACAAACATAATCCTCTAAATCTAGAGCCTAAATAACAGCTAATACCTGTGCCTTCCAGTAGATATGGTTGTTCTTGCCAAGCTTTATCGGGAGATTGAAGTTCATACACTTTGAGACTGATGAGAACTCCCTTGATCTTTCAACTGTCACGTGATCTTCATTCTGATTCCGGATCGAAGCTTGTGATGTCATCGGTGATTGATTTTGTAGATTAGAACTCGGAGCTTGTGGAGAAGATTGAGTAGCCATTGACGTTTATCAGATTGGCTCTGATACCATGAAAGTTATAAAAGAAGATTGAAGGTGTTTGATAAAAGACCTCACAGAGAATCAGGAAAGCAAAGCTTGATGAAGCTCCATTAATGGAGATATTTCTTCATAGAATTTTGTTATTCAAATTAATGAGAACTATTATAGAGCCTGGTATTTATACCAGTGATTGCAATACACACAAAAAGCGTGACCTTATTACAAAGAAAATTCCACAACTAACCCTGACATCAGCATTCTGTTATTTAACCACTAGTCAACTAACTACACCTTAACCATACTCTAACCAGCTGTTGTGGTTAGTCTCAACTTGACCATCATCGTGATGCTTTTATTTTACAACACATCATACACTCAGAATGGTCATTCTTATCAAGGAGGCCGCTCATTTCTGATCTAGGATGGAATAATGGAGGGAGCCTCATCGCTTGGGAGAAGGTTGCAATTCTCCCACCTTTTTATTTAGGTTTTTGTTTCTGTTTTTCCTTTTTTTTTTTTTTTTTTTAATTTGGTTTAGTAATTTTTTTTTAAGGCAAATTCATAAAAAATAAATAAATAAATAAATATAAATAAATAAATAAACTACACAACCCAGACATCATCCAACAAAAGTTTCAACAATCCAATAAGGTGGATCTTCTAACTAGATTCAAAAAAAAAAAAACTAAAATAGTTATAAGAAATTATTATATCTTTTAATTAAAAGATTAATAATTTAATTTAAGGGTAATGTTGGAATTTTGAAAATATATAAATTTGGGGTGTAGATACAGTTTTATAGGGGTGTAAATATCGCCACTCTAAGATTTAATTTATATTGGGCCTATTTATTTTATCTTATACATATGAAAATTGAGCAAATTTTGGTTGCTATCGGCTAAAAATCTACAGCTGAAAGTCAATTGTGTGGAACTAGATACTTGCAATGTGGTCTCAAATGTGTCTAAAGATTTAGTTGATTTGGGAGAGATTGAGTTTGTTCTTGATAATATTAAACCCTTGTTAAAGGTGGTTGAGGTTCAAGCCTTTATTCCTTGGCTTTGGCCTCTAAGGAAGAGTTTCTATGGCAAAATGTTTGCTTAAGTGATAGGGGTGTGCATTTTTCGGTTTGGTTTGGGTTGAAGCTCAATGTCAAACCAAACCAATGTAATTTGCCAAACCGATTCTAACCAAACCAAAACAAAGTTGGGTTGGTTTGGGTAGATTTATCGGTTTAGGTTTGAACCCAAAAATCAGTTTTTGTATTATTATAAAAAAATTATTTAAATATGAAATTATTAAATATAGGTGTTATAAAACTCATATTCTAAAATGCATTGGAAGGGAGGAGTAATTATATTTTAATTATTTTAAAATATATAATATATAAAAGAAAGAGGAGTGGTACAATACCAAATGGTTGATGACAATGAAAAAAAAAAAAAAAAAAAAAAAAAACTTATTTGTATGAGAAGCAAATAAGTATAAATAAAAGTTACAAAATCCCGGGAAATGTGGATTTAACTTTTATTAAGTATATGGGTTGGTTCGGGTTGTATGAATTTTATTTTTAACAACCCAAATTGAACCAATCTTTAATCAATTTGTAAAATGACAAACCGATTAAAAAAAATAAAAATTATATGTGAAACCGAACGAACACATAAAGTTTGGGTTCGGTTTGGTGGTTTTTTGCACACCCCTATTAAGTGATATTTTTCCTTGTTTGGTATTGTGGTTGTTTTTCTCTTTTGCTATTTAAAAAAAAACAAACAAAAACAAAAACAAAAAAAAAACAAAAAAACAAAAAACAAAAAAAAAAAACAAAAATGCAAAAAACTCAAGCAATTGAAAAATATCATTGACTACCAAACCTATCTCCGAAAGTGTATGGTTGCTCTTGGAAAATCTCTCTTAGGGTTACAAATGAGGAAAAAAAAAAAACATTTCAATTTCTCAAGACACCCCATATAGTAATTCAATACCCAATAATTTTCTTTATACACCTCCCAAAAACAAATTTTTTTATTTTTTATTTTATTTTTTTTTTGAAAAGAGAATTCCATAGAAGGGAAAAACCAATTACACAGGGTTTGGGGTATCACCTAAAACCGGACTCTCCACACATAAGGAACAGTCTTCTAACCAAATAAAAATGCCCGCATGAGCCAACACAAGCTTAGCTAAACCATGGGCAACGCTGTTTGCCAACCTAGGAACAAAATTAACCGAAATAACATTAACAAGACTAAGCAAACTAAGGATATTGTGCACCACCACGCCAACCTCCGAAGACTGGGCCTCTTTCTTAGCAATCGCAAGCACAACCGATAGAGCATCGGACTCAAGAACAACTGGAAGAAAACCATAGTTAGCAGCTAACCGAATACCTTCAAGAATAGCCATAGCTTCAGTGACTTGGGGCTGATAACAGGTCCTCCGGTTCTGACAAAGAGAGGCCATTACCCTCCCACGCTAGTCACGAATAACCACACCAAGACCATAAACGTTGTCATGGGAATTCAAAGCAGCATCTGTGTTAATTTTAAAGACCCCCACATGCGGAGCAAGCCAGCAATGAGGCCTTTGAGCCTCCACCACCTTGCCCCTTTCACATTAACTAATAGTTTTTTTATCTATTTTTTTCTTTTGTTCTTTAATTAGTTTTTTAATATTCTTTTTCTTCTCTAATCTTTTGTTTCTCTTATTGAATCTCAAATCTAAAAGTTAATAATGTCTTCGGATGTGATTTTACCATCATAATTTCATATTGTAGTCTAAAGTTATTCCCCATTTATGGTGGGGGTGTGGTTAGAAATAAACTTGTAATTTTTCCCCATTTATGGTTTGTCAATTGTTGAATACGGAACATATATGGCCTCCGGTTTCTTCTTTGCTTCTTTTATTTTCCTTTACATACTTATAGCTGTTAAAAGGTTTTCTTATAGAGAAAAAAAGGAAACATAGCCGGTAATTTGTCAATAAGGAAACAAATGGAACATATATAACAGTAGAAATTCTAATTTTCAAAAGTTGGATGCTTTGAAAATTAACTATATACTCAAAAAAGGGTTATAGGTTATGGGTGTTATTTGAGATTTTAAGTATGGAATAATTGATGGAAAGAAGAATTTTGATTTGTAGAATAATAACAAATTAAAGTTTGATTAGTATTAGAAAGACTCAAAAGAGATACAAAGAAGTTTCCTACGATTAATACTTTGTAGATTGTAACTTATTTAGTTAAAAAAAAATATTGGTTTCAGAAAGGTAAAAAAAAATAACATTTATAATCGAATATTGGTCTCAAGATGATTGTAACTTATTTAAGTAAGGTTGTTTGTTATTCTATTTTTTTATTATTATTATTATTATTTTGAAGTATTACATAATTACATAAAAATTTGGAGTTTTTTTTTTTTTTTTTTTTTTTTTTGTGGAAGGACTCGAACCCGCAACCTTATGGTGTACGTGTGAGGGGTTTTGCCACCGGATAAATCTCATCTCATCTATTCTATTTTAAATCTTAGTAGATCTAAATTTAACTCAATTCTAAAGGTTTTACCACCGAACCAACCCCGTCTCGTCAAAATAATACTTAAATGGATGTCCACGTGTTCGTCAAAGTAAATTACAAACTCTTTATCTTCCCACCATCTCCATTAACTTTCAAATTTTATAACCCAATTTATGATAATAATTAATTATCACGTATATATTATGATATTGCCTTTTCAAGTTTTCATTTTGTAACAATTATATTGTCATTAAATTGTAATTTATAAGGAATATAAAAGGAATCATTTGAGAAGTCTTGACTAAAAAATTTATTCTTTCTATCTTCTTCTATTTTAAAGTTTGTTTTACTTTCTTGTTTATTATAATTATTTAATAACAGAAAACCATTGAAACCATAGTCAAGTAGCATCCGTCAGATTCTATCTAATAGAGCTCCAAAAAAAACCAATGGCACAGATCTGACCTCAAAATTTGTAGTAGTATGCAATGAGTCAATGACCCTATGACAGTCAACAAATCAAAACATCATAACTCATAACAAAACGGTATCGTGTTCCCATAACAGGCAGGAGCCCGAGCATCAACATTCAATAAAAACACAAAGAAGCGCACTGCGCACTTCCGGCGCACTTTAGTGACTGAAAACCCACTGCAACACCGCAACTTCTTAAGTCCAACCTCTTGAAAGGAAAGCGACAAAACAAGAAAAATCCATAAACACACAGTGTGTATATATACATTGACTCAATCCTCAAAGAAATTTTGAGAGAAAGTTCCAAGTTACTGATGAAGCGTACGATAATGTCCGACCCGAACCCGTATAGCGCTACCAACGGATCCTCCAACAAGCGCTCTAAGGCTCCGCCTTTATCGGTGCCCGCCGGACACGTGGCCTTCCGTCTGCTCTGTCACATGTCTCGCATCGGCGGCGTGATTGGCAAATCGGGAAACGTAATCAAGCAGCTCCAACAGTCCACTGGAGCGAGGATCCGGGTGGAGGAGCCGCCTAAGGACACAACGGATAGGGTCGTGACGGTGATCGGACCGATAACGGCTGATTCTAAGTTGATTATCGCTAACAATAGGAGCAGCAATAATGGTAGTAGCACTATTGTAAATAGTAGTTGTGGAAACGGCAATGTTGGAGATGATTATTTCAATTTAGAGGATGGGATGTTTGAAGTGTCGAAGGCGCAAGAGGGGTTGATTAGGGTTTTTGACCGGATACTGGAGGTGGCGGCGGCAGAGTCCGGTGTGGTTGAAATGGGAGTAGTTTCGTGTAGGCTGTTGGCGGAGACCAACCAGGTAGGCTCGGTGATAGGGAAAGGAGGGAAGGTTGTGGAAAAAATAAGGAAAGAGAGTGGGTGCAAGATTAGGGTTTTGACGGAGAACTTGTCTGCTTGTGCCGGTCCTAATGATGAGATTGTGGAGGTAAGAGATTGCTTCGAATTCGTATATAGTGTAATTAATGGAATTTTGTGTTTGATAGAGTTGCATTATTGGGTATATACTATATATGTATCATTGTAAACTTAGCTGCTTGCTTAGATTGCTGACTTATGTTTTTTTTTATCCTGAATTGTCAATTGTGCTAGTTTCACTTTTTTGCTGAATAAGTTTTGAGCTTTTGCAAATTAATGAAGTTTTCCATACTGGGTGTGTTGAATTTAATGTCAATTTGTGGCAAAATTCCAATTTGTACCTAGGGATACATTTCATATATGGGTCGTTTAGACTGTGCGGTTTTAGTTACTAGTTGAATGTAAGAGTTTGGCTATTATATAGTACATTGTTTAGCTTGTGTAGAAAGCCCCAATTTTCTAACCAGTGTTTCCCCTGATGCACTTGATTGTTAAGATGATGAGTATTGTGTTGGTGATGTGTACTTCAAATTTGTATTTTAAGTAGGATTTTGTTTTGGAGGGGTTAGTTTTCTTTGTAGTTCATACAAGACCATGGTGTTTATTGGCCTAATGTCCAAGCACAAGGGTATGTTCAGAGAAAAAGATTCATGCGCAGATGCGCTTATAGCTATCTTTTGGTTGGTTACCTGTCACCTGATTATGATAGGGCTTATACTTAAGATTGTTCTGCTAGTTAGTGTTGGGGATGTCAAAGTTCCGAAGAACAGTTTTAGAGCTTCTTAGCTTTAATGTTTAATATTGCATGTTCCATGGAAAAATCTTAGTATTTGGTTAGAATGGCGTATTTTGGCAAACAATTCTGATTTCTGACTTCTGAGTAAATGTTCATTGGGCCTTAAAAGAAACAGTGGAAATAGGTTTCTAAAATTTCCGTATCAGAAACTTATGTCTTGAATTCTTGATGTTATATGTGGAGTTGTGGACTCTGGAAGGGGATTAATATGACAGAATTTTTCTGAAGGTCTGAAGGACATAGATTCTGTGTGTTGGTGGGGAAAGGGGATGGAAATATTTTCTATTTTCTCAGGTTCAACTAGTAATGGTTGAAGGATTGAAAGGGTGGTTCAACACAAATACCAGGCATCAAACTCCTTTGTCCTTATTTTTCTTTTGTTTGGCACTCAGTGTACTTGGTTGGATTTAGCAAGTGAACAAGGATATACACTTCTTTCCTGCTAGGGAAACATATATGATCACCCCACCTTATTATTTTCAAGTGCATTAGGAGGTCATTGGGGTTTGAAACTAATACAGGCATGAGTACAGTTGTGTCTCTTAAGCTCATTGTGGTAATATTTGATCTTCAGTGGCTATTTTGCTGTGATACTAAATTCCTAATAGAAGTGTAAGTTTTCTGGTCATTAATAGGGGGATATTCCATCGATGGAGATCTCTAGTATTTACAGTGAGAGAGGAATATATGTTTTCTACCTAGAAGGAAATGAATCTACACGACCTTGAAGAGTAGTTTAACATTAGTGTAATTTACTTTGACTCAGCCTCCCAAATGTTGATGTATGTGCTCCATTTAACTGTAGTTTAGTTGAAAAGTTGTTTATTGTATTCTTGTGAAAATTGGTTCTGTGCATTGTGCAGATTGAAGGGGATGTTTTGGCTGTAAAGAAAGCACTCATTGCTGTCTCTCGCCGTCTTCAAGACTGTCCACCAGTTGACAAGACAAGGATAATTGGAAGCAGGCATCATGAAGCAATTCCACAAGAGGCTATACTCAGATCTCATGAGTCATTCCCCCAAGAGATCATAAGAAGACCTCTTGAGGCGATGCCCCATGACACTACACACAAACCTCTTGAGGCAGTTTCCCAAGAGACCTTATGGAGACCTATTGAGGCATACCTTCCAGAGACTACACGTAGACCTTTTGAGGCTGTTCCCCTAGAGACTTTACGTAGACCTTTTGGGGCAGTTTCCCAGGAGACTCTACCTGATCTTCGTGTAGATCTTCTTTCACAGCGGAATCAAGTGTTATCGACTGCACCAAGCAGTGCCATCAGTTATGCTTCAGGATTTCATCCCTTATCATTGGAGTCTGACAGGGCCCACCCCCCAGAGACAAAATCGCAACAGCAGGAAGTAAGTTTTAGAATACTTTGTTCAAATGACAGGGTTGGTAGTGTTATTGGAAAAGGAGGTACTATCATTAAGGCTCTTCAGAGTGAGACAGGCGCTTCAATAGCTGTTGGTGCTACTGTAGCTGAGTCTGATGAACGGTTAATTACTGTTACTGCATCAGAGGTTTGTTGTGCTGTGATCCTTCTTTAGAATTTTCTATGCAGGCTTATGTTATGATGTGTTGACAGTTTGAAGTTGATTTGCACTTGGCTTCATGTCTTGTAGAACCCAGAATCACGGTATTCGCCAGCACAAAAGGCTGTTGTCCTTGTTTTCACTAGGTTGATAGAGGCTGCTGTTGAAAAGGGGAGAGATCCCAGCTCAAATAAGGGATCACTTGTGACAGCTCGGCTTGTCGTTGCATCAAATCAAGTTGGCTGTTTGTTGGGTAAAGGAGGCACAATAATCTCAGAAATGCGGAAGGCGACTGGTACCAGCATAAGGATATTAGGGGATGACCAGGTCCCAAAGTGTGCCCCTGAGAACGATAAAGTGGTACAGGTGCGATGGAATCTTTTTTCATCTTATTTTTGTTTAGTACAGTGTAGGGTACCTTAAGACTAAATAGATTCAACCTTTTTCTTTTGAAATGGGGAGGGGGCATGAATTAAGTTTGTTCAGTTAATCAGTTATTGCCAGAAGTACATACAATTTATCGAAGCATGTAAACGTTTCCATCATTTGCTTTTGTTTTTTCCTCTTGCAATAATCCAAATCAAGTATGAATATGACATCATAATTCCGTAGATGATTGTGCTACATGTCATTTTGTTGACCATTCGTTTCTCCATCCAAAGCATCCATTAATTTCTAGACTTAAGATTTATTTTCCTTCCATGCTCTCTCAGCAGGATCCTCTTTTATTACTTATATGAGAGATTAAAATTGTTCATAAACTGTAGAATCAGAAAAATAAAGGATGGTCGTGCATTGATGTGTTTAAGGAAAAAGAACATAATTAGTAATTGCACTTTCCTTGTTGGCCTCATGAAAGATTATATGGATGGATTATTGATAGTGATCCTACAGAGAGATAAATTAATTTGCGGGAAGTTTAAGTGGATACGTGTGTGAATAAACTTGTAGAAATTGAATGAGGTAAGATCTGATAGTAATAGTTACCATAGCATACAATTTTTTAATTATTAACGAATACATCTATACTTGATAACCGGTAGAAGCAGATGAACTGGGGGATACATTGAGCATATGAGTCGATGATGCTAAAATGGAGATCACATTGTGTCTTTTTGGAAAAAAATGAAAGAAAGAAAGAAAGAAAAGAAAAAGAACACTATCCCATGGAAATTTATTATCCTTTTTTTTTTTTGAACTATGGAAATTTATTGTTCTAGTAGGAAAAAGCTGATTCAATAGCAAATAAAGTCATTTGGTTAGATTCTCATATGGAAATTTCTGAAACTGCTGCTCTAGATTCAATCTTTTAGTTTGAGGGGTATAATGTCGGTTCATTATGTACATTCACTTCTACCCTGAAAATTGCTTTGCTGATTTGAAATTTTGGTACACTGGTTTAGGCAATTCAAATAATTTACTTTCATTTTTTTTTTTTTTATAGGAAACAGAAACTTTATTCAAAAAAGAAGAAAGTACATTAGTGAACAAGTAATACCCACCCAAAACAACAAACTAAACAAAAATAGAAATTACAGTGAACTCTATCAAAAAAGCAACATCCTTCCAATCTAACATGAATTTCCTTTTATCTCTTTCGTCCTTTGTTCTTTTTAATTTCAGTAGCAAGCAATATTCTAATCTTATGTTGACATGGATTATTTATTGGTGCCATCTTGTGGATCTTTGGGTGCTCTTGTTAGTGGGATTTTATCTGTCCCAAAGAAACAAGTCCGGATAAACTATTTAGTGAACATTATACTTAAAGCATGACATATTGTTATTATATATACAATTGCTTAACTTGGACTGAGCTAGGACCTAATTGTTGATTCACTACAGTGATTTTTGTAAGACCTTTCATTCTTGACTAGACATGCAATCATATAAGCACTTAATACCGAATCAAGTGGATTCTTTTTAGTCTTCTCAATTTCTATTTGAGGTTTAGGGGGTACCTCTAGTTTGCCTTTCTTTTCAATGTTTTCTGGTATGGGCCGTATGGCTTCTGTATATGTGTTGTAAGTATAAAAAACTATAAGCACAGAATAGCGAATCAAGTGGATTCTTTTCATTAATAGTACAAAAAGCCTGATAATGTTATATTGTTCAAATTTTCCAACAAGTATATATATATATATATATATATATATATATCCTTTGTTATAGTGTATGCATCCTTTGTTACCTACACTTTTTGTTTTTAAATAAATTAAATATATATATATATATATATATGCGGTTTTTTTGGAAGATACAAAGAATATAACACGAAGAATTTATTCATTGTTCTTTTTTGGGCACAATGAGATCTTAAAGTTTTCTCTATTGATTTTGGTTAATTAACAGATATCAGGAGAGTTTTCAAAGGTGAAAGATGCTGTTTATAATGTATCTGGTAGATTGCGAGACAATCTTTCCCCCAGCACACAAAGCAATGCTGGAACAAGGAGCAGCTCGTCTGTATTAACTGAGACCAGTCCCTACGGGAGATTGAGGGATCCGGTCCCTGTTGGGATCTACTCATCAGTTGGTGTTTCTCATAGTCTTAGTCGGCATACTCCTATGGATCATCTTGGACTTTCCCATAGTCTAGATCGTCCGCCTTCACCAAGGTTATGGGCATCACAGGTAGACTCTCTCTCTCTCTCTCTCTCTCTCTCTTTCTCTCTCCTCTCTCTCTCTCTCTCTCTCTCTCTCTCTAATAGTATTGAACTTATGAAGACATTTAACACTTATGGATGATTTTGTTTGCAGACAGTATCTGGAGTAAATTCAAGGGGCATCACAGATGTCGGCAGAGGTTTTCCTTATCATAAAGGTGGCTTGGAACTGGGCAGGTTTGTTACCAACAACAAATACATGAAGATGTATTCCTTGCCTTTAATAACTTGATCCATTTTCTTATTAGATGAAGTTAAATGATTTGTTCTACTTAAATCATCTCCAGGTAGCATTAAGCCATCATTTCTGATTCGGAGACTCTTAGTTTGAAAATTGAAAAAAAAATCTAGTAGTTATTTTGCTCGTTTTATTAAGAACAAAAGAAACAACAGTTCATTAAAAACTAGGATGAGTACAAAGAGTGGACCAGCAGTCCACAAAATGACATGTCCAATCTGTAAATAACGTACAAAATTAAACTACATTCATTTAACAATAATTTCCAATTAAGTGAAATAAAAAATAATGGAAACTCGTGAAATCTTTTGAAATGGAAATCCACAGTAAAGTGCACCTCAAACCACAAAACATGCAGTCTTCTCCTATAGCTTCTTCAAAAATTCTATATATTTCTGTCCATCCAAACCACCCAAAAAATAGCCACAATACCGCAAAACGATGAAATCTCAGTTTTTCACCCCCAACAAAACAAACTTTCTACAATAGTAAATAAACACATTTAGCAGAAAGATCCCAACTCAAACCTACATCATTTAATATTGTTTATTTCATAGAAGTGAAGCCATCTGACAATGAAGGGACAAATGATCAATATCCTTTGAACAATTCTTGCACATCACACACCAAAAAGAGGAAATAGATGTACTATGAAATTTCATTCTAATCAAGTTGCAAGTATTGACTTTTCCATACGCCGGTAGCCAAACAAAAAACTTTATTCTATCATGACTTTTGAAACAAGCCTCCATATCCTTGTCTGGTAAGATAATATGTTAACTTTTGGATTGAAACTCAAATGCTATGTTGATTTGTAACAATTTTGATGAAAGAAATTTTAAAAAAAAAATATGGACTGAATAGTATTACTCTTTGAGATTTTAACAGTAGTATGTTTATTACTATCTTTAATATCTGTCATGGTTTCTAGAATCTAATGCCTAGGATATAAATTTCAGTATGCTACTGTGCTACTGTTAAGACTTGTCTAAAGTAACTCTTGCTTGGAAGTTCTGAGTAAATTTTGGTTAAAATTGGGGGTTTAGGGAGTAGATTGTTCACGCTCTAGGATTATACATGTGAAAAACATTACACCTATGACAAGTTTCTGGTTTTGGCATTCTTTTACGGATTCCAGCCACAATTACCGAAAAGTTGGAATATACACAAATGCTGAGTTGTCTGATACTCTTATTAATTATGCTGCAAATTTGCAATGCTTTATTCAGATAACTGACATGCAGACAATCACCCATGAGTCAGTCAGACCTGAAACATGAACAATTTCTTATATGCATGAGCTGGGTTTATACAATTTTGTGTAACATAGAGAGCATCACTTGGTTAATGAATATTATCAGTACATAATTATATGGTAAATTGAATAGTTTAACTTTTGTCTTCTATATTAAATGTGGCATGTTTTCTGCTCTCTGAGCGTCATCTAGTTTATCTGAATTCAAGAGTTGTCAGTACAATAAACTATTCCATGTGCATAATGGAATAGCGAAGGGGCAAAAACATTAAGACCTAAAAAAATAAAATCAGAAAAATCAAAATGGCCATGGCCAGATGGCCTTCATTTTATTTACTTTTGACCTTTCATTTATTTTCTGCAGTGGAAGCAAATCAGCCATCGTGACAAATTCAACTGTAGAGATTATAGTTCCTGACAATGTTATTGGTTCTGTTTATGGAGAAAATGGTAGCAATCTGACTCGTCTGAGACAGGTATCCTGCATTTAAAGAACTTTCAAACACAAAAATCAAAACCAAACAAAAAAAAAAAAAAAAAATGTAAATAATAAAAAAAAAAAAAAAAAAAAAAAACAGATAGGTACAACAATGTTTATATTCCCCCAATATATAAAAAACCTCGAGACAAAATCAGTCCTCAGTGTTGAAAAAATTCAGGACAAAAACAAAATTCTTAAATTCTCGTGGTATGTTGACCTTCTTTGTGGACATTTTTTCTATAATAGATTTCGTTTCTAACAAAAAATGAAAAAACAAAACAAATTTTCTATTCATTTTGTCATTGGCGCTTTTTTTGACTGAAACATGTCAATAGTATATTTCTTGCTTTTGTTGACTGGCCTTGAATCCTGATAATTGATATATGATGTTTAAGAGAGGGAATTTTCTGCATGTGAAACTAGGTATAATTGAGAATTTAGTGCCTCATCTTTCGTTCCATTTCGTTCTTTGATTTCTTTCTCTTGGATATAAATTATATGGTTGAGACATCTCCTATTTTATTAATGAATATTCAGCATGATAGCAGAATCTATATGACACAGGTTTTATATTTGAATTCTAGACAAAATAAAAAATAAAAACTCCATTCTTAAATTAGGGTATAGAGCATGGTGATGACAAGTATATTGATTAAATTTAATTATGCATGTGAGGTTTTGATATTATTGTCAGGTTATTTTGTTATAAACTTAAGTTTTCAAGATTAACAGTAATCCAACACTTTGAAATTACGATTTTCTTTGTTGCGAATGTAAGCTAGTCTCTTTCGTAATCGTGTATATTTAATGTCTTCTATAAACTCCAGCTTATCATCCAGTTTCTTTGATCAGATTTCAGGAGCTAAGGTCATTGTGCATGAACCTCGTTTAGGATCAAGCGATCGGATTATTGTGATATCTGGGACGCCAGATGAAACCCAAGCAGCTCAGAGCCTTCTCCAAGCGTTTATTCTCTCTGGACCATCATGACATTGTCGTCCTCAACCTTGACTAATCTTTTATCGTAAATGTGTATTTATTTATTAGCCCCTTTTCGTTTAACTGTGTACATTATTATGTCAACTATTGAATTCATGTCAACCCCATTTCTTCCGCAGAAATAATCCAAATTTAATTGTTTTCCGGCATCTTTCATCATTACTGTTCACATTTTACTGATACACATTGATAGAAGTAGGAGGGTTTGGTCTATTTATTCCTTTCATTTTTCCGAAACCTGGGACGGGGGGACATGGAAGCAGAACCAAGTAACTATTTTCTTAAGGGTGCACATTTTATTTTTGAGTTGTGTTAGAATTAGATGGTGCACAATCACAAGTTCATATTTCTCTGCCGTACGTGGTAAGTTCAAAGGGTTCTCAAGAGTTTTCTTTTTGCTGAAACAGATTAGTTGTAACAAAGTAATTTAATTAGAAAGTTTTTTACTTGTATGAATTTTGAACTTCAGTAAATGTGTATTTATTTATTGTGTTATTAGCACTAGTCTCTCTTGAATTTTACACGAGTTTACATTTTACTTGAACTTTTTTATAGACATTAAACCCCCTGAACTCTCATTTATTAGCAGACAGTTTGGTTTATTGCCTTCTGAACACCTGTTTGAGGGGTATTTACAGTAAGGTTTTGTCAATATATGAATCCAACTGTCATAAAATAGTCAAGGTTTATTGTTAAGCTTGATTTTAAGTGTATGATGTATCCATATAATCTTTATTGTCTATTTACTGTATGTACAACACTCTTGTATGAGAGACAACTTTCAGCAGCCCCTGGCCCGCCGAACACAATGACTTGTGTGGCTTGGAACGCTCGGGGGTTGGGTAATCAACGGGCGTTCCGTGCGCTTTCGGATTTGAAGAATAGCTTTAATCCGGATATTTTATTTTTAATGGAGACAAAATCGACTCAGGTTCAAATGGAGGTGATTCGGGTTCGTTTGGGTTTTTGCAATAAGTTTGTGGTGGACAAGGTTGGGAGAAGTGGTGGTTTATGTATGTTTTGGTCGAGTAAAGTGGATGTTACTTTGGTATCTTACTCGAGGTATCACATTGATGTGAGAGTGGTTTCCCATGATTCTAAAGTGTGGAGGTTGACAGGCTTCTATGGCAACCCGGATCCGGAACAACGTCGACATAGCTGGACCTTGTTACGGAGATTGAAAGGTATGTCATCTTTGCCTTGGATGTGTTTTGGTGATTTTAATGAAATTCTTTTTGGGGATGAGGAAGAAGGGGGCCTCCCACATAGCCAGAGTCTGATGACTGATTTCCAAGAGGCGTTGGATGACTGTGAGTTGGGTGACTTGGGGTTTTCGGGTCCAAGTTTTACGTGGACTAATAGGAGGGATGTTGGTTTGGTTATGGAACGGTTGGATATAAGTGTTTGTGGTTTTTCCTGGAAAGATTTGTTTCCATATTCGAAGGTGACGAATTTGGATTTTTGGTCCTCTGACCATCATGCTCTACTGGTAGAAGTTCTGGATAGTGTTGAGGTGAATGATGGCGGCCGTTTGAAGGGTCGACGGAGGTTTCATTTTGAAGAGGCTTGGACTGCTGATGAAGAGTGTCGTCACTTAGTGTGTGAGAGTTGGGGGAGCAGAAGTGGGGGTGGAAATATGCATCAGGTGGTGGAGAAAATTCAGCTTTGTGCCTCTAAGTTGGCTAGATGGAATCAGACAAAGAAGAAACAATTGAGAGAAGGAATTAATGGCAAAAAGAAAGAGCTAGCTGTTGCTATGCAGGATCCCCATCTTAATTCGTGGAAGTCTGTTAGAGTGATTGAACATCAACTTGATAAACTATTGGATGCTGAGGAGTGTTATTGGAAACAACGGTCAAGAGAAGATTGGTTGAAGGGGGGAGATCGAAATACCAAGTATTTTCATGCTAAAGCTACAGCTCGCCGGCAGAAAAATGAGATTAAGAGCTTGGTTGATAGCAACGGTGTGGTGAGAGAAAGCAGGCCTGAGATTCAAAATTGTGTGGTAAGTTACTTTACTGATTTGTTTTGTTCCTCTCAGGGTTCGGGTCCCCATTGGCAAAATGTGCTTGGGGCTGTCCCTTGCAAGTTGTCTCAACGGAAACGGGATTTTTTGGATGCTTCTTTTTCGGCGGTAGAAGTGAAAAAGGCCTTATTTGATATGTTCCCTACGAAAGCTCCTGGGATTGATGGCTTGCCGGCGATTTTTTATCAGAGGTTTTGGGACCCGATTGGTGGAAATGTGACCAGTGCTTGTTTACGTTGCTTGAATGAGGGGGATTCTCTAGATAGTATTAATAAGACTTTGGTTTGTTTGATTCCAAAGAGTCCCCAAGCTAGCCGTATGGCAGATTTTCGGCCAATTAGCCTATGCAACGTTTCTTATAAAATAGTGGCAAAGACTTTGGCTAATAGGCTCCGTTTGGTGTTGGAGGATGTTATTTCGGAATCTCAGAGTGCTTTCGTGCTGGGTCGGTTGATTTCTGACAACGCTATTATCGGGTTTGAGTGTATTCATGGCCTCCGGTCTCGGGTGCGAAAAACGGGTTCGTTGGCTCTGAAACTTGATATGTCGAAGGCGTATGATAAGGTGGAGTGGGGTTTTTTGTCTGCTATGATGTTGAGACTTGGATTTTCTACCGGCTGGGTTGGAAAGATTATGAGTTGTGTTTCGTCGGTTAATTTCTCTTTTTTGGTTAATGGTGAGGTTTGTGGTGATGTGAAGCCGTCTAGGGGCCTTCGTCAGGGGGGTCCCCTCTCTCCCTATTTGTTTTTTATCTGTGGTGAGGCTTTCTC
Organism: Acer yangbiense; assembly: GCA_008009225.1. Lineage (NCBI taxonomy): Eukaryota > Viridiplantae > Streptophyta > Magnoliopsida > Sapindales > Sapindaceae > Acer > Acer yangbiense. Next base: position 22,668,294 of record CM017769.1, read on the forward strand.
TTGTCTCATTAATAAGGCTGCTTCTATGGGTGAGATTACTGGTTATCGTTGCGGGAGTACTAGTCCTTACATTTCTCATCTGTTTTTTGCGGATGATAGCTTGCTTTTTGCTAGAGCAACTGCAAGGGAATGTAGGAAAATTAAGGAGATTCTGGATAGGTATGCTGCTGCGTTGGGTCAGGTTATTAATTACAATAAGTCGGCTTTGTGTGTGAGTCGTTCTGTTTCCTTTTTGCCTGATGAAGCTAATGCCATTTTAAGCTTGCCTTTAGGGAGCACTAATAGAGATGATGCCCTGTTATGGCATTTTGAGAAGTCTGGAGCTTATTCGGTGAGGAGTGGATACCATTTAGGGAGGTCGATAATTGGGCGGAATGTTCACTCTAATTCTAGTGTCGATGATTGGTGGAGTTTCTTTTGGAAGCTTGGTATCCCTCCAAAAGTTAAGATTTTCTTGTGGAAGGCTTGTCACAATTGGCTGCCTACGAGAGGAAATCTGGCTGACAGAGGTATGGAGGTGGATGTGCTTTGTCCTGTTTGTCACAAGGCTAAAGAGACGACTTTGCATGCGTTGTGGGGTTGTGCTGGCATTAAAATCACTCGAAATTCCTGTTATTTATTGCAGGGTTTTCAATGGCATGATGGTATGCAGATTTTTGACTTGCTTGCGTACTGTAAGTGCACATTGAGCAGAGGTGAAATGGAGGTCCTTTGTGTGGTTTTGTGGCGCTTGTGGCACTGGCGCAACCAATATGTTCATTCTCTCCCCTGCTTTCGAAACGAGGATGTGTTTGCGTGGGCCTCTAATTATATTGGGGAGTTCCGTAAGGCAAATTTGGTTGAGTGGTGTCCTAATGGTCCGACTAGACTGGTTGACAGGGTCAAATGGAGTAAGCCTGACTTTGGCTCCTTTAAAATCAATACGGATGCTGCGATTAGGGAAGCTAATAAGCTAGTGGGTGTTGGTGCGATTATTCGTGATTCGAATGGTAAGGTTTTGGTTGCTGCGGCGCAGAGGTTAGAGGCTTGCTATGACCCCTCGGTTGCTAAGGCTGTTGCAATTTTGTTTGGGCTGCGTGTGGCTGCTGAAAGGGGTTTGCTGCCTGCTGTCCTGGAAAGTGATTCTCAGAATGTTGTGAAGATGATTAGCTCGGGTTCTGATGTTTGTGCTGATATTGGTGTTATTTTGAGTGATGTCAGGTCATTTTGAGTGATGTCAGGTCCCTTGCTGGTCTTGTTGAGATTCCTATCTCTTTTGTTCCTAGAGAGGCCAATGGGGCGGCTCATGCCTTGGCTAAGCTTGCTTTTGTGTCCTCCGACGATGTCTGGTGGCAGGACTCTTGTCCTTCTTGCCTTTCCTTGATTATCAGGAGGGATTGTTCTGCCTAGTTTGTGCTTTTTGTTTTTCCTTTCAAAAAAAAAAAAACTTTCAATTATATACAGCAACCTGTCTTTTAAATATAATAGAAATAATTAATAATACATAAAAAAAATATAAATAAATAAAATAAAATAAAAAGAAGAATAAATATATCGTAATACAAGACATTTCAAAACTAATTTTGTTTATCAAAATATAGCCTATAAACCTAATTGAATGCCGATAAGCCATTTATAAATGGTAGATTTGCCCACTTGATTTTTCCATAAATTGTAGTGTCAATATTAGCTAATATATGTCAAATTTGACAAGTTAATTATGGAGAATATCCATGAAAATGGAAGTGACAACCCAAAAGTATCTTTGTTTTTTTTCACTACAGCCTCTTTTAGTATAATATCACTCATTTTGAGTGTACTTTCCCTACAAGAACAATTGTAATTTAGAAATATGAAATAGTACTTCAAATGCATTGGTAGGTTTCATAAAGGCCTATAAATAAGAATAGAAATGCTCGTATACTTTCACAATTCTCTACACTCCTACATGGCTACTTATCAGATTGAAAATCTACACCCCTACACATATATCAGATTGAAAAATGTATCGTGTTAATGGCGTTTCACATACTCTATAATTAAAATGCCAAGTTTCACATACTCTATAATTAAAAGGGATATTATTATTTTCCACCCTCTAGTTTGAGTAATGGCCATTTTCCACCCTTCCGTTAGCTTCTGTTAACTTTTTAACGAAAATACTATTATACCCTTCTACTTCTCTTTTTCAGTTTTTTATTTTGTTTTTTATTTTTATAAAAAAAATGCAACATCATCACCAGATTCGATCTCTGCCGTCGATATTAGAGATGTACGGTGGAGATAACTAGGCAAAAAAAAAAAAAAAAAAAAAAAAGTTCATCTTCATCATGAAACCCGGAAATCTTGAAAAAAAAAAAAAGATTCTAGGTAGTTGAAAAAAATGTCAAACTAATTACAACCAAAATCAAAGTAACCATCAGTTTTATTTTATTTTTTTAGCAAAATCAAATTAGAAGTACAACCAAAAAAAAAAAAATCAACACTCAAATCCAACCACCAAACCCAAAAACCGAAAGCACCCAACCACCCCATCAGCTGATCTCTTCTCAGTGGAGGATATCAGCTCTCCCATCGCCGGCGACCACCCCAAACCCAAACCCAAAAAGAAACCCATTCACCACAATCACCACTACCCCATGAAGAGAGATGGGAAGAAGAAGAAGGGAGAAGAAAAAGAGAAGGGACTCGGCGGTGAGAGGAGATCGAGCGCCGATCTCGACTCGGAGAAGACCGAGAGAGAGATGGTGGGGAAGATGATTGAATGGGTGGTGATGATGTTGGGGAAGATGATTAAATGCTTGAGAGAGAGGAGATTGATTTCCAAAGAAAGAAGAAATCAACGAAAAAAAAGAGAGAAAGAGGGAGGTGTGGAGATCGGTGGTGAGCGAGAGATTCATTCCCCACTTTTGTTTTTAATTTTTTATGAGAGAAAGAGGGAGATGGGTGGAGATCAGTGGTGAGTGACTGAGTGGGGTGTGAGAGAGAGATTTTTATTATTATTTTAATTGTTTTTTATTTAATTAATAATGATTATTAATTTTACCACTTCATTTACCATTATACCCTTATTGACTTAACAGAAAAATAAAACTTTTAACGGAATAGTAACGGCAGGGTGCATTTTGACTATTAAATGAAATTAGAGGGTGGATATTGGCTATTACTTAAACTAGAGGGTGGAAAATGACCAATACCTCATAAGTGAGGGTGGAAAATAATAATATCCCTAATTAAAATGCGAAGTATACGAAACGCCATTAACACCGATATCTTTACGGATTTGATTTGATTGTTTCATATGGATTGAAAAAAAAACCCAATAACAAATTGATCGTCATCATGTTGTTTATTATGTTTTATAAATAAAATATATATGAATTTATTATGAAATGTCATATGATACCTTCTTCTAGACTGAGGAAATGTTGCTAAAGTTTTTTCCAAAACGCAAAATCTTCTTAATGTTAGCCCTATGAACATGCAATGAAAACCATAACCATAAGTATGCATTTTTTGTTTCTTAGAATATACTCTCCTCTCTTGTTTATATGGATTCAAATCTGGCTCAATTTCTTACCGATGAATGTGATTTGAACAAATCCGTCAAGGGGCTGCTAAAGCGTGACCCTAAGGGTGTCGTGAAGTGCACTACTTTGGCCACCCGCTACTCTAAGGAATTATTCGAAATCTACTATAAGAGGAGGTGCGGGTCATCCATACTTTAGTTTTTTCAATTTCATTTAATTAATTTATAATATTATTTTTTTCCCAAAAATTTAGATAAATGGCATTTTTTTTTTTTAAAGATAAAGGGCATATTTGGTAATACATGGGGTGTGTTTACGATTTATAACATTTTAAAATTTTTGATGGAGTTTATATACAAAAAAGAGTGCACATACGGGTTTTCAGGGGTGCGGGTGCAAATATCGTCATTCTTTCTTTTATCTAAGAAATGAACGAACCAATTTTTATATTTTTTTTGTCCAAAAAATGGTCCATTGAGCCAAAATATGGCCCTAAAAGTGACCATATTTGGCCAGGTTTTTTAACACTATCCGCCCAATAATTATATACACAAATTAAAATTTTGATGATGTGACAAAAAAAAAATTCTAACTTCTTCATTTTTTTTTTTCATAAAATGTTATTTTGGAACAACCTAAAGTGTCCGTAAAAATTTTAAATTTTAAATTTTAATTTATTAAAGTGTTTGAAAAAATAAAATTGAAATGAAAAAAAGGATTGCAAGTAGTAAATCTGTAAACATATTTGAGGTGAATTAAGAAAATCATGACTAACTGACAATAGAAAGACCGATATATATATATATATATATATATATATATATATATATATATATATATATATATATATATTCTATTATCAGTTCGAACTGACAAAAGTTATATCAGTTCCTTGTATGTGGACCACTGGATTTAAATACTTTGACTTACAGAAATTCTATTATCAGTTCGAACTGACAAAAGTTATATCAGTTCCTTGTATGTGGACCACTGAATTTAAATACTTTGACTTGGCTGTATGCACTTATCAGTCAAAGTATTTAAATTCAATGGCCCACATACAAGGAACTGATATAATTTTTGTCAGTTCGAACTGATAATAGAAAGACTGTATATATATATATATGTCAAAACTTCTCCATAATTATGGTCAACATTCTTCTTCCTTATATATTTTATATTATAACGAACTGAAAATAGAGAAAGACCGATATATATTGTAATATCTTCTTTATTTCATTAATTATGGGTAAAAGTTATTTAATTGGAAAATTCATAAAGAAGAAGGCAGGGGTTATTAATTGAGTAATTGTGGGTGCATTTACTATTTGGGATTTTAATATTGATGAGTACCCCATAATCAGGAATTATATTTCTACTTTTTCCTCTATCATCCAAGCAATTAAATTCAGTTTCTTATTTTTCTTCTTCTCTGTCTTTCCAAATTAGTAAAAGCACTCCTAAATAATTTAAGAATAAAAGTTATAAATAGGAATGTTAATGTGTGCCCTGTTGAAGGTAGATTTATAAGGATATATATTAAAATTAAAATAAGATCTTATATAGATTCTTTGAGGAAAATAATACATATACATATATACAGTCTTTCTATTATCAGTTCGAACTGACAAAAGTTATATCAGTTCCTTGTATGTGGGCCACTGGATTTAAATACTTTGACTGACAAGTGCATACAGCCAAGTCAAAGTATTTAAATCCAGTGGCCCACATGCAAGGAACTGATATAACTTTTATCAGTTCGAACTGATAATAGAATTTCTGTACATATATATATATATATATATATATATATATATATATTGAAATTTGTAAATATATAATTGGGAAAAATTCAAGGATGAAGATAATTGTGCTGCTCTTTTCGATTGCCATCATCTATACCATACAGAATGTATTACTCATTATTATTATTATACTTTATCATAAATTTATTATTATTATTTTGTTAAAAAATAAATAAATAAAAAAAACCTGAAATGAACACTTATCATACAACATTTTAAAGATTTTAATTAGGATAATCAATGATTGAAAACTCAATACCGTTCAACATCTTTAAATATATTTGAAATTATAGATATAAATGGTCTCGACTGCATAACTGAAATGCAATTCCAATAAAACATACCAGGATTTATATTTATATAGCATGAAAAGCTGTACTGGAAGTACTAGCACGGATATCTCAACTGATCTTCAGGAAGACTCGGCGGTTGCGGCAACCGCAGCAGCAGGCACTGGTGTTGGTTTGAGTACAATTTCAACATTATCATGGACTCCTTGTAGCAGAAGCTCACCATCATATGTAAGAAATTTGCGCTTCTTTGCTGCTCTCAGTGTCCCAACAAGTGCTTCAAATATGTTTGCACATCTGTCGTCGTTGAATAGCACTCCAAATGTGACCTTCAAAACACAAATCAAATCCTACCTTATATAACAAAACGTGACGATTATGAATTGACATCTTTTATGCTAAGTGCTGACTGTAAGTCTGTAACAACACAAATGCCAGTGGAGTAACAACACAGATGCAAGTTTCTATACGACACTTAGCACAATATAGAAGATGGTTTCTAGGATCACACGACTGATGAAGAACCTACAAACTTACTACAAGACTAAAATGTTGTGAGAACAAGTTGATTAAAGCAAAAACAAGAGACATGTGAAAAGAGAATCGCCCAAGTCAGACCAAAGCAAAAGTAAGATACATGTGAAAAGTAGATCATCCCTTGTAACAAGTAGAAAAGCTTAATCTACAAAACGAATTCCAGCCTTGTTAATGCAGTTCCATATGACATGGAGGGTACGCCTGTCAGACTGTGCCATGAACACAGTCAATTCTAGAACTTCAGACATTCTGCCTGCCTGACCTGCCTCTATTTTACAGTCTCAATAGTTGGGGCAGATCATCTTCAAAATAAATACAACTTTTTTTTGATGAACCTAACATTCTACAGGTTTATCAAAGAAGCAACACCTGTTAAAAGTATAATGTATTTCTAAACAGGTTGAAACATATCTGAGATTCTACAAACAATGATGAATTTTATAAGAAACTCTGAGAATATGCTTTTCCAAGTAACAGTTTGAATCGAATCTTCTATTCAACTTCTTTGATTAAAAAAGTGCCAAATCATGCAAAGAGAATGAGAATCAATAAAAGTTACTCCAAGAGGGAATGAACGGAAAATTCTAGCAACCGTAAAGCATGTAACACTTTGTGAGCATTCTAAAAAAAACATGAAATCCCAAACCTAAACATAAAGAATTGCCAGGTCAGTTGATGTTGCATACCCAGAACTACCGACATTGTTAATCGCCATCACGGATGATTATCAAAGACATCATGAGTGATTGAAATCAAGCTTGTCACACAAATTACTTATGCCATATATCACAACTTAACACCATGAGCATACTTGCAGTCGATGAACAAAATGGGAACAACCAAAGATATATTCACAGGAAGCTATGAACAACACCCAGTAACCGTAAAATGAGAAAGAACAACTCCAATTCTTTCACTGTAGCATTAAATCTTTGAATTGAAAAATTGAAACTAAGAACATTTCAATAATGACATCTGATGAGCAAGTAAATAATTAGCATACTTATTTAGATCATTCAGTATAGTTTATTGGGTAATTGAGAATGCATTTCAAATTTTGTGATCTTTCATATAATTAGCTTAAAAATTTATGCTTTTGGAATTTAAATCAAAATTCTATAAATTTTAGCCATACCCATTTACAGAAAAAACACCAGCAAGCAATGAAGACGAAACAAGATTGAATTATTAAAGATCCACCATTAACAGGTTCCAAGTAATGCAGATCCAGATCAAATGCAACCCAATTGCAGAACAAGATCGAGCATTGAAAAAGAAAAATGAAGATTGAGTGAGAGAGAGAGAGAGAGAGAGAGAGAGAGAACCTTGTAAGAGCCATCAGGTTGGATCTTGCCAAGTCTTTGAATTTCTTCCTTGAGTCTCTCTACCTCTTCTTCCACGTTCATGTTTTCTCCTCTTTTTCCTATCGTTCTTTCTCCTCACCGATTTGATCTATTTTTCTGATTTTTGTTGTTTTTTTCTTTTAAATTTCTTTTGATCTCCACCATCCATCTCAAAAGATGGATGGCGGAGATCCATCTATTTTTTTTTTCGCTATTTTTTCTGCTTTTTTTTATCTATTTTTTGTTTCTTTCTATTTTCTTTTTATTGTATCTCCACAGTACAATCTGACAGATGAACGACAGAGATTAAGGCTGTCCGGATGTTTGGTACCTGTTTTTGATGAATTTGAAGGAGCTGATCTTTGCCAGATCTATATAAACCTATCAACATGTGTAATCAATGTCTGTAATTTATTTCTTTTATTTATTTCACTTTCATTATATTTAAATGCAAAATTTTATTCTCAAATGCTTTAGATCAAGAAAAAGATCGGCACATTTAAGAATCTTGATCCGTTTTTAATATTTGTTTTTGTTTTTGTCTTTTCAAAAACAATCTCGAATTCGTGCTCGTTAACCATTTTTCATATTGTTAACTTTTTAGTCATTTTTAATTTTTAATTATTTTTTTTTATTTTTTTAATTTAATATTTTAAAACTTCTGATTTTATTAACGATATTAAGGGTATTTAAGTCTTTCTACCCTTTTTAACAGAGTCAACCATTAAAGTTAACCGACAATGCTAAAGGGAAGGGAGATGTGTGTCAAATTTTAGAAACGGTGTATCCACTTATGAATAACTAAACCTAAGATAGATTGGGTGTAATTTCCTCTTACTTTACAAAACACCCTTAGGGTGTGTATTCAATTAGGATTAATTAGGATTCTTGAAGACATTTAAAGACATTTTTTAAGTGACAGATTTTCATGGATTTCTACAGACTTTTATAAATCCACATGGACTTTCATTGATTTGTTTAGACATCCATCTCAGACTTTTATGGATTTGTTTAGACATCTATCTCAGACTTTTATGGATTTGTTTAGACATCCAAGGATTTTCATGGATTTGTTATCTCTAACTTATACATCAATAGTAAGCTAATTATAGCTAATTATAAAAAAAACCCTTTGAAGTTGGAATGAGCAAAATTTGATACACCAGTCAATCTATATTTGCGTATATATATATTTTGAGGTTGTTGCTGATGAAAACAAAGCGATTGAATTGAATCCAAAATTGGCTAAGGCTTTCATGAATTTGTTATCTCTGACTTATCAATAGTAAGCTAATTACAGCTAATTATCAAAAAAACCTTTGAAGTTAGAATGAGCAAAATTTGATACACCAGTCAATCTATATTTGTGTATATATATAGTCTGAGGTTGTTGCTGATGCAAACAAAGCGATTAAATTGAACCCAAAATTGGCTAAGGCTTATCTGCGTAAAGGCACTGCTTACATGAAGTGTAGATGAATTATTTTTCTTTAAAATAAAATGCTAATAAAGAGTTTTTCAAAAAAAAAAAAAAAAAAAAAAAAAAAAAAAAAAAAGCTAATAAAGAGTGAGCATTTTGGTGTTTGATTGAAGGCTCTACAGATTAATTTGGTGTTGTTTTGTGCAATTCTGGCACGTAGTGAGTTTTGTACTTGTTATACTGTATATAATTATGTGACTGCAACATATTCTCACATATATAATTATGTGCAGTTTTTTTTTTTTTCCTTTTTAATTCACAGAACATACTAGGGATGGAAGCTTATTATTCTCACATGCATCGGTTTTTTTAATTTTTACATATTAGTGCTTTTCGTTTCTGATTTGAGAGAGAGAGGGAAAGCAAAATCCACCAAAATCTTTGGGGAGAAGGCTGGATATGTTATGACATTTGATATTTATATCTTTCACCATCAAGTCCACCAAAATCCATCAAAATCCATGACTTAAGAAAATCCTTTAAAATCCAGTCCTAATTGAATACACCTTGATTCTTGTAGACATTTTTAAAGTCTCAATTCAATACACCTAGATTTGAAAGGATTCTTTAAAAGTCCATATAAATCCTAATTAAATACCACTGGATTCATATGGACTCTTTTAAAGTCTTTAAATGTCCAAATTGAATACACCAGGATTTATAATGTCTTTAAATGTCCTCAAGAATCCTAATTGAATACACCCCCCTTAATGTTATAGGATTCAAAAATTATATAGCACCTTTTTGAGGTGGCATTTTAAAACTATCACGATTTAAAAACTTAAGTTTAAATGGCACCTAAAATGGATTCCTTCCAAAAATGTCCAATCCCCAGTAACCAATTCTTCACTATATTAATTTTTTTTTTTTTTCAAAATCCTCCATCAATGGAGGACCTCCATTAATGGAGGTGAAATTGATGGAGATCGAAATCAGCCTCCAATATGGAGGTTTCTAGGAAAAAGATGAAAAAAAAAAAAATTTGGAAATTTCATTTTTGCCCAAAAAATCTTGAAAATTGTAAAAAGTCTCGGAAACTACAAAAAAGTCCCAGAAAATTTCATTTTTGTCTAGAAAATCTAAAAAATTGTAAAAAATCTTAGAAAAGTCTGGAAAACTATAAAAAAAAGTCTTAGAAAATTTTATTTTTACCCAGAAAGTCTGAGAAATTGCAAAAAGTGTTGGAAACTACAAAAAAAATCTCGGAAAAGTCTCAAAAGCTACCAAAAGTCTCGAAAATTATCAAAATGTCTTGAAAACTACCTGAAAAAAGTCTCAAAAGTACTTGAAAGTATCATAAATTACCTGAACAGTCTCAAAAACAGAAAAATAAGTCTCAAAAACACAAAAATGCACGAGATTTATTGGACAAAAAATGAATTTTTCCATTTTAAGATTATCACCATTTTAAAAACTTAAGTTTAAATGGCACCTAAAATGGGTTCCTTCCAAAAATGCCCAATCCCCAATAACCAATTCTTCACTATTTTAATTTATTTTTTTTCATAATCCTCCATCAATGGAGGACCTCCATTAATGGAGGTGAAATGGATGGAGGTCGAAATCGGCCTCCAATATGGAGGTTTCCAAGAAAAAGATGAAAAAAAAAAAATTTTTGGAAATTTTCATTTTTGCCCAAAAAATCTTGAAAATTGTAAAAAGGCTCGGAAACTACAAAAAAGTCTCAGCAAATTTCATTTTTGCCTAGAAAATCTCAAAAATTGTAAAAAATCTTAGAAAAGTCTCAAAAACTATAAAAGAGTCTTGGAAAATTTCATTTTTACCCAGAAAGTCTGAGAAATTGCAAAAAGTCTCGGAAACTACAAAAAAAATCTCGGAAAAGTCTCAAAAGCTACCAAAAAGTCTCGAAAACTACATGAAAAAGTCTCGAAAATACTTGAAAGTATCAGAAATTACCTGAACAGTCTTGAAAATGGAAAAATAAGTCTCGAAAACACAAAAATGCGCGACATTTATTGGACAAAAATGAATTTTTCCATTTTTCCATTTCAACCCCCCATTGGAGGTCGATTTGGAGGTCTGTTAAGACCTCCAATGGAAGCCGATGAAGGAGATGAAAAAACAAATTGAAAAATTTAATAGTAAATAAAAAAAAATATGTAAAGTAAGGGCATTTTTTAAAGTTCACTTAGTTTGGTGCATTTAAAACTTAATTTATTAAAATGATGACACTCGTGAAACACCAACTCAAAAGAGTGACAAAACCTCATATTCCCACTAATGTTATAGGTCAGCTGTTTCCTTTAACTATTGACAAATAAGGCAAGATCAATTTCATTGCTTACATACACAAGTGACAAATGTGTTAAATATTTGATTTAATTTTCAGAGAGATCTCTAACTAAAACATATGAGTTTTTTTTCTAAAAAAATATATATTATGCTAATCATCTTATTTATAGAAGAAAAATTATAAATAATAAAGATATCGATGCACTGAGACTTAGAAATTTAGAATATCCTTATAATATGTATTTAAAGTTATCTTATCATTTTGAAATTGTTATTATTTATATAGAATTTTCATAATTACAATATCAAGAAAATATGGAATTCCAGAGGGAATCCATTTTTTCCCCTTGAATGAAGTTCCTCATAGTGAATTTCTCTACCTCTGAGTACCCAAATCTATGATATCCTTTCCAATTGACACTTTGTGCTAGGTTGTGCCTGCTCGTGCTAGCTTGATCTAGTTTAAGCCACTAAGTATGGCATCCGTAATGTTGGTATAGTTTATAGACCCATCTTGCTCTACTATCACATCAAAATTTGCAGTGGATTGCCTTTGTATATAACAACAAATTATCACAAAGATAATGCTCTATAACAAATAAGACAATATCAATTATATTGCACAAGTAATGATGCTTTTCATTAAAATTAATTAGATCGCATCCATAATGATGCAGTAAAATGATTTACTTTCAATTTAAATCAAAGTTCGTTCACTGAGATCGGTGATTCAATAGGTTGAAACTACTTAGTCTAGGGAAATATCTACTCTAAGTACATGAAAATTAAATTGCATAATGCTTTGAGTTTAGAAAATGATTTGGTTTCTTGAAAATGCTTAAAGATGCAAACTTGTAATATAAAAATGCAAACTTGAGAAATAAAAATATACTAACATAGCAAAGAAACACACAAGTAGTAAATATATGGGAGAAATCACTAGGGAATCAATGCAACCTTCTTAGACCACTCAATATTCTCACTTAGTCTCATTAAGCACTTCAATCCAATTTTAGGGTTTGTTTTAAGATAAATCCATTAAGTTTTTGGTCTCACCCATTACCCACACATGGTCATGTAGCAAGCAATGGTCATTCCCCCTATTTAACATAAAACTCTAAGCCAAGTTGACATAGCATGGTCATGCATACACTAACCTTCTCAATTACTAAGCTTGGGTGAGAATTAAATGGAATGGTCATCCACATTTAAACCCAACCTCTTACATAAACTAACTCTCAAACCCATGTCCCTTGTGGTCACAACAAAACATGAGTAGAAAGATTAGAGCAATTAAAGCAATAATTGAGACTAAAATCGAATTGAATTAGAGAAATAGACTAGTTAATTACATAGAGTAGTCTAATACGGTTACATCAATCCCCTAGATGAAGTTTAGTTACACATTAATGAAAAATAAACAAAGAAAGGAAAAGTGTAGAGAAAACCCATAAAGTCCATGTGAGCTTCTCTTGTTCCTTGTGATCCTTCTCCTCCTTCCTTGAATGAGCTTCCAAAAATGGATGGAAATGAGTGTGTGAAAGGAAATATGTGAAGGGAATGATGGAAGAATGTAAATAGGTGGGAACTTGGGTGAATTTATAGTGGATGGTGATGATGGAATGTGAAGAGTTTTGGATATGGAGAGGTAATTCCTAGATCTAGGGTTTAGAAAGTGGGATGTGTGTATTTGTGGGTGTGAAATGTGGTGTGTGGTGTGAAATCTAATGTGTGGTATGTGATGGAAGGGTGTGATTCTAAAAAGAAAACATGATATATATAGATGCCCAAAAATTAGGTCTGAAATTCATCATTTGTTGAGCTGGCACGGAAAGGTTGCTGCCAAGTTGGCTGTTGGTGGGAGCGACCAGCATGACAACGAAGATCTCTGTCCTTTTGATGCTAAAAAGGTCGTTGTCAAGTTGGTCGTGGGTGGGAGCAACCACATAGGGTGCGAAGATTACTGCCCCTTATGCCAAAAATAGGTCGCTGTCAAGTTGGCCGTGGGAGGGTGCGAACTTCACGGCCACCACCACTTGGAAAATTACAATTAGTACCCCTCAACTCTTCTCTAATCACAGGATCTTCAATATATTCTCCATATCTTCACTTTGACCCCTGATTCTCCAAAATTACGCCAATGCTCCTAAATTCTAAAAATACCTGAAAAACTTATTTTATTATATTAAATACCCGGTTTTACCCGAGGAACAAGCACAACATGTAGGAATTGGGGACCTAAAAATAGGAACAAAAATAGTACAATCAAATACCCCCAAACCTATCTTTTGCTCGTCCTCGAGCAAAACTAAAAATGAAAAACAAAAACAAAAGACACGACAAAATGACTCTATCTAAAAATTTCTTAGACACCAATAAAAAATTTAAATGGCCACATGTCCAACCGGTGATGAGATACAATAAAGTGTGATAGAGAGAGGTAGACTCATGCAAAATGTTCTAAAGCAACTCAAAGGCACTCAAGGGAACTCACACAATCACGAATCCCACACTTAAAAGTGCTCTCATATTAGGAACTACTCACTCTCATACCTCGAACGTAATTGGCTTCAACTCTAGTTCTCACGTGGATTCTCTCTTTTCTTACCACTTGGAGTCCTAAGTTCACACTCATGCAAGGTATGCAAAGATAGAGTTTATGCATAGGAATCTAATGCATTGCATACAATTTAATATTGAAAGACAATAATATTTTTGTGAACTAGCCTAAGAAAGAATCAAATGCCATGGACGTGGAAAGATTATGCTTCAACAAACATTTCCAATATAGATTTCTTTGAAGATCAAATAGGTCTTTCCCTAGGTTGTAATGGGGCCATTGGGTGAGATGTGGTGCAAGAAAGAATAGGAAAAATTGGATTCAATGGTCACCAATCATGCTAAGACACAATACATAACACCCTTCCTCTAGCTCTACTTGCTTGCCATTATTAAACACTAGCGTCTAGGCATAACTTTTCATTACACTTATGCTTTCACTTTTGCACTCCAATTTCTTTGAGTACATTTACATTTAATTATTCAAGACTTTTTTTTTTTTCTTTTCTTTTCTTTCACAATTTTGCTTTTGACATTTTTAAGCTCATAAGTGCTCATTTTTGGCACTTTTACATTTTTGAGCCTTTGCTAGCGTATTACACTCTTTTGCCTAAGTACACGCTATTTTGATATATTAGAGCTTTTCCTTTCAAGATCACAACTACACATCCTAACATAATTGGCAACAAGGGTAGGCATGTGTTCAGGCTTGTGGTTATATGGTTATGTTGTGGTTCCAAATGAAAGGTAAGTGTTTGGCCTCAAAGTTGGCAATGGAGCACACATTAGGGACTTGGATAAGTGTTTAGGCCAAATATGGTAGTTAATGCACAAACATTGCCTAAAATCATCTCAACAAATCCATCTATCAAGGGAATGTAAGTGTTCATCAAGCAATCCACAAATATGATGCAATGTCCTATGGCACATGATGCACATAATGAGAAAAGTGTTTAAGAATAGAATAATGATAACACTTAAGTGCGTTCTTTAAGGCTTGTGTTTGTGAACTCACTAGGTAATCTCCACTATTAGAACAAGGCGCTTGAGCACCGAGTCCATTCAACTTAAGCACGAAAAGGATAGGACTAGCCCATGAAAGTGCAAGTGAGTCCCTAGAGTGACAACAAACTACTAGTAAGCTCATCAAGCATAAATAAACTCGCCAAAAGCACACGCTCAAGGCATCACACCCAAGCTATTTAAAGCTCGAAAATTTTTGGCCATGCGACAAATTTGAAAAAAATGACACCAAAAAGACTCAAGACTCAAGACTCAAAAAGACGACTCACAAAAGTGTCCACACCCCCAAACCTAAACTCAACATTGTCCCCAATGTTGGAAACAAGAGAGTCCGGCCTAACGGCGTGCACCTAACACGACGCAAAACATAAAAAACACAATGCGAAAGACCATCTCAACATGGATTATTAAATTCCAAAAAACTGGTGACTTTTGAAATCGACCTATGTCCGCTCTCTAGTGCATATTGTCAACACTACCTGATAAAACCTTCTCAACTTTTGGCACATGAAAATAGACATGCAAATGCACACTTTTCATTCAGAAAATATTTCAAAATTCACATTGGAAAAATGTGTAAACGGATGTCGAAGATGGTTCACGTGCAGTTTTTTCAAAACAGGGCATCATCCATGACCTTTGGTCGAAGAAACGTACGTTCATATCTTTTGAATCCCCGCCCAGAATTTTACGTTCTTTATATCGTTGGAACCATATCGAAAAATCGAAGAACACAGCATAGACAAAATAATTTATTTCCTCACCAAACGGTACAGTTTAATTGAAACATTTAGCCTCAAAATTTTCAAAACAGGGCACTTTCACAAAGGTCAAGGAAAAACTTAAAAAATGAAAATGAAAAATGACTCAAATAATGAATCCACACCCCCAAACCTAATCTAAACATTGTCTTCAATTTTTAAATGATATGAGATGCATGGACAATGAATAAACGAAGTATGGAAGGCAAGAACTGAAAACATCCTATGCACTAAACACAACACAAAAATCCGCACACTTATTCTAAACAAAAATGTAAAAACAAAATAAAACTAAGAAAGAAATGTACCTAAGTGGGTTGCCTCTCACCGAGCGCACGATTTAACGTCTAGGTAAGACGTAGCGAGAGCACTACGGCTCTTTAAGCACTAAAACTTCGTTCTCCACTTGATTTAAAGCTTTTGTCAACTATGCATGACTCTCGCTCTTTTTATGAGCTCTCTCGGCTTGCTTGTCCCTCCAAGACTCGCAAGTTGTCGGTGTTTCAATTCGAGAGAATAAGAACCTAACTTCATCAACACGAGCTACAAAAACTAGCTTAGAACCAATAAACTATTCAAAATGTTCAAATTATTTACAACCCCAAAATGTTCAAGTTATGCAAAAAAATTAAAATTGGCTCCACAAGCCATGTTCCGAAATGTATACACATATAGTCATTACTCCAAAAATGCTTCCTTTAGAAGACATAGCAACCTTCACAAGCACAAAACAAATTAGCAAGTTCAGACAATCAATGGTGGATTTACTCCACTAGTACTATCACAATTCATATCAAGGAGTTTAGACCATTCTTTCATATCAAGAGTTTTCTTTTCATCAAAAATAGTTTCATATCAAGAGTTTTCTTTTCATCAATATGGAATTCCAGAGGGAATCCATTTTTTTCCCTTGAATGAAGTTCCTCATAATGAATTTCTCTACCTCTGAGTACCCAAATCTATGATATCCTTTCCAATTGACACTTTGTGCTGGGTTGTGCCTGCTTGTGCTAGCTTGATCTAGTTTAAGCCACTAAGTATGGCATCCGTAATGTTGGTATAGTTTCCAGACCCATCTTACGCTACTATCACATCAAAATTTGTAGTGGATTGCCTTTGTATATAACAACAAATTATCATAAAGATAATGCTCTACAACAAATAAGACAATATCAATTATATTGCACAAGTAATGATGCTTTTCATTAAAATTAATTAGATCGCATCCATAATGATGCAGTAAAATGATTTACTTTCAATTTAAATCAAAGTTCGTTCACTGGGATCGGTGATTCAATAGGTTGAAACTACTTAGTCTAGGGAAAGATCTACTTTAAGTGCGTGAAAATTAAATTGCATAATGCTTTGAATTTGGAAAATGATTTGGTTTCTTGAAAATGCTTAAAGATGCAAACTTGTAACATAAAAATGCAAACTTGAGAAATAAAAATATACTAACATAACAAAGAAACACACAAGTAGTAAATATATGGGAGAAATCACTAGGGAATCAATACAACCTTCTTAGACCACTCAATATTCTCACTTAGTCTCATTAAGCACTTCAATCCAATTTTAGAGTTTGTTTTAAGATAAATCCAATAAGTTCTTGGTCTTTCCCATTACCCACATATGACCATGTAGCAAGCAATGGTCAATCCCCATATTTAACATAAAACTCTAAGCCAAGTTGACATAGCATGGTCATGCATACACCAACCTTCTCAATTACTAAGCTTGGGTGATAATTAAATGGAATGGTCATCCACATTTAAACCCAACCTCTTACATAAACTAACTCTCAAACCCATGTCCCTTGTGGTCACAACAAAACATGAGTAGAAAGATTAGAGCAATTAAAGCAATAATTGAGACTGAAATCGAATTGAATTAGAGAAATAGACTAGTTAATTACATAGAGTAGTCTAATACGGTTACATCAATCCCTTAGATGAAGTTTAGTTACACATTAATGAAAAATAAACAAAGAAGGGAAAAGTGTAGAGAAAACCCATAAAGTCCATGTGAGCTTCTCTTGTTCCTTATGATCCTTCTCGTCCGTCCTTAAATGAGCTTCCAAAAATGGATGGAAATGGGTGTGTGAAAGGAAATATGTGAAGGGAATGATGGAAGAAGGTAAAAAGGTGGGAACTTGGGTAAATTTAGAGTGGATGATAATGATGGAATGTGAAGGGTTTTGGATATGGAGAGGTAATTCCTAGATCTAGGGTTTAGAAAGTGGGATATGTGTATTTGTGGGTGTGAAATGTGGTGTGTGGTGTGAAATCTGATGTGTGGTATGTGATGGAATGGTGTGATTCTAAAAAGAAAACATGATATATATAGATGCCCAAAAATTAGGTCTGAAATTCGTCATTTGCTGAGCTGGCACAAAAAGGTCGCTGCCAAGTTAGCTGTCGGTGGGAGCAACCAGCATGACAGCAAAGATCTTTGTCTTTTTGATGCTAAAAAGGTCGCTGTCAAGTTGGCCGTGGGTGGGAGCGACCACATAGGGTTCGAAGATTACTACCCCTGGTGCCAAAAATAGGTCGCTGTCAAGTTGGCCGTGGAAGGGTGCAAACTTCACGGCCACCACCACTTGGAAAATTACAGGATTTTCAATATATTCTCCATATCCTCACTGAAACAAATTATAGCACGGTGTGTATAAAACTATCTAGAGGGGGGTGAATAGATTTTAAGCTTTTTACCCAATTTTTCATGTTAGTCCAAATTACGAAATTACCCCTAAATAGATAAAGCAATAAATCAAGTATAAAATGCGAAAATTAAATAACATTTGATTTTTACGTGGAAACCCTCACGGGAAAAACCACGAGCTAGTAAGTAAGCCACACTCGAACCTCGAATCCACTAAATGTGTAAACGATTACAACCTAATCCCGGAAGTAATCACACACCTACCTAATCCCGGTATGAGTGAACCTAGTCCGATTGCTTACGAATTAAGCAACCTAATCCCGGTCACAACACAAGACTGAATTCTCTAAAAAGAGATTAACACCCTAAGTGAATATATGAATATTCAAATGCAACATAGAGCAAGGGAAACCCTATATGCTTTTCTAAGATGATGAATATGCAATTAAAAACAATCCTAGATATTAAAGCTAAATGACATGTCAATTAGCATAGATAATCATAGATTAGAGAAACCTAGATATCTATCATAAAAACAACACTCAGTCAAATCAACACAACAATCTCTATCATGAATATTAGAATATAATCTAAGAACAATCAAGTAATAAAAGAGATGCCATAATAAATTAAACACATATTTGTATGATAATAGTGAAAAACTTACCAAAGCAAGTGTGATGATCAAAGACCCATGCAAGCAAGCATCCTAGATATGCTAGAGAATGCTAGATGAACTTTGATGCAAATGGATTTTGGTTTGAGTGTTTGATGAGCAAACTTGATTGCTTTCTCTCTTAAAAATCTCTCTTTTTAAAATAGGGTTCTTGATGATTAAAGAGTCACATTCAGAACAAGAGAAAGTGATGTATTTATAGGCATGAAAAACAGAGCATGTAAAAAGATAAGTTTGCCCCTGAAACGCACCGATCGGCGGTTTCAATCGGCGGCCAGGCCGCCATTCATAACCGCCGAATTGGCCCGAGAGGAACAGGGGACCAACGGCGGTTTCATTCGGCGGTTTCGTGACCGCCGATCCAACCGCCGAATCAAGATTAAAAATCAATCAGGTATGAAAACGGCGGTTTCAAGCGTGACCGCCGTTTCAACCGCCGAATTAGGCCGAGAGATAAAATCAATCAGGTCTTGAACGGCGGTCGAGACCGCCGATCATAACCGCAGAATTGCTCCATACACTTCTGGAAACAAACGGCGGTTTCATTCGGCAGCCAGGCCGCCGATCATAACCGCCGAACACCAATAAAGGTGAAAACCAAGAAGAAGCCAATGGCATTCTCCGTAGACGGTCCTGGCGCTAAACCAAGCACATTCTAATGCATGCGCGGACGTTTCCGAAAACTATCGGGAAACGAATTTCAAGACAACAAGACACAATTACACACAACAAAATATAACAAATAAGTGCAAGTGTGAAATGTGACAAGTGAAGAGAATGCACACATATGCAATGTATGTTAAGTGTGTGTGTGCAACTAATCTCTTTAAAGAAAAGTAAGCACATAGAAATTTACCTTCGGTGCTTATCAAGACGAGGTCTTCAAAGGGCTTGAGCAATAACATCGATACCTAGGCTACCCTTACAAAGAACCCCCAACATGTGGTTTGTCCACGAAATGAGCCAATCAACAAATGGGAACCTTACATTCACTTTGACCACTGATTCTCTAAAATTACGCCAATGCCCCTAAACTCCAAAAATACTTGAAACACTTATTTTATTATATTAAATACCCGGTTTTACCCTAGGAATAAGCACAACAAGTAGGAATTTGGGACCTAAAAATAGGAACAAAAATAGTACAATCACATAAATGTGTGGTTATATGGAAATTTAAATTTCTCAAATTCCATTATTAGTCTAATTGATTAATTAAGTTGGGTTTTATAATATGTTTACATTGAAGCTATATTGCATTTAGGTTGATTTTGATATAGTAACGATTTATACGGCCTATAGGAGCAGCCGAGATAGCATCCATAATTTTGAAGTAATTTCCTGACCCATCTTGTGCAACTGTGACAACAAAATTTGTTGTGGATTGCCCCCTAGAATGCAAAAGATGATCACAAAGATAATGATTTGTTGCATATGTAATAAATAAGACCAACAATTCCATTGCTTACCTAGACACCAACGACAAATGTGTTAAAATTTTGATTTGATTTTAAGAGAGAATGTGAAAAACATGAGTTTATGTAAACAAAATGTTATTTTATTTATAGTTTTTTAAAATTAAACTTAATTTGCATAACACAAAATGTTATGTGAAAAACATTTTGCATAACACTTAAATTAAACAAAATGTTACCGTACAAAGGAATCCATTTATCCCCTTGAATGAAGTTCCTCATAGTGAATTTCTCTATCTCTAATTACCCAAATCTATGATATCCTTTCCAATTGACACTTTGTGCTAGGTCGTGCCTGCTTGTGCCAGCCCGATCTAGTTTAGGCCTCTAAGTATGGCATCCGTAATGTTGGTGTAGTTTCCAGACCCATCTTACGCTACTATCACATCAAAATTTGCAGTGGATTGCCTTTGTATATTACAACAAATTATCACAAAGATAATGCTCTACAACAAATAATTAGACAATATCAATTCTATTGCTTACATACACAAGTAACAAATGTGTTACTTATTTAATTTAAATTTCAGAGAGATTTGTGACTATAACATATGAGGTTTTTTTTTTTTTTTAATATCATGTTAATTATCTTATTTATATAAGAAAAATTATAGATATTAAGGATATCAATACATCAAGGTTGAGAGTTGATAAGCATATAGCTTATGCTAATGTAAGTCCAGCAGTACCAGGTCATTACAGAAAAACAGAGAAGACTAATAAGGTGTAGTAGTCAGCTGCTGTAGTCAGTTGATGTGTAATATCCTAGTCAGCAGTTAGTTACAATTCTGTTAGAGAAATTGTTAGATATTTTAGATATTTTTGTATCATGATATAAGTGTGTCAATTGTAATACAGAAGATTTTATTCTTCACACAATCAATAATATTCTCTCTGGAAAAACTCCATCAATGGAGTCCTCTCTCATTCGTTTGTTTTCTCACTAAAGTTCCTCAGAGAACTTTCATCGAACAGCTTACAGCTCAAGCTTCACATGGTATCAAAGTCGATCGACTAACATCATGGCTAATCATTCACAACCTCAATCTCCGGCCTCAGGTCATCATCAGAACTCGCATGAAGCAGCAAACTCAACTCATCAGAATCCTCAATCTCTGAATGGTCAACAGAGTCAAATCTCTCAAGCAATCCCAGAACCGGAGTTCTCATCTCTTACCAAGAGCTTGAACTACAATCTGCCAATCAAGCTCGTAAAGTCGAACTACATCTACTGGAAAGCTCAGGTATTGTCATCAATTCAAGCTTTAGATCTAGAGGAATACATCTATGGTATGAATCAACCTGCAAATATGTTTGTGAATATAAAAGTAACAAACAGTCTTGGTGAACAAGTTGTAGAAAAGAAACATAGCAAAGAATTCTCAATCTAGAAACGTATTGATAAGTTACTTATAAGTTGGATTTACTTTACCGTAAGCAAAAACAACATAGGTCAAGTAATTGGATGTCAAACTTCGTTTGAAATGTGGAATCGATTAGAGAGGATATATTCGCAACAATCGGTTGCTAAAATTGCTCAACTAAGAAATCAACTTCAGAGTATCAAGAAAGGATCAGATTCAGTAAGCGATTTTGTTCTGAAAATAAAAAATATTGGAGATGCATTAATGGCTGCAGGAGAAGAAATAAGAGACTGTGATCTTGTGCTAACCTTGATTAACAGTGTTGGTCATGATTTTGACACTATAGTGGTTGTTATCTCTGCACAACAAAGGTTTATATCACTTGAAGATGCACATTTCTTGCTTATGATGTATGAATAGCGCCTGGAACACTTTGATTCTCCAGCTCAAGTTGAAGTTGGACAAGTCTCAGCACACTATACATCCAATTATACACAGGATAAGAGAGGTCAAAGAGACAACAGAGGAAGTAGCTATCGTGGCAGAGGAAGGAATAATCGATCTGGTGGAAGAGGACGCATTCACTGCCAAGTGTGTAACAAACCTGGCCATGGAGCTCTCAAGTGTTATCACATATTTGACCAAGGTTTCCAGGGGTCTCAGCAGCTGAACAATGCTCAAAATACTCATAATCCATACAATGCTCATGCTCTTTATAATCAGTATCAGTATCAGCAACAAAATTCTTATCAGCAAGGTTTCGATGGTCCTCAGCAGAATTTCAATGGCTACTCACTAGGCTTCAATAGCCATCCAAATCAAGGTTCATTATCTCAAGGAAGTGTGAGCACGTATCTTGGAGAACCTCAAGCAAATTATCATCAAACTTCAGCTCTTCTTGTAACTCCAGAATCTGTAAACGATCTATCTTGGTACTTGGTTAGCGGAACCACCAATCATATTACCTCTACGGTCCAATTACAGAGGTAACGAAAAACTGATTGTTGGTAATGGACATCAGTTATCTATCTTGCACAAACAATCACAATAACAAAGAAAAAGATAAGATGAAGAGAAGTAATTTAAATCCAATCACACACAACACAAGAATTTACGTGGAAACCCAAATCAGGGAAAAAACCACGGCCGTCAAGACGATAAGAGAAAGTTCCAATAAGTAGTAAATTATTACAACCACACACTCAGGTTCTCTCTCTAAATAATACCCCAAACCCAATTACACCCAATGCTCACTGTGAGATCTCTCTAGTATTTGCTATTTTGCTCCACCACTCTCCGGTGTTTTTCACACACTAATAACCTAGTTATTATGGTCTATTTATATGTATTATAGGGAGTTTAAACTAACAAGGAAATCTATCTTCTAGTCATACAAGAATACTTGTTCCACATAAATACTATTTCCTATTTAAGACAAGTCTTCTTTCAAGGAGAAATCCTTTTCCTATTCGAACTTCAAGAAATAACTTATTTCCTCTTCCATGAATATTTCTTGATTCAACGCATTCTTGTGATTGACTACGATTCAAGTTGCAGTTGGCCATCCGCTTCCTAAACCGTGTTGAACTTGATCACTCAGAAAACCGTGATCTTTATGCGTTATCATCGTCGACCGCTACTGGTACCGCTGTGCCACCGCAGCAATATCCATTGAAATTGGAACCGCTGTCATTGCGCTGCCGAAGAATTAGCAGCGGTGTCCTACCGCTGCCAAAACCATAGCGGCATCGGCAACGGTTTGAGCTGTTCTTCGTTTCTTCTGTTCTTCAATGTCCTCAAGCCTCCCTCAAACATACCCTCATACTCCCAAACGCTCTCACGTCTCCAGGAAGTCTCCGCATTGGTAAATCGTGTTTGGTAACCATTGGAGAATTCAAGCCATATCCAACAATTTTCTCCTTTAGGGCTTTCATTTGGTTATTCTTTTACACTAACTTGGAGGGAATACCGTGTACTTGGTCGATTTGGATTCTAACTAGTCTTGGAGCCTTGGAGGTAAAGTCTTTTGTCGTGCTTACTTGTAAACAGTGTATAGCACGATTTGCTGTTGAGCTAGTCTTTGAAGCCGAGTCAAGACCTCAGTCTCTTTTACGAGTCTAATAAGCTGCCTCGAATCAGTTAATACTTGACATTGACTTATTGCCTTCATTTCTATACACATAAACATTATGAATCATGACTAATGAATCGGATGGATTCGATCAATAGAAGACTAACTTGTCAGATAGAATACGCGATTTTGGAAAGGTATGAATTTGGCATTTGTTACAGACTAGAGTCAATGGTCTTGTCTTCTTTTGAGGGGATGTTAACATCATTTTATTTTATTGGAAGACTTGTGATATTGTTTGCCACTAAAAGTAAACCATTTCTTGAGAAATTCATCTTCTTTACTAGGAAAAAATAAAACTCAGAATTTAAATTTATATGAAAAATAACTCTTACTATCTTGCCCTTAAGTCTATCGACTCAGTTGAGTTAATCTTATCTTGTCTTAGTACTTATTGCTTTTTAAAAAGAAAATAAAAATAAAAATTAACTAAATCTAAAGAATAGCTTATAAAAAGATCCTACAACATTGTTGGAACAGTCGTATAATTAAACCCAAGTTTTTAAGAAAATCTAACAAACCTTTTCAAAATAGTTGAATTTTGAATAGGTAAACTATAAATAAATAATGAACTCTAATCTTAATTGAATGTTTGGTTAATTAGAACTTAGAACTTAGAAGGCTATATTATTATTAATTAAAAGTCATGATCCTGCGTAGGTGCAATCTCAAATTAGTTTCTCCATATCAAATTGCGTAATTCATGCAATTTTCTAGGTATTTCAATTAAATCAATTTTGTAGATGCTCAGTTTTTTTCTTTTTTTTTTTGGTTTAACACAACATAAACAAAATGTGACACGGACTAGGACATAAGGCTACAAGACCTAGACTATGGGTCATGCAACCTAGACGCCTTGCTATCAGTGGCCATGGCCCCCCAACCAGAATTACAAGTTGCTATATTATAGATTATTTGAATGTTGCTACGTAATATATCCTATGAACCCCTATTATTCCTAATTAAAAGCACAATCATTAATTAAAAACATAAATATTACAATAAATAAAGGAAAAGTCTGGTATCACAAATTATATCTATTTTTTTTAATTTGTAATTCCATATTTATGTATATGACCTACATAATCTAATTTCAAACTGATCTTAATAAACACAGTAATTACAACTAAATAATTAAGTTTTTTTTTTTTTCCCTCATTAGGATTCTTAATTTGTAAACCCGCATTTAATGTAGGAGCAAAAATCTATTCATTTTAGGATTTGGTTTCCAATACATCATAAAATATATATATATATGAATTATTAAGTTAAGGATCCCGCACCAAAAATTCGTGCGGAATCCTACACCTGATAACTTCAATATATATAGTTTTTTTTTTTTTTTTTTTTTTTTTTTTTTTTTATCGAAAAGACGGACTTTATTAATCAAAATAGGCAACAAGAAGCACAACAAAGCAGCCAACAGCAGGCACCTACAACACCCCAACAACTAATCAAAACAGAAACAACCAAAACCCATCCGACAAAGCCAAATAACAGATAGTATTATAACAAAATAAAAATGCGTTTACATATTTCTTTGATCTTCGAATTCATATGAGAAAGTCATTGACAATTGATGGATTTTACAAAAGAATTAAAACATCGGTTCATCTTCATCACCGTCTAAAAATAAACCATTTCTAGAGATATTCATCTTCTTTACTTAATCATACTACCTTACCAACAAGTTGGGCCAATTTGTCTTGTTTCAAGAGTTGTTTTTTAAAAGGAAAAGAAAAAAAGAAAAATTAACTAAATCTAAAGAATAGCTTATAAAAAGGTCCCTACAAAATTGTTGAAGCAGTCGTATAGTTAAACCCGGGTATTTTTTAGAAAATTTAACAAACATTTTCACAGTAGTTGAATATTTAATAGATAAATTATAAACAGATTTTTTTTTTTTTGAAACATGGTGGGAAAGAGAATGTGAAATGGAGGGCAAGCTGGCAAGAAAGAGACATGTTGAAATTAACCTAATCGGAGACTTTTCAAAGGAACCCAAAATACAAGCCGTTTGATTTTCTTTGAATGAAATGCCAAGTTGTTAGAAGTTGGAAGATAATAACATTGTTGTTAGTACTTCACGGTGATCATTGACTGACCGGCCGGCTTCATTTTTCCTGGAAATTTACAGCTCTTGCAACTCTATAAAAGGCAGCTTTTGCACTCTCTCTTAACACATAAATTTTCTCCTTTTCATCATCATTTTCTTTGATTTCTAGCATATATGGCTAATAAACCTTTTTCAGCTTCTATGGTCTCAACCATCTTATTACTTGGGACGCTAATGGCTACCCTACACACAACAGGTCCTTTTTTATTTCCTTAATATTTGTACTACATTTACAATTTTTTTTAACTGATTATAATTTTATGCCATTTTTTGTACATAGTTAGTACCCATATAACAAGTTTCAAAAACATGCAATATCTTGTCGAACCTGTAACTTCATTGATACATGTATACTGTACCCCGCCTCAAATTAATGTACAATTTTAGTTATTATTGATTTTATAGTACTATATCAGTATATTGTCATGGGTTCTTACCTATTAAATTAAACTATAGCTTTATCTGGAAATATTCTTTACTTTAACAAGTTAATTATATCAAGAAACAATCTATATATATAGAGGAAATACCCATTTTTAACCAAAAATTAAGGGTCTTTATTGTTTTTAGCCGGAATTAGTAAACTGATTGTTTTTGTCAAAAAATCTACTGTAGAGACATAATTACCCCTCATTTATTTTTAAAATACCTCTTCTCTCTCTTTCTCTCTCATTTGTGCAGAATTTTTTTTTTCATCTTTCTCTCTCTCATCTCACGCCTTCTTCTTCTTCTTTCTCTCCTTCTTCTCTCTTTCTCTCCTCTTCTCTCCTCCATCTTCTCACTTTCTCTCCTTCTTCTTCCTCTTCTTCTTTTTCTTCTTCTTCTTCTTCTTCTCTTTCTCTTTTTTTTCCAGATTTTTTAAAAAATTTCAGATTTTTTAAAAACAAAAATTTTCAGATTTGGTGGTTTTCCAATCATCGGTCGTCCGATCTTCTCTCCTTCTTCTTCTTCTCTTTCTCTCCTCTCTTCTCTTTCTCTTTCACGTTTTTCCAATTTGTTTTAAAAATTTCAGATTTTTTTTTATTTTGAAATTTTTTTCAGATTTTGTTTTTGTTTAAAATTATTTCCAGATTTTTTAAAAAGAATTCTGATTATGTTTGTTAAAAAAAAATTCCAGATTATTTTTTTTTATTTTTTTTCCAGATTATTTAAAAAAAAATTCAGTTTTTTTTTTTTGAAAAATTTTCAGATTTAAAAAATGTTTGGATTTGAGTGTTAGTTGTTGATTTTAATGGTGGTTGTGGTTGTGAATGTAGTTGATTTTAAGGGTGGTTGTGGTTGTGAATGTTTGGATTTGAGTATTAGTTGGATTTGAATGTTCAAAATTTTATCTAGATTTGTTAAAAAATATCCCATATTTCGTTTTTTTTTTTTCCAAAATTTGTAAGTGTGGTGGTTGTTTTTATGAATGGTGGGAGTTGTTGAATTTTTTTTTTTCCAGATTTTCGTGTTGAATTTTTTTTTCCAGATTTCAGTCATGTTTGAATTTTTTTTTTTTCCAGATTTCAGTCATGTTTGATTTTTTTTTTTTTTCCAGATTTTGTTCAATTAAACACACCAGACCACCGATTAAACACACAGGCAAAAATGACTTAAACACACCAATGAAAATGAATTAAACACACCAGGTAAAAACGACTAAACACACCAGGCAAAAAAAAAATAAACACATCAGACAAAAACGACTAAACACACCAGGTAAAAACGACTAAACACACCAGGCAAAAAGAAATTAAACACACCAAGCAAAAATAACTAAACACACTAGGCAAAAAGGAATTAAACACACAAGGCAAAAAGGAATTAAACACACCATGCCAAAATGAATAAACACACCAGGCCAAAAAGAATTAAACACACCAGGCAAAATTTCTGAATGAAGGGCATTTTTGTCCGAAAAGTGGATATTTTGACAAAAACAATCAAAATACTAATTCCGGCTAGAAACAATAAACCTCCTTAATTTTTGGCTAGTTTCCATTTTCACCCTATATATATATATATATACTTATTATTAATTGATATTATTGATATATATATGCAGAAGCTGAGTTAGGTGTTTGTTATGGAATGAGGGGGAGCAACCTACCATCAAGCAGAGAAGTGATTGATCTATACAAGCAGAACAACATCAAAACAATGAGATTATTAATTGATATAACTGTTGTTGATGTTGACATACATGCAGAAGCTGAGGTAGGTGTTTGTTATGGAAAGTTGGGGAGCAACTTACCATCAAGAAGAGAAGTGATTGATCTCTACAAGCAGAACAACATCAAGTTAATGAGACTCTATGATCCTGACAGAGAGGCCCTGGAAGCCCTGAGAGGCTCCAATATTAATGTCATGCTTGGAGTTCCAAATCCTGATCTTCAGAAGATTGCTTCCAACCAAGAAGAAGCAAACACATGGGTGCAAAACAATGTCAGAAACTATGCCGGTGACGTCAGGTTTCGATACATAGCTGTTGGAAATGAAGCCAAGCCTGGAGATAATTTTGCTCAGTTTCTTGTTCCGGCCATGAGAAACATACGCACTGCTCTTAATTCTGCTGGCCTTGGCAACATCAAAGTCTCCACCGCCATTGAAACTGGTGCACTCTCTGCAGATTCTTTCCCTCCATCAAAAGGTTCATTCAAGCAAGACTATCGACCGATTCTTGATCCTCTCATCAGCTTCCTCAACGAGAACAATGCCCCGTTGCTCGTAAACTTGTACCCTTACTTCTCCTACACAGGAAGCAATGGTGCAATTAACATTGATTATGCACTTTTCAGGCCATCAGCGCCCGTAGTTAGTGACAGCGGAAATGGGTTGAGTTATCATAACCTGTTTGATGCGATTTTGGATACTGTTTATGCGGCGCTGGAGAAATCCGGTGGAGGTTCTCTGGAGATAGTGGTGTCGGAGAGCGGCTGGCCCTCAGCTGGCGGTGGTCCGGCAACCAGTATGGACCATGCAAAGACATACAACACCAATATGGTTGAGCATGTGAAGGGAGGGTCAGGGACTCCAAAGAAGCCTGGGAAGCCTATTGAAACATATGTGTTTGCCATGTTTGATGAGGACGAGAGAACATCTGATTATGAGAAATTTTGGGGGCTTTTTACACCAAACAAGCAGCCTAAATACCCCATTAATTTTAATTGATCATTAGACCACCAAATTATTATGCACTACTAAATAAGACTTGATTTGTATCGCACACCTGTTTGGGTGGAAGGAAAATTTATGTATGCTTGCAAATAATAATCTCAATAAACTTTTACCACTTATCATCTCTTAATCAAAGTTGGTAATCTTTTATTTTCTTTTTTTTTTTGTTTTCTTTTTTTATTAATCCTAATCCATTTAGAATTAAAATAAAGGTCAGTTTGGTATTGCTGTAACTTTTATAATAATCACTTTTAGCTATGCTGAAAGAATAATCAGCTGTGAAGTTAATCAACATATATTTGGTTAATTGTACTTTTAAAACTACTGTATAGCTTAAAAACAGTATATATATATTTGATAATTTTATTTCAAAAGTTCTCAAATTAGTTATGATGACTGTAATGCCGTCGGAAATAGTCTTTATTCCATTGGAAATGTGGAAAAACTAATACATTTTTTTCCGACGGCCAAAATGCCGTCGGAAATAGTCTTTGTTCCATTGGAAATGGGGAAAAAGTAATACATTATTTCCAATGGCCCAATGGCCATCGGAAATAGTATTTGTTCCATTGGAAATAAGGAAAAAGTAATCCAAAACAGTATTTTTATAAAAAGTTTCTTCAAATAATTTGTATAAATAAAAATTTCATGATTTATTTTTTAGTAATCACAAGAACATTTAGTTATTTTTAATTACATTTAGTGACACTACTATATCAGATTTTTTTAAACAAACTCTAATAATTTTAATAAAATATTATTTTAAAAAACAATATCTCAGTAGTTATATTTAAATAAATCTTTAAAAATTAAAATCAATTAGACATGATGAGAGAGAATACTAGTGAGAGAAGGTCTAGTGTTCAGGGTTGGGACGACAGAAAAGATTTTCGGTCAAGACTATTCTCCATTTTCATTGATAATTTGAATCCTAAGGTAGATCAAGTATGTCTTTAGGGAATTTTTAAACCTTTTGGCAAGGTGAGGGACATGTTTCTGTCCACTAAGAATAGCTTGCGTGGTAGCAAATTTGCATTCATTCGATTTGAAACTCCTGAGGAGGCTTTGAAGGTGGCAGAGAGAATGAATGGTATGCATGTCTATGGATGGACAATAGTGTCGAAAGTGGCTTCTTTGGGCTAGAACAACAAGCGACAGACGAAAATTAGAAAGGTGAGACAACGTTCAAGGGGAAGACGAAGCTTCTGAAGGCAGCAGCAGAGGACATGCGCCTAAGACTGTCCTTCAGAAAAACAAATCTTTTGCGGAGGTGCTCAAAGGAAAGCAGAACAACAAAAACATTCAAGAAGATAACAAGGAGGAGAGGATATTTAAAATGCCATGGTATAGTCAATATGGTGACATGGACTGGCTTAAGAAATGTGCAGTGGGTAGAGATGCACATTTTCCCTCGGGGCCCCATCCCCATTTGGGGATTTATTTATTTTTCTAGGGAAAAGGGGAAATATGGGGGAGGGGTGGAGATGGGGATGAAAATCATTCCCAAATTGAAATAGGAATGGGGATGGGGGGACCCCTCCCCATCCCCATTTCCCTAACAATTATATTGAAATGGAGATGGGGATGGGGATGGGGATGGGGATAGGGGGAGGTCTCATTTCCCCATTTCCCCCAAACATATATAAATATAATTATAATATATATTTTAAAAAAAAATTTCTTATTCTTTGAAAACCCTAACTCCCTAAGTATAATATAAAATGCACTAATGAATTTTATTTTGTATTTGTAATGGAATGTTTGTTTTTTTAGTTTAATTTGTAATTTTTAATCAAATGAGGAAATGGGGGAACGGGGGAAACGGGGAAATGGGGATAGGGATGGATATAGGCCCCCTAAAATTCCACATCCTTATTTTCCCCAAATGGGGAAATGGGGGTGGGATGGGGGAAGGGTCTGGGAAGTGGGGATGGGGATGGGGATGGGGATGGGGGGCCTATATCCATCCCCATTCCCCAAATGTGCATCTTTAGCAGTGGGGGAATTAAAGGAATTTTCAAGTGTATCAGCGGTGAATAATAGACTAAGTAGTAGAGACTTCCATTTCTCTACATCATATCTGGGTGGCAAAAGAATCCTATGGTCCTTTGATTCTGAATGTGATAGAGACGGCTTCATCAACAACAAGTTTTTCTGGGACGATTCATTCTCTTCCATGAAATTGCGTACTCTGAATCCTTTTCGTATAATTTGTAAATAGTCTGGAATAACATCACGGGAGTACCTTTGAGACACTGGTGCTCCTCCTTTTTCAAGAAGCCGAGTTGGTTGCTAGGAGAACCCATTCTAATAGCTGAAGAAACTTCATCCAGAAGGAGAATAGATAGAGGGCGAGTCCTAGTCTTAATCGACCGAAATCAGCCTCGACGAAGTCGCATCGAGGTGGAGGAAGGTGATCACAGCTATATGGTAAGTGTTGAGGAGGATTCAGAGCCGGTAGATTGGTCATGGATGGAAGAAAGTCTGGGTTTGATGAAATTTTCTTACACAGCAAATTCAAATTCTTTGCCAAATATAGTAAACATAGAGGATGAGGCAAGCAAAGAGGTTGGTGAAGATTCTTCTTTAATCAAATCCTTTTCTAGAAAGAATTTGAAATTAAAAGAGACTAAAGGTCAAACTAAGGAGTTGAAAAGCCTGTCTAAGAAATAAGGCAAGGAGGTGCAGATCTTTTAAAAAAAGAGCTCTGTCAGAAAAAACAGAGAAGATGCGGAAGCCAATGTCAACCATATGGAGCTTATAAGGGCTGGTGATAGCAGGGACGTAGGGAAGAGAAACAACAAAGACAAAGGCAAAGGCAAAGTGATTTGGGTTAGAAGACCCAAACATAGAGCAATGTGTCCAACTCCCATCAATGCCAAAGTGGTCTTAGATAAAAGAAGTCAACTCAATAAAGAGGATTACAATGGGAATGATAGCTCAACTTCTTCAGATGAAGAGCAAGACAGAGGTTTATTTTCTGACTCTTGTCCTTCTAGAGGGGAGAGCTCAATAAAGGTCTCTAAAAGCATAAAGGCATACAAGGTCACTTGGGCCTTAGAGAAAGATATATTTGATGGGCCTGATTGGGTTGAGATTTCCTCCCTTAAAGGCACCAAAAGCTATATCCAATCAAAGGACTAGCCAGACTTTATGGCCCTTGACAGGCCTAATAGACAGTAGAGCTTCTTGAAAGAAAATGAGCATCACATTATATGCCCAGGTTACGATTCAGAGAAGGGTGTAATTAGAGGAAGGGAGATAGCAAGTGAGGAAGACGGTGAAATTCATAGGACAGATTATATGGCGAAAGACGATAATCCAAGGAAGGAAAGCTTGATTTCGATTATCTTAAACATTGAGGAGATAAGTTCTCAGGATGTGACTAAGGTGGCGAATTCTCTCGAACAAACCTCTCCTCAAAATAATGCAGTGGATAATGTGGGGACCAGTGGTACTCCTAATGTAAAAGAAAATGTATTATCTTTGACAGAAGAAGTTGAAGAGCAGGGCAACGGTGAGCACCAAACCCCAATCGTCACCAAGAAAACTAGAGGCAAGAAGAAGGATTTGCCTTCAAAACTGCACAGTATGCAGACCAGAATGTCAAGGAATCGAGAGAAAAAAGAATAAGAAATGGTAAGGATTGAAGTCGTCGACACGGAAGGAAAAAATAGAAGGTGGGTTCTAGAGGAAAAGATGGCAAAAATCATTGAGACAGGTGTGGCTATCGGATACAACTTTAATGGAAAAGATAAAGATAAGGCAAAGGAAGTGATCAGAGGAAAGTTTGTGGAAAAGAAAGAAAGGTCATCAAGAGACAGAGGATGAAGAAATGACAGGAATTGAAGTAGTCGACACGGAAGGAAAAGGCGAAAGGTGGATTCTGGAGGAAGAAGTAGCAAAAACTATTGAGACAGGAGTGGCTCTCGGATTCGATTTCAATGGGAAAGAGAAAGACATTTCAGAAGAAATGATCAGAAGAGAGGCAGAGGAAGAGGAAAAATTGACAAAATCAAAGATGCAACAATAATCAGTTAAGTGTTTCGTGCTTGGGTCTCTGTTCTTTTATGATTGTTATTTCATGGAATGTTAGGGGTCTTGGTAAAGTGGAAAAGTGGAAGGCTGTGAGAAGCCTGGTGGATTTTCATAAACCGGTGATCTTTTTTATCCAAGAATCTAGATTGAAAGCTTTTGATAGTAGAGTTTTAAGGGCCTTAGGGGGTTCCATTCTTAACAGAGGTTTAAGTGTTGATGTCGAAGGATCTGCGGGTGGCTTGATTTCGCTTTGGAATAAGGATCAGTTTAAAGTTAAAGCTTGTATTTCATATAAAGATTGCATAATTTTGGTTGGAGAGGTGGTTTCGCTAAATGAGGAAGCCGTGTTATGTAATGTGTATGCTGACAGACTGTAGAGAGGTAGAAAAGAACTGTAGAATTTCATAATCAATGCTCAGAACTCGTTTATGTTGCTATGGTGCATAGGCGGCGATTTTAAGTCAATTCTAAACCCTTCGGAAAGGATAGGAGCAGGGTGTAATCTAGGTTCGGTGCGAAATTTTAATGACTTCGTATTAAGAGCTAAGGTGATGGATTTGCCCTTGCATGGTATTTCTTATACGTGGACAAACTCTAGAGATCTAGCGGCATGGGCTCGTTTGGATCATTTCCTAATTTCACCGTTGATGTTGTCTTGGTTTCCAAAGTTGAAACAAAGAGGTCTTTCCAGAAGCTTGTCGGATCACAACGCCATCATTATCCAAGAACCAAGGGTGGATTGGGGTCCTTGCCCATTTCGTTTTTACATTGAATGGATGAAGGACAAAAATATGATGAGAGATACCATCAATAGTTGGCAAAAGTGCAAGGTGGATGGTTCTCAAGGTCACATTCCTGCAAAAGTTAAGTCCTCAAAGATTAGTCTGAAGAAATGGTATTTTTCTAAGAAGAGGTGCAGCTCTTCTTTGAAGGACAATGAAGTGACTGAGATTGACAATCGGGTGGTTGTGGAAGGATGGATCGATTTCTTGAGACAGGAAAGACTGAAGACGATGACGGAGGCTTGGAAAGGCCTTAGGAGGGAAGAACAAATGTGGAGACAAAAATCTAGAGTTAAGTGGCTTAAGGAGGGGGACAAAAATTCTAGATTTTTTCATTACAATGCTAACGGTAGAAGAAGAAGAGGAAATCACATCTCTGATATCTCATTTAATTGTGAAATTCAATCAAACCCCCATCACATAAGAAAAGGAATTTTGATTTTTTCAAGACTCATTTTCAACAGGTGTCATGGCAAAGGCCATCAATTAACAATTGGTGCCTTAGAACGTTGTCGATTGAGGAAAAGAAGATGCTAGAAGAGAATTTCACAAATGAGGAAATTTTTGACTCTTTGTGTAGTTGTGATGGGAACAAAGCTCCTGGTTCGGACGGTTTGAATCTAAATTTTGTTAAGGAAAATTGGGAGGAGATCCAAAACAACTTCATGGAATTTATGCATGAATTCCACAAGAACGGATCCATTGTCAAAGAAATAAACCACACTTTCATTGCTTTGATTCATAAAATCTCAAATTCGAAGTCCTTGGGAGATTTTAGACCTATTAGTTTGGTGGGTTCTATGTTTAAGGTGCTTGCTAAAGCTTTAGCTAATCGTATTATGAAGGTGATGAATTCAGTGATTGGGGAGTCTCAAATGGCCTTTGTAAAGGGCCATCAAATTATTGATAGCTATATAATTGCGGAGGAAATTATTCAAAAATGGAAAAAGGAGAATGTGTGAGGTCTTGTGGTGAAATTGGACTTTGAAAAGGCGTACAATAGTGTGGATCACAGCTTCTTTGATTTAATGATGGAAAGAATGGGATTTGGGTTAAAATGGAGGAGTTGGATTAGAGAGTGCATTTCATCCCCCTTGGTGTCAGTTTTAGTCAATGGTAGCCCAACGCAACAATTTCACATAGAGAGAGGCCTTTGTCAAGGCGACCATCTTTCTCCTTTCCTCTTTAACATTGTGATTGAAGGTTTGAACCACTTGTTTTGTAAGGCCACCGAGATGAATATAGTAAAGGGTGAGGATTTCGGTGGTAATAGTGTTCACATAATGCATCTCCAATTCACGGATGACACCATGCTCTTCCTTAAACCGTCATTGGAATATTTTCACAACTCAAAAAGGATTCTTTGATGCTTTGAGTTGGCGTCCGGTCTCAAAATTAATTTTCACAAATCTTATGTCGTTAGAGTAGGCAAAAAAGTGGAGTCGAATCACAATTGGGCGGCTATTCTCAACTGCAAGGAGGCTACACTACCCATATCGTATTTAGGCCTTACTCTCGGAGCTAGACCCTGCTCTAAGCATTTTTGAACCACTCTTGTGAATAAGATTAAGAATCGGTTAGCGCCTTGGAAGAGAAAATTTCTCTCAAAAAGTGGTAGAGTGGTTTTGATCAAATCGATCATATCTAGTATCCCTACCTACTATTTATCGTTCTTTAAAATCCCGGTAAATGTTGCTAATATGATCGAAAAAATTCAACGAAGCTTTCTTTGGGTGACGGAATTGAAAATAGGAAAATTCATACAGTAGATTAGAACTCGGTGAGTAAAAGCAAGCTAAAAGGGGGTTTAGGCATCGGTAGGATTCTTGACAAAAATAAAGGTTTGCTAGCAAAATAGGTTTGGAGGTTTGGCAAGGAAGAGAAAGCTCTATGGAAGAGAGTTCTTTGTGCTAATTATGGAGTGGATGAGAATTTTCTGCAGTGGAATTGGCAAACGGCAACCTCCCCCTCATTTTTTGTTAAAGCAGTTGCCAAACATTTTACTGATAACTTTAGAACAACCAAGGTCTTGAATGAAGGAATGCAGGTGGTTATTGGTAAAAAGGGACAAAGCCCTTTTCTGGTCTGATATTCAAGCTGACTCGGTTTCTCTCAAGGATTCCTTTACAAGGATTCATGCTTTAGCAGTTAACAAAGTTGGCCCTATAAGCAATTTCGGCAAGTGGTTTGGCCCCAAGTGGAGCTAGAATGTGGCACTAAGAAGGAACTTGTTTGGGTGGGAAATGGATCAATGGAATGCTTTTAATTCTTTTCTAAGTTGTGTGGTTGTCCAAAAATATATTAAGGATGCCTTTGCTTGGTTTTGCTTGCCCTCGGGTTTATTCTCGGTGGGCTCTGTAAGGTTCCCATTTGTTGATTGGCTCATTTCGTGGACAAACCACATGTTGGGGTTCTTTGTAAGGGTAGCCTAGGTATCGGTTTTTTTGTTCGAAGCCCTTTGAAGACCTTGTGTTGATAAGCACCGAAGGTAAATTTCTTTGTGCTTACTTTTCTTTGAAGAGATTAGTTGCACACACACACTTAACATTCATTGCATATGTGTGCATTCTCTTCACTTGTCACATTTCACACTTGCACTTATTTATTATATTTTGTTGTGTGTAATTGTGTCCTGTTGTCGTGTAATTCGTTTCCCGATAACTTTCGGAAACGTCCACGCATGCACTAGAATGTGCTTGGTTTAGCGCGAGGACCGCCTATGGAGAATGCCCTTGGCTTCTCCTTGGTTTTCACCTTTCTAGGTGATCGATGGTTATGATCGGTGGCCTGGCCACCGAATGAAACCGCCGTTTCAGTCCAGATTGGTCTGAAGCATTTCTGCGGTTAAGATCGGCGGTCACGACCGCCGTTCGAAACCGCCGATTCAAGACCTGATTGATTTATCTCTCCATCTAATTCGGCGGTTGAATCGGAGGTCACGAAACCGCCGTTCAAAACCGCCGTTCATACCTGATTGATTTTAATCTCTCGGGTTTGATTCGGTGGTTGGGATCGGCGGTCACGAAACCGCCGAATGAACCGCCGTTTATGCTCTGTTCTTCACGAGCTCAATTCGGCGGTCATGATCGGCGGCCTGGCCGCCGATTGAAACCGCCGATCGGCACGTTTCTTTGAAACTTACTTAAACGACCACACTTTGATTTAGCCCCCTATATATATGCCATTTTGTCTTTAGGTCAATTAAGAGAGTTCATATTCAGAATTCATACTTAGGATATTTTTCAAAGAGAAGAAAAATTCCAAGAACTCATTTTTTATTACTCAAACACTTTTTCATGATCATCAATCATCATCTAGCATCATCCTTGATCTTCTAGATGTCATCTTGCATGGATTCTTCATCATACTTTGCTTGGTAAGCTTTTCACTAATATCTTACATATTTTGTGTTTCTCTTAGCTAGCAATCTCAATTAATTACTTGTATGTTATTTTATATACTTTGAATACAAGTTTGAGATTAGTATGATGTATGTTTGAGAAGTTTTTTTTTGTGATAGCTAATTAAGTTTTGTGCTTAATCTTGATTAGCTAAACTATTTGACATGTCATTTAGTTTTGATATCTAGGATTGTTCTAATTGCATATTAATCATCTTAGATAAGTGTAAGGATTCCCGTTGTTTTTAATTGGCTTATTTCGTGATCAAACCATATGTGGGGGTTCTTTGTAAGGGTAGCCTAAGTATCGGTCTTGTTGTTCGAAGCCCTTTTGAAGACCTCGTGTTGATAAGCACCGAAGGTAAATTTCTATGTGCTTACTTTTCTTTGAAGAGATTAGTTGCACACACACACTTAACATTCATTGCATATGTGTGCATTCTCTTCATTTGTCACATTTCACACTTGCACTTATTTATTATATTTTATGGTGTGTAATTGTGTCATGTTGTTGTATAATTCGTTTCCCGATAACTTTCGGAAACGTCCGCGCATGCACGAGAATGTGCTTGGTTTAGCGCGAGGACCGCCTATGGAGAATGCCCTTGGCTTCTCCTTGGTTTTCACCTATCTAGGTGATCGGCGGTTATGATCGGCGGCCTGGCCGCCGAATGAAACCGCCGTTTCAGTCCATATTGGTCTGGAGCATTTCTGCGGTTAAGATCGGCGGTCACGACCGCCGTTCGAAACCGCCGTTTCAAGACCTGATTGATTTATCTCTCAGTCTAATTCGGCGGTTGAAACGGCGGGCATGAAACCGCCGTTCGAAACCGCCGTTCATACCTGGTTGATTTTGATCTCTCTGTTCTGTTTCGGCGGTTGGAATCGGCGGTCACGAAACCGCCGAATTAACCGCCGTTTATGCTCTGTTCTTCACGAGCTCAATTCGGCGGTCATTAACGGCGGCCTGGCCGCCGATTGAAACCGCCGATTGGCGCGTTTCTTTGAAACTTACTTAAACGACCACACTTTGTTTTGGCCCCCTATATATATGCCACTTTGACTTTAGGTCAATCAAGAGAGTTCATATTCAGAATTCATACTTAGGATATTTTTCAAAGAGAAGAAAAATTCCAAGAACTCCATTCTTGATTCTCAAACACTTTTCATGATCATCAATCATCATCTAGCATCATCTTAGATCATCTAGATGTCATCTAGCATGGAATCTTCATCATACTTTGCTTGGTAAGCTTTTCACTAATATCTTACATGTTTTGTGTTTCTCTTATCTAGCAATCTCAATTAATTACTTGTTTGTTATTTTGTATGCTTTAGATACAATATTGAGATGAGTATGATGTATGTTTGAGATTTTATATTGTGCTTGCATATTAGGTTTTGTGCTTAATATTGATTAGCTAAACTAATTGACATGTCATTTAGTTTTGATATCTAGGATTGTTCTTAATTGCATATTAATCATCTTAGATAAGCATATAGGGTTTCCCTTGCTCTATGTTGCATTTTGGATATTTACATATATTCACTTAGGGTTGTATTCTCTTCATAGAGAAAGTAAGTCTTGTGTGTAGCATCCGGGATTAGGTTGCTTAGAACGCAAGCAAATTGGACTAGGTTCACTCATACCGGGATTAGGTAGGTGTGTGATTACTTCCGGGATTAGGTTGTAATCGTTTGCACATTTAGTGGATTCGAGGTTCGAGTGTGGCTTACTTACATAGCCCGTGGTTTTTCCCGTGAGGGTTTCCACGTAAAAACCAAGTGTTGTTTTAATTTCCGCACCATATTACAATTGCTTGGTTATATTATCTTGAGGGCATTTTCGTAATTTTGACTAACACGAAAAATTGGGTAAAAAGCGTAAAATCTATTCACCCCCCCCCTCTAGATAGCTTTATACACACCGTGCTATTATTTGTTTCAATAAGCATATAGGGTTTCCCTTGCTCTATGTTCCATTTGGATATTCATATATTCACTTAGGGTTGTTATTCTCTTCATAGAGAAAGTAAGTCTTGTGTGTAGCATCCGAGATTAGGTTGCTTAGATCGCAAGCAAATTGGACTAGGTTCACTCATACCGGGATTAGGTAGGTGTGTGATTACTTCCGGGATTAGGTTGTAATTGTTTACACATTTAGTGGATTCGAGGTTCGAGTGTGGCTTACTTACTAGCCCGTGGTTTTTCCCGTGAGGGTTTCCACGTAAAAATCAAGTGTTATTTAATTTCCGCATTTTATACTTGATTTATTGCTTTATCTATTTAGGGGTAATTTCGTAATTTTGACTAACACGAAAAATTGGGTAAAAAGCTTAAAATCTATTCACCCCCCCCCCCCCCCCCCCCCCCCCCCCCCCCCCCCCTCTAGATAGTTTTATACACACCGTGCTATAATTTGTTTCAGGCTCCTTTCGTAAAGCCATTGAAAAGGATATCGTGGAAGATTCTAATGATGCAAAGTTCATATGGAGAGGGATATGCTCTCCCAAAGTTGAACATTTTATGTGGCAACTCTTAAAAGATAGAGTCATGGTGAAGGACGTTATGGTTAAGTTTGGTATGGGTCTGAAAATACAATACTCGCGTGTGTCTAAACAACCTAGATGGGGGGTGAATGGGTTGTTAATCGATTATTACCAATTTTTCGATTAGTCAATGTTAATCACAATTAACCCAATTCAACAAATAATGAAAATCAAGTGTAAAGTGCGGAAAGTAAAGAACACTTGATTTTTACGTGGAAACCCACACGGGGAAAAACCACGGGCTGTTATGTGCGCCACACACGGTCTTCGAATCCACTATATATAATGATGATTACAACCCTAGGTTGACCTCTAGTCAAACCATTCTCGGTTACTAATCCACCACTACTACCCGCGGGCCTTTTATAGCAAACCTAGACCAACCCTAGACAACCTCTATATGAAGAGAAGGTTACACTCTCAAGTGAGCACCTCCTAATCTACCCGCATGCCTTTTATAGAGGAGTTAGTACAATGCTTGTGCAACTTCACCTAGAAGCCACAAGACTTTGACTCTATGAAGAGAATAAAAAGTCTAAGTGTATATCACAATGATGCACAAATGCAATGAGTGCTAGACTAAACACTATATGCTTAACTAGATGTTATAATGCAAATCAACATCCTAGTTATCAACAAAGCCTACATGCACATACATAAGGTCTCAATTTAGTTGTAGAGATTTCTAACAACCTAATTGTCAACAAAGAAAGCCAAATCAACTCAAGTTGTCAATAAACATGGCAATGACTATGAATATGCAATTAACAAATGCAATCAATGAGTAGTCAATCAAAATGCCAATCAACACAAGTTGTCAATGAACAT
The DNA here is from genome assembly GCA_008009225.1 of Acer yangbiense. Classification (NCBI taxonomy): domain Eukaryota; kingdom Viridiplantae; phylum Streptophyta; class Magnoliopsida; order Sapindales; family Sapindaceae; genus Acer; species Acer yangbiense. Next base: position 22,709,030 of record CM017769.1, read on the forward strand.
GGCAAGGACAATAAATGCAATTAACAAATGCAATCAATAAGTCCTACTCATCAATGTCTAAATGAAAATCATATAGACTTAGCTAGAGGGCAAAATAGTCCTAAATGCTAGCTATCAACAAATAACTCATCTCAACCAATAATCAAAGTCTCAAACATGTTAGAAATAACATTAAGCAAGGAGACATGCATTTAATCAACAAATAAATGCTAAACCTAGGCAAACATGTCATAAATATGAAATAAAGAGATGTAGAACATGTAGAAATTACCTAGTCAAAGAAATCAACACAACCCATGCTAGAATGATGCTAGAAGATGCTAGATGCTCATGGGAAAGTGTTTGGTTGAGTGAAGATGAGTTTTTGGGAGCTTCTCTCTCTAGAAAGTGAGTTTATCTCACTTGGTTCAGGTTTTGAGCTCTTAAGAATGAGCTAGGGAGAAGATGATACATATATATGAGGCCAAGATGAAATGACATCGTTTTGGAAAAGTTGGCCTGAAACGCACCATTTGGTGGTCACAATCGACGGTCAGGCCGCCGAACGTGGCCGTAGAATATGAACCGTTTTGTGTATGAAACCAGATCGACGGTTTCATTCGGCGGTCTGGCCGTCGATCATAGTCGCCGAATTCCAATCATAATTCTGGAATCATTTGGCGGTCGAATATATGGCCGCCGATCAAACCGCAGAACTGAGACAGAGATCACCAGTTCAATTCGGCGGTTTCATTCGGCGGTCAGGCCGCCGTTTAAAACCGCACATTTCCAAACAACTTTCTGGAATCATTCGGCGGTCGAATATGTGGCCGCCGATAAAACCGCAGAATTGGACCAAAAGGCACCAACTCAATTCGGCGGTTTAGTTCTACGGTCTGGCCGCCGAACTAACCGTCGATTCACCAAAATTGGTGAAATCAATGGAGAAGCCAAGGCATTCTCCAAAGCGGTCCTCGCGCTAAACAAAGCACACCATCGTGCATGCGCGGACGCTTCTGAACCATCTCGGAAACGAATTACACCACACTAAGACATTATCATGAAGTGCAAGTGTGGGATGTGAATGCATCCTAATGCCTAACATGTCATGGCATTTCAATAAGCTAGATGCAATCAACTAAACATGTATGGAAATGGATGACAACATGAAAAATCACCAAGCATGTGACACACAAAAGATATGCAATACGAAAATGCATACGTGTGATGATAAACCAAATAAGCACACAATTAAGAATCACACAAATGCAATCATATAAATGCAATGAAGGTGTGTGTGTGTGCTAAAAGACATAGATGCACTAAACAATGAAACACACATGCATGGTAACAAAAGCACAATATATAAAGATGCATGCAAGTGTGTGTGTGCACCTAATCTCTTCAAGAATCAAGGTCAAGTGGTATACCTTTGAAGCTCTTGATCTTGAAGTCACCTTGGGAAGTCTGGAAGCTTGTCAAACACAACAATCTAAGCTACCCGATACAAATCAATCCCAATGTGGTTTGTCATGAAATGAGCCAATCAATAAGTGTATGCACTTACAGGGTCAGTCAATTAGCAAGGATTGTCCTCTTTGTAGTATGGATATAGAAACAGTCAATCATCTCTTTCTTCAGTGTCGTTGGTCTTGGAAAATCTGGTCTAGATGTATGGCATGGTGGGACGTTAGTTGTTGCGTCTCTTGGTCTATTTCAGATTGGCTGAAGAGCTGGTCTGGGTTATGCCCATCTTCGAAAAGCAGTAGGGCGTGGGATTCATATTTTTCTGCAGTGGTCAGGTCGATATGGGAAGCTAGAAATCAGATTGTGTTCAAGAACGAAAACGCTAATATTGATCAGGTTGCAGACCTAGTTCACTTTAGAATTTGCTGGTGGTTCAAACACTTCGGTAGAGGCACTAGAGATCCTATTACTTCCATGCTGTTAAATGTAAAGGAGTTGTGCAAGGAAACCAAAGTGACGAAGAAGGCTGCTAACGTGGCCTAGAATCCGCATGTTAGTGACCGTTTGAAGTTCAATGTCGATGGTTCGGCGAGGGGCTAACCGGGTCCGGCTGGTGTTGGCGGGGTGCTGAGAGATTCAAGAAGCAAGGTGTTATGTATGTTCTCTTTTTTTATAGGCACTCAGGACTTAAATTTTACTGAAATTATGGCCATAGACCAGGATGTTCAGCTTTGTATATCTGATCCAAGGTTGAAGGGGCGAGAGTTCAACATCGCTAGTGACTCCAAAGTAACGGTCAATTGGATCAACAACGAAGGCTTTGGTAGACTGAGCCACGTTAACCAGGTCTACAATATCATGAGTATTCTAAGCCTCTTAAAGGGAACAAAGGTTTTTTATAATCCTAGAGCTTCCAACTCTTTTGCCGACAAGCTTGCTAAGATAGGATCAAGTATGGCGGGGGATTTCTTAGATTGGGGAGACGTTTGACTTGTAGCTGCTCTATTTTTTGAGTCTGTTGTTTTGATGTTCTGGTTTGTGTTTGTGTTTTTTGGGTTCCCTTATTCTTTCGTGTTTTTGTGGTCTTGGTGGTGCTGAAGCACACTTCTTGTTTTGCCTGGCTTATGCCTTCTTTCTTTCAATAAAGTACTATTCAAAAAAATATATGTTATATTTAAATAGTATACAAAAAAAAATATTTAATTAGATAATATACAAACATATCAATAGCTTATTTATAAATAATATGCAAAACATATCAGATATAAAGTTATAGCAAAATGGTAAGGGTGACCCCTTACTGTCATCCAAGTCAAGGGTTCAAACCACATGAATTTCATGGAGTCAAAAATACAAGTAATTTTGACCACCTTGAATTACTATTACCGACGGCATTTTCATCTTTTCTGACAGCCATGGTCGTCGGAAATGGTAGTATTTGTGACAGTTCGTCAATGAATGGTTATTTCTAATAAGCGTATTTGTGACGGCTTCCAACGGCATTTAGCTGTCGGAAAAGACCATTTTTTTTTTGTAGTGACAATTTTAACAATTATATAGATTTTGGATTTTGTATTATATTTTTCTTACTTTTTGGATTGAATATTTTAACAGTGTTAAATTAAAGATTGGAATGTCCGGATTACAAATTTTGAATTCCAATTTTCAAATTTTCAAATTGAAAATTGAAAATTTAGAATTGAAATTGAAAAGAAATGGGGAAAATGGGTTTTGGGTGTGAGGGAGGGGTCGGGGACCTGTTAGGTTTTGACTTGCATTCCTAAGTGAACTAAATGTGAACCAAACAAGACTCAACTGATGTGGAGCTTCTTGGAGACGTGGGATACGTTTGAAAGTTGAAGGTGGTGTTTGAGAGAGATTGAAGACTGGAATAACGGAAGAATGAAGCAAACCGATGTGGGTTTGCACTGTGGCTTTGATAGTGGTATAGCGCTATGATGTACGCTGTGGATTTCGACAGCAGTAATGAGAGCGGTTGAAGATCAGTGGAGAGCGCTGTGAAAGCCACAGCGGTGGCAAGAGTGGTCAGGAGCAGAATTGTTTCGTGGTGTTGGAAGTGGGGTGCACACCGTGACCAATACGGCAGAGACGATGTATTGCTGTGATTGGGAATGTTGCACAAAATAGGAAAAGGTATTCTTCTGGAAGTTCTTGTGCTTGAAAGAAAAAGGATTTACTCTTGACTAGAAGACTTGTCATAAAAAGAAATAGTATTTATATGGAACAAGTAAGTCTTGTACGTTTAGGAGTAGGATTTCCTTTTATCTTAAACTCCCTATAACTAGTATAAATAGAACCTTGTAATTAGGTTTATTTGTGTAGAGAAAAGAACACCATGCAAACATCAGAGAGTGTGAATGAGATCCGGGGAGACCCAAGGGAATATCTAAAGAGGGGTCCAAGGGAATATCGGTGGATCAAGTTAGAGATCTGTGGGTGATATTTAGGGGAGACCTAGGGGATATTGTGGGGTACTCGATGAGGATCTTGTGAGTGGGGTTTGGGGTTGAGGTGAGAGAGTTACTCCTGGAGTATATGGTTGTAAGAGTTTATCATATAGTTGAACTTTCTCTGTCGTCCTGATGGCCCGTGGTTTTTTACCCGATTTGGGTTTTCCACGTATATCTTGTGATGTGATTGTTTTATTCTCTCTCATCTATATTTTTTTTATTGACGTTTTTATTTGCTATGAGTTATGGGTGTATATTAGGCACGGTATTTCCGCGTTCATCGGTTTATAGGAATTATCCCCAACAATTGGTATCAGAGCCATATGGTTTGGCGATGGCGGTGACAAGTCTTTAGGGAAGATCGTATGGAGGACTTGGTGGCATTGGGATAATGATGATCATAGTTGCCTAGTATGGTTTAGCAAAGGAGATACATCTTGAAGGCAGTTTCAAACTCGTTAGGGCTTGATGAAAAGAAGAATATTGATAGAGGAGAAGTTTGGCTTGGTGGCAGGTACGAGTCATGGAGATTCAATCTGGGTTACACAAGGAGCTAATTGACTATAAAAATAAAAAAATAAAAAAAACTCCTGACTACAAAGAAAAAAAAAAGTGAAAAAAAAAAATGGGGCGTGTGGGGTGTTTTTTGTGGTTTTTGTTTGGATTTCCTTTGTGTTGTTGCCCTGTCAAAATTCAGCGACAGTGGCTGTGTATTGCTGCTGCTATCGCGATTTTTTGATGTTGTTCGGGTGGTTTTCTTTTTGTTCCTTCCTGTTTCGGGGAGTTTTTTGTTGTTGCTGTTCGTTTTGGTAGGCTGTGGTTTTGTTGGGGGGTGTTGTGGTTGCTGTCTTTTTCTGCGTGTGGGGTGTTGTGGTGTTTGCAGCCCCTGTTGTTGGTTTTGTGTGTTTTTGTTTTCCTTGTGTTGTTGTGCTGCTTGGCCTTCAGGCCTTTTGAATAAAGCTTGCTTTTCAAAAAAAAAATACAAAGAAAAAAAAAATCTCTCTGTGGTATGGTGTGAGGCTTATCCAGCAAAGCACTCCCAGTTTCTAGTAGCAAGTCTTTCACCAGGTATGTGATGCAATGACAGAAGGTCTTTCATAGGGTTGGGTGATGTAAGGATATGTTTATTCTTTTGGCAATTTTCCCCACTAGCCATGGAAGAGGATATATTACTGCTAGTGGTCCATAATTGTGCACAAGACATTGGTTAGAAAGTGATGCAAGGTGTGTGGTGGACAAAGATGTCGATGGTTGACGAACTCCCTAGAAATCTGACTTGAGGAGTTGCACCACAATTTCAGCAGGTTATTTCGACATGGTGCCGGAACAACGAACACAAAATTGTGTGAAGGAAAATCTTAGGATGGTTCGTTCCTAAGTGGTTATACCTTGTGGTGTGGTATGGTGGTTCTCGGTGACGAGAATTGTGGCTATGGACAAAGGTCTTGAGAATTCAAGTCAAATGGGAGAATTGTTAGGTTTTGACTTGAATTCCTAAGTGAACTAAATGTGAACCAAACAAGAATCAACTGATGTGGAGCTTCCTGGAGACGTGGGATATGTTTGGAAGTTGAAGGTGGTGTTTGAGGGAGGTTGAAGACTAAAAGAATGAAAGAATGAAGCAAACCGATGTGGGTTTGCGCTGTGGCTTTGACAGCGGTATAGCGTTGTGATGTACGCTGTGGATTTTGACAGTGGTTGAAGATCAGTGGAGAGCGCTGCGAGTGGCACTGTGAAAGCCACAACGGTGGAAAGAGCGGTCATGAGCAGAATTGTTTCGTGGTGTTGGAAGCGGGGTGCACACCGTGACCAATACGGCAAAGACAATGTATTGTTGAGATCGGGAATGTTGCGCAGAATAGGAAAAGGTATTCTTCTGGAAGTTCTTGTGCTTGAAGGAAAAGGATTTACTCTTGACTAGAAGACTTGTCATAAAAAGAACTAGTATTTATATGGAACAAATAAGTTTTGTACGTTTAGGAGTAGGATTTCCTTTTATCTTAAACTCTATGTAACTAGTATAAATAGAACCTTGTAATTAGGTTTATTTGTGTGGAGAAAAGAACAATATGTAAACATCAGAAAGTGTGAGTGAGATCCGGGGAGACCCAAGGGAATATCCGGGGAGGGATCCAAGGGAATATCAGTGGATCAAGTTAGAGATCCATGGGTGATATTTAGGGGAGACCTAGGGGATATTGTGGGGTACTCGGTGTGGATCTTGTGAGTGGGGTTTGGGGTTAAGGTGAGAGAGTTAATCCTAGAGTGTATGGTTGTAACAGTTTATCATATAGTAGAACTTTCTCCGTCGTCCTGATGGCCTGTGGTTTTTTACCCGATTTAGGTTTTCCACGTATATCTTGTGTTGTGATTGTTTTATTCTCTCTCATCTTTTTTTTTTATTGACGTTATTATTTGCTATGAGTTATAGGCGTATATTAGGTACGGCGTTTCCACGTTCATTGGTTTATAGGAATTATCCCCAACAATTGGTATCAGAGCCATATGGTTTGGCGATGGCAGTGACAAGTCTTTACGGAAGATCGTATGGAGGACTTGGTGGCATTAGAATAAAAATGATCTTAGTTGCCTAGTATGGTTTAGCAAATGAGATACATCTTGAAGGCGATTTCGAACTCATTAGGGTTTGATGAAAAGAAGAACATTGATGGAGGAGAAGTTTGGCTTGTGGTGACAGGTACGAGTCATGGAGATTCAATCTGGGTTAGCCAATTGACTATCAAAAAAAAAAAAATCTATCTATGGTATGGTGTGGGGCTTATCCGGCAAAGCACTCCTAGATTCTATTAGCAAGTCTTTCACCAGGTATGTGATGCAAGGATAGAAGGTCTTTCACAGGGTTGGGTGATGTAAGGACATGTTTATTCTTTTGGCAATTTTCCCCACTAGCCATGGAAGAGGATATGTTGCTGCTAGTGGTCCATAATTGTGCACAAGACATTGGTCAGAAAGTGATGCAAGGTGTATGGTGGACAAAGATGTCGATGGCTGACGAACTCCTTGGAAATCTGACTTGAGGAGTTACACTACAATTTCAACAAGTTATTTCGACATGGTGCCAGAACAACGAACACAAAATTGTGTGAAGGAAAATCTTAGGATAGTTCGTTCCTAAGTGGTTATACCTTGTGGTGTGGTATGGTATGGTGGTTCTCGGTGATGAGAATTGTGACTATGGACAAAGGTCTTGAGAATTCAAGTCAAATGGGAGAATTGTTAGGTTTTGACTTGTATTCCTAAGTGAACTAAATGTGAACCAAACAAGACTCAACTGATGTGGAGCTTCCTGAAGACGTGGGATACGTTTGGAAGTTGAAGGTGGTGTTTGAGGGAGGTTGAAGACTAGAAGGACGGAAGAATGAAGCAATCCGATGTGGGTTTGAGCTGTGGCTTTGACAGCGGTATAGCGTTGTGATGTACACTATGGATTTCGACAGCGGTAATGAGAGCGATTGAAGATCAGTGGAGAGCGCTGCGAGTGGCGCTGTGAAAGCCACAGCGGTGGCAAGAGCGGTCAGGAGCAGAATTATTTCGTGGTGTTAGAAGCGGGATGCACACCGTGACCAATACGACAGAGACGATATATTGCTAAGATCAAGAATGTTGCGCAGAATAGGAAAAGGTATTCTTCTGGAAGTTCTTGTGCTTGAAGGAAAAGGATTTACTCTTGACTAGAAGACTTGTCATAAAAGGAAATAGTATTTATATGGAACAAGTAAGTCTTGTACGTTTAGGAGTAGGATTTCCTTTTATCTTAAACTCCATGTAACTAGTATAAATAGAACCTTGTAATTAGGTTTATTTGTGTGGAGAAAAGAACAATATGTAAACATCAGAGAGTGTGAGTGAGATCCGGGGAGACCCAAGGGAATATCCAGGGAGGGATCCAAGGGAATATCGGTGGATTAAGTTAGAGATCCGTGGGTGATATTTAGGGGAGACCTAGGGGATATTGTGGGGTACTTGGTGAGGATCTTGTGAGTGGGGTTTGGGTTGAGGTGAGAGAGTTAATCCTGGAGTATATGGTTGTAAGAGTTTATCATATAGTGGAACTTTCTCTGTCGTCCTGACGGCCCGTGGTTTTTTACCCGATTTGGGTTTTCCACGTATATCTTGTGTTGTGATTGTTTTATTCTCTCTCATCTATTTTTTTTTATTGACGTTATTATTTGATATAAGTTATGGGCGTATATTAGGAACGACGTTTCCGCATTCATCGGTTTATAGGAATTATCCCCAACAGGACTTACCCCCAAAACGCCCCCACCCCGAGTCCCTCTAAATGGGTTTTTTTTTTTTTAGGTGGGGGGGGTGTGGGGGTGGTACCCTCCCCCACCCCATTGGGCCCCACGCCCATCCGTATGTAAGAGTAACTCATTCTATCAACTGATCAATGTTTGAAAGCTTACATGTTTTAACTCTCCATGCATGCACCTATGTTGATCAAAACAACCCATTTTTTTTATTAACAAAGAATAATTAATATACTAATTGAAGCATTTCATTTATGTGCACGATTGTTATTGTTTGATGTCTTGGAAATTGTTAATTTTATTTTTGTTATAAATATTATGCAATTATATATATATATATATATATATATATATATATATATGAATGAATGTTCTTCAATATAGGGAAGTAACTTCCATCCTTATATCTTCCCATTAGCTCCATCATCATGATCCACTTTAAAGTTCATAATGTTTTGATTTATGTACACTTAATGTATTGTGTGGTTATGACTTGTGAGGCTATATAAAGGAGCTCTTACCATTGTATTTTATGGATGTAAGAATGTACTCGAAGGAATAAAGATTCACATTCTCTTTTGGGCTACCATTTTCCTCTACTCTTATTTTGTGTTTATATTTGAAAGCTTCTTGCTTGAAGACAAGATATGTATGATCAATGTTTTATACGTGATTAGAGGTGACAGTTTCTTAACGAAATTGAGCCCTTCAACAATTTGTAAAGTTTTTCTAGTTTATTATTTTTGTTCTAAATATTGGTTTTTATTGTTATCCCCTCTTATTTTTGCTTACAATGTTATTTAATTTGGGTTGCCAAGAAATTAAAATAATAAATATATATGTATTGCAACCTGAAGATTGTAAGAATAGAGTAAATGAATTGCAACCCAAAGATCGTAAAATCAAAGGGCCTGAAGCTTAATCTGATATTTGAAAATTATGGAATCAAAGAGCCTGAAGCCTGGTTTGATGTCTAAATATTGCAAAATCAAAAAGTATGAAGCTTGACATAATCTTATTTAAAATTATGAATTGCAATCGAATCAAATTATGAAATAATGAATTTACATTGAATCAGAACTTGGAGTTCTGAATTTTGATTGAAGTGATAATTATTTTTGAAATTCGAAGTTCCAAAACCTATTATTCTAAAGTATAAACTCGAAGTTTATATACGCATGTGGAGTCGTAAGGAAGATTTAAACTTCTATCAAATATGAATTTTGTTAAGAACCTGAAGTTCTAAAATAGTAAATCATGAACCTAATACTGTGATGCAATTATAACCAAATATTTATTTGTTAATAGATATTGGGTAATCACTTTTGTGATTTATTTTAGAGGATAAAGACTATAAGATAAAGTCTGGAAATTTGAAAAAGGGTAAATATATTTTATTGAATTTTGAGCACGATCCAAGTATTTCAATTTGATTTACTTTATTGTTGCTTAGATTTAATTTATTTATACAACTATTTTTATGAGTATGCTCTATGGTTGCCACTATGTGTTGGATCTTCCACATCAGAAAATAAATTTAGTTTTATTTTCAACGGTTCTTTATTCGATATTGCGATTGGAATTGATTGATGTATATAGAACCAGCAATTCTGAATTCAAATCCAATCAAAAACTAAAAGTTTTGAATTTGAATCCAATTGAGAACCTGAAGTTCTTAATTTGAAGACGAACCAGAAGTTCTAAGAGTCAATATGATTTTATTAAGAACCCAACATCTTGAAATAAGAGATCACAATCTCATTATGAGACCATAAGTTCCAATAAATTGTGAAGTATTTCTTTCCCTAATTATTGGACCCAAAAAATGAGATTCATTTGTATATTCTGTTTTGTTCACTATATTTGGTTTTTAAGGAAAATTTAGATGATTGTATTGCGACTTGAAGATTACAAAAATGAAGTGAACGTTTTGCAACCTGAAGATTGTGAAAAGAATACGGTGTGTATGATATATAAAGCTAGAGGGGGGGTGAATAGATTTTATCTAATTATTACCCAATTTTCGCGTGCATGTCAATTTTACGAAAATACCCCCAATAGACAATACAATATATCAAGTGTAATAAGATGCGGAAATAATAAATGACACTTGATTTTTACGTGGAAACCCTCAACAGGGAAAAACCACGGGCTGGTAAGTGCGCCACACTCGAACCTCGAAATCCACTATATGAAAAGACGGTTACACCCTCAAGTGATTATCGGACCCTCACCCTAGATAACCTCAGGCTGTGGACACTACCACTCGCCACTCTTGGTTCAATCCCTAGTGATATCCCCTGATACACTACTCTTGGCGTGAGCACCCTCTAATCTACCACGCGGGCCTTTTATAGCGGCTCTAGTCCAATTTGCTTGATCCTCATAGTCACTACTTGTAATGATGTTTACAGCCTAATCCCGGTCTGTAACCCACCACTACTACCCAGCGGGCCTGTAATAGCAACCCTAGACCAAGACTTCAATCTCTCAAAAGAGATGCACAACCCTATGTGAATATGTATGAATATTCAATTAATGCAATAAGAGCTAGGGTACTCTAAATGCTTACCTAGGATTATAAGATGACAATATAATCAATCCTAGATATCACATATAGCTATATGTCATGGCATATAACTTTAGCTAAGTAAAGGATCACCAATCCTAGATACAAAGCTATCACAAAAATAATCTCAATCATATAATGAGATTAATTAGCTAGATGTTAGATAAACATGTAAAATCCTAGCTATCAAAAATAACCCAATCAACACATAATCTCAATCATGTATGTAGAAATTAATCTAATGACATACAAGTAATAAATGAGATAACATTGATAAGTAGAAACACTAATTATGTAAGATAAAAGTGTTCAACAAATCATACCATGTGTGTTGAAGAAGTCCCATGCATTAGCATATGCTAGATGATCCTAGATGATGCTTAGATGAAGATTTATGCATGTGGGAATGGGTTTAGAGAGATAAAGATATGATCTTTAAGCTTTCTCTCTCAAGTCTCTCTAAATATCTCTCTAGGGTTCTTAGAATACAAGACTTAAGTTCTGAACCAGAGATAAGGATGTATTTATAGAGACCAAAAACAGGGCAGGTGAAAATACAATTTTGCCCCTGAAATCGCACGATCGGCGGTTTCATTCGGCGGCCAGGCCGCCGAATTGAACCGCCGAATGGCTCCCGAGAGGAACAGGGGAACTTCGGCGACTTCGTTCGGCGGTTTCGTAACCGCCGATCATAACCGCCGTTTTGGACCCGAGAGAAATTTCAATCAGGTCTGATTCGGCGGTTTCTAACGGCGGCCAGGCCGCCGAACTGAACCGCCGTTTCACCAAAAATGGTGAAACCAAGGAGAAACCAAAGGCATCTCCACCGGCGATCATCGCGCAAAACAAAGCACATCAACGTGCACGCGCGGACGTTTCCGAACATCCTTCGGGAAACGAATTACACCACACATAAAAGCTAATCATGCATGAAGTGCAAGTGTGGGTATTGAATGCATCCTAATGCCTAACATGTCATGGCATTATCATATAACAAGATGCAATCAATTCAACATGCAAGAAGAGATATTGAATAAATCAATAAAGCACAATGCACACAAAATATAAACACACCATACAAGAATAAGAGTTATGCATGTTGTGTGTGTGTGTGCAACTATAACTCTTCAAGCCAAAGTAAGCACAAGATATACCTTTGGTGCTTGTCCTCTTGAGGTCTTGGAAAGGGTCTTGATCTTCAACAAATCACCTAGACTACCCTTACAACCAAACCCCAACATGTGGTTTGCCCACGAAATAAGCCAATCAATAAAAGGGAATCCTTACAGATTGCATAAATTAAAATACCTAAAACTCAATCAAATGTGAGATTGCAAAATCAAAGAGTTAGAGCTCAATTTGATATTAATCCTGAAGAGCCAGAAGCTCAATCTAATTATGAATTATGATCAAATCAGAATATGAAATTCTAAATTTAAATCGAATTAAAATTTTCAATTTTGAATTTCAATTTATGTGATTATTATTTGGAACCTGAAGTTCTAAATTCATATTTTTAATTGTATCCATGAAATTTATATATGAACTTGAAGTCCTAATGAAATTCAAACTTTTAATCAAATGTGAATTTTGTTTAAAACTTGAAGTTTTGAAATTATATATCATAATCATAAAGTTATGATACAAGTAGGTTCAAAATTAATTTGCCTAGCCTCTTGAGTTTCTTACAGTTATGATCTTCCTATCTCGTATTAATTGTTCATATTTCATAAGAAAAGACTCCAACAATGTGATTGCTCCTTCTTACCAAGGTATGTAAAGTGTAAAAGTTTATATTTTCATATACAATAATATATGAATTTTCATAATTCGCACATCCATTGTCAAAAACTGTCTATTATTCATTCATTGACCTTTGATTTCACTATGCGATATTTAATTTTATGATCCTCGAATTTTATGATTTTTAAAATCGGTGGTTTTATTGTGAAGTGAATTTGCATTCACATAGTTTTAAAATTAAGTTTTTGTATTGCTTTCAGTAGTTTTGAATAATCATAACATAAAGTTGTTTTCATGGTTTATTTATCTAATACATGATATGGATTCTTTATGAATTATATTTTACTTTAATTGCTCACTTCTAATTAAAATATTTTATGATAAAAATAGTGTTATTTATTCCATAACTATTTATCTTAGTGATGTTTGACAAATATGAAAACTTTCATAGAAAATGTGAATTTTCAAAATTTTCATAATAAATTTTACTGTCATATGTATATTTTGATATATTTACATGATACATATGAACAATTAATATATTTGTTGGTTAATATATTACATACTTATAACTGTTATGACATGATATCTAGCATTCTTATTAAGATTAGATATATTTTGAATTTAGATTTTTATTGTTTAAATGGTTACCCCAAATCATGTTGATTAGAATATTGTTCCAGAAGTAACAATATTAATAGCCTATATTTGAACATATTATTAGTTTATATCATATCTTTTATGGCTGAACAAAACAAATAGTTTTGATTAGAATGCCATTAACATCACCCAATTTAATTCATATCATTCCCTAAGATGAATGTTATATAAGGTCACAGTGGTGATTGTGGATATAATTGTAATCACTATCATATGGAGACCATAGTGATGTAATAAGAAATTCAAATTGATCCACTAGAAGTGGAATAACATCAAAATAAAGCATGAAAATTAAAGAGTGTTGAATACACCATACAAGAATTAAAAAAAACTTGTGTTTGCTATATGTTAAATAGAAGGGCAATGACTATATACATTATGTATATTTATGATCTTTGGTTGATCTTTAATAAGAATAATGAATGTTCCAGAAGAACTAATATTTTATTACAAAGTGAAAAACAATTACATAAATATACTTGGTATTTACTAGATCCAGAAGATCTGACTAGAGAAATTATTTTGAGTCAATATATAAAAAATATTTTACATGATTTTTGTCTCATGCTAGAAGCATGTGTGATTTTATGGTTTATTCTCTCATAAGATCATATGCTTAATATGACAAATGTTATGAACTAGAAGTTCAACTCATTTCATTTTAAAGAAAATGATGAATTGTGATATTGAAATATTTTATATGGAAATCCATTTCACAAATAAAAATTATTTTTGGTACTGAATGTTCCTGAAGAACATAAGACGATATAAGTACTTCATGGATAATATGATAGAATAAACGAGGTCATTACGATGATGTAAAAGATTTTCTTGAAGAATAAAAATTTAATTTTCTCGTCGTTAGGGGGAGAATTATCATAAATTGATAAACGACGTAAAATTACATGGCTTACATCATCTTATGATTTGCATATTATGCAAATAATTTTTCAGATGATTCGAAGAAAATAATAAAATTACATTCTGCTAATATACAAAACAGGGTGGTTGTTCTTGTAGAACAATTTATGAAATGGTAGCAAAAATCATCTGTTAATGAAAGATAATTTAGTTCAAATGATAAGGTTCCCTAGAAGTGGAATTTGAAATATCATAATAATACTCGAGTGAAAATTAAATCATCATTATCAAAGGCTCCCGAAGAATTAGTCTCACAAGTGAAAAATAAAATCTTGAAAATACATATAGAAATGTCAAATCCCTCCTATGAGACTATTGAAGTAGAAAATAGAAAGATCTCAATTATCCCAATAGAGACACATGTACCAGAAATAAAGAGATTATATTTCTCCGAAATGAATATTTGTATAAATAGGCATGTGTACTAAACATTAAAGAGATTTCAATAACCCCTGAAGAGGCACACACATGGATTACGAAATGTAAATCAATTATATTGATAATATAGAAATTGAGATCATATATTGCTCTGTATATTATGAAAAATATGATGATGATCTTAAACTATAAATTGTATATATGTCAACATAGTGGTGAAAAATAAAAGGTAGAGTTATACTTATTTTGAATTTGAATATTTTGGACATGTAGTCCAAATGTTTGATGACATCAAACTTATTAAATATAATTATTATTTTTGTACGAATTAAGATAAAAAGCTTACTGTAGAAACCTAGTTTGATAATGAATAAAAATCCTAGAAGAATTTAAATACCTGAAGCAAGTAGTTCGATACTACATTTTGTATATATTGAATTTAAGAAAACAAAATGCATGTAGTGCATACGCCTTTGTGAATATTGTGTTGAAAGAACCAACAAATTTGATTCCAAAGAAATATATGTTGATTATTTGAGACTTATTAATACTCCCAACGAGCTTACAAATTATACTTTTATTATGAATAATTTCTAAGTTGAAAAATCTTGGAAAATAATATTTAGTCTCGATTAATGGCCGAGTTGAGAGTTTTTTCAATTTTCATAAAAATACATAAACCAACATATATAAGAAAAGGTCCTGAAGTACTTTTTTATAGATAAAACTTATTGGATGGATACCTCGATACTTAAAGTCAAGTATGATCCCCTCTCATTCTCGAAAAAGATAATGAAGAACCTTTTGGTCTTGAAGTACCAAATCTATATTCAAATGGTGTTTTAAAACAACATGATGTTGTATATGGTAAGTTGCACCAATTTGAAAAGCAACTATAGTAAAGTTCTTCATATATTATCTTTGAAAGGTTAGGATGCGATGGATATAAATATTTTTAATAAATATATTAAAGCATCAACATCAGAATGAGGGGGAGCGTATTTATCAAGAGTTTTTACGATTTGAAGGAATCACAATACACTGTACTCTTTTTCTTTCACTAGGTTTTTATCCCACTGGGTTTTTCCTAGTAAAGTTTTAATGAGGCAGTTTTGCACCCCCAATACCATTAAAGGTAAATTTGAGATGTATATAGATAATGTACTCTTTTTCCTTTGCTAGTTTTTTTTTTTTTCCTACTGAGTTTTTACTAGCAAAGGTTTTAACAAGGTATATTCACTGTATGATTGATGGACATTAATTCAAGGGGGAGTGTTATAAATATTATGCAATTATATATATGAATGAATGTCCTTCAATATAGGGAAGTAACTTCCATCCTTATATCTTCCCATTAGCTCCATCATCATGATCCACTTTAAGGTTCATAATGTTTTGATTTATGTACACTTAATGTATTGTGTGGTTATGACTTGTGAGGCTATATAAAGGAGCTCTTACCATTGTATTTTATGGATGTAAGAATGTACTTGAAGGAATAAAGATTCACATTCTCTTTTGGGCTACCATTTTCCTCTACTCTTATTTTGTGTTTATGTTATTATCTTATTATCTTATTGTTCATTCTTAATCAATTTATAACAATTTTTCTTTTTTTTTGGAAAATGTTATTTATTAGTAAGTGTAAAGTGTGTGCTCTTAAATATGTTATTGATCAAAACAACCCACTTCAGGAATTTTACATACGGTAGAGATATCTAAACCAATAAACCATGTTAAGAATTCTAACTACGGTAGAGATACCTAAACCCGTAAATGAATGCTAACTATAGTAGTAGAGATCGATAGCCAAACCCAAATTATGCTTTAAGAACATGTGTTCATCTTCTAATATGGTGGGGTAAAATCTATATGCATTGAAGAAATCTATGAAAGGATAAATTATAGAGTAATTGGCACAAATCCCCCCTCGAGTGTATGTGAATTTGCATGTTGCCCCATAAACTTTTTTTTTAGGCATTAAACCCCTTGAACTGTCGCTTATTGGCAGAACAAGAGTAAAAATGCCCCCTCAGGGGGGAAAAAACCAAAGGATTGCCAATAAGCGATAGTTCAGGGGGTTTAATGCCTAAAAAAAAGTTTAGGGGGCAACATACAAATTCATATACACTCGAGGGGGGATTTGTGCCAATTACTCTAAATTATATGCATACACTTTTATTCGAGATCCGACAATGATATAATAAGAGAGTTAAAGACGTAATACTCTCAAATTATCTAATTGAGCTTGAGTTTGATATTCATTAGTTTGTAAACTCAATTATTTGACTCAAAGCTCTTAAAGTTTACGCACATAGCATTATTTGAGATACTAAGGGGCTGTTTGTTTTTTTCATTATAAGTCTTATTAGCTCTTATCACTTAAATTAAGAGAAATAGATTTGTTTGTTTTTTCAATTTATATCTTATTTTAATATATAAATGTTTGATAGAAAAAGTAAAAATTTTTGGCTTTTCACTTATGTAATAAGTCACAATTAATACTTTCACAGTTACTTTCACAATTAACCCTGCACAATTGTCTATTACCAAAAATAACCTTAAATAAAAAAAATCCCCAATTTTCTAAACAACCCTAACCCTACACTAACCTAACCCTAAATTGAGCTAGGAGGAGGCGGCGGCAGCGGCTGATGCGGCAGCGGCGGCAGATGTGACAGCGACGGCAACGGCGGCTGATGCGACAGCGACGGATGATGCGGCAGCAAAGGCCGCTCCTTGATCGCGATTGGGTCGATCGTGAATCACTCCTTCATGCGGCAACGGAAGCAAAAGCGTGAATCACTCCTTCATGCGGCAGCGGAAGCAAAAGCGTGAATTGCTCCTTCATGCGGCAGTGGCGGCATGAATCGCTCCGGCAAAGGCTGCTCTTTCATGCGGCAGCGAAAGTGTGAATCGCTCGTTCCAGACTGGTCGGATCGTCCGGAGTCATCAGAGTGGGTAGCAAGTTGGTAATCCGGTTCGAGGTAGAGATCGGCGTAGGGCTCCTTCATGCGGCGGCAACGACGGTAAAGGGTTGATTCATTGGTCGTGATGGACTGATGCTCTCTGATGATTGTTTGGTTTTTTTTTTTTCTTTCAATAATATTAAACATTTTATTTTATAGTATATTATATTTTATTTTAAATAAAATGTTTATAATTTTATATTGATAAATAAAATTTTAAATGGAAGCAAATAACTTTTTTATATAAAAATAAATATTTTTAAAAAAATGAAAATACATTAAAAAATAAAAATAAAAATAAAGTATATTATAAATTATTTGTTAAAATAGGGATAGAATAGTAAAATCAAAACCACTTAATATTTAAGTGGAATACTCATAAATAAAAAACAAACAAACAAGAGTATCTTAAATATTAAGTGAAATTACCCTACTAACTTAAAAAAAGATCTTTTAATACTTAAGACAAAAAAACAAACACCCCCAAGATAATTATGTAATATATATTAAAAAGAAAATCATATAAAATTTCTAAGAGATCAATTATCATTTATTAATATAATGTCCTATTTATCAATAGGAAAGTTCTCTAACCAAGACAGTTCTAAAGATTTTCATGCCGGATTGATCATTGTCAAGTGGTACTTGGCACCGATACAAAATGTAATTTATTTTTTTTGCACCGATGCCAATTGATTTGATTCCGCAAGAAAAATTTCAGGACCGTGAGAATGATCCTTTGTCATAATAATCACCCATCTAACTTTACTTATGATTAAAATTAAAATAAAATAAAATAAAAAAAGTTACCTATGATTAAGCATTGCTCTTAGCAGAGAAAACACTACACTAGACTAGGGATGGCAACGGGTCGGGTTCGGGCGGGTTTTGCAAAATCCAAACCCGCACCCGCGAAATTTTTCATCAGCCACACCCGTCCGCGAACCCGTAAAAATAAACGGGTTCGGGTTCGGGTTTCACCCACGGGTTTTATACGGGTTCGTGGGTCACACCCACCACCAACCCGCAAAATATATTAATTTATAAATATTTAATATTTAATTATATTTATTTATACAATACAAAACTCACCTTTATTTATAATATATCATGGAGAATTACAAATACAAGTGTGTTTCTTAGTTTAGACAAGAAGCAAAGCACATTATATATATAAATGAGAGTTGAGAATTGTAATTCTCAAACTTAGAATGAGTGGATTTTTATATTTTATTTTTTATATGGTTAAAAAGTTTCCATTGTAGTTTAAAGTTATAATATTTTAAATACTAAATATTATATAATTTTTATTTATGTAGGTTCGCGGGTTCACCCACACCCAAACCCACCGGGTTTTTCCTTATACGGGTTCACGGGCTCGCAGGTCGTAAATTCACCACCCAAACCCGACCCTACAGGGTCGGGTTCGGGCGGGTGAACGCGGGTGCGGGTCAAATTGCCATCCCTACACTAGACCATCTTGCTCTTAGCAGAAGGGCATAAGCCTAGGGATGGCAATTTGACCCGCACCCGCCTGAACCCGACCCTCTAGGGTCGGGTTTGGGTGGTGAATTTACGACCCGTGAACCCGTGAACCCGTATAAAGTAAAACCCAGCGGGTTTGGGTTTGGGTTTGGGTGTGGGTGTGGGTGTGGGTTTGGAAAACGAACCCGCGGGTGAACCCGCGAACCCGCATAAATAAAAATTATATAATATTTAGTATTTAAAATATTATAAATTTAAACTCCAATGGAAACTTTTTAACCATATAAAGAATAAAATATAAAAATTCCACTCATTCTAAGTTTGAGAATTACAATACTAAACTCTCATTTATATATAGCTAATGGTAGAACCTTGCACTCTTGTTTTTTCAATGTGGGACTTTCAAAAGTCCCACATTGAAAAAACAAAAGTGCAAAGTTCTACCATTAGCTATATATATAATATGCTTTGCCTCTTGTCTCAACTAAGAAACACACTTGTATTTGTAATTCTCCATGATATATTATAAATAAAGGGGAGTTTTGTATTGTATAAATAAATAAAATTAAATATTAAATATTTATAAATTAATATATTTTGCGGGTTGGTGGGTGTGACCGCGAACCCACGAACCCGTATAAAACCCATGGGTGAAACCGAAACCCGAACCCATTTATTTTCGCGGGAGGGTGTGGGTGATGAAAAATTTCGCGGGTGCGGGTTTGGATTTTGCAAAACCCGCCCGAACCCCGACCCGTTGTCATCCCTACATAAGCCATTCCAGCTATAAGCCCACTCTTTCACATTCCGACCACCACAAAACTGCACCTCCCAAATGCCAATCACCTTAAGCCAAAGATTCCTCGACCAATCACAAAATAAAAATAGATGACCCACCGTTTCCTTCTCCTTCTTACACAGGGGACACTCCTAAGACAACACCGCCCCCCCCCCCCCCCCCCCCCCCCCCCCATCTTCAACAGTGTTTTGAGATGTATGGCACTGGAATAAATGAAATCCAAGTTGCTATACAAAAGTTAGAGTTGAATGATTATTTCAATGGAATTCGCTTCACGAAGGATGCATTGGTTGATGCCGTCACCTGCGAAGATGGGTTTTCAGAGGGTCCAATAAAACTAAAGTCACCTCTAAGTCTCTAACAGATAGGCTTAACTATTTCGAGAAGCTTTGTGCAATATTTATGTATATTTTTACTGAGCTTGGTTGATTACCTTGATTTTCCCTTTATGTAATATCAATAAAAATAAATAAATACATCTTCTACCATTTCAAGTATATCATTGGTTTTGCAGTTGTTTTTTTTTTTTTTTTTTTTTTTTCTAAGGGGATATGATATTGATACCATCGAGGGTCATAGGTCTGTCAAGACGTAACAAGATTAGGCTCTATAAGCATTCAAACACGGATCGGAATTACAACTCTCACTTCAAGGGAGGGTCTGTTGTTTGTATTGCTCAAAAACAATCTGGTTCGAATCTGCAAGAGACAGAAAAAAACAATAAACAGAAACAACACGTTAGGAAAATCGAGGCCCGTGTTTCACACGGTGTCCTTAAGACAATTTTGCCGGCTAACACCGTATGTGTATGGCGATTGTCTCCTAGGATACACTAATTTAAATAGTGGATGTGCAAAAACACAAACCACTCTTAGCGAACTCAAATTGAATTTGAACTTACCAAGATACGAAGAACAAGAAGAACAAGAAGAATATTTACTCTATATTCCGTGATTTCCAAAAGTGATATTATAAGGAATAGACTAGGGTTTTTAAATAGAAAATCTAATCAGTAGGATTGATATGGAAATACTTAATTATTACGTTTTAATGATAAAGAAAATTAATGAAGGAATAATCTCTTAAAGATCTATTCCTAATTAAACACTGATTCCGATTACTTAGTGATCAAGTATCAGAATCCAAAACGGAAATGATTCTTTCCTTATCAATAAAACATTTGACTTAGGGAAAAAGAAATTAAATTAATTCTTTCCTTATCAGCTGACTTGGAAAAAAAAAATTAATTAGTAGCAAAAAGTCAGTTGTACCCTCACGGTCCAGTCGGGTACGCAGAATGCACCCACACACAAGTTATGTGACCGAAGGTTCGAGGTCCATGAAACCCTAGAAAGCCTCTATGCTACACATGTTGATATGTTACTATTACACAACCACTTATATACTACATATAAGTGTTTTCCCCAACCAATGTAGGATGCACATTTTTCCCTACTCAATGGGCTCACCTTGATACTCAATTTCTCATTCACCTATTAATCATTTTGTGAGTTTGAGTATACCATTTCAAAGCTCTCACGGGGGAGAATTTGAATATACTTTTATCTTCTATTTTCATTGAATCAATCATATATACCCAAATACTGCTCTCAAAATGTGTGTTCATCACAAAATTTCCATCAATCTCCTACATTAATGAAATTGACCTAGGAGACACGAGAGATGACTTTTGGTAAGTTCAAATGGTCGAAACCTGCATAGGATAGGTAGGTGTTACCCTTTGAACCTTCCTTCGTAAAGGTATGCTTACTTTACTGGCTGATCAGTAGATATGATATCCTTGAACTGTTCTACCATTTATGTAAACGATAGCACACCTCACACAGGCATCTTCCAGACCCAATTTGGTTCTCACTGTTATGTTCGTTTTGGCCATGAACATGCGTATGGTTCTGTGAGAGTTGTTAGAGAATATAGCCCTTCAATATTCTCTTTTAGAAGCAGCCTCACTTCTCTCTCACATAGCTGATTTCTTAATTAAGAGTAACCAGCATTACTCTACTCAGATTTCTATTACTTAGAATTTCGTCGCATAAAAATCATTAAAAATATAGTTTAACCTTTTCCCTACAGGCATCACTGTTTCATCAAAGAAATGGACTGAGGGTTAACCCCCACAGTGATCCAACTAAGTCTTACAACTTGGTTGTCCCATTGAACCTAGATCTTGGGATCTCCAGTCAACTAGGTTGGGTTTCCATATATTGTATCGACTTTTTATTTTATGGGCTTTAGTCCCATTCCCCTCGATGATATCTCAACTAATTTTCTATTTAACCCTTTAATTAGCGGATCCGCAATGTTATCTTTTGACTTTACATAGTTAATAAAGATAACTCCAGTTGAGAGTAGTTGTATAATGGTATTATGTCTTTGATGTATATGTCTAGACTTCCTATTGTACATGTTGCTCTGTGCTCTTCTTATTGTTGATTGACTATCACAGTGGATGCAAATCATTGGCACAGGCTTTGGTCATCTTGAAATATCCTCTATGAATTGGCGTAGCCATTCAGCCTCCTCACCACTTTTATCTAAAGCAATAAACTCAGATTCCATGGTGGATCTGGCTATACATGTCTGTTTGGAGGATTTCCACGATACTACCGCACCTCCTAGTGTGAACACATACCCACTAGTAGATTTTGAATATTTCATATCAGATATCCAGTTTGCATCGGTGTATCCTTCTAGGACAGCAGGATATCTGGTATAATGCAGTCCATAATTACAAGTGAATCGTAAGTACTTCAGTACTTCAGTACTCTTACTATTCTTTTTCAATGATCGGTTCCTGGATTACTCGTGTATCTACTTAGTTTGCTAACTGCATTAGCTATGTCTGGTCTTGTACAACTTGTTAAGTACATCAGACTTCCTATCACTCTAGAATATTTTAGTTGAGAGACGCTCTCACCCTTATTCTTGGATAGGTGTAGATTTGTATCTACTGGTGTTCTGGAAATTCCATAATCAAATTTTTTTTTTTTTTTTGTTGAATTTCTCAACATGTCAACATAGTGTGACTGACTTAGAATGAGTTCGTTCGTTGATGTCCTTAAGATTTTCATTCCCAACATTATATCAGCTGGTCTCATATCCTTCATATCAAATCTTGATTTCAACATATCCTTGGTAGATTTGATCATTTTATCATCACTACCAACAATAAGCATGTCATCAACGTAAAGGCACAAAATGACATAGTCATTTCCTGTGTCCATGACATAAACACATTTGTCACATTCATTGATTTTAAATCCATTTGACATCATAGCATTGTCAAATTTCTCATGCCATTGTTTTGGTGTTTGCTTTAAACCGTATAAAGACTTCACCAATTTATAGACTTTCTTTCCTTGCCTTAGAGCAAAAAAACCCTCAGGTTGTTCCATGCATGTAGATCTCTTCATCTAGATCTTCATTTAAGAAAGTTGTTTTCACATCCATTTGATGTATTTCAAGATTTCGCAAAGCTACGATTGCAAGTATCATTCTAATGGAGGTTATTCTCGTCACAGGAGAATATGTTTCAAAGTAATCTAGGCCTTCTCATTAATTGTAACCTTTAATTACAATTCTAGCCTTATACTTATCAATTGATCCATCCGCTTTCATTTTTCTCTTGAAAATCTATTTGGATCCTAATGGTTTACATCCCGGAGGAAGGTCCACTAATTCCCAAGTGTGATTTTGTAGAATGGAATCAAACTCGCTCTTAATAGTCTCTTTCCACAAGAGTCCTTCTAAAGAGCTCACCGCATCTTTGAAAGTTCGAGGTTCACCTTCTAGCAAATAGGTCAGAAAATATGGACCAAAAGACGTTTCTGTCCTTGCCCTTTTGCTACCTCTAGGTTCATCCTTAACTTCATTTTCTTGTTCTTGGTCCTCACAACTATCAGCATGTGTTCGTTTCGACGAATTTGCTTCATCATTGGATTTAGATGGAAATACATGTTCAAAGAACGATGCATTTTTAGATTCCATTATCGTGTTTTTGTGTATATCTGGGATGTCAAACTTATACACAAAAAATCGATGAGCACAACTATTATGTGCATATCCAATGAAGATTCAATCAACGGTTTTCGAACCTATTTTCACCTTCTTTGGTGTAAGTACAGCCACTTGAAGACACCCCCACATTCATAAGAATTTATAGGAAAGCTTTCTTCATTTCCATAGATCATATGGGGTCTTGTCTTCTTTCTTTTGGGACACCTTATTTAAAAAGTAATTGCTAGATAATACAGTTTCACCCCACATGTTCTGAGGCAATCCAAAACTTATCAGCATTGCATTCATCATTTCTTTCAAGGAATGATTTTTCCATTCTGCAACACCATTTTGCTGAGGGGGATATAGTGTAGTGGTTTGATGTATGATTTCGTGTTGTGAACAAAATTCACCAAATGGTGCTTCATATTCAACACCTTGGTTGCTTCTCAGTGATATCAGCCACTTGGAAGGTTTCACTTGGGGTTATCCCTTCAACATGAATCTTATGCAGAATCACTTGAAGCTCTTAGAGACCCATCCTGTTATTAAGAAACCGGCCCACAACAAACCTTTTGGATCCAGCATCCTCAGTCTTGTATTTCCGGTCTAACGACTCCCATAGTTCTTTGGTTGTTTTCGCTATACAGCGAGTTTAACAACCCGTTCAGTATGTTTTTCCAGCACAGAAATCTGAATGGTTCCATGCATTAAAGCATTTCATACCTGAACATCTCACTCTTCACCACTATTGGGTTTAGGAGCATCTTCAGTTAAGAACCTAGCTAGATTCAGTGTGGTCAAATAGAACAGCATCTTTTGCTGCCACCACTAAAAGTTCCCATGACTCACATACTAGCTCATCACCGATTCTGCCATGTTTCTCACAAATGAGTTGATGGTCGGAGTCGATGTTTCCATTCTTGGCCCAAAATAGGCACATCTCCCACAAGCACTGAATTAACAGTTGAAATGTCTAGTCCGACAGTTGGATTAGCACTAGGAGTCTCAAGTGGAACACTTGTGTTCACATTTGATTTATCCACCATAATATCAGGAGGAGATCAACTGAATTAATATGAAATTAATTCTAATTAAAATAGGCAATATTAAAGTCAAATCGGTTTTGTTTTTTAATTCAAAATTTAATATTTCTATTAATCCGGAATTAATAGAAATAAATCATCATTAAATTGATAATTACAATTTTGAAGTTCAAAAGAATTGGTTTTGACAATAATCACCATTTTAAACTTACATATCCAACTCGTTACCACTATTGGCCTCAGGAACCACATCAGTTAAGAATCTCGCAAGATTCAATGTGGTCAAGTAGAGCAACATCTTTTGTTGCCGTCTCTTGAAATTCAGACCACTGAATTTCTCTAGTCTCTCCATATGATTCATAAGAACTGAAACCGGAGACACAAACAAATTCATCATCGGGGTATTCATTTGACGGCCCACAAAGGGTTCACCAGGTCAACTAACCCACAATTGGGCTGACCACCGGAGTCTCTTGAGCCATGCTCGGGTTCACATTTGATTCGGCAATCATCTTACATAGAAAGGCCAAACCAAATATTTTAGAACCACAAATATACAATGATATAAACCAATTATATAACACATTGGTATGTAAATATATAACAATCTCAAATACTGATATAACACAATCAGTTTGTTAATATATTACAACACCGGTCAATATACACCAATATGTCAAATATTGATATATCCAGTATAGTGTATAAAACACTATTTTACCAATTTAAATATAATATTGATGTAAGAATATATAATCATATATTCAATTTACCAAAGTAAACCTGATTGTTATCAAACACAAACAATACACAGATCTTAGTACTGTTTAGTTCACACTTATCAATACATCAAACACTGATAACTATCGACCTTGTAAGTTAATATATATATATATCAACAATATATATAGCACATACAGGTTAATCAATACAATGATATGAAAACCAGTGTCAAGACTTATGTTTAGCTGAGGTTAATCAATACAATGATATGAAAATCAGTGTCAAGACTTATGTTTAGCTGAACTTAATATATATATATATATATATATGTATGTATATATATATAAGAGGAAATTGCAAGAAACAACCAAAAAAATTATGGAGTGATTGTTTTCAGCCAAAAATTTATTTTTTATTGTTTTCATCATCTTTAGCCTTGAATTGCCAAAATTGCCCACACTTTTGTTTTACTTGGCAAACATTTTCCCTCCCAAAAATTCCCCCCCTCTGTATCTCAAAATCAGAATCTCACTCCTCTATCTCTCACTCCTCTCTCTCTCTCTCTCTCTCTCTCTCTTTATCTCTCACTCTTCTCTCTTTTCCGGCGAACTCCTCTCTCTTTTCCGGCGAAGTCCTCTCTTCCACGCCATTCTCTTCATTTCCTCGATCTCCAACTCGTCTCTTCCACCCCATTCCGTTTCTTCCATCGAAACCGAGATAGATCCGGAGCCGAACGACCTTCGAAAAGGTTTGTATCCCTTTCCCAGTTGTTTTTTACAAATATCATAATGTTTGATATGAAAAAAAAGAGAGTATTTTCCATATTTAGTGAAACCCAGATTTTGTAATTTTCTGTACCGAAGTTACATGCCCGTTTGTGTTTTAAAGTTACATGCCCGTTTGTTTTAAAGTTACATGCCCGTTTGTTTTAAAGTTACATGCCCGTTTGTTTTAAAGTTACATGCCAGTTGTTGTAGACTTTAGATGTAGACTTTACATGCAAGTTTATTTTATAAGTTATGTTACATGTCATCAGTTATTCTTTTATTACATGTCAGTTCATTTTAAAGTTACATGCTGGTTAGTTATAACTTTACATGCTGGTTATTTAA
Organism: Acer yangbiense; assembly: GCA_008009225.1. Lineage (NCBI taxonomy): Eukaryota > Viridiplantae > Streptophyta > Magnoliopsida > Sapindales > Sapindaceae > Acer > Acer yangbiense. The sequence continues at coordinate 22,735,643 of CM017769.1, forward strand.
AACTTTACATGTCAGTTTATTTTAAAGTTACATGCTGGTTATTTAAAACTTTACATGTCAGTTTATTTTAAAGTTACATGCTGGTTAGTTAAAATTTTACATGTCAGTTCGTAGTCATTTTAAATTTTCATGTCAAATACTTGACATGCAGGAATATGGATACAAAGAGATTGGTCATCTATAACGGTGGAAGTTGGGTGGGCAATTGTTACGAGGGTGGTTTGACAAAGTTGGTCCATGTTCCTAGAGGTTTGACTTATGATGCCTTGGTGAAGTTGATACAAGATGTTGACAAAGTTGATGTTGCTAGGTACACCATACAATTATGCACATTGGTCTTTACGATTAGTGGTGTTGCTCGACCGATACTTGAGAATGACAATGATGTCATGTATGATGGTTGAAGATAGGTTGATACCGGAGGTTTATGTCACTATTTATCAGAAGAGACCAACAGATTGTGTGCAGAATGGTACTACAGTGGATGAACATGACAACCTACTACAGTCGAATTTTGTTCAACAATGTAACCAATCTACTCCACAACCTGGGTATAACGGGTTTATCCAGCAACTGGCAGCATGTGGGTCCATTCCAATATCAGACCCAATTGTATGTACTGATGAAACCGTTCATGATGAAGAGAACAGTCAGGCGTCAGACACCGATAACTCGGATGATGTGTTGATACCCAACGTTGACACCGAAAACTCAGATGATGGTATGCATGCTGGTTCTCCTAGTGCTAGTCCATCGGGTTTTGCTACCTTTGGTGAAGGTTCCTTTGGAGAGGATGGATTGGGTGAGGATGGATCGGGTGAACATCCAACCCCACGAGCTTGGAGTATTCCTGGATCCGAAAGGTATTCCTTACAACCCAATCTTATGGACGAAGAAATTTCAAATGATGACTGCTTATACAAGGGTAAACTCTTTAGATGCAAGAAAGATCTTAAGCGAACGGTGCAGAAGTATGCTTTGAAACAGAATTTTGAACTCTGCAATAGAAGGTCTAACAAGACACGTTATGAGGCCGGATGTAAGGATGGCGAATGTGAATTCCAATTACGTGCATATAAGATGCAAAAAGGAGAGTATTAGGTGGTTCGAATGTTCGTGAAGGATCATACTTGCAATATCGATGGTTTCCACGCACGTTTTCGACAAGCAAGTTCTTGGACTGTCGGTGAACTATTAGCGCCAAAGTTGCGAGTGAACTGCCACTCTCTAAAACCCAAAGACATCATGGTTGAAATGCAAGTGGAACATGGACTACATTTGTTGTATACCAAGGCTTGGAGGGCAAAGGATCATGCAGAGGCATCTGTCACCGATTGAAGGAAGTAAATCCAGGGACTGTTACTACAATGAAGACAAATGATGCAAATCAATTTGAATATATGTTCATTGCTCATGCCGCTTCACTTCATGGATTTCGTACTGTGATTTGGCCAGTTATTGCCTTTGATGGTACTCATTTGAAGGGTAAATTTTCTGGTATTTTGTTTGTAGCTATATGTCTAGATGCAAACAACCAGGTTTTTCCTTTGGCATATGGCTTTGGGGACGTTGAAGATGAACTCATGGACTTGGTTTTTAAATGAGCTTCAAAAAGCTATTGGTTGTCCTGAGGATTGCATGATCATATCTGACCGCCACCTTGGGATCAATGCTGCAATGGAGAAAGTGTACCCTGATGTATCGCATGGATATTGTGTGTTTCACATGGCTCAAAACATCAAAAACGATTACAAAAGAGAAGATGTGAGTCTTCTTTTCAAACAAGCATGGAAGGCATACCGGAAATCTGAATTCAAGGAAGTGATGTTGGAGATGATGAAGGTTAATAGTGTAGCCTACGAAGAGTTAATGAATGTTGGGCCCGAAAGGTGGTCTCGTGCTTACTCTCCCGTGCCGCGTTATCGTTTGATGACCTCTAGCATTGCTGAGTCGATGAACTCATGTTTGGTACATGCTCGCCAAATGCCAATAACAACCATGGTTGAGTATATTAGAGAGATGATCCAAAAATGGTTTTATAAGCGCCGTACCAAGGCTGAAAAAACTCGGACACAATTGACTCCACGGGCCACCACATTAATAAAAGCAAGGAATTATGATTCAGAAAAGTACACGGTTTGTCCAATTGATTTGGTTAAATTCAATGTGAAGGATGGAAATAAAGATGGTTTTGTAAGTGCCTCACTTTTGATTGGCGTATTTCGTTGGCAAAATCACAATGGGGTTCTATTTGTAAGGGTAGCTTAGAATGGAAGAAAACCTCATTGTGTGATCAAGAGCTTCAAGGAAGGTAGCTCTCTTGACTTAACTCTATTTTGAAGAGATGTAGTTGCACACACTCACATTATTTGCATGCTTTGTTGATTGCATTTTGTATTCCCAAAGCCTTGTCATGCATTAGGTCTAGGAGTACATTTGTTGCAAAGGGCGCTGTTCAAAGCGCTCTACAAGGCGCTGTTCGAACAGCGCCCCTTCAGACCTGATGAGAATGGGTCATTTTTTTGCATTAGACCTGATGCATTTTTGTGTAGTCGCTATACGAGCGCTGTACGAAAGCGCCCTTCCTTGGCCGAGCAGATCAGAATTCCGGCGCTGTTCAGGCGTTGTTCAAAAGCGCTGTTCTGAACAGCGCCCATGTAGAAGACCTTTCATCTTCTTCTGAAGGCGCTGTTCAAGTCGTTCTACGTACAGCGACCTGTACAGCGCCCAAGGCATTTTCAGGCCATTTTTTCAAAACGATGTCACTTCACTTGGATCCCATTTATATATGTCTTGATAGTCTTGGCAGTCTTGGCTCGTTTTCTATAGCAAAAATTACACTTTTGAGAGCATGATTGAGTATCTTCAAGCTAAGGTATCAAGACTTCATCTTTAAGCTTCCAAATCACAAAACCCTTCATCTTGCATCTTTCATTCATCATCTAGCATAATTCTAGGTTGATTTCATTTAGGGTTTTTAGTTTTGCTCACATGACTTGTATCTAGAACATCATTCTCATATCTATATGTTCTTGCTTTACAAGATAGCTTCTTTATCACTTGAATTGATTCAAGATTGCATCTTTATGACTTGACTTAGTTTCAAGATTGTTTTATTGTGGTTTGTGAGTTGTTTTGTGATAGATTATGCATATAGGATTTTGGTTGCTTATTTAGTGTTGTTATATGCATGTCATCTAGTGATATGATATCTAGGAATGTCTAACATGTTCATCCATCCCTAGATAAGCTTGAATGTCTAACCTTGCATTTTTAAGCATCTTGAGTATTTCACATATTCACCTTAGGTTGTGCTATCTCTTCACTTTAGAGACAAGTCTTGTATTTACCTCTTAGGTAGTTTGCAAGCAAGGGACTAGAGTCACTATTAAAGGCCCGCGGGTAGCAAAGACGGATTAGTAATTTTAGGTGTGATGTGATCAACCTAAATTGTAATCGTATTTGCAAATAGTGGATTCGAGGTTCTCGTGTGGCGCACATAACAGCCCGTGGTTTTTCCCCGTGTGGGTTTCCACGTAAATATTGTGTGTCCTTTAATTTCCGCTCTTATATGCTTGTTTTGTATATTGACTAGATTGGGGCATTTTCGTAAATTTGACTAATCTCGAAAATTGGGTAAAAATGTTTATAATCTATTCCCCCCCCCCCCCCCCCCCTCTAGATTACTTTAGGACACGTTTATATATTGTGCCATGGATGACAACCAATACAAGCTCATTCAAACTACAAGGATAGCAAAGGAAGCTTGGGACATATTAGAGACGGCTCATGAAGGAACCGATGTGGTTAAGGATTCCAAGCTCCAAGTTCTCCAAACACAATTTGAGACCATAAGAATGGAGGATGATGAGTGCTTCAATGACTTCCAAGTGAAGCTCATGGATATAGTGAACCAAAGTCACCAACTTGGTGATCCCTACTCGGATAGAAGAATTAAGCAAAAGATCATGAGGTCACTTCCCGAGAGGTTTGAATCCAAAGTGACGGCATTAGAGGAAAATAGTGACTACTCAAGAATGAAGCCAAGTGAAGTTATTGGAAGGCTCTTGGCCTATGAATCTAGGAAAGGTCCTACAACTACACCTCCAAAGAAACAAAAGAGTCTTGCCTTGAAGAGTGTCAAGGTTGAGAAGGATGAAGAAGACTCGGATGAAGAAATTGCTTTGATGGCAAAAAAGTTCAAGCAATTTATGAGATTTGAGAAGATAGGGTTTGGCTCCAAAGAAAAGTTTGTAAAGAAGAAGGCTCCCTTCAAGAAAGCGGAGCAAGTTCAAGAGAAAGACCACAAGAAGGGTGTCCAATGCTATGAGTGTAGTGGGTTTGGACACATTGCTCCGGAGTGTGCTAATTTGAAGAAGAAGAAAGGAAGAGCCATGGCGGTTACTTGGAGTGATAGTGATGACCTAGAAGATGAAGACAAGTCTTCGGATGATGAGGAAGACCAAGTTGCCAACTTCATTGCTTTCTCATCCTCTCATAATAGCAATGAAGTCATGAGTGATAAAGAAGAAGTATATGAAAATGACTCAAATGGTGGGAGTAACTCCTCAACGTCAAATTTTGAGTTTGATGAAAAGATGGACTATGATGATTTCATGAGATTCTTTGAGAACTCAAGATTGAAGAAGAAAAAGGAGATACAAAAGTTGAAAGGGGAGAAGCTTGAGTTGACATCCAAAGTGACTCATTTGAGTAAGGAAATGAGTAAGGCAAAAGAGATAGAAGAAGGGTTGAAGATGGAGTTAGTCTTGGTCAAGAAAAGTGAACAAAGCTTGAGGAAAGAGCTCATGGAAGCAAAAGAGTTGATTGCTAAGATGACTTCCGGAACCAAGAAGCTTGACAAGATGCTATCTTGTGGGAAGAGTCCTAGTGACAAGAAGGGGTTAGGATATGTGGAAGAAATGGAAGCCACATCCTTGAAGAAGACAACTTTTGTCAAGAGCAAGGAGGTTGATAATGCTCAAACCCCTCAACAATCAACCAAGTGGGTTGAAGTTGGTGAATCCTCCAAGCAAGCACAAGCAAGGATTCCAACAAGAGCTCCACCACAAGCTAAAGCCCCACAACCAAGACCTCCACAATAAAGGATCCCACAAGCTCAACATGGGGTCCTTCATGCTCAACCTAGAAGACATGCCAACTTGGTTCAACCACAAAGGAGAGAGTTGCCTCAACATCCAATAGCAACTCAAAATAGAAGGAGGCCACAAATGTTTGCTCAAGGCTATGGTATGAATTCCTACTTTACTCCTACTTGCCATTTTTTGTGGAATTGAAGGCCATATTAGGCCTAATTGCCTTAAGTATATTAAATTGTGTAGAAGAGAAAGTATGATTGAGAAAAATATGCTTAGAAGAGCCACAATGATTGCACCTAGGAATTTTAGAGCTAATGGACCAATGGCTCCTAGAAATGACCATGTTTCACCTAGGATAAGTAGACATGATGACTATTATTGCTATGTGGCCCAAGTTACCTTAAAATCAAATGCCTCTAACACTTGGTACCTTGATAGTGGGTGTTCTAGGCACATGACCGGAAACAAGAGTTTCTTTGAAACTCTTGTGATGGAGGATGGTGGGTTTGTCACCTTTGGTGATGGATCTAAGAAAAAAGTCATAGGGAAAGGTAATATATCTATTCCCGGTTTACCCTCCTTGCCCAATGCTCTCTATGTTGATGGCTTGCAAGCCAATCTCATTAGTATATCACACTTAAGCGATGAAGGGCTTTCGGTTATGTTTGGAAAAGTTGATTGCTCTATTCTTAAGGAAAATGGGCAAGTTTTGTTGAAAGGCAAGAGATCAAGTGACAATTGTTATTGTCTTGAGTCTAATCTCATCTCTTGTAACTTGTCTACTAGTGAGCAAATTGAGGTGTGGCACCAAAGACTTGGCCATATGAACTATAGGGACTTGAAAGTCCTTGATAGGTTGAATGTTGTTAGGGGCCTTCCCAAGTTTGGGAAAAAGGTTGAGGGAGTTTGTGGACCTTGTCAACAAGGAAAGCAAACTAAGAGTGTGCACAAGAAAGGCAAATACCTCTCCACCAAAAGTCCGAAGCCTTTGAGAAATTCAAAATGCTTTGTGTCAAAATTCAAAATGAGAAAACTTCTCACATTAAAAGCATTAAGAAAATTAGAAGTGATCATGGGAAAGAATTTGAAAATGCTAAGTTTGAAAATTTTTACAATAGCTTAGGCATTTCCCATGAATTTTTGGCCCCTAGGACTCCTCAACAAAATGGTGTTGTTGAGAGGAAGAATAGAGTCCTCCGAGAGATGGCCCGTGTGATGTTGCTTAGCAACAAAGTCCCTAGAAATCTTTGGGCCGAAGCCATCAATACGGCTTGCTACATAGGGAATAGAGTTTTCCTTAGGCCCGGGACTAAACAAACATCCTATGAGTTATGGAAGGGTAGAAAACCCAATGTGAGCTACTTCCACATCTTTGGGAGTAAGTGCTATATACTAAATGACCGGGATCAACTTGGCAAGTTTGATGCCAAGAGTGATGAGGGTATTTTCATTGGGTATGCACTTAATAGCAAGGCCTATAGAGTTTTTAATCTAAAGACTCAAAGTGTTATGGAATCATCAAATGTTTTCTTTGATGATTGTAGGCCCAAACATGATGACCATGAGGAGGATGTTTGTGAGGTGAATGACCTTCCTTTGAAGGAAAGTGGTGAGACTTCTAGTGGTGTGAAGTCAAACCAAGATGAAGAGGATGATTTGCCTCTTAATAGAGTTCCCCCTTTGGACTCTAATGAACCCGCTCCTTGGGTTAGAAAGCTCCATGATAAGGATGATATCATTGGAGAAGTTAGAGAGGGTGTTAGGACTAGGCGTCAAATAGCTAATCAAATTAGCTACACTTGTTACACCTCTCAAATATAACCCAAAAAGGTTGATGAAGCCTTGGAAGATGAGTTTTGGGTTCTTGCCATGCAAGAAGAGCTAAACCAATTTAAGAGAAATGAGGTTTGGACTCTTGTTCCTAGACCCAAAAACACCAATGTCATAGGAACTAAATGGGTGTTTAGGAACAAATCCGATAAGGATGGCAACATTGTGCGAAACAAGGCAAGGCTTGTTGCACAAGGATACTCTCAAATTGAGGGTATTGACTTTGAGGAGACTTTTGCTCCCGTTGCCCGTCTTGAGTCCATAAGGCTTCTCTTATCCATTTCTTGTGTGTACAAGTTCAAGTTACACCAAATGGATGTCAAGAGTGCCTTCCTCAATGGCTTATTGCATGAGGAAGTGTTTGTTGAGCAACCCAAGGGGTTTGTGGATCCATACCACCCCTCTCATGTCTATCGCCTCAAGAAGGCTCTATATGGGTTGAAACAAGCACCGAAGGCTTGGTATGAGCGCCTCACTCTTTATCTTGTTGACAATGGCTACTCAAGAGGTAGTGTTGACAAGACTTTGTTCATCAAGTGCACTAAAGATGAGCTATTCATAGCTCAAATTTATGTTGATGACATTGTATTTGGTTCCACCAACCAATCCAAAGTTAGACAATTTGTTGATGTCATGTCTCATGAGTTTGAAATGAGCATGGTTGGTGAACTAAATTATTTCCTAGGCTTGCAAATCAAGCAAATGCATGATGGGATCTTCATATCCCAAGCTAAGTATGCTAAGAGCCTAGTGAAAAAGTTTGGCCTTGAGAATGCCAAACATTGTGACACACCCATGAGCACCACCTTGAAACTTAGCAAAGATGCTAGTGGAAAGGATGTGGAACAAAGTCTATATCGTGGCATGATAGGTAGCTTGCTTTACTTGACCGCAAGTAGGCCCGATATTTGTTTTAGTGTGGGTGTTTGTGCTAGGTACCAAGCTAATCCCAAAGAATCTCACCTTGTGGCGGTGAAGAGGATCATTGGTTTGTGAATGGTACCTCAAATCATGGGATATGGTACTCCTTTGACACTAATCCAAGTCTTGTTGGATTTAGTGATGCCGATTGGGCGGGAAATTGTGATGATAGGAAGAGTACATCGGGCGGTTGCTTCTTCCTTGGGAACAATTTGGTCTCTTGGTTTTGCAAGAAGCAAAACTCAATTTCCCTATCCACGGCCGAGGCGGAATATATTGCCGCCGGTAGTGCTTGCACTCAATTGATGTGGATGAAACAAATGCTAGCCGATTATGGCTTGGAGCAAGGTACTCTTACTTTATTTTGTGATAATATGAGTGCCATTAACATCTCTAAGAATCCCGTCCAACATTCTAGGACAAAGCACATTGACATTAGACACCATTTCATAAGAGAGCTAGTTGAGAGCAAAACCATTGCATTGGAACATGTGGGAACAAATGACCAACTAGCGGATTTGTTTACAAAGCCCTTAGACACCATTAGATTTGGGAACCTTAGCAAGTCTATTGGGATTTGTCAATTGGGTTGATTTGGTGTGTCTTGACCCCATATGGGGAGCTCAAGCAAAGAGAGCAAAGTTGCATGATCATGCATTGTGCCACATTGATATATTTTATGTCTTTTAGTTAATTGCTTGAGATGATTGGTTGTACTTACTTATATGTTTTCTCTTAATAAGTGTGCTACATTGCCTTGCTTGCAATCCATGTCATATTTATGCTCAAACATGCATTTTTTGGAATAGGAGATGTACTTTGGAAGTATTTTTTGAATGACCTTTAATTGATCTCCATGACATGATAATTCCTTTTAAATGTCATGCTTAAGTTGAAAAGTATGAGATGAAAATGTGAAATGTTTGATTGCAAATGTTAAATGCAAATATGTGTGCAAAAGCAATATTGAGACTTAAATCAAAAGGATCCTAATATCCAAAGTCTCTCTTTCTTTATTTGTAGAACAAGGCTACTATCATACGGGTATCTCACCCGGAAAAATCAAATAGGGTGCAAAGTCGCTCATGTCTTGTTTTGCCTATAAAGTTGGATATAGTTGCCTTTTTTTTTTAAATACTAAAATTCTATATCCTTGCTTTTTCCATGACAAAGGGTGAAATTGGTTTGAATTCTATTGGAAACCTTTTTTGTTTGCTTTGCCAAATACCATTGTTTTGGTCTTAGATGCAACATGTCTTGCATGCAAAGCATTATTGTCACACATTTTTCATAAAATAAAACTCCTTGAATCTCTCTTACTTGATTGAGGTGTATAAAATTGCCTATTTGATTGCATATGTGTTCGTGCTACAAGCTCTCCTTGCTAATGCTTACCCATTAGGGGAGACTCCCTTTGCCTATCTCATGACAAAAAGGGGGAGTAAGGTTTGGGGGTATTTGTGCTTCTAGGCATTGCATTTAGGGGGAGTTGAGAGTGATTAACCCATGATGGGAGATGATTGCATTTAGGGGGAGTTGCATTGCATTACATTGCTTGTTTGATTCCTTTTTGAAAAGGCATTTCTTTTGTCATTAGCATCTCTCACACACTTGTTCTTGGAAGGTATTTTTTCTTGTTGATTGTGTGTAGGTTGGATTTTTTCTAAAAGCTTGGAATTGACTTGAAGATGTTCAAGACTTAGACTAGGAGCTTTATTGTAATGTAGAAAATTTTTGTTGACCAATCTTTTGTTTTGTGAGGTTGCTATGTGAGTGGTGATTTTGTCACGAAATAGCCAAAGGGGGAGATTGTAAGTGCCTCACTTTTGATTGGCGTATTTCGTTGGCAAAATCACAATGGGGTTCTATTTGTAAGGGTAGCTTAGAATGGAAGAAAACCTCATTGTGTGATCAAGAGCTTCAAGGAAGGTAGCTCTCTTGACTTAACTCTATTTTGAAGAGATGTAGTTGCACACACTTACATTATTTGCATGCTTTGTTGATTGCATTTTGTATTCCCAAAGCCTTGTCATGCATTAGGTCTAGGAGTACATTTGTTGCAAAGGGCGCTGTTCAAAGCGCTCTACAAGGCGCTGTTCGAACAGCGCCCCTTCAGACCTGATGAGAATGGGTCATTTTTTTGCATCAGACCTGATGCATTTTTGTGTAGGCGCTGTACGAGCGCTGTACGAAAGCGTTGTACGTACAGCGCCCTTCCTTGGCCGAGCAGATCAGAATTCCGGCGCTGTTCAAAGCGCTCTACAAGGCGCTGTTCGAACAGCGCCCCTTCAGACCTGATGAGAATGGGTCATTTTTTTGCATCAGACCTGATGCATTTTTGTGTAGGCGCTGTACGAGCGCTGTACGAAAGCGTTGTACGTACAGCGCCCTTCCTTGGCCGAGCAGATCAGAATTCCGGCGCTGTTCATGCGCTGTTCAAAAGCGCTGTTCTGAACAGCGCCCATGTAGAAGACCTTTCATCTTCTTCTGAAGGCGTTGTTCAAGTCGCTCTACGTACAGCGACCTGTACAGCGCCCAAGGCATTTTCAGGCCATTTTTTCAAAACGATGTCACTTCACTTGGATCCCATTTATATATGTCTTGATAGTCTTGGCTCGTTTTCTAGAGCAAAAATTACACTTTTGAGAGCATGATTGAGTATCTTCAAGCTAAGGTATCAAGACTTCATCTTTAAGCTTCCAAATCACAAAACCCTTCATCTTGCATCTTTCATTCATCATCTAGCATAATTCTAGGTTGATTTCATTTAGGGTTTTTAGTTTTGCTCACATGACTTGTATCTAGAACATCATTCTCATATCTATATGTTCTTGCTTTACAAGATAGCTTCTTTATCACTTGAATTGATTCAAGATTGCATCTTTATGACTTGACTTAGTTTCAAGATTGTTTTATTGTGGTTTATGAGTTGTTTTGTGATAGATTATGCATATAGGATTTTGGTTGCTTATTTAGTGTTATTATATGCATGTCATCTAGTGATATGATATCTAGGAATGTCTAACATGTTCATCCATCCCTAGATAAGCTTGAATGTCTAACCTTGCATTTTTAAGCATCTTGAGTATTTCACATATTCACCTTAGGTTGTGCTATCTCTTCACTTTAGAGACAAGTCTTGTATTTACCTCTTAGGTAGTTTGCAAGCAAGGGACTAGAGTCACTATTAAAGGCCCGCGGGTAGCAAAGACGGATTAGTAATTTTAGGTGTGATGTGGTCAACCTAAATTGTAATCGTATTTGCAAATAGTGGATTCGAGGTTCTCGTGTGGCGCACATAACAGCCCGTGGTTTTTCCCCGTGTGGGTTTCCACGTAAATATTGTGTGTCCTTTAATTTCCGCTCTTATATGCTTGTTTTGTATATTGACTAGATTGGGGCATTTTCGTAAATTTGACTAATCTCGAAAATTGGGTAAAAATGTTTATAATCTATTCACCCCCCCCCCCCCCCCCCCCTAGATTACTTTAGGACACGTTTATATATATTTTCAGGTTTGGTGAACCTTTCTGAAAAGAGTTGTAGTTGTATGAAATTTCAAGTTGATAAACTGCCATGTCGCCACGCATTAGCCGCAATAAGGTTATTATCCTCTTGTTCCATTGTATCTTACCTTCTTACCAATTGTGATTCATTTAATTACTCATACACTTTAATTTCGTAGGTTCGCGAAGAAGCCTTTTGGAGACTTTTGTGGGGATTGCTACAAAACTACTAGTTTGGTTAAAGCATATTCCAGGAACATCTTCCCTGTCGGTCATCCTAGTGAATGGACTATTCCTGAAGGTGTGAGGTCAATGGTTGTTTATCCGCCTCCTTTTCGTGCGCAAGCTGGAAGGCCAAAAAAAAAAAGATACAAATCTGCTGGGGAACATAGAAATGGTAAGACAAGACATTGCACGATTTGTGGTAAATCCGGTCACAACCGACAAAATTGTCGGAATGCACAGCCATGTCAGATTCCTGTACCATCAGCAACATCTGCAACAACTGCAACATCGAAGCGACCACGTAGACCATACAGGTGCAGGAAATGTGGAGAAGAAGGTCACAATTCACAAAAATGTCCATTGACACCGGAAGTTGGTGGTACAACTTAGTTATTAGCAATGATGTTTTAATTCTTAAATGTATTGGTGAAATACTATATTTGATACTGCAGACATTTTGAAGTTACATAACAGTAATGAATTCATGTATTTTTCAGATCAAATTCCAGTATTTTTACATGCCAAGACCTTAACAAGTTACATGCCCGTGTATTTTGAGGTTACATGCCAGTGTTTTTTGAAGTTACATGCCAGGATATTCTTGTTTCCGTAGTTGAAAGACACTCACTTAAATGATCAAATTTTAGTATTGTTACATGCCAGGTCTGCTAACAAGTTAGGAATGATTTATCTATTTGAAAGACTCCAATGAAAAAAAAACATTCCAGTATTTTTACATGCCAAGACCAGAAGAAGTTACATGCCAGGCTATTCTGAAGTTACATGCCATGATATTTGAAAATATTCCAAGATAGAACAGCAACCATCTACTAGCATTCTGAAACAAAAATTATCCAAAACCTCACAAAAGGAGGCAATGATAAAAGAAAAATATAAAAACCACTAAGTTTAAAAAAAAAAAAAAAAAAAAAAACATTCCAGTATTTTTACATGCCAAGACCTGAAGAAGTTACATGCCAGGCTATTCTGAAGTTACATGCCATGATATTTGAAAATATTCCAAGACAGAACAGCAACCATCTACTAGCATTCTGAAACAAAAATTATCCAAAACCTCACAAAATGAGGCAATGATAAAAGAAAAATATAAAAACCACTAAGTTTAAAAAAAAAAAAAAAAAAAAAAACATTCCAGTATTTTTACATGCCAAGACCTGAAGAAGTTACATGCCAGGATATTCTGAAGTTACATGCCAGGCTATTCTGAAGTTACATGCCATGATATTTGAAAATATTCCAAGACAGAACAGCAACCATCTACTAGCATTCTGAAACAAAAATTATCCAAAACCTCACAAAATGAGGCAATGATAAAAGAAAAATATAAAAACCGCTAAGTTTAAAAAAATAAAAAATAAAAAAAAACATTCCAGTATTTTTACATGCCAAGACCTGAAGAAGTTACATGCCAACATTAGACACACAAAGTCTAAAACCTGCGACAAGGGTGCACAGACCGAACCCCTGTCGCTGACATTAGACACACAAAACACAACACCACCCAGAAAAACAAAAGGCCTGAAAAACAAAGACCAACCCAAGCGCACAAAACCAGCATAACAACACCACACCACACCAGCACAGACAGAAAACAGAACAACCCACAGCAACAAACACAACCCGCAGCAACAACAACAGCAGCTGGCAGCCGCAGCAGCAGAAACAAACACAACCCGCAGCAAACAAACAAGACAACAACCCCCACAATCAAGACAAACTCCACTTCTCCACCTTCTATTTACTTCAAGGAGGCAATGATAAAATAAAAATATAAAAACATTGAATGTGTATTTACTTAATACTTGTGCTAGCAATATTTTCTACTGGGTTGAACTAGTACTTCTAATGATTTTTATTAAAACAAAAACAAGAAAACTTCATAAAGTAGACATTGTTGATTAACTGAGAATGCAGCAACTACAAATGTCTGATTGAAGATATTCGGCCACAATCATTTGTCTTTTACAAATTCTCATGGTTCTTAAGCTACAATTTTGAAAGTCACTTAGCATCTGGCACAGCCTAGCATCGTCATCAAGTCAATTTCTGCAAAACTAGTACCTTTACTAATTGATGGTCGACGGCGAACGGAGGCTGACGGGCGAGGCGACGGCGAACGGAGCTTCTCTCCTCTTCCTTTCTCTGTCTGCAGCGAAGGCGAAGAGGTGCGACACGACGGCAAGCACCACCGACGGCGATCTCTCTCTCTCTCTCTCTCAGCGACGGACGGCGAACGGCGAACGGCGAACGGCTGGGCGATCTAGACTGTCGGCGATCTCTCTCTCTCTCTCTTTTCTCTGTCTGCAGTGAAGGCGAAGAGGTGCAACAAGACGGCGACGGCGACGGCGACGGCGACCAGCAACGACAACGATCTCTCCCTCTCGACGACGAACGACGAACGGCGAACGGTGGATTGTCGGGATCGATCTCTCTCTCTCTCTCTTCCTTTTTTTTACTTTTTCTCTTTTGCTTTTACTGATGGGTGGGTTCCACCCTAACAATTGTTTTACTAATGGGTGGGTCCCACCCTATCAGCTTCATTTCAGAATTTTTTCAAATTTCAAAATTGAGGGTATTTCAATCCAAAAACGGTAAAAAGTGACGAAAACAATAAAAAATAAATTTGTGGCTGAAAACAATAACTCCATAAATTTTTTGGCTGTTTTTGAATTCACCCCTATATATAATTATATAAACATATAATCCTTTTAACGGTTGTACCAGACATATACTACAATTCTATATCTCATAACTATCAAATATTTACACAACTCGTGTATACAACCGATATACTTCTAGAATCACGAAAATATCATATATATATATATTATATGACAGTACCGATATCAAACCGGTGAATCAATAATTGATTCCATATTTCACTACAATTGAAATCACAATCAGTGTCTGGTATTACAGACCCGATAACCCAGTCGAAATCACAATTGATTTCCAAATCAGTGTCGGTTAACAGACCCGATTTGCTAAATATAAATCAGATAATTAATTTTGAAATCAATGTCTAGAAACAGACCTAAGGGCCAGTTTGGTATTGCTGTCACTTTTATAATAATCACTGTTAGCCGTGCTGAAGGAATAATTAGTTGTTAAGTTAATCAGCAGATGTTTGGTTAATTGTATTTTTAAAACTACTGTATAGCTCAAAAGCAGTATATATGTGTTTGGTAATTTTATTGTAAAAGTGCTGAGATTAGTTACAATGACTAAAATAAACATGAGTTTAGGACTCTATTTCATTTTTTTTTTCATTAATTATATATATAAACCAATATTTAAGTAGAATATTTAAATTGGAAAAAAAAAAAAAAAAAAAAAAAAACTCCATAAGAACAATTAAAAGATTTTTAAAATATTTTATAAATCAAATCAATATTTAAATAAAATATTTAATTTTGAGATTAAATAAGGTATATAAATGATTTTAACTTGATTTCATGAGGATAATAATGATATTTTAAAATGTGCATTAAATACTGAAATAGATTATTTCATAATCACTTTTAAAAAGTAACCTCCCACATACTTCTCAAAATCACTGTCAAAACTTGTCAGATTATCAATTAATCACTTTTGAAAGTTTTACCAAACACCATTTTATGTCAAAATTATAAAATAATCTGATTTTAACTTTTTAAAAGCAATACCAAACTGGCCCTAATTTCCACATATTAATATTAACCCAAATCCAGTGATGTTTAAGAAACAATTATGTCGCAAGGCTAAACAGAAACTGAACCAGAAGTTTTATAAAAGAAAATAAAACTGTGAGAAGAATTAAAAAGAAATTTGTCTTAAGATTGTTGTTTGTATTGCCCAAAAACAATCTGGTTCGAATCTACAAGAGACAGAAAAAAACAATAAATAGAAACAACATGTTAGGGAAATTGAGGCCCGTGTTTCACACGGTGTCCTTAAGACAATTTCGCCGGCTAACACTGTATGTGTATGGCAATTGTCTCCCAAGATACACCGATTTAAACAGTGGATGTGCAGAAACACAAACCACTCTCAGTGAACTCAAATTGAATTCGAACTTACCAAGATACGAAGAACAAGAAGAACTGGAAGAATATTTACTCTATATTTTGTGATTTCCAAAAGTGATATTATAAGGAATATACTAGGGTTTTTAAATAGAAAACCTAATCAGTAGGATTGATATGGAAATACTTAATTATTATGTTTTAATGATAAAGGAAATTAATTAAGGAATAATCTCTCAAAGATCTATTCCTAATTAAATACGTATCAGAATCCAAAACGGAATTGATTCTTTCCTTATCAGCTGACTTGGAAAAAAAGAAATTTAAATTAGTAGCAAAAAGTCAGTTGTACCCTCACGGTTTAGTCAGGTACACAGGACGCACACACACACACGAGTTGTGTGATCGAAGGTTCGGGGTCCATGAAACCCTAAAAAGCCTCTATGCTACACTTGTTGATATGTTACTTTCACACAACCTTTTATATACTACACATAAGTGTTTTCGCCAACCAATGTGGGATGCGCATTTATCCTTACTCAATGGGCTCACTTTGAGACTCAATTTCTCATTAACCCATTAATCATTTTATGAGTTTGAGTATACCATGTTGAAGCTCTCACGGAGGAGAATTCGAATATACTTTTATCTTCCATTTTCATGGAATCAATCGTACCCAAATACTGCTCTCAAAATGTGTGTTCATCACAAAATTTCCAACAGGGTCTTCCAAAACCTTGCCACTAGAATCTCTTAAGACTCCACCAACACCCGCTGATCTTGGTTCAGTGAGAGGTAAACCAGGATCAGCGGGTGTTGTTGGAGTCTTAAGAGATTCTAGAGGCAAGGTTTTGTGTTTGTTCTCTCTTTTCATGGGCATACAAGACTCAAACTCAGCTGAGGTCTTGGCCATTGAGAAAGCGTGTCAGCTCTACATCTCTAATCCTCTTTTGGAGGGGCGTAGTTTTGATTTTGTTAGTGATTCTAAGGTGGCGGTCTCTTGGATCAACAATGAAGGTTTTGGCAGTCTTAAGCATGTCAGTCAGGTGTACAATATCCATTCTATCCTAAACTGCCTTAAGGATACAGTGGTCTCTTACAATCCTAGAGCTTCTAACACCTTTGCGGACAAGCTTGCTAAGTTGAGGTCGACTATGGCTGGCGATTTCATAGAGTGCTGAAACAAATACTCGGTGTGTTTAATATTATCTAGAAGGGGGTGAATAGATTTTAACTAATTTTACCCAATTTTCGTGTATAGTCAAGATTACGAAAATACCCCTAATAGTCAATATAATATAGCAAGTGTAATATGGTGCGGAAATTAAATAACAATTGATATATATACGTGGAAACCCAACCACTGGGAAAAACCACGGGCTGTTTAGTGCGCCACACTCGAACCTCGAAATCCACTAATTGAAATGGAGTTTACAACCTATGTAGACCTCGTCTAACACTCCGGTCAATAACCCCCCACTTCTACCACGCGGGCCTTTAAAAGTGGCTCTAGTTCAAATTACTTAAGACCTAAGCAATTTTAGCCCCAAGTCTTAATTCTCAATGAAGAGATAATGCAACCTATGTGAATATGTAAAATACTCAAAATGCAACAACAGCTAGGTAAAACCTATATGCTTATCTAGGATTATGATATATCAATTAAAGCAATCCTAGATATCAATAACTAGATAACATGTCAAAAAGCTTAGATAAACATAGATTATAAAAACCTAGATATCTATCACAATACAACACTCAATCAATTCATCACAATCAATTCTCTATTCTTGTATTTAGCATACGATCTAAAACATACAAGTAATTTAAAGAGATGGCTTGATAGGAAAAATACTAAAATAAAATGAAGTTAGTAAAAATCTTACCAAACAAGTTGTGATGATGCAAAACCATGCATGGATGATGCAAGATGATCTTTGATGCACAAGGGAATGTCTTTGAGTGTTTAAAGGTGAGTTTTTGAGAATTTTTCACTTGAAAAATATTCTAAGGAAAATATATGATATTTTGAACTCTGCAAATAAACCTAAAATGAAAGAGGCATATATATAAGGTGCCAAAATGAAGTGGCACCGTTTTGTATATTTTTTCAAAAATATGCCTTGGCCGCTGTTCACCCACTCTACGTAGGGCGGATGAACAGCAGTTCACCTGGGAAATGAAGAACAAAGTTCTTCGTGACCGCCCTACGTAAGGCGGATTCCAGGCGACCTAGGGGCAGTTGCTCTCGGGTCTGGAGAGCCACCCTTCACCCGCTGTTTGTAGAGCGGTTTTTGGGCGGACCATCAGGTGTGAAAAACATCATCAGTGGCACCGCTGTTCACCCGCTCTACGTAGAGCGGGTGTAGAGCAATTAAGAGCAAATTTGCTCTTTCCCCTTTTTGGGCCGCTGTTCGAAGAGCGCCTGTAGGGCGGGTGAACAGCGCCCATTCATACACAATGCAACCTAGTTCTAATCATGTCATGGCATTTGAACAACTAGATGCAATCAACAAAATATGCAAGAAGAGATATTATATAAACATGAGTGTACACACATAAGGACACACAAAATACACAAAGTATGGAAATGCATGGAATGTGTGTGTGTGCACTAAATCTCTTCAAAGCAAATCAACCATATAGAGATTTACCGTTGATGCTTATCAATGATGAGGTATTCAAAGGGCATTTAACTTGAATACCAATACCTAAGCTACCCTTACAAAGAATCCCCAATATGTGGTTTGTCCACGAAATAAACCAATCAAGATATGGGAATCCTGAGTACGAAGGAGTTTGAGTTCTTTGTTGTTTCCTTGGTGGTGTTTCTTCTCCTGGTTTCCAGTTTTGCTTCTTTGTGTTTTGTTGTTTTTCTTTTGTTGCCTGGTTGGGTCTGCGTTTGTTTCCTTTTTTTTGTTTTTTTGCCTTTGTGGCTTTTATAAATAATTTTGTAGTTCAAAAAAAAAGGACGGTTTTCCCATACTTTACGGTTTAATAGACAAATTTTAGATTATATTTACAATATTAGGATTCCAACTTCCAACCGTCAAGGCAAAGGACCATTGGTTGTTTTTCTATATGCATGTTAGTCCTTGATGAATGACGACCAACATTACACTTTTAGAATTACATTTTTTTTTTCAATAGAATCTTATGGGCTTCACTTTTGGAAAATGTGTACATATAATTTTAACGAAATGTAAATATCATTAATCTTGTTACGGTCCGACATGACCTGAACAATATTAAACTCAAAGCTCTATCCGATTCAAAACCAGAATGAACTTTAGAATTTTGGTTCATTCCGACCCTTTTGACACCTCTATTCCTAACCAGCGACAACTTCTCTCTCCTTCCTCTTCGAATTGGTCTCACCATCAGCATTACACATGGCAAGAAATTATGTAATCTTTCAAACCATCCAAGGACGAAGGCAGTCAAGGGTGAGCAGGGTCAACTGGGCGAGCAGGGTCAACTGCCCCCCCTCAAATTTCAGTTTCAACTTTCAACCAAAACTTTTGAAGTTTTTTTTCTCTTAGTAAAATATTCCTGTGGAACTATTGGAAGATTGGAAGTCTGAAAATATAGTTGCAACTTTGAAACAATAAAAAAAATGTAAAAATAATTATTTTAATTTAACGATTAATAAAGTCAAACAATATGGCCCACTTATAATTGTTTTTTTCCAATAACAGGCCGATATAATAAATAACCTATAAAACAACACTATCTCAAATCTCAACTCCTCTACAAACCAAATTCAAGCAAAAAAAAAAATATGCTTTTATTTTAAAATCCTATTTTATATATTCCCTTTAGTCTTGACAAATAAATCTATAATGGTAGTCCTCTGATCCTAATTCTTTTTTTTTTCTTTTTCATTATTTATTTCTCTTTTATTTTATATGGTGTAATTGAATAAAACATAAGTTTAGCTTAGTTGGTAGATGGACGAGCTTGGAGCTTGGGCAAATGACTCCCAAGTCATTGACTCGAATCCTACCATTTTTAAAAAGCTTCAATAAAATACCTGGTCTAGATAGATGAATATGTTTAATCTATTGGCATTTGACATATTATATAATAGGAATGTTTATTATTAGAAGGTTGCCCCCACGAAATCTTGAGGAAGTAATATGTAAAAATTTAAAGTGAAGAGTAGAAAAATGTAATATTTACTCACATTAAGCGACTAATCATGTATTATCACATAATTGCTTGAAACTATTATGAGTGTTAATGAATTATTTTTTATGTGATGCATAAAAGTTGGATTTATTATGTAATTCAATATGAATTTCAATACTAATTAGGTGTTATATTGTAGAAACTTTTAAATTAATTATGGATTCATTGTTTAAAAAAATTGCAATAATTTTACTCATTAAACTCTATTTGGAAACAGTGATGGAGAACTATTAAAAAATAAGTAATGCTACTTTGTCCAAATTTGGTACCCAAATCTAGTGCCCAAATGATGTGGCAACACTCTAATCTATTCATTTAAATCATGCAAATCTAATATAATTTAAATGAATTGATTAGAGTGTTGCCACATCATTTTAGCACCAAATTTGGGTAAAATAGCATTACTTATTTAGCGAAACCACCTCTCCAACCAAAATTATGCAACCTTTATCTGAAATACAAGCTTTAACTTTAAATCGATCCTCATTCCAAAGCGAAATCAAGCCACCCGCAGATCCTTCGACATCCACACTTAAACCTCTATTAAGAATGGAACCCCCTAAAACCCTTAAAACTCTACTATCAAAAGCTTTCAACTTAGATTCTTGGATAAAAAAGATCATCGGTTTATGAAAATCCACCAGGCTTCTCACAACCTTCGGCTTTTCCACTTTACCAAGACCCTTAACATTCCATGAAATCACAATCATAAAAGAACAAAAACCCAAGCACGAAACACTTAACTGATTATTGTTGCACCTTTGATCTTGTCAATTTTTCCTCTTCCTCTGCTTCTCTTCTGATCATTTCTTCTGAAATGTCTTTCTCTTTCCCATTGAAATCGAATCCGAGAGCCACTCCTGTCTCAATAGTTTTTGCTACTTCTTCCTCCAGAATCCACCTTTAGCTTTTTCCTTCCGTGTCGACTACTTCAATTCCTGTCATTTCTTCATCCTCTGCCTCTTGATGACCTTTCTTTCTTTTCAACAAACTTTCCTCTGATCACTTCCTTTGCCTTATCTTTATCTTTTCCATTAAAGTTGTATCTGATAGCCACACCTGTCTTAATGATTTTTGCCATCTCTTCCTCCAGAATCCACCTTCTATTTTTTCCTTCCGTGTCGACGACTTCAATCCCTATCATTTCTTCTTTTTTTTTCTCTCGATTCCTTGACATTCTGGTTTGCATACTGTGCAGTTTTGAAGGCAAATCCTTCTTCTTGCCTCTAGTTTTCTTGGTGACGATGGGGGTTTGGTGCTCACCGTTGCCCTGCTCTTCAACTTCTTATGTCAAAGATAACACATTTTCTTCTACATTAGGAGTACCGTTGGTTCCCACATTGTCCACTGCATTATTTTAAGGAGAGGTTTGTTCAAGAGAATTCGCCACCTTAGTCACATCCTGAGAACTTACCTCCTCAATGTTTAAGATAACCAAAATCAAGCTTTCCTTCCTTGGATTATCGTCTTTCGCCATATAATATGTCTTGTGAATTTCACTGTCTTCCTTACTTGCTATCTCCCTTCCTCTAATTACACCCTCCTCTAAATCGTAACCTGGGCCTATAATGTGATGCTCATTTTCTTTCAAGAAGCTCTACTGTCTATTGGGCCTGTCAAGGGCCATAGAGTCTGGCTGGTCCTTTGATTGGATACAGCCTTTAGTGCCTTTAGGGGAGGAAATCTCAACCCAATCAGGCCCATCAAATATATCATTCTCTAAGGCCTAAGTGACCTTGTATGCCTTTATGCTTTTAGAGACCTTTATTAAGCTATCCCCTCTAGAAGGACAAGAGTTAGAAAATAAACCTCTGTCTTGCTCTTCATCCGAAGAAGTTGAGCTATCATCCCCATTGTCATCCTCTTTATTGAGTTGACTTCTTTTATCTAAGACCATTTTGGCATTGATAGGAGTTGGACACATTGCTCTATGTTTGGGTCTTCTAACCCAAATCACTTTGCCTTTGTCTTTGGTGTTTCTCTTCCATGCGTCCCTGCTATCACCAGCCCTTATAAGCTCCATATGGTTTGACATTGGCTTCCCATCTTCTCTGTTTTCTCTTACAGAGCTCTTTTGGTGAAAAATCTGCACCTTCTTGCCCCATTTCTTAGACAGGCTTTTCAACTCCTTAGTTTGACCTTTAGTCTCTTTTAATTTCAAATTCTTTCTAGAAAAGGATTTGATTAAAGAAGAATCTTCACCAACCTCTTTGCTTGCCTCATCCTCTATGTTTACCGTATCTGGCAAAGAATTTGAATTTGCTGTGCAAGAAAATTTCTTCAAACCCAGACTTTCTTCCATCCATAACCAATCTACCGGCTCTGAATCTTCCTCAACACTTACCACATAGATGTGATCACCTTCCTCCAATTGGATGTGACTTCGTCGAGGCTGATTTTGGGCGATTAAGACTAGGACTCGCCCTCTATCTAGTCTCCTTCTGGATGAAGTTTCTTCGGCTATCATAATGGGTTCTCCTAGCAACCAACCCGGCTTCTTGAAAAAAGAGGAGCACCAGTGTCTCAAAGGTACTCCCGTGATGTTATTCCAGACTAGCTGCAAATTATGCGAAAAAGATTCAGAGTTCGAGCACAATTTCATGGAAGAGAATGAATCGTCCCATAAAAACTTGTTGTTGATGAAGCCGTCTCTATCACATTCAGAATCAAAGGACCATAGGATTCTTTTGCAACCCAGATATGATGCAGAGAAAAGGAAATCTTTGCTACTTAGTCTGTTATTCACCGCCGATACACTTGAAAATTCCTTTAACTCCCCCACTACTAAAGATGCACATTTGGGGAATGGGAATGGATATAGATCCCCCCATCCCCATCCCCATCCCCATCCTCATCCCCTCCCTCTTCCCAAACCCTTCCTCTATCCCACCCTCATTTCCCTATTTGGGGAAAATGAGGATGTGGAATTTTATGGGGGACCTATACCCATCCTCATTTCCTCATTTCCCCCCTTCCTCCATTTCCTCATTTGACTAAAAATTACAAATTAAACTAAAAAAAATAAACATTCCATTACAAATACAAAATAAAATTCATTAGTGCATTTTATATAAAAATGTGTATATATACTTAAGGAGTTAGGGTTTTCAAAGAATAAAAAAAAATATACATATATATATTATAATTATATTTATATATGTTTGGGGAAAATGGGGAAATGGGGATTGGGGACCTCCCCTCATCCCCATTTCAATTTGGGGATGATTTTCATCCCCATCTCCCCTTGTAATTAAAGGTTACAATTAATGAGAAGGTCTAGATTACTTTGACACAAATTTCACTAAACACATATGAATCCATCGCCTCTTCCAAATCAACAGCTCTTCCCTTAAAAACTAGCTCATTACGTACCTCCCATATTGTCCAAACCATAGCAAAAAATAGTGAGTTCCACGCTCTTCTACAGACCTTTCTAGGACATAATCCATTCCAACCAAGCATCCAATCCCAAATAGAATTGATGTGGCAAGAAACCACACCCCATCATTGCATATAGCCAGTCCACAACTGCCAAGACCACTGACACTATAAAAATAAATGATCCACCGATCCAACCCATTTCTCACACAAAGGACAAGACAAGGACGCCAGCTAAGTGACCCCAAAACTCTGTATCACATCACGCACTATAACTCTACCCTCCAAAACTTGCCAAACAAAAACCTCAAACTTTGGAGGATAAATATCTTGTCATACCCAATGAAACAAATCCTCATCATTACCAACCACATCCTCCAGACATGTTCTGAACGAACTAATGGAGAACAAACTATTTAGGCAAAAAAAACCACCCTAATGAATCAGGAAACTCACGCAGAACCAAAATACTATCTAAAAACAACGAAAAGCCTCTCCACTGATCAAGCTCCCAATCAAAAAGGGGTCTTCTTAAAATCACTTCCCAAGACCATTTAGACTCCACCTATCTGCCCAAATCTTTAACCTTGCCTAACTTATTTATCGCAAGCACAAAAATTCATGGAAAAGCCCTTCTCAAAATGACCCTATCACTAACAACATCCTCCCACAGCCTTAATCTCTCACCATTACCCATAACCACTCGAAATCCCTCATTAATAACCTTAATAACCTTGAAGCAGTCTCCTTGGCAATGGTACAAGCGGTTTGATACTTTTATGATTGGTTATGGTTACTCACGAAGTGATTATGACAGTTGCGTGTATCACAGGAAACTCCTAGATGGTTCTTGTTGAATGTGAACTTTGGCTAACTGATATGTCATTAAATTAGCAGGGACATCGGAGAGAAGACGTGCCACATGATCGAAAGTTAATGAGTCCACCATCCAAGTAGGCACGTCACTGAGCGAATGTACAGATACACTTCAAGGATGATGGCTTGGCCAAGAAGGAATCTTAGCAAAGTAAGATTCTGGTCGGCCAAGATATTCCCTTAGTGAGGATTATTCACCCAAATCTGGATCTGATAAGCATCATTAATGCTCAGTGACTGGAAAGGAAATATCACCAAGATATGAAGCTTAGAATCACAAGGAAACGAATTGATTTTTTCCAAGATATCACGTGCCTTAATCAGATAGTGAATCAACAACATTAATAACATGATAATTCCAAATAGGAAAGAGATCAAGACAATCCATTCAAGAATAGTCATAACAAGATTCTACGATCTTTTACTTGTATACCAAGAATTAGGGTTGTAGGTAGGATTGTATAAATACAACCTAAATATCATTGTAAACGATAACGAAAATACGAGCATAGAGAGAGAAAAGCAAGTTGAGAGTGTAACACATTTTCTTATAGTGAAACATATTTCTTGCTGTCACTGGCAACCGTGGTTTTTCCCTTTTCTAGGGTTTTCCACGTAAAATCGTGTCTCAATTTCATTGTCTTCTATTTTCTCCCCATTAACCAATTATTATTTCACTATTGGCTGGCTAATATTTCACATTACAAAAAATCACGGTCAACAACTGGCGCTAGAAGGAAGGGGTGAACCTTGAAAGACCTTTGCACGTAAAAACTGTGATAGGACCGCATGGCAAACAATAGAGATGGAGACAGATCAGACCATGACCAAAACCAGAATCCTCATCCATGAGATACAAATCCCAGAGGAAATCAATCAACAGAAAGCCCCACCAATGGGAGCTAATCAATGGTTGTCCCTACCAACTAACCAATTGGTATAACTCTAAAGGCTTTGCAAATGATCCAGTCTGCTTTGCCAGGGTCGTCAAAGATACAACCAAGCAAGAATTACCCTCTCAGCAATAGCTGGAATAACCTGGCTATATGAATTGAGCACTCCTATAGTGCACCCAACCCAGAGACTACACTCGGAGATTGTCACCCTAACGCCATATGTGCCATTAAGGCTAAATAAGGAGCTTGAACGAAATCGTAACGCTCCAACCGGTGAGCATGATCGAACAAACCACAGGCACATGAGGAGTGAAGGGTCCGACGGTCGGGACAGGTAAGAACACTACCACACGGACTTTAGGTCGGAGGAAATCCACAAAAGAGATCATAGGCGGAGTCGATCTAACTCATCAGAGGATAGTGATCGACCGCCTCGCAGAAGACGCTAAACGGGTACCTATAAGGTTCGGTGCCCCTAGTACTCGAACTGAGGTGGACAATCATAGGATGCAGCAAGGCATCACTGTCCATCAGCACTTTAGCATGGATGGCGAGCCTGTGAGTGAGCGGGACATCTTAATACAAAAACTAACCCAAAATGTGGAGGCATTAGAACATCGCCAAGGGCCAAGAGCCTTATTAGATGACAACTCTGAAAAGCCCTTTAAGGATAGCATTCTCCAAACCCAGTTCCCATAGAGGTTCAAGATACCCCATGTCTAGCAATTTAAAGCAAACACTTATCCAAAGGAACATGTGAGACGTTTTCGAAGCGCAATGGTGCAATACGCCTATAACAACCCACTATTATACTTGAAATTCCCGCAAATACTCAGGGACCTGGGGTCTATGTGGTTTGGGAGACTACATTAAAGAACGATCAAGAATTTCCAGGAATTGACCCATGCCTTTTCACGGCAGTTAATGGGAAATATCCAAAGGAGAAAGTCTGTAGCTCATTTGGCTACTCTCAAGAAGGAGAAGAATGAGTCATTTAAGGATTATCTAAGCAGATTTCCCCAAAATGTGTTGGGAATACATAATCCCAATAATGACGCTATGGTGGTGGCTTTCACTAACAACCTACAGAATGGTCGGCTATCCTTTGACTTGAGAAGGAAATGCCCGAGCACTTATGCCGACCTGATGGACGTGGATGGCAGTTATGCGATGGCTAAAGAAAAAGAGCAGGCTCAGGGAGGAAATTATGTCCACAGTGGTCATCCAGAAGAAAATGCCAAACCAAAAGAAGGTAACATAAAGAACCAGAAGGGCGACCACCAGGAAAGCAACAGGAACCAAGATGGTTGTCGAGACGAGAATCGTAAGACTGGTCAGAATGACAGAAATTTTAATGGCCTATACACCAAGTACACCCACCCCCCCCCCCCCCACAACAAGAAGTAAGAGGAAATCCTAGCCATTATAGAGGACAAAAAGCTAATCAAGTACCCTCTTAGGTAGTCAACTTACGTCCGAAGAGATACAAACAAGTATTGCAGGTTCCATAAAGAAAGTGGACACGACACATCAAAGTGCTACCAAAGTTTTAATAGCACCTAAAGTGTGAATCTAACAAAAATACCCTTCAAACACACTAACAAAAATAAGTCTCGAGCTTTTTATTTCGAGACTTAATTTTGTGTTTCCGAGACTTATTTTGTATTTACAAGACTTATTTTCTAATTTTCGAGTCTTGTTTTGTAGTTTCCGAAACTTAGTAGGTATATTTGCAATTTTCAAGACTTATTGCAAGAAAGAAATTTCCTATTTTTTTTCATCTTCTTTATCGAGACCTCCATTAAAGGTCGATTTCGACCTCCAATAAAGGCTGAACAGACCTCTAATGGAGGTCTTTGTTCTACATCAATTGAGATTGTTGAAAAAAAAACATAAAATGGCAAAAATGTAATAAAAGAAATAGATGAGGGTATTTTAGTCTATTGGTGTCATTTAAAATTAACTTATTAAATTAGTGATACTCTTAAAATTCAACATAAAAAATAGTGTTATTTTCCCCTATTTCCACTATTTTTATGTATATGTATGTATTATTTTATAATAACAAAAAATACTTATAAATATTAAAAATTATAGAATTATGGTTTTAGTGACATCAAGACTACAAACGCCGATAAGTCTTGCTAAAAATAGATTTTTAGTGAGATTTAGTACACAACATCATACATGATGTCACCATTACAACAACAAATCAAGGTCACCAAAACTCTACAATTGTGTCACAGACGAATGAACTAATGTCACTTTGATGATCTATATTCAACAGTGTCATGCTTAAATGGTCACTAAATATTGGTTTAAGTGATACATTGTTGAATTATTAAGGTAGAAACATCAAAAACACAATGCATGAATGACATGTGTTTGCAAACCTCGCACAATCTCTTGAAGATGTCGATAGTGCGTGTAAAGTTGTTTAAAAATCTAAACTCGGACTCATAACGGATAACCTATGCAACTTAAACAAATACAAGCAAATTAATTTTTCGACATAGGAATAAGCAACCTAAAATCAATGTCCTCACACACCTTTACAACTAACGTGTTTGTTATAAAGGAGAAGATTACACAACATTACAGTTACAAAACTTGGAAAATAAAGAAAGGTGATTCTATGCTTCTATACTATTGAATTTGACTGCTCAAAGTTTTGAGAATTGGAAGGTTTAAACATATATTAGTGTATAAAGTAAATTTATTATGGGATTATTTTGAGCATATATATAATACGGTGTATAGAGTAATTAATAGCATTACTCTTATATATTTGATAAATGGGTGTGATAAGTAAATGTGTGTGTTGAGAATAATTTTGGATGTAGATAGTGAATACTGAATAGACTCAGCCTATTAAGAAGTCCCTCTTCCAAAGTTTGGAGCCTTCCCCATCTGACATTAGAAGAGCCACAGAGCCGATTACAGACAGACTAGACAATGAAATGCAGTTGAGCTTAGGGGCTGAGTTTAAGGCAGAAGAAGTGAAGAGAGCGGTCTTCGAGATGAACCCAACAAAGACTCCTGGTCCCGACGGGTTTCAAGCGATCTTTTTTCAGAAGTTTTGGGGTGTAGTTGGTCTTGAGGTAACAAGAGTTTGTCTCAATATCCTTAATGGGACAGCCTCTATTCATGAGTTCAATTCCACCAACATTGTCCTCATCCCAAAAACAAAAAACCCCTCCTCTATCACAAAATTCAGACCTATTTCTCTTTGCAACGTAGTGTACAAAATCATCACCTAGGCCTTGGCTAACAGACTTAAGGATTTCCTACCCTCCATCATCTCCCCTAACCAGTCAGCTTTTATACCTGGGAGACTAATCTTCGATAATGTGCTGGTATCTTGTGAAACTCTTCATTTTATCAGCTGCAGAAAAAAGGGCAAGAACGGTCTCATGGCTCTCAATTTGGACATGAGTAAAGCTTATGACCGGGTGGGATGGAGTGGAGTGGAGTGGAGCTTCCTCCAGGCAGTGATGGAAAGGATACAATTCCCGTAGTCCTGGATTACAGTGGTTATGGATTGCATTTCTACCTCAAAATTGTCTCCCCTACTCAATGGGAAGTCGGTTGGCCAGGTGACTCCTTCGAAGGGACTAAGACAAGGCTACCCCCTCTCTTCCTACCTCTTCATCCTCTGTGTGGAAGGTCTGTCCAACCTAATTAGAAGCTCGGAAGGAAACGGTCGGTCCCTAGGTATTAGGTGTAGTTGGGCAGCCCTTTGGTGAGCCATTTGTTCTTCTCGATGACAGTATTCTCTTTTGCAAGGCATAGAAGGACATCTGCTCACTTGTTCAAAATTTGCTAAGTATTTATGAAAAGGGTTCGGCCCAGCAGGTGAACCTCCAAAAATCTAAGGTCACCTTTAGTCCAAATGTGTTCCCTGATGTTAGAAGAGAAATCAAGGAGTTGTTCCAGATTCCGGACTCTAATACCCATGACAAATACCTGGGTCTCCCAACCCTTATGGGCAGAAACAAAAGGAGAATTTTCAATGATATTAAAGAGTGCGTCTGGAAAAAGGTCCGGGGATGGAAAAGCAATATGTTTTCTTTCGGGGGAAAAGAAATTCTAATTAAGACAGTGGCTCAAACAGTTCCTACGTACTTGATGAGTCTCTTCCAGCTTCCGATAGGTCTCTGCAAGGAATTGGGAGCTATAATATCCAAGTTCTGGTGTGGTTCTAAATGGGGCAAAAGGAAAATTGGTTGGGCAAAATGAGAGGATCTTTGCCTCCCCAAAAGCTGTGGCAGATTGGGGTTTAAAGACCTCACCCTATTTAATTAGTCCCTCCTTGCTAAGCAAGCTTGGTGCATCCTAAAATGCCCTGAATCCCTTGTAGCTAAAGTCCTTAAGACATAATATTTTAAGAAAGAAGCTTTCCTTAACGCCACCCTCAAGCCGGTCAGCTCCCACATTTGGCGGAGCATTCTTTGGGTAAGATCCATCCTCTTGAAAGGGTTGCGTTGGAAGGTAGGAAACGGTACCAAAATTAAGGTTTCTCTAATCCCTGGATCCCGAGACCCTTCACTTTCTGTTACTTTTGGTCGGAACCCGAATCTGAGAGTAGCCGATCTTATTGATCATAATTCCCACTGCTAGATCGTTGATAAGCTGAACCGTGCTTTTCTCCCCGTTGACGTTGAGGTAATCTCCTCCATTCCGGTTAGTGTTAGGGGTGGTGATGACTTTCTAGCCTGGCATTTTGACAAAAAGAGGCTCTTTTCTATGAAGAGTGGTTATCAGGTGGCCCTTTTTGAAAGAATCAAATCATCTCCCTCTACTCCGATAGCTGCTCACAAGTGGTGGAATACTCTTTGGAGTCTCAACATGCCTCCAAAAATCAAAGTTTTTGTCTGGAAAGCTTGTCGCAATGCTCTCCCCTCCCTTCTTAATTTATTGTAGCGAAATGTTGTTGGTTGTGCTTCTTGCCGGTCTTGTGGTGAGAGTGTGCTCTGTAGTGGTCCAAAAAATCGTAAAAAGTTTGGAGCTGTTCCAGTTTTGCCTCTGTGTTTAAAAGTTTCAGAGAGCTCCAGGTAAGGATGAGCATTTATCCCCGGGGACCCAAATCCTCACATCCCCATCCCCATCCCCATTTGGGGAAGGATTTTTGGGAAAAATTGGGAAAATGAGGGGGGGATGGTTTTTATCCCCAAATTAAAATGGGGATGGGGACGGGGATGGGGATGGGGGGACCCCTCCCTATCTCCATTTCCCTATTTTCCCCATAAATTTATGGAAATGGGGATGGGCATTTCCCTATTTTCCCCATAAATTTATGGAAATGGGGATGGGGATGGGGATGGGGATGGGGATGGGGGGAGGTACCCCCATCCCCGTTTCCCCAATTCCCCCAAACATTATATATAATATAATATATATATTAATATTTTTATTCTTCTATTTTACTAAGTATATATACATCTTTTGAATTTGCAATGGATTTTATTTTGTATTTGAATTTATGATGGATTTTGTGTCTTTCTAGTATATAATTTTTAGTTAAACAGAGGAAATGGGGAAGATGGGGAAACGAGGAATGGAGGAAAACGGGGAAAATGGGGATGGTGATGGGGGGAACTCTCCCATCCCCATTTTCCCCAAATGGGGAAATGGGGGGGATGGGGGAGGGTTTCGAAAGTGGGGATGGGGATGGAGGGACATATATCCATCCCCATTCCCCAAATGCTCATCCCTAGCTCCAGGTTATTGTGTTCCTGTCAGGGTTGCAGCCCAGTTTTGGCAAGGAGGAGTTGGCTCTGGCTTGTGTCATCCTTTGGTGCATCTGGGAGAATAGGAATGCCTTGTGTAACGATGGGAAGGTGAGGAAGCCGGTTGATCTGGTTTTCTGGGCTGGTTCCTATCTTTCGGAATTCCATATTCCTCTCTTGCCTTAGATGCTCGGTGCCATCAAGGCCCTTCAATCAAGAATGTGGTGTGGCTCCCACCCCCTCCCGGCTCTTTAAAAATAAATTCTGATGTCTCAATTCATCTTGGTGCTTCTTCCATAGGTGTAGGGGTTGCGATTAGAGACAGCAGTGGCTGGGTTGTGGCAGTTGTTTCTAAGCAAATTATGGGCAATTTTTCTGCTGAAATTGGTGAATTTTTGGCCATTCGTGAAGGTCTCCTTTTGGCCAAAAGGCAAAGCCTCCTTGTCCAGCTGGTTGAAGTCGATGCCTCTGCTGTGGCAACTGCTCTGAATTCTCCTCTCCCTGATCTTGGTGATGCTTGTTTAGTAATCAATTATATCAAGGCTTTGTTTGAAGAGGTTGGTGTGGTTAACTGTCAAGCTATTCCCCGTAGTGGCAATTGTTTGGCTCACAATCTTGCCTCTTTAGCCTTCTCCTCTGCTGAGAAGTCCTGTTGGCTGAATATTAGCCCTTCCTGTTTCTTTCCCGCTCGGTGATTGTAGTTAGTCTATTTTCAAAAAAAAAAAAAAAAATTATACATTAATGTCATTTGATTTTCATGGTATCTTTTGCAATATCTTCCTAGGTATTAATTTTCTACCAAAAGTTAGCAAACTGTTTAAGAAGACAGAGGAGATAAAACAATTTCTGTAGATATTTTACCATATTTGAATTCTTTTTCTTAAAATATAATTAACAAAAAAAAAAATTACACATTAATGTCTTTTGACTTTTATGGTGTGTTTTGTAATATCTTCCTCCGTATTAATTTAATTGTTTACCAAAATTAAGCATATTCTTTTATCATTTCTATGATATGGAGACCACTTTTACCTAAAAAAGGTTTTTTTTTTTCTTTAATACATACATACATACATGTATGAGCCATTAAACTTGTTAGATTTGTTAATGGTATGAACTTTTGAGAAGAATGGATATCACAATATATTCATGATCATTTGTCATTCTTACCTCACTAGTAATCTGTCTTTTATCAAACCAGCATTGGGTGCTTGTTAGTGGTGAAGGTAATGATTTAATTGAGTCCACTTGCAAGACAACCGAGGATCCAAACCTATGTATGAAGATTTTAAGATCGGATCCTCACAGCTCAAGTGCAGATGTCAAAGACCTTGCCCATATCATGCTTGAAGCAGCATCGGCGTATTGCAATGAGACTTTTGGTCAAATAAAGAAGACGCTAAATGAAACAAAAATTGGTGATCGACCTGTCGATAAATTTATGAGGGATCGTCTTCGATTGTGTTTTGAGATGTATGACTCTGGTGTAAATGAAATCCAGATTGCTATACAAAAGTTAGAGTTGAATGATTATTTCAATGGAATTCGCTTTACAAAGGATGCATTGGATGATGCCGTCACTTGCGAAGATGGGTTTTCCCAGAGTCCAGTAAAACTAAAGTCACCTCTTACAGATAGGTTTAACTATTTCGACAAGCTTTGTGGAATATCTAGGCATATTTTAACTAAGCTTCGTTCATTTCTTTGATTTTCCCTTTATGTATTCTCGACGAGAATAAATAAATACATATTCTATCATGTCAACCGTATCATTTGTTTTGCAATTGTTTTTTGAAGTAGATATTGTGTGGGTCAGATGGTCTATTTGGACCTGACAAAATGTGTACATAGAACTTTAAAGGAGTGTAAATATCACTTCTCTTATTTCGATCCGACCTGACCTGAACAATCTTAAAACCAAAACCCTTTCTGATTCAAAACCCGAATGAGCTTTAGAATTTTGGTTCAGCCTGATCCTTTTGACACCTCTACTCCTAACCAACAACAACTTCTCTCTACTTTCTCTTCGAATTTGTCTCACCATCAGCATCACCTAGCTTTATCAGTTTATTTATTTTCACAAATTTAAGCCCATCGTCACATCTTTGAAGTGTCAAATCTGAATCGAATTAAAGTGGGCATTACACATAACATAGGGCAAGAACGTTCCCACATAGACCTGACAATGGGTCGTGTTATTACGAATTTGTGTCGTTTCGTGTTTGGGTGATGTTAAAATTGTCCAACCCAAACATGACCTGTTAGCTTAATGGGTTTAAATATAAAACCCGAAACCATTTGTTAAATTAATAGATAACTCGATCTGACCCATTGCAAAATGTTATATTTGAAATTTATTAAAAAGTTGTAAATAAATAGTATCGAAGCATGATCCAACTCATGCAATCAAGTCCACTATAGCCCATAGGTTCCAACATTATATCGAAACATATTATTTTAGGAAAAACAAAAATAAACAACTTGAAAATGAAATCTAACATGGCTTCCATAAATCTTCATTATATTGCGATTGAGAATCTCAATCCCCACTTACGCTTACAAATGTTAAAATGTTTGTGTTAGAAGACGACTATTTTTAAGGTTATGGTTATAATATAGTGATACAATCAATTTATAGTTTTAGAGTTTTAATTAATTATTAAAATATATCCTAAATGTAATTATAGAGATATTTTTTTATAAATTAAACAACTTTAATAAATTTATTTACTATTGAGTCAATAAATACAAAGATTTGTTTTTAATAAATTTCATAAACATATATATATATAAACCTAAGGGGGTGAATAGGTTATTTACCAACTAATCGATTATGTTAACAAATTTTCGATTAGTCAATTTTAATGGCGAACAACACTTTACAAAATCAAGTATTAAAAGTGCGGAAATTAAAAAACACCTAATGTTTACGTGGAATCCCTCCAACTAGGAAAAACCACCGAACTAGCGTCGCTAGCCACTTGAGCCATATAAATCCACTATATAAAAAGAATGTTACACCCTCAAGTGATACCCTAACGTCAAGGTAGATCGACCAACATGGTTATCCTCAATGAGCTAGCTCTTTCTTTGCACTCTCCTTATGCAAAGAATGGTCATACACAATACTCTTTGACGATTTAAGAGTGGTGGAGCTATATTTCATCACTTCCCTCCTAACCTAAACCTTTTTAGGGGCCTTTTAGGTTACATTCCATTGTGAAGTGGGTGCAACAACCTTTTTACTTCTAGGTTTTCCATTGCTACTTCTCTCATGGGATTGAGATTTAGCTTTGGTTTTGCACATGCCAATAAACGTATGGCATTTGGGCTTGATATGCCTTTTCACTCCACAATGATGGCAATTGGGAATGAATCTTGAAGGTTGAACTTGATTCTTGGAAATTGAAGTTCTTGACCCATCATGAGTGTGTTTAACATGAATTCGATTTTTCAAAGATTTGTTTCTCATGTTAACATACTTATGACAATGAGGTCTAATATGACATTTAATACCTTAAGAATGACAAATAGGCACATAACATGAATATGATTTATTCTTGGGTGTGGTTGATTAGTAATATTCTTCTGAGCTGTCATGCTTTTAGTATATAAATCTAATATTAATATACAGCCTTGTACCAGCAAGTGTTATTCCTAAACTTGTTGCATCTAGATTATCTATAAATAGTTTCTGATTGTATTGGTTTGGTTTCTTGTAATGACAATCGCGCGTCTTGATAAGAAAATATTTGGTGGAAATATTAGACTTAAAAATTAATATTGCTAAGGCTTTCTACTCTATGGAATTACTTTTCATTCAAAATCCAAAGTAACATCCATTTGAATTTTTTAATAACAAAGACAATCGGGTAGCGTAAATGACAATCCATACTGCTAAGGCTTTCGACACTATGGATTATGGAATGACTTTTCATCCTCTTCTTCAAATCTGCACCACATAGGGTAAAGATAACCCAACAACTCATTAGATGTTAAAATTCAAATTCAAATTCAAAAATAATAATGGGTAATATTGAAATAAAGTTGAGTGTCTTTATAAATTTTATTTTAAAAAATGAAGTGTCTTTAGAATACGAGTGTCAAAAGATAAAATAGATAATTTTGGAACAAAAAGGAGTTTCCATTATAATTTTTTTAAATTTAAATTTTTAGAATGAAGTGTATGTGGAAAAGAAGTGTAAATAGAAAAAGTTGAATTGTCAGAAGAAACTCTCTATTTATTTTTTAAATTTTAGACGTAGATGTACTAATTAGTTTAATAGATGGAAAATAATTAACAAACAAAATTAGACATTAATGTCATTTGATTTTCATGGTATCTTATGCAATATATTCCTAGATACATTATTAATTTTTTACCAAAGGCAAGTGCCTAAGAAGTCAGAGGAGATAAAACAAATTCTTTAGATATTTTACCATTTTTGACTTGTTGACCAATTCTTTTTCTTAGAAAATAATTAACAAAAAAATTATACATTAATGTCATTTGTAATATCTTGCTCCATATTAATTTAATTGTTTATCAAAATTAGAAGATTCATTTATCATTTTATTTTTTTTCCCTTTAAATAAGGCTCTACAAGCAGTTAAACACAGATTGGAATATTTACTCAAGTTTTTACAGTCTAAACAAGTTTTGATTAATTTTCAAGAATATAAAAGTGTTGATAAAGACGAAAGAGATTTTTGTTAGAGCATCCACAATGGTGCTAAAATAAGACCCACTTAAGAGCATCCACAATGGTTGCAAAATAAGATCCACTTTCACTAGACCCACTTTGGAACCCATCAATTTCTTCCACAATGATGCAAAAAGAGATCCAAAAAAAAGGACCCAAATGTGGGGCCCACCCAAGTAGACCCAAATTGGGTTCCAAATTTGGAACTCAATTTGGGTCTTGCCCAATGATTGGGTTGGGTTCCCAACACTTCCCAATCATTGGGTTGGGCTTATATATATATATATATATAACTATTAATTTTAATAATTATATATAATGAAAAAATATAAATAAATTTAATATATATATATTTCAATTATTTAAATTTAAATATATTATTATTAACTTCAATAATTATATATATAATGAAAAAAATATAAATAAATTTAATTTCAATTATAAAATTTTAATTCAATGAAATTAAAATAATTTAAATGAAAACATTAATTTTTTGAAGGTTTGGAATCGGAACCAAACCTTCAAAACCGGAATCGAAACCGAACCTTCAAAACCGGAACCAAAACCGATTTTGAAGGTTCGGAATCAAAACCGGTCTGGAACTGAAACCGAAACCGAAAAGTCAAAACATCCAGAACCGAACCAAAACCAGAACCGAGGAACCGGAATCCGAACCAGAATCTCTCCGAGGGAGGTTTCAGTTCCAATTCCAATTCCGGTTCCGGTTCCGGTTCCGGTTCCGGTTCCGGTTCCGGTTCCGGTTCCGGTTTCGGTTCCGGTTTCGGTTTCGGTTTCGGTTTCGGAACCGCCAATTTCGAAGCCGAAGCCGAAGCCGAAGCCGAAGCCGAAGCTGAAGCCGAAACCGAAACTGAAACCGAAACCGAAACCGAAACCGAAATCGAAACCGAAATTGAAATCGAAGCCGAAGCCGAAGCCGGAACCGGAATCAGAATCGAAATCGAAATCGAAATCGAAACCCGAACCGAACCATCAAAACCAAAACCAAAACCAAAACTGAAACCGAAACCGAAACCGAAACCGAAACAGAAACAGAACCATCGGAACCGAAACCGAAACCGGACCGGAACTGAACCGAACTGAAACCGGCGCCATGTCTAATCTTATACAATATTTTGTTTTAAATATTTATTTTTATTGTTGATGTAATTCGGTTGTGAAAAAATTATTTTAAATTAATCATAATTTGTTAAATAATTATTGAATATATATATAATATTTTAAAGAAGAGTAATGATTGTTTGGAAAAAAGTTAAAAAAGTGGATCCACTTTTACTTTTTCAATTGAACACCATTGTGGGAAAATGAGACCCAAATAAATAGGACCCAAATGGCAAGACCCATTTTAGATGATGTGGCAATAAATGGGTCTTGAATAGTTGTGCTCCCATTGTGGATGGTCTTTTACAAAGTTAGAGCGAAAGTAGTTGAAATTAAAACATCACATTCTTTTAAAGTTTAAACTACCACTGAATTTGTTTTCGCTTTTCTTGTTGATCAAGAAAATAATCCTCAAAGTTGACATTCATTTCAAAAAATAGTTTTGGATCAATTTCCCTGAAGTGTTCAATGTCGTATCGTATTCCATGATAAACTTTTTTAACTTGTGATGTTCGTATTCCAATGCACCGAAGATTTTCTCTCATCCTAGGTGATTGTCAGCCCATTATAACACATAATCTAATGGGTTAGTTTCGGGTTCACGTCTGAAAAACCGTTTAATTCCTTATAACCGGTTAATATAAATATTTATTTTCAACTTGTTAATTTTATTAGAAAATTGTGTGCTTAATTACAAAATAATGAATAACGTTAAAATTTTGATGAGAATTTACGCAATGTAACGACTAGTTGATAAGGGATTCCGAGAGCTCGATCCATAGGTGCTGCTTTACCGGGGAAGCCCCACTGGGTCTGGGAAACCCACAAGAAGTAACCCAGCACAATTTTATCTTAATTATAAATCATACTAATATCCAATCTTTTTAACTTATGTTGAATTCAACCTTGATTTGAAAATTATATGTTGAGATGATCAGGTGCTTGTAGGATTAATAAACTGTGCATGTCATATTTTATGGACAACAATTGTATAAATTGAACTATTAATGTTGATTTGTAGTGTTCACTTCAGATAATTAGCATATGTACGTCAATCTGAAATAATTTATCGTGAAAAGGATAAAAAAAAAAAAAAAAATTGAAATATTGAACTTTATGATGAAAGATGGATCTTTTTTGGGCTGAAAATTTTTATGGCACTCTTTCCAAAGTTATTTATAGAAAAGTCATCCACTTAATAAATTTTGTAGAAATAGCACCAAGTAATGGGATCTACCAAGATTGCCCCTAATCTCTCTTTATCTTTCTCTTTCTTCCTCTCTCTTTCTTCCTCTCTCCTCTTCTTTTTTTTTTTTTTTATAAAAAAAAAAAAAAAAAAAACCTCCATTGATCCATCAATGGATATCGAAACAACCTCCGTTGAAACTGTCGACTCCATTAGAGGTCTTCGAAACGACCTCCATTATAAAAAAAAATATATGGAAATAAGTCTCGGGCATTTGGCAATAAGCCTTGGATAGTTGGAAATAGCTTGAAATAAGTCTCGGGTAGTTGGAAATAGCTTGAAATAAGTCTCGGGTGACTTACCCAAGACTTATTTCCATATATATATATTTTTTTAATCTTCTTCTTCATCGACCACCAATGGAGGTCGAGGTCTTTTCAACCTCCATTTGAAGTCTATTCGACCTCCATTGATGGATCAATGGAGTTCTTTGAAAAAAAACAAAGGAGAGAGAGAGAGAGAGAGAGAGAGAGAGAGAGAGAATAAGTGAGGGGCAATTTTGGCATATCATATACTTTGGTGCTATAAAACATAGAGTTATTAACTTGGTGATATTACCACAAAACCAATTCAATTTGGTGCTATTTCTCCATATTTCTTCTTTTTTTAAAAGCAACCAATAGGGGCGTAACTCAACTGGCAGATGGACGAGTTTGAGACTTAGGTAATGACTCTCACGTCAACGACTCGAATCCTACCAATGGAAAAAGCTTTCAAAAAAAAAATACATGGTCCCGGATTAATAGATATTATAAAAAAAATATAACAAAAAGCAAAGAAAAATTAATGCACGTACTTTTTGAACTGTACATATGATAAATCTAAGTATATAACAATTATCAAATAGTAGTCCAATTAATTAAAAGGAATATATTTAGTTTTGAATTATATGAATTTCATATTTTTCCTATAATATTATTAATATAATTTTGGTTTAGAATTTATAAAAACATTTTTATTTTTAATTGTTTAAAACATAATAAATAAAAATCATTATAATAAGTAGTTCATTATTATGTTTTTATCTTAATCAATTTTGAAATATTATTTTTAGTTGTGTTAGGTAAACTAAACATTTTTCTGCTGCAAGCCTACTATATTTCAATTTCGGCCACGTGTACACATTTCCAACATTTTTTACGGACAGATGACGGATTCACCACCTTCCACACCAACCGTTGAGATTTATTTTCAACGGCTGACGCAACCTCAATACACCCCAGTCCCCACGGTCAACGGCTCTAAACTCTAAACTCCAACTAAAGATATTTTTGTTTATTTATAATTTCTCCGCTTCTTAACTGACCAAATCCACTACGATTTTTACGTAAAATCAATTAAACCGTATTTTAATATTGGTAATTAACTTTATAAAATTATATCAATTTTTATGAATTTTAATTTAATTTTTTTTAGATAATAAATTCAACAACATGTACTTATGAATAAAACATATATAATAAATGGTCATACTATATCAACTTAAATTATATTCCAATTACTGGATTAAATAACACATGAGCATATGAGTGGTTGAGTTGTTGAAGTCAAAAAAATTAAATCAGAAATTTAAGTTGATATAGTCTAACCCAAATAAAAATTATTCCAAAAAAATTCCCAACATTGAAATTCATAGATTTTTTTTGTCCTTTAATAAATTTCTAATATTAAAAATCCTTGAACAATTAATTATTTGTTTTGTGTTTACTAGTTAACAATGAAAACAAAAGGAAATCAAATTTCATCAGAAAGGAAGTCGTAAAAAGAAACTTAATTCCCGATTTGTGAATTCAACTCATTTGATTCACAATTAATTTTAGTAAACAATGTAGTTAATAAATTAATTATTAAGTTTTCTTTCTCTCAATAGAATTCTCTATTAATAAACGTGATCTCCTTACAAAGAAATTACCAAAAAATATATATATCGTTACTTCTTAAGTTTTTAATTTTACTTGTTGAGTGGCTTAAGTAATTTTTTTTTTTTTTTTTTTACTTGTTGAGTATTTTAGTTTTTGATATGTTTATTTATTTTAACATTTGTTTAGATAAAATATTAAAGGAAACGCTAATTTTATAGTGCAATGGTGGTCAAGTACAGACTGTACAGTATTATATTTTTTTATAATAAAAAACAAAATTACAATATTCTGTATTATTGCAAAACATGCATATTACTGCAATTAACCATAATATAATTTCTTTAAAAATTTTAATAAATAAAAATAAATAAATAAAACTTAATATAAATAGTTTTTTTTTTTTTTTTTTTTGATGGAGTTAATATAAATAGTTAAAAGAGTACAATTTGAGATTGACACAAGTGACAAGACAACAAAACTAAGAAAAATTTGGAGAAAATCTGTAAAGAAAGCAAATTAATTAAATTCCAGCTCTACAAAATACAAAATGGGTATGTGTATTATTATGATATTATCCATTTTTTTTCTATTGTTATTGTTGTAATTTGTAACGTATACTATATATATACACACACATTTCTACTTTGTTGCGTCTTCTGTCGATCTCAGTTATTAAAGCAGCGTTTCTATTTTTCTGTTTGGAGAGCGTGAAAATTCCAAGATAAAGATGCTAAATTTATCTGAGAGGAGAAATTTCGAGGGCTTTCGAGCAGAGTGTTAGGGTTTTGTGTTAGCTAGGAAAATTATAAGAGAGGGGAAAATTTTAAGAGTTGTTTAGTTTATGTTTATTGTGTGTGATATGCTCGAGAAATGTATGCAATGAATCCACGACCACTTCAAGCGCGACCGTACATTGACTCGGAAGACCATAATAATCTGCTACGAGCTCCGGTACAAAACGGCGTCGTCGAAGAAGGCGGGTCCGGTGGTGATTCCGATGAGGTATTGGAAGAAGCTGGTTTGAGGTCGGTCAACAACTGTAAGAGTAATGATGGTGGTGGTGGTGGTGCTGGAAGGGTTCTTGCTGAGTCGACTCGCACCGGTGAGCTCACCATGTCTTTCCAAGGCGAGGTCTATGTGTTCCCTACAGTCACTCCTCAGAAGGTTTACTTTTATTTTAATTTTCTTTTATTTTTTTTATTTTTTTTTATTTTTTTGCTTTGATTTTTGCTTTGCGTTTTTCGTGGTGTATATTGTTTTTTGCTTAGAAATTGTAAAATTGACTAATTAATGAATATGAATTATGTTTCTAACTGTTTGTAATATTGGTTTATCATATGATCTTTGCTTAATCACCGCTTGTTTGATGTTGGCGGCTTATAGTAGTTTTGTTTGGAGACATTTTTAGCTTCATGCTGTTTTGTGTTTTCTCAGCAATGAGGAGCACTGGAATGTTGGTATTATTATTTTAGTAGTGTCGAAATGGTTGATTTTCTCATTTGCAGAAACTTCACCACCGTGGGGAAATTTCGATCTTATTCTCTAATTTTTTTTCTCAATTCTTTTTTATTATGGTGATGTTTTATGCTAACAGGGTAATTTTGAGTTAACATGCAATGTTATGATGACGTCCTAATGTTATAGCGTATAGGATGACTATTTAATTGTTTGTGATCCTGATTTAATCATATGAATTACTACATATGCCAGTATTATCAGGGTACTATGGGAAGTACTTGGCATATGATAAATATATTAGTTTTCTATTGTTCCTTGCCAAGATCGAGAAAACCTGGTTTAGCAATCTTGGGGTATACTTTTAACTTTGCTACCCACATCTCACTGTCCACCCCTCCCTTCTCCTCCAAACAATCATGGAATTTCACTAATTAACATAGACAATAGTACCCATCTAGTGAATGTAAATGCCTGTTGTTTGTTGGACATTGAAACAATGTTTGGTTGCTAAAAGAACTGTAGTGAAAAGGAATAGAATGATATGAATTTTCTGTTTTACATTTATATTTATATTTCTGAAAAATAAAAAACTCACATGAGAAAATGTAATTTTAAACCCACACTTGTCTTTTAAAACAATGAGAGATATAATTGATGAAATTTGACATGGACTGGAAGTTCATCACTATTCCATATTTATCTGTTACATTTTAAATTGGTTGAATAATCAAGTTGCTTGGCAATTGTTTCTGGCGCAGTTTTTAGTCAGGGCACTCATGAATACTTTGACCCTGCTTATTAGAGTGTGCTGCTTGGTTGTCTATCTGTTTCTTGATTTGCTGGAGTGAAATGTGAATATGACAGGTGCAAGCTTTGCTGTTACTATTAGGAGAGAGGTATGTACCTACTAAAGTTCAAAGCTCAGACATTCCGCCACAACAAGATGTCAAGGTAGTCATTTATTAATACCACTGTGCTATTTGAAAATTATTTCAATCTATTAGTTGTCATGGTTCCTTGTAATATCTAACAGGGAGTAGGCAATGACTCACATGGCTCCAAGCTTTCACAAAGAACTGCCTCAGTGGTGAGGTTCCGTGAAAAGCGAAAAGAAAGATGCTTTGAAAAGAAAATCCGGTACAAATGTCGGAAAGAGGTTGCTCAGAGGTAAGGTTCTAATTGTATTCATAGGTGTGAGTGTTTTACCAGTGCTCCATTCTTATATACATAAGAAAAAAAGAAGTGTGTGATAGGAGATTATTGTCCTACAATAAATATATATAACATTAAAAGAAGACTGGAACAACTATAAAATTCTTCACTTTCATGCACTCTCTTGTTTGTCTGTGCAAATCCCCCTCAAAAATTGGAATGGGTTAGTTTACTTAGTTATACATAATGTGAACTTCCCTTTTGCTATCTCTGTCTATCAGAGACAAACATATGGATTCCCTATTGTATATTCTCAAATACCTGCAAATGTCTGTACTGGCATGCACGATATCGATATTTTGTTTATGTGGATGGATAGATATATTTACTAGTATATATACCCCATGATAGTATGCGAGTGGTATGCAGTTTTTTGATTTGTCAGATATGAAATTATTGTTGAGCTTGGAGTCATGTGTTGCGAGACACTGAGATTTTGTTACTTTTTTTTAGTCTCCTTTTTTTGTAATAAAAAAAAAGTTTGTTATTAATTTCAATGCAACTTTATTTGTTTGCTAGGATGCATCGTAAGGGTGGACAGTTTGCATCATTGAAGGAGTGTGATGATAAAGCTACTGTAAATTTGGATCCAAGCAATGGCACCACTCCTGAATCTGTGTGAGTTAGAAGCCTACTTTTCCCTTACTATTCCGGCTGTTAAAAACTGTTAAATCCAAGGTTGATGTTTCTGTGGGAATGGCATTTTTCTTTTCCTTTTTTATGCTAATAGTGGTCCTTTCTGGTTTGTGCATTTTATAACAGTTTACGAAGATGTCAACACTGTGGGACAAGTGAGCAGTCCACTCCAGCAATGCGTAGGGGACCAGCTGGTCCAAGAACTCTTTGCAATGCATGTGGCCTTATGTGGGCTAACAAGGTTGGTTTATTTTTAACTTCTCTTCTCTCAAGTATTTATATTAAATGGTCTTTTACTTAATTAGTTGTCCTGGTTGAAGCTAATAGGATTATGGTTTTTTTTCCTTAAAAACTTTATCAGATTTGGGCAGTGAATGAAGGAGGAAGAAATATGATAAATGGATATGCTTTTGCCTTCTTTAAAATTTGATGTAGATAAGCTATATATATATATACAAGATGCAAGGAAGATGAATAAAAAATCCACCCAAAAGCAAAAAATATAAATCCCCCTACCACTGTGCAAACACAACAGAAACAGAAAACCTATAGGCTATAAGCTATAGCAAAGTATACCCCCAAAATACACCATAAGAAATCAGATATAACCTTAATTTACAAAGGTTTGAAGAATACAATACCATGAAGATTTAAAGAAAAAAAGAAATAATGAATTGTCCTTCAAAGTGGTTTAATGGAGCTAGAGCCTGTTGTATGGTTGGTTTTACAACATTTGCTGCACTCATTTTCAACAATTAAATTATGTGGTATTTGAAAAATTAGAGGCATAAATTGGTGATCCACTAATGGGCTTTCATCTATTGTGGAAGATATTTCCTTTGACTTGAAGATTAGGGACACTTTCTTTCACTGTGATTTCTGTTAGCTGTTCATTTTCTGCTATGACAGCTATAAAATGTGAGCAAAAGTTTCAAAATTTATCTAAGATTTGAATTCTTTTGCTATCTAGTTGATGAGCATTTTCTTGTCTTGTTAATAGTTTATTTCTTCCCCTGTACAAGTTGCAAACATGCTATTCTTCTATCTTTGTAATTTCATTGTAGTAAGCTTGTATATTACAACTGTAATGGCTTGTTTACATAATAGAGGTCAAGAATCATTCTGTCATTACTGAAAATGTCTCCCAGATACAGTTTTTTGTGTCCTTTTTTTCCTTTATAGGCCAGATAATTTTACCAATTACTACCTAGATACTTCACTATATATATTTTAGATTCTTTGATTGCATTATTTTCCTTCTTGCTGTTACTTATCATTTACTTTATTGATCTGAAGGGAACCTTGAGAGATCTTACAAAAGGTGGAAAGGGTAGTTGTTTCGATCAAAATGAGCTGGTATGTATTTGTCATGGGGTTCAAAATTTCAAAGGAATCTATATATGTGAATTAATTGTCAAGTAAAACCATTTGCATTTATAGAGAACTTTTTCAATCTTTCCAAATAACAAGCACAGTTT
The DNA here is from genome assembly GCA_008009225.1 of Acer yangbiense. NCBI lineage: Eukaryota > Viridiplantae > Streptophyta > Magnoliopsida > Sapindales > Sapindaceae > Acer > Acer yangbiense. The sequence continues at coordinate 22,780,033 of CM017769.1, forward strand.
GTGAGATGACAACTCTGATGGTACTCATTTAACCTCCAGGAAACTCCAAGTGATGTTAAGTCATCAATTGTGGAAGCAGAAAATTTTTATGTCAACCAGGATGAGCAGGTATTACTTTGTACTTCACAGGATCAGCTAAGATTGAGGATATGTAATGGCTTAATTTTCTTGTGCAGATTTTTCTAAGAAAAAAAATGTACAGATTTTAATTATAAGATTGCTTGTTGCCCCATGTTACACCCCAGTGATGAAGACTGATTTGGGAAATTGTCGGTATCAAAAATAAATAAAAAGATAAATAATAAATGATTGCTGTCATTCTTTTAATTGTGATGCCATGATGGTGTTTGAGAGTGCCTACATGATTGATCTATTAAAGCAGATCATCGATGCTACATGGCTTGACTTTTGAACTTTGCTGTTCAGGGAAGTCCAGTAGAGACAAAGCCTGAACCCATGGGAGCTGAAAATTTTGCTGGAAGGCCTAATGAGCAGGTATGGCATTTTCCTGGAACTTGAAGCAATTTATCACTTTGGATGCTTCTCGACTTTCATCCAAATTGAACTGCCATACAAGGAGCTGAAAGATTGTCAAGGATATTTATTTCACAAAAGTAATCTGGTTTATGATTGCTTGTCTTCTCTTAGATTTCTTTTCGTCACTTGTTTAGATTGTCATTTGAATAAATAATCTACATAAATAAAATATATATAGACGTGCACAAGCAACTTTAGCAATTCATAAGTAGGATTTCTATCTTATGTTTTCGTACCAAAATTTGGAAGATTCTATATCCATTTATGATATGCATAAACAAATTACACGGAACTTTTAGTACACAGACAACAGGATGGGTTGAGTAAATGACATGGTTATTTATGGGCTATGGGTGTGCTTATTTGGAGCTTGATTTTCATTATGATAAACTAATTAAGAATGTGTGCTGATGCCAGTTTTAGTATATTAAGAAAAATAATGAATCTTGAAATTCCTTGGTATTTGATGCCTACAGAGAAGCATATGGACAATCTCTGTCCCACGAAATATCGATATCCTCATCCTTAGAATCTTCAAAAAATTCTTTGTTCTTCTTCACTTCACTCTCTATATAAACTCAATTTTTTTCAAAAACTGCACACCTCTGTAGAACTTGCCTTTTGTTAGTTTTTATATTTCTTGTATAGTTTCAATTCTTGATAGTTGTGTTGTAAGTGGAATGTTAGTTAACTATTTCATAGCAATAAAATTATTCTGTTTCTTATCAAAAAAAGTAAATCTGTAACCGGTTTTTTTTTTTTTCCTTTTTCTTTTGTTGTTTATGTTCATGAGTTAGAAACAGTAATTGATTACATGGTGTAGAACAAAGGAATCAAACTGATAGCTGAATTGTCTTTCTTGAGTGGCACACTGCTTTAAGCTTGATTTTCCTATTAACTGGAAGGGCTTTAGCTGTGACACAGTGGCCACAATGGATTCTAGGTGGATTTAAGACTGTCCGGGTAGATTTGATTTATTTATTTCAAGATAATGCAGAATGTTTTGACGTATAACTTTTGGACTTGGAAAGACTAGCTGGATTGGTTAGTCTGGATGCTTCCATCTGTACGTGAACCTGGTTCAACATGTTTCTTTTCTCTACCTTTCATTTTTTAAGGGAGATTGGTGCTGCAGGTTATCACCCATGTGTTGACTAGTATTGTTGTCATCATCATGCATTTGTTATGTGGAACATAGGGGAATACTGGTTGCTAACGTCACCAGTTTGTAATAATGTAACATTATTTCTGTACAGTAGTTTGTAATATTGTATTTAAAGTTTTTTTCTTTGATGATTTTCTTACTGCCATTTGTTTCATCTGGTGCCTGTTTAATTGCAACTTCATCTGCTAAGAGGTTTTTTTTTTCTATTTTTGGAAGGATTCATCTGCTAAGAGTTGAGTCACCAGTTCATAGATGATTATTGTTAAAGTCAACTGTTAATTAGCTTCAATTAGGCTACTAATTAGCTATAGATTAATTGTGATTGATTGAGTAATTAGTGTGGATTGATTCTACTCTCTTTTCTACTATAGGCCTAGCACTGTAAATCTTGTACCTTAACTGAATAATACAACCCACTTAATTCTCTTCTTTCTCACCTCTCTCTCATTTTCTTACTGTTTTGGGTCTTATGCTATCTCTGAAAAATTATTATGTTCATGCATGTGGTTTTTACTTCAAATATACTTGGTTTTGCTGAGCAGGATTTGCTGGAAAGTGATGATGGTGTTCTTCATCAATTGCCCTTCCAAGCGGAGAATTCGTTGATGAACCTTGATGAGGAGGTATATTGTTTGCTTATAAACAATTGTAATAATTCGGGTGCATAATCAAACCTGGCCCACTGTTTTTTAGCAGAAATGTCAATGCCTTGGCTAGCTTCTTCGCCATATACCAGTTCTTCAAATGATTACAGTATCTGGTTTGTGAAAGCTTGTGATACATTTGAAGTTCTAGAATTCTAAATTGCATAGTATCAACAATCAATGAATCATGTCTTCTCTGAAAGTACATAAAGTAAATACAAATGATGTTTTGGCAACATATAGGTATCGATTATTCTTGAAAAAAAAAATCACTAATTATAATATCTACAAAGTTTGTTATGACACATCTACTCCACATCATTATAGGAAGCTTTTGAGAACACACCTTACCAGAAAACAAGAAAGAAATTTAAGTGCAATAGGGCTAGATTCTTTTCTCAGTGTAAATAGGATAGTGTTTGTGCATGACATGAACTTGTACTCTGTTTGAAGTTGTAATTTGTCTTAATATATATCAGGACGTGCAGGACACAATCGATGAGCTAGCCAATGCTTCAGGGTCAGATTTTGAAATCCCTTCAAATTTTGATGAGCAGGTATTGAATTTCTACAACCCTGGTTTTGGCCATATATGAAAATGAGAACAATAATAATATTATTGAAAGCTGTACTTACAAGTTTTGTGAGTTGATGACGTGTGTCACCTGGCAGGTTAATTTCGATGATTCCATCTTGGGAACTGACTGGCAGAGGACCTGAGATCGATCATGCAGTTTGCTGGTTTCTACTAACATTATATACACCCCAGGAGATAATTTATGTTCATAGACACAGTATAGGCACACATCTTTTTTGTACCTTGTTCAGGTAATATATAATGTGAATATAACTCTGAATACTTTGTTTGACTTCCAAATTTTGGATGAATTTCATGTATTTTTGAAATGTCCACAACGTACTCATGGTAAAGTGAAATGCTAAACATGGTTTTCTTCTCGATGTTTACAATTGACCGAAATATAATGTTTACATGAACGAATCAAGTAAATGAATATGCTGAAGCATCGAAGAACACTAGCCAGTTGAAGCATTTCTTCTGGAATTCAGTAGGGATTGCTTTGCTTAAGAAAAAATCTACTTATAGCTTCACTTAAGAAATAATAAATTTAAGAAAAAGTTGATAAGTGTTTGGTAAACTAAATTTTAAAATTGCTTAACTTTTAAAATGATTGAAAATGTATTGAACAAAATTACTAAAATAGACATCATTAATAATAAAAATATAAAGCATATAAAAAGAAATAAATAAGAAATTTAAACAGAAAAAAAATATATATATATATATAACTGAGTCAACTCGCTCATCTTAACACTAAGTTGCTGAGTCAATTCGGCTGAGTCAACTCACTCACTCACTCATTCACTCAAGCTCCAAATCCGCCACTGTCTCCCGCTCGCCGCCGATATCAAGATATCGTCATCCTTCATCCCTCGCCGCCGACATCGTTTCCAACACCGAGGATTGGAGAGATTTCGTCCCAGATCGCAGATCGAGCGATTTCGTACCAGATCGCAAAAATGGAGGACGCTACCTCCTCCTCCATCGCCGAACAGACATCACTAGCGCAATGAAATCGAGAGGGAATAGTGACGGAATCGGTACAGAAAAGCAACGTGGGAGGAAGAGATTCAGCGGCGAGGTATATCTAGAGAGAGACTCAGCGGCGAGGAAGAGAGATGCACGGAGGCGGTGGCTACGAAGGAGGCAAGGCGGCGTCGACGTCAGTGGTGGACATAGAGGGTTCTCCTCCGGCCTCCAACTCCGGCTGTGGCCACCACCATTGTTCAGTTTTTGTTTTTTTTTATTTTCATTTTTTTATTTTTTTATTTTTTTATTATATTATTATTAAATATAAGGGTAATACTGTCTTTTAATAAAATAGTGAGGGTATTTTGGACATTGCATAAGCACTAAGCTAACTTCTACTTCAAAAAGCAACCCCCAGCCAACTTCTCAAAAGTTGCTTATTGGAGGAGCAAATTGTAAAATAAATGCTTTTTGGAAGTTTACCAAACACTCATTTGCTCAAAACTTGAGAAATAAGTGATTATTTATCAAGCAAAAGCAATCCCAACCATAGCTATTAATGAGATAGTGCCGCAGCCAGAGTTCATACATCACCATGTGAAATGCATCATATTTGATTGGAGGTGAGTTCCACTGGAAGTGCTTCCGAGCCTGGTCATAATAGGTGAGTTCCATTGTAAATGCTCATGTTTCTATGTATGATTTTCAAACAAACGTATGCATGAACAGTTATATATATACCTTGATTATGTTCATATGTAATTCGCGGAATTTTGAACTTGATATGGCTTTAAGAATCTGCTTAATCTGGAAAACATCAGCCTCCTTGAGTATCACAGCAAATTTAGGCCAGCTGAGAACGTCGTTGAACGGTAAGTCGTAGTAGTCAGACAACATAACTGTAGATACAAAGTCACACAAACAAACTTGTCAAAAAAAAAAAAGAACATGCCAAAATTTACATATTCAGTCTCTAAGAACGTGAAGATTGTTATTACCAGGAACACATCCATAAGGGATGGAGTCAGCTATACGAACTGTGTTGGCATGAGCACCAGCAGGGCAAATACAGAACTTGGAGGTCTTGAATTTGAGTATAAGAGAAACCGAAGCTGATCCATTCGTCGTATCAACGTGGGTGTTTTGGATGTCAAGTTCTCTATCATTCTTCCAAGTACTTACCAGTTCTTCTCTTACTTTCGAATTCCGATGACCTGCCCAGAAAGCCAGGCTACTCCTGCACAATTTTCCAATTTATACTTTGTTATTAGTTAGAACATATCAACACAACAATGCAGAGCAAACATTAAACAAACACAGTATACCTATTAGTGAGGTCATATTTAACATCAGGAGTAAGAGCAAATGGATGGAGAATTTGAGGAAGAGCAACATCCTTGTGTGGAATATAACCGGAATCGTAACGCGGTGAACAGACAACCCGAATCGAATTCTTGACCAGCAGAGGAACTCCTTCAGTAGCCTTGACTCCAATGTCATGACAAGCCACAAAAAAGTGATCAGCACCCAAAGTTCTGTTCCAATATGGGTACTTGTTTATCAACTCCTCCACATACTTCTTCACAATACTCGTCATTTCCTTATGATTTGCTCCCTGCATAAATTATAATACATCACATGAACACAGAAAAGCAATTTTTTTTTTTTTTTTTAAGTACAAACTAAGCTCTACTTGATGATAATAAAACGACCCGGATTCGGGATTCATACCTTGCCTCTCATTTTATGACAAGAAATGGGGATGAAGAAGAGATGTGCATTTTCAGGATCATTAGTCAAAAACCGACTGTCTTTGATATTCTTGAAGAAAAGGCCTTCACTTGCATACTTGCCGGTAAGTTTTCTTGGAGTTTGGTAATAAGTATTTGGATCTCCATCTAAGTACACAAACACTTTGAATTCCGTCTCCATTTCTGCGTAGTTGAGATTGAAAACCTCCTCTGAGTGATAGATTGAATCCCCCTGATCATACGGATACAAATCCTATTCAAACAAGAAACTCAGAATCTTGAACCCAATTCCCCAAAACTAGTGTGCATGAAGACGTAATAGAAAATAGTGGAAGAAAGTGAAAAGTGAAAGTGAGTACTTGAGGAATGTGAGAAAGAAGTGGCACAAAGGAGCAGAAGGAGCAGAAGGAAATGAAGATGACGACTCCGTAAAAACAAAGTATGCGGTCGCGATAGCGAATTTGGGGGATTGCTATTCGGTTGGAGATAGGGGACAATGGGACATCATTTTCTTGGTTCTGGGATTTTCTTACGAAATTGTTTTCTTGGAAATTTTTTGGTGTTTGGATGATTAACGAAGAGGAGATGGAAGAGAGGTTCAGTTCACTGGGTATTTTCTCGGTTTGGTTTTAGCGGCAAAGTTTGTTATTTCTGGTAGCTACTGCCAAGATACTTTTCAAAGAGGAAAGTTTATAAATAGCCCTCAAATTATGGATAATTTTACAAATAGCCACTCTCGATTTTTTTTTTCTTTTTTAAAGCCAGATAAAAAAATTTGAACCAAAATAACCTTTGTTAACTTCCACCCACTCCGATGCACTTAAACAGTAAAAAATAGAGAGAATAACCATTTTGAAGTTAGTAAGGGAAAATCACGGTCAATCAAAGAGAGAAACGACTAGTTGAATCTAGAGAAAGAATAAGATTCAAAACCAGTGACAAAAGCCCATTAAAATCCTAGAGAGAGAGAAATTCATTAAGAGAAGGAAGTTGTGTAGAGAGAGAATACAACACCAGCAAATTTTCACGAGTGGAAAGACGAAGAACCGTGAAAACTCATGTATATTGGCGTGTGAATATATATATATATTTTTTTGTTTACATATGAATATATTTGAATCTGAATACCTAACCTGACTTGTGTAGTTTAAACAGTCTTAGCGTGTGATTGTGTGAATATTTTGGGTTATTTGGGTCTTGACATGTGAGCATTTGATGTTATTGGTGTGTAAACATGTTTTGTTCTTTACGTGTGAAAATTCATGTATATAACTTGGCATTTGATCATTTATGTTCTTGACATGTAAAGATTTTTTATTCTCAACGTGATAGAAAACTTCCAAATGACTTTTGAAGGGGCAAGCGATATCGAATTTGCACCCATAATATATCATTGGAATTGTTTCGATGATGAGAACAAAGTCGCAAAGAGAAGAGAGAATCCTAATGGAGGAAGGGAAGAAAGTTGAAGGGAAAGAAAATTATGGAGAAATAGAGAAAAATGTAAACACAAACATATGAGAGAGATGAGATATAGAATATTGATGGGTAACTTGGGTTTTTAGGAGGGAATGGAGTTAAAATTACTGGGTTGGTAACTCCGTAATTCTTAATATTATGTATGGCCATTTTGTCAATTCAATGACAAATGTTCATAAGAAACTTTAAAAAAAAAAAATGGGTTGACTAATTTTAAAATTATCAATAATTCTAAGGCCAAAATAAGGCATTTCCTCCTCTTCAAAGGTAAAAATTTTGATTACCTCTTCAACTATATAGAAATACCCCTTTAACTACATAGAATTTGTATAGCAACATAACCAAAAAAGAAATTGTTTCTTATGAATCCGATTCATTGGATTGGATCATATATAAGTATTTTATAATTGAATTTGACATAATAATTGTAATTGAATCGGATTCCACTCTGAAATTGGATCGGATTGTAATTTTTTTGATCCAATCGGATCGAATCTTGAATCATAGCAAAATCCAATGGAGTTGTACATCATTATATTCTCACTATTGCCCATAAAACCACAATAAGTGTCAGATCGGATTGATATGATTAGCAGAGAGTCGGAGTGGAGAGAAAGAATGCTTACAAATAAAAATGTCAATAGAACCATGTGTGTGTATTTTCATAGCAACCGCATAAGCAAGAATTCAACAAATATATAGTGCTTCAAAATCACAGGTCCATCATCCACAGTGTTGTGCTTCAACATTCAACAAAGAAAATGGAAACTTGTCATTTAAAAAAACTTCCCGGCTATACATCCATACAATACACAGGCTTCTGCTACACATTATTAAAGCCCCACACCGTGCTTAGTCATAAAAACCGAAACCAAACAAATGAAAAACTCAAACTTCACAGTACATGAAACCTCAAGAAGCAGAACACTAGCTTGAAGGTAAAGAATGAATACGAGGCTGACGATCATTATGGAAATGACCAGTGATCCCAGCTGCCAAAATTTGACTGAATTTAAAACTACGATAAATCTCAATGCGTCTTAAAAGAAATAGCTTGCCCAAAAGAATATATTTAAAACTATTGCTTCTAACAGAATAGGTGATCATTTGCTCCTCGTTATTTTTTTGGAGCCTTGTAAAAATGCACTTATACCCTATATATTATATTAAGAGAAACGAGAGAATGATATGGAAGATAAGCAATGGACACTTCTGCCTCTTAACATGTCCTACTCAGAGAATAACACTAATTGCCCAACAAGCCGGCTCCTGAAGGTGGAAGATGCTATTAGAACAAGCTAAATCATATAAACATTCAAACGGCTCACAGATCCACCGAAGGATAGAGACCAGGCATGAAGGTACGACCACTTCCATTAGAGTCTGCATTAGCATAAAAATGTGACTGTAACTCCCCTGAGTGAGATGACTTCCGGGATCTTGTGTTCCTTGGTGAAGCAGAATAGGAATCAAGGGAACCACTGCTTGTAGAATACACGGACGAACTTGGCAGTCCATGGATCTTTGGCAACCCTGTCGGATCAGCACCCACACTGTATCCCCTCTCAACTGATTCAGCTTCCAGTGGCAATTCATCCAATGTCTATTAAAAAGAATAAGAATCAATAAGTATCACTAGAAAATTCCTAACATATTTAATGTCATAAATAAGGAAAACATATAGTGGTAGAGCTAGCTCACTGAGCTATTCTCACAACTTAAGGTTCCTAACTACAAAGTTTATAAGGATCCATTAGTCTCCTATTTCGAGTCCGCTAAATAAAGAGTCGCGGGGTTCTGGGTAACAAAAAAGAAAATTTCCAACTAAAGTCGCTCCTTCAACCACACTGGGTGTCCTCTAGCAAAATTCAAACAGACTATCTACTATCCACTTGCCATAGTTAAGCTTACAACATTAGTCCGCAACAATATAAGTGACCCCAAACAACCAAAACTAAAAGAAAGCTAGATGCAGTTTATAATAAGGACAGGAAGATGTTCTGAACTCTTGTGAACTATGCAGATTATGGATTCATGAAACCCACCCGAAAAGCCTGTTGAAGAACACGAAGTGTATCTCGAGTGCGTTTTCTCTTTGTTGCTACCTCCTCAGGTTCCTGCAACATCTCTTCAAAAAGGTTCTCTCTGTTTTGATCATTAAATGCAACACAATCAATATTTAACCAAGAGTCAAACGATTAGACTATTGCAAGTTGAAAGAAGAAAAAAAGAAGCTAGAGTAGTCACCTGTAAAGCTTTTTAATGAAGACATTGTGCAGCTCACGTTTTGTATGGTTTACCTGGATACATCAACATAAACGAAGAGGTGTTATTGTCTATGCAATGTCTTGAATTCATAACGGGCTCACAACACAATATCACACTACAAAACATAATAAACTCATATATAATTACTATTTACAAGGCATTACCAAAGACTATAACCTACATAGAGAAAAGTCCATAAGAAATGAACAATTAGAGATCATAAAGTGAAGGTGTGAGCTAGCATGACAGCAAAATTCTTGGTTGTATTGGAGACTACCCAATCCTGTATGCAGTAGAGAAGGAATAGGTACCTAACCATTTTGTCTAGTCTGACCATTGTACTATGAATATTTATGAAAAATAAACAACAGGGCCTGAAACATAAGAATGTGCAATGCTGATTTTAATTTGCCTAACAGCACACAGGTGACAGGACATTCAAAATCAATCAGTATAATGACTGCTAACAGAAGCTCCTATGTCCCAATAAAATAAAATAAACATCACATCAAGCAGCTGAAAGTACAATGTTGGTTTTCATTTGTCTATCAGCACATAGAGCATTTAATCTCAATAACCTGTTGCAACTGCAAACAGAAACCCCCAATGTCCCAACAAAGATCGGCAAAAATCCATCTTGTGAATTGGATACACTCGCACAGGAATTATAATTTTTGGTGAACTGGCTATAAAGGTCCAGATCCATGTAACCTAAAATCATCCAATAGAAAGAGACCTATTTGAGACCTATTTAAAACACATTAACTGTGGCATTTCAATCACTGTTGGAGGCCATGGGCGACAATCATCCAACTGCAGAGAATCAGTTGCAATTGTTCAAGATGGATTCGGATCACATTTTTCAAACCATTTAGCAAATGGAATTCTTCTTTAGTGTGTATTCACCATGTCAATGCTCATCCTGTCCCAAATCATACACACACAAAAGTACAAAACTACCGTACACTAGAGAATGAGTATATTTCACTCCCTAGAATTTGGAAATCCTAATGAATAACATCATGCTTACCAAGAAGTGCATGAATGCTTTTGGTACAGAGTCCTCAATATTACAAAGAAGAAAATAAGAAAATCAAGGATTGTAAAACATAAGTAGAGCACATCCATAGAGTTCTAATTTTACCAAGAAGTGCATGATTGCTTTCGGTATAGAGTCCTCAATATTCTTCCTAACAATGTCATAGTATGATCTCAATAGCGATTTTGTCACTGCAATTTCAATAGCCTCATGCTCTGAATGGCTGTCTGACGGCCTCAAAATGGTTGGGGGCTTAGAATAATGAACAAATGTTTGTTAGTAAAACATAGAAAAGAGGGAAAAATATCAAAAGGAAATTCATTGGCTAAGTTCACTATATCAACAGATAATATCAAGTACATACCTCTCTCAAATGAATCATAGAGAGAGCATGTTCCATGTTGTGAACAGGTTCACTATATGGCCTGTTTGTCGTGCTCTCTTTAACAGCAGAAACACGATTATCACTCCCACCAAAAATTGATGAAATCCCCCAACTTGAACCAGTTGTATTTCCTGATCAACCATACATCATTTATATCTTATAACCAAATGCTGCTTAATAGTTTTAAAAAGATAATGGTCAATGAAATAACATTATTACCAGAGGATGTAACCCTTTCAACATCTGCCATAGGACGAACTCCCTGTAAGCCATCTAAGATACATGAGTAATTGGACAAACTTAAAGAGTGACTGATTATTATTATTTTAACATGCTTCCCCAGCTTTTATAGCATAATAGCAATAAGATCAACCAAAAATAATGAAAAATTTCGAGAGAGGTAAGGAAATTGTAGTTTTCCAGTGAAAATAAAATTTTTCCATACCTGATCAGACACGATTCCATTAACTTGTCTTGCAAGAATAGCTCGAGACTTTAAACTTCTTTCAGAAGCTGGTGCCTTATCAGTTTCTACACCATCCTAATTAAACAAAAAAAAAAAATGGGAGAAGCAAAAGGTGACAGATGAGTGAATTGACTGAATAAGAACTTTGCTAGCATAGAATGATACTAATGACCTGACAATCAGTGCGAAACATAGCTACCTTTGGCCTGGCTATAGGTAAAGTAACCTTAGAAGATTTGATCTGCTGCAATGCAACCTCTACAGCCTTACTACCACCAATAAAATTTGGGTGTGAGGTGTTTATATAGTCCATCTGCAAACATTAGACACTAACATTATAAATCTCCAAAATTGCAACCCATATGGTTTTCAAGAAAGTAAGAAACAAGTATATCGGCCTTGACAAGTAAAAATAAAGCTAGTGTTGACAAAGTAGGATAAAAACAAACAAGACAACAGGGAATAACGGTATAACACAAATCACTACTAAGATGCACGATCCTGTAATCAGAACAACTATCCCCTGTACAATTTTTTTTTTAAAAGAAATAAGTAATTATGACAAGCTTTGAGAAATGGAAACAAGTTCAGTCGTCTAAAACACAAGTTATGGACATTATTACAGGCAACAATATAAAAAATTAAATAACAGATAAGAAAGGTAGGACAGAAGTAAGAAAATGGAACTAAATTAAGCATCCAACTTCCACAGCTGCTATGACTCAAGTAGAGAAATTAGGGCAAGCCAATAAGGAAGATTGCATGGACTCACCCATAACCCAAAATAAATACAGTTTTTTTTTTTTTTTACTGGAAGAAATGTACAGGCAAGTAAATGTTGCCAACCATAGGTAGATGGTATGGTGTACAGTTAAATGATGAACACTAATAACTAATTACAAAGAGTACTAGTGATGAAGACTAATTACATACAGTACCAGTGACAAAATAATCTGATCTATTAATTCAAACCTAGAACTAGAACGTGCATAAAAGGAAAATATATCCTGAATCACTCACATCTAAAAGTTTTAGGAGTATGGAGCTATAAAAGTTGAATGTATGTTGGTTTCAACATACCTCCATTTCAATTATGTGTCCAATCATTGTCTCTGAAGGGTCAAGACCTTCTCGCAGAAAATTCCCTATAACTTCATCCATACGCTTTCTAAGAACAGGAAAGCGCTGCAGTTCATTTACAAGACAGCGATGGCTAATCTGAAAAAGAACAATTTTATAATGCATCTACAACTGCAAATGATAGGCAGTGAGAACACAAAAATAGCAAGTAAGCAACATTATACCTTCATTAACTCATCATATATGAACCTGGCACATTGAAGGCTTGGATCTAACAATCGAGCGATTTGCCTTCGAATAAGGACTTCAAATGGCACCTATGATCATGGAAGTTAGAACAAAACAATATGTTAATCAACTAGGGGTAAAGAAAATCCAGCAGCCAAAAAAGAAGTATTAATAGTTCGGATCCTCTAGCAAACAAAAGTATAACAAAAATTTTATAGAACTTTATAAAAGAGACTTGTGAAACTTACTTCTGGCACAAATAGTGCTGACTTAGGACCAGTTGCATTTTGAATGGCAGTTCGTATGTCATCATCAGTCAAGTCCTCACATGGGTCAACTTCCTGCATTAATAATTTGAACCAAAGAGACCCTCAATCAGCAGATACTACAACCCAAGCACACAGAAAGCATTTTCAACACTGGCTAGATTCATCTGATAGAACCTCTCAGAGAAATGCAGCACCCTGTTTCTCTAATCTTATCATACAAAAGCCAAAACTACTCTTTCAAATTCCATTTTCAACACAATCATCAACTAATGATGTTGAGAATTGGAATACATAAACTTGGAAAAAAAAAGTACAATGTACCTCCAATCTGGAATCCAGATTTAAAATCCAATTTTTTTATAAAAAAAAAAGATTCCTGCAAGTGAACATCGCAATGCAAACCTCTAAACTTTTCACGAATATTGATTGAAAGATATAGTGAATTCGTGCTCCACCAGAAAGCTCAGATGTTGACATTTCTTCATTTTTCCCCTCTACCATTGAAGAAAATGCTGTTTCCATGAAAGAGATTTATGGTTCCACAATGAGGTTAATCGTATTTAAGATAAAATACCTGGTTTTAATGAAAGAAAAAATATCCACAGAACAAATAAAACAAGCAGGGATAACTATATTTTACCTTCCGAGTATTTAGAAAGAATATTGAGGAGAAGAGCTCCCTGACCAGCCTACAGATTACAAAATTTGGACAAGTAATTAGTACAAATATTAAGTAAACATCAGTCCTGTAAAGGGGAGTCAGATCTTTTACAAAATCAACAGTAGAAATCATTTGTGCGTAATCAAACACAGGCTGTCAACATATGCAAAGTAAAGAACTTAAGAAACTCAAGCCATGACAACTCAGCACAATACAAGAATAAACTGACGAGTCTAGATTTAGATTTAAAAATCTGCTTTTTTGACAAGGATAAAACCCATGCCCTTTTTATCTCAACCATGTTTGCAAAGATAATAAATCATACGTGCCTTTGATTCTGTGATTTCTCCATAGCTCGCATGCTCCTTTGCAACAGAAACAAGTGCAGTGCTGATGCGTGACTTTAGCCCTGGAAGTATAGCTTTGATATGTTGTACCAGAATCTGCAAAGAGAATAAAGCAAAAAGGCTCAAATCAATTGAGAATTTAGAGATTAACCAAAATTTTGTCAGGGCCAGGTGCTAAGTGTATCGTCACTGTACACAACCAGCTTAAACTAGACCAATAGTAAGCTTAATAGAGTTGAATTTCATTTAGATCCAAAGGATCAGCTCAATATCCATGAAGGTAAAATGTAATGTACTAAAAAGAAGAAAGGAAATTCCCAAATATACACTATAAAATACAGCAAGAAAGAGGGAAGGGAGTGTGTGATGCATAAATGTAATAGGAAATGTTGAACATAAAGCATCTGATTTGAAATAACAAATCAGGTAATTATGAATTTGGAATTTAAAAATATCTCAGATATTCTACCTGGTTCAACTTCTTTGCCAACTGAGGAACACCACAACGATCCGCTAGACCATTATATACCTATGCAATATCATTAAAAAGAATGAAGAACTCAGTAATGAGATCCACATCAAGTCATTAATATTAATTAGAGGATACGCAATCATACAGGACGACTTCGGAAGAATTTTTCCTCAGCCAATAGGGCATCCTTAATACTCCGGTTGAGTATAATATCCTGTTTCAAGAACAACAATAAGCAGTCCAATCAAAACTTTGTTGCTAATAATATATAAAGTTAACTAACAACATCATTCCTACTAATATAGAGTTACCTCTTGACTCCGATTCACAACACCTACGTAACCAAGCCGAAGGGGAATCACTTTTCCAAGCAATAGATTACGGGCATCAGTACCTCTGTCCATAATATCCAACTGGAAGTCACATTGAAAAAAGCCAAACCTCATTAGAAAATGGAACATCTAGCAAACATCACTCACACAATAAATAGACAAAGTTGAAACTCATGCCAAAAATGTTCACCTTTGAGATTACACCAATGGTTCTATAACCTGCCATCAGAATTAAAGAATGTTAGTCTAAAGGGATTCATATGGAATTACAATTCACATTGGATGCTGAATGAACTTACCATCTGGATCAGCAATCCCAGCAATTTGAAGAGCATCTGAGTTCGCTAAATCTGAATTTGCTGGTGTAACAGCTATAATTAGACAACTAGGCTGTTTGATGTAAGACATGATCATCGTTCTAATTCGTGCTTCAATATCAACGGGCTGCTCACCCACAGGAACCTTAGTTATACCAGGCAGATCCACAAGTGTTATATCAAGAACGTGGGGTGAAAAAATTTTCAAACGAATTTGCTTGTCTGATACACCTCTGTTTTCCCCTGCTTCCTTGTCTGTTTGAGCCTACAGCCAATTATAAGTATTTAATAAAAATAGAACAAGAGAAGTAGAAAAATAACATCAAAAAAGAGACGAGTAAGAAATCTTAACTATTCCAAAAGTAAATAAGCATGCGATAATCAATGCGAAATCTAATTATTGAAAATAAAATCAATAAAAACACATACTCTTTTAATTCATTTGACTTTCTACTTTGAACTTTCACTCACTTTCATAGCTATGTACTTGAGAATTTTTAAGTCAATGCCATTCAATGTTGTTGGATTTTGGTATTATAATCAATTTATCTTCAAAAAGTTATTAAGGGTAAGTTTTCCAATTTCGTTAACAAAGGTTATTCCAACTTCAGAAAAAGTTTCTAGCATTATAATCTCTAAAACTTCCACCAGTCTTGTACAGACATGCATCAACCCTGCTTAAGCGAGAAATCCACTCCATAAGTAGACCAGATAAACCACAAAAGCCCCATTCACACCTACCATGTCCAAAACCTTCCCCAAAATATCAATATCTCCAACTTCTATCCCATCTGTTGCCCTGGAAATTCCTAAAAACAAGTCACTCTCTAGAAATGAGTCACTCAGGATATTACTGGTGCAAGAGCAGATAAGATTTTTATGAAATATACAGTAGCAACTGTTCCAGTACCATCAGAAACCCTAACTGTCAAGTTAAGAATAATCATATCCATGACCCAAATTTCATTTCCCTTCTTTTTCGAAACTATGAAAGTTTAAATTTCCACTACTACTGTTTTGTGCACACTTCAGCTACAATAATTGTTTTGAGCATCCTTAACATAATACAAAATCCTTCTTTCTTAGTTGAGCTTTCCTATGCTTTCCAACAAAATACATCTCAATTCATTCAGGCTTCCAACCTAGTTAGGCCAAATGATTTCCATACCCTCATTACAAAAAAGTTGTGTATTTTCACTCATCACTCATTCCTGATTCCCCAAGTAACAAAGGGTAAAATGAAATGACTTCTTCCCCGTGTACACTTCCTCATTGACTATACATGATTATTTTATCATTTTAATCAAAAAAAAAAAAAAAAAGGTGAGGTGGAAAGCAAAAAACTAACTATACCAAAATTTAAAAAGCGAATCCCTTATTCCCTTTCATGTCCTAAAGATTATAACAGGGTTTGAATAAGTAGAAACCACCTAAGCAAATAACCTTCAGATCTATTTCTTTCAAAATTTTGCACAAGACCATATTCAAATTTCTACCACACTAACACAAAATACTAGAAATAGTCTTAATCGAAAAGTATAACCAGAAATAAAAGAACTCATTTTCAAAATCTAAACTTACACTTAAGGAAAACATTAAAAATTTGTACCTGAATCTCTCTCCTGATCTCTGAAAAATCATAAAACCTCTTCCCAGGCAAGTGCAGGAATTCACCATACTCCTCGTCGGTCTTGGTCTGCAGGAGCTGAAGCACCAGCGGACGGCGCGTGCAGATATCATTACCACGCGGCAAGAAGTCGCGGCCGACTAGAGCTTCGAGCACGCTGGACTTGCCGCTACTCTGACTACCGACGACAGCCACTTGAGGCAGCTCGATCGCGGACTGACTCCCGAGCTGAGCGAATATGTCCTGCAGCTTGTTCACTATCGGTATGACCGAGCCTCCGAGCGGCACCGTCGAAGCCGCCGACGACGACGGCTGTGGTGGTTGCGATAGAGAGGCTGCGGCCGTATCTTCAGCCATGGATCGAATGAAACCTAGGGTTTTCGAATTCTGTTTTTTATTTTTATTTTTAGAGAGAGAAAGTGTGTGCCGTTGTTACTTGGTGAGGGATCTGGAATGTGTGATGAAGTTTTGTGAGATTTTTTTTGTTAGAAGAAGACTGAGGAGAGAAGATAGAATGAGCAATGGGTGATGAGAAGGTTAACCTACGCACCCTTGATATTGTGAAGGAAAGAGAAAGACGGTGAGTGATTGTGTTATGTGTAAAATAATTGTTTTTTTTTTATAATTTCAAAATTTGTGAGAAACAGTAAGATAGGAGTAGGAAGGAGAGTTTTTTGCTTGCAAAAAGAGTTGGAACGTGACGTATTGAAAACTGCCGGGTCCCGGTGCGTGTGCGCCAAGGTAAAATTATAATTATAATTTTATTTTTGGGTTATTGGTACTAGGAATTTTACGCGAGTTTACATATTAACCCTTGATTTTTTTTTTTTAGATATTAAATACCCTGAACTTATTATTTAGATATTAAATTCTCTAAACTTTTATTTATTGATAAAATCTGACTGTAGATACCCCTCGAACAGGCTTTTAGGAGGCAATAAAACAAACTATTTGTCAATAAATGAGATTTCAAGGAGTTTAATGTCTAAAAAAAATAATTCAAGAGGTAAACTACAAACTCACGTAAAGTTCAGGGAAGACTAGTGCTAATAACCCTTTTATTTTAGAAAAATTAAAAATCGAAACTTGTATTACTCTACTTGTCAGGTCATAAATTTAGTCTCTCCTATCAGTGTCGTAAACTTGTGTGAGACGATTTTACCGTCACGTGTGAGACCATCCAATAAACTTATGTCATATAGCGGTTTTATAATTTACTATTATATTTTCAATGAGTGCCGATATTGTCACCTATAAATATGATTTACACATCCATTTTTTAAGTACTTCTATATCTAAAATTTAAAAATTAAACTATTAATATAAGCATTCGTTCTAATGACAATATTACCTATATTAAAATGAATATACTTATTTTAACACATTTTATTTATAAACCCACTTAAACTATTAATACACCCAATGCAATCCCCACAAATCACCATGTTGATGTTTTTTTTTTTTTAAATCGAGGCTGAGAAAATTCTTTTTAATAGTTCTCTACACAGGTTCGACTATTTGGGCAAGCAAAGCAACTGCATTGTGTTGTGAATGCCAAAGCCAAAGTCATGAAAATTCTAGCAGATGCTAACATTTGATCAATACAGTTGAAAGAAATGTGATCAGATTTTTTATTTGATCTAAATAATTTTCTGTGGTCATAGGTTTTTTTTTGTTGTGTGTGTGAAAGAAATGTGCTCACAGTTTTAAACCAATTGATCGATCCATACCATAACATATGATGAACATAAGAGATTACAATTGACAGACCGGAGTGCACCCATTTGATAGTCAGACGACAATGGAAGATTTTGTCAACAATTGGCTTCAAGTTAGTGTTCCATGGCTCGAATTTGAGACATTGGTTCGAAGGTTGCTGCAGAGATATACGGCGATAGGTGCTGAAATTGGTGGTGGCAACTTGAATGGTTTAAATCCA
Organism: Acer yangbiense; assembly: GCA_008009225.1. Lineage (NCBI taxonomy): Eukaryota > Viridiplantae > Streptophyta > Magnoliopsida > Sapindales > Sapindaceae > Acer > Acer yangbiense. The sequence continues at coordinate 22,798,588 of CM017769.1, forward strand.
GCCGACGGACGAGTGTTTGTGTTTGTGTTGGAGAATGAGATTTTGTCAGATTACAATACAGAAAGAAGAGAGAGAAAAAGATAGAAATCCAAGAAACTGGTTCATCAATGTTCCTCACTTCCTCTATGAACAAGAGTTATTGTTTTTATTTTTATTTTTATTTTTGTTGGAAGAATTTCTTCAATGGTAATGGAGTTTTGATTAATTAACCAGAATTTGTTGAAGAAGTATTTCTTGAGAAATGTATACTTTGAATATAATTAGGGTTTATCATAATTTGTTTTTTATTAATAGAGAGTTTAATATAGTTGAAGAAAGAATGAATATATATAGTATTTGATTTATTTTAAATTGTTTTTATTAGTCGATTTGTGTTGGGATACAGTATATTTATAATTAATTTTTCTAATAAATTATATTTATGGATGATCCATTTTCAATATAGCATAAAGACATAAGTAAAAAAAATATTGGCTACCGCCTGCCGGTACTGTACTTGAATCCAATCCAGCGGTCCAATTTGTAAATGGGCATTTACTGGACATCCGGTCCAATTTGTATGGGCTCACTTATTAGCTCTTCTTTTTCACAATTTTTTTTTTTTTTTATAAATTATAAATTAATATTTTGATAAAAAAAAATATTTTTTAAGTAAATTAATACCTTCACTCAAATATATTTAAGTAAATTTATTATCAATAATACTACTTTTGTCCAAATGATGTGGCATCCTTGATTTCTTTGTATTAGAATTGCATGATTGAAATTATAATAATACTATACAATCCAAAAAATTAACCTAAAATTCAACTCAAATAAGCTGGCAAATGAGTTGTCATCACCACACAAATCATTGGGAGATGTGGTGAATGATATGGTAACTGACTAACTGGTAAGGACAAATCACATACCACACAAATTTAAAGGATGTTACATTATTTTAGTTCCAAATTTAAACAAAGTAGCATTACTCATTTATTATATATGGTTGTCAAAAAATTGCACATGTCTTTCAACTTGTAAGAGATCTTGGGTATGAGTTTTATTAAAATTCTAACATATAAATGTAATGTTTGGCTACCACAATCGTTTAATTTATATATATATATATATATATTAATGCAACGATTACAAAAATAAAGTTGTCGATTTAGAATAGATACGGATAGCAACAATGTCTGTATAAATATCCCGCACATTCGATGTAATTAAAATAAAATAAAAATTAATATTTAACGATTGTATTATAATTCATCTATGAAACATTATTAATTCCAAGATAAAATTATCATACGATGACTTTCATATATATATATTAGTCTTTCTACTGTTAGTTCGTTCTGATATAAAATATATCAGAACGAAAAATGTGGATCATAGATTATGGAGAAATTTTAACAAGTGCATACACTTTGAGTCAAAGTATGTAAATCTAATGATTCATATTCTTCGTCTTAATATAAAATATATCAGGACCAACTGACAATAGAAAAATTAATATATATATATATTCAAGTCAGTCCGCATTGATATAATTTACATCAGTATGTTGCATGTGGACCATCAGGGACAGAGGGAGTATAGGATGAGGGGGCCACTGCCCCCCTGAAGTTTTAAAAATTTACAAGTTTATCTATATTTTAATTTTTATTATACCCTTAATTTTTTAGTTTTTATATTTATACCCCTGATTTTTATTTTCTAGTTTTTCTATATATGAGAAATCTAATATTTTTCCATCAAATAAAAAAAATATATATCATTGATTCTATATATAGTATTTCTTTTGATGTATCTTAAATATAAATGAAAATTGAATCATAACATATATGTTGTATCTCAACTAATATTATTTTCTCATTCAAATAATTTTGTTCTCTCTTATAATCTTACTTATCTCACTCACCCTTATACCATATTATATTTTGTAATATAATTAAAACATGTCAACCGAACATATACATATATTACACAAGATAAGGTTATGTGTTCGAGTCTATTCCACTCCCCATACCCCGGATTATTACAATATTTCAAAAACATGTACATATATTCATGTTTAACTGTTATGATATTTTATCAAACAAACTTTTATAATTTTTAAAAATAAAAATAGTTTTTGGATGTTAGAAAAATACTAGGAATACAATTTAAATTTTAATTAGTTTTCTAACACCTAGACACTATTATAGAATCATGAATAAATGCCCATAAGGTTTTCCTATATTTTTTTAGAGTAATTTTTAGACATTCTAACTCTAACAATTAACTTATATTCCAACTGCTAATGTGTCAATTGTCAAATGAATGCAAATTAACGGTATTTTTTATATTAAGTTTTCTTTAACATACGCTCTAAAATATATGATATAACTCAATATATTACGATGCCCCCTCTGGAAACCATTTTTGGCTCCGTCCCTGTGGACCACTAGATTTGCATGCTTTGACTATAGTGAGTATGCACTTGTCAGTGTGCTTCTTCATAATCAGTGGCCCACAAGCAATGCACTGATGAAGTTATATCAATACGTACTGACTAGAACGAGACTATATATATATATATATATATATATATATATAATGAGGTTGGTTCAATGGTAAGAATCCTCACACCCATACCACGAGGTTATGGGTTCGAATCGCTCCCCCCTCCCCCTAAAACCCCGAATTATTGTAATATTTCACGATATATATTATACGAGTATGACCGCAATCTTCTAATAAATTTAACAGTATAAATTATATTTGAGATTTATTGTAAAGTTTTTATTTATTTATTTATTTATTTATTGCAGATATATTATAAAGTTGAAAATATATGTTTATTGCAGATAATATTTCAATAGGTTATAACAAATTAACAGTTTTCAGAGTAAATCCGAAGTGTTTTTTTTTTTCCTCATGTTAACAGATCCTGTGAAGCTTTCAGCTCACGAGTCTAATCAAAGTGGTATTTTATTGGAATATCCGTGATGCTTTTTTTTTTCCTCGCAAAATAAGAAATAGAAAAGTGAAAAGAAAATGTTGACGTTAAACCTACATTTTGATACAATCCAAAATCCAGGTCAAGTCAAAATAATAATAATAATAATAATAATAATAATAATAGTAGGATTAATATTAAAAACTATCCCTGACCTTTCAATAATTATTGAATATGTAGACCAAAATGCGTTTATTTCAAAAACCTTCCCTCAAATTAACGCCGTTCACATTCTGTTAAATTGACTTTTGTTTGACCTTGTAAAAGACTTTTATGCCCTTTAAGAAATCTCTCTAAAACAAAAACTAAGAAATTTCACTCAAAAAAAAAAAAATGTATTATCAATTTAGTCTCTAAGTTTTGATGAAACATCAAAATTTTAAATGTGTTTGTTTTTCACTTTTTCTACAACCCGTGTCCCTTACTTTTCAGAAATGCATCAAATAGGTCCTTATGTTAGTCAACCATTAGTCTAACATAATGGTTCCGAGGTAGTTTAGTCTTTAAACTAGAATATGACATGTGTCAACCCAAAAAAAGAAAAAAAAATTTATATATATATATATATAGAAATTTAAAAGAATTCAAGAAAAACAAAAGGTTGAAAAAAAAGAAGAAGAAAATTTGATAGATGAAAACCATTGCCTCCCACGCCGTCCATCTCCATTGTTGCATCCCCTCGTCTACCTCCATTGTCAAACAAAACCACCAAAATCAAACAAATACCACAATAGTCAAACATTACTACCAAATATAAAGCAATAACAAAATCAAACCAAGCAACAAGATGTAAATGATTTGGGGTTGAATTAACTATTCTTTTATTTTTCAATCTGCAGATTTCAACTTAAATTAAATATCAATCTTTTGTCAATGAAAATCAGAACAATAAATCCTCTGGAGATCCCGAGCAATTAATTCAACCTTGAAGATTTTGAAACTTAATTCAATCTTGTAGAACAATTAATTCAACCTCTTTGATTTGGGGTTGAAATATGTTGATTCGACCTCGAGAATCTTCCTCGAACCGATCGACTGCCTCCCAAACTCCATGCTTCTCCAGTTATTTTGTTCTTCAACAAGATCGGCGACGTCAACACCTTCGGCCGACGTTCCGTTGTTTCCCATCACTTTAACTCATAGGTCTCATGGTTGCAAACATGGTCATTTGTGTAGATTGTGTCATCTCTAATGGCCAAAAACACGATCGTTTTCCCTTGCATCCATTTGTGTTTTATGTTTCTAGATTATTTTTTTTATAATTATGTTTTTAAACTTAACCGTCCATCTCACTTTCTTTTTTTCTTTTAATTTTTGTCTTTAACTTTTTTAATCTTTATATCTCCACTGTCCATCTCTAAAATGTAATAAGTTTCATCTTCTCATAAAAAATGAAAACCTCAACACAAAATCCATCCACATCAATACTATGCAGCACCATATACACAACAAAAAAACCCAAATCCTTAAAAAAAAAAATTCAAAATAAAAAACAAAACACTCGGCTAGTCGGCGGCCAGTGTTCTAGCACCATCATCGGCTGCATCCAGTTTCTATATGTTAGCTGACGAAGGTCTAGATCGTCGACGAAAGTGGAGGAACTAGGTCTTCTCCACACTGGTGGAGGAGATTCGCGCCTCCTTTAGGCTATCACCAACGTGGAGAAGATCCACGTCTCTTCCAACGACTTTTCCTCTTACCGGCGTACACTTCCACTGCCTTTTGAGGTGGCAGAGGGGAGAGAGAAAGGAGAGAGACAAATTAGATTAGAGAGGGAGAGAGTGTTGACCGGTGAGAGAAAGAAGAAAAAGATGAGGTTTTTTTTTTTTTTTTTTTTTTGTTTTTGTTTTTTTTGTTTTTACTTTTTGTTTGCTCGTTATGGATATGAGAATGTACAACTTTACCCTTCCTACACTAACAGAATCCCACGTTTGGTGACATTTGGGGATATGGGCTTATTAGTCCCACCAGCAAAATAATCCCATAACTGTGGGATAAAATATACCCACCTCCCACCCAATCTCTATTTGTCCTAGGACTATTTACCATGTGGACCCCACTCATTTAATTAATTCTCATCACTTTCTTTTCCAACGTTTCCTCTCTCTCTCTGAAACCAAACCCAAATTTCTTCAAGACTTTAACCTTTCCTCTCTCTCTTTCTTCAACCTTTCCTCTCACCAAATCTTGGATTTTTTTTTTTATTTCTTAACTTTTTTTTTTTTTTTTTTTGAGATTGAAAGAGAGATTGTTGTTGTTGAAGTTGGCCATGGAGAGATTGAAAGAAACTGTTGTTGAAATGGATTTTGAAGTTGGCCGTGGATTATTGTTTTTGGCTATCACATAAATGATTTATCATCATCTCATTTACACAACCACCCATCTCTTCATCATCTACACCACCACCACCACCAAACCCTAGATTTTTTTTTTTCTTCCATCATCATCTCCAAACATCATTCAACAAACAAACCCAGATCTTCAAGACCATCGCCGCCGCCACCCTAAGCGAACCTAAAAACACCATCACCACCGCCAAGCGAACCCAGAATATGGATACCGGAACTGCTGCTATGGCGAATAAAGTTGGAACTGTTGTCACCAGTAGCCATCTTCGTCAGCGGAAACCGATCCATCCCAACTGAATTGATTGCTCCATAATCCATCTCAGAAACCAAATTCAAATGCTGAGATTGGTTCTGAGTTGTTCCCACTTGCATTTGATATATATATATAAAAAATTAGCGATTGAGCTGCCTTTATTGGTGTTGATGTTGATGATCATGAAGATGGTGGGGGTGGTGTTGAGATCGGTGATGTTGAAGATCTGACTAAAATTGGTTTTGGTTCTGTTGAATTTGGAGTGGGTGAGTAGTGATTAGTGAATGTGCAAGATTTGAGATTTGGGTTTTAACTATTTAATTGAATTATAGCTATTTAATTTTTGTAAAAAAAAATTATTATCCAATTTTAAAATATTACCAAATTAAAAAGGTTAATATATTTTCTTTTAAAAAAATTATTATAATTAGTTCAATCCAGGGACGGAGCCAGGATTATATTCCAGGGGGAGCACCGTGAAATAATGGGTTGGATCGACATATATCTTAGAAGTTGTATTAAACTAAACATTAAATAAAAAATATTGTTATTTATATTTTAAAACATTAATTTTTATTAATTATTTAAAATGAATAATAATTTTTTATTGAGATAAATTATCTTAATTTGTGCATTTATGAAAAACATTTAAAATGATCTTTTTAATTTTTTTTAATTTTTGTAATATTACATAAATTCGGGGCTTTTTTTTGGAAGAGGGGGAGGACTCGTACCCACGACTTCAAAGCGTAAATGTGAGGGATATACCACCAAACCAACCTCATCTTGTCAATTTAAAATGATCCGTGAATATGATGAAAACATAATAAAATTAAGAAAAATGCTAGATATTTCAACTCATATATATCTCAACTTGTAACTTATACAATTTAATTCATACAAATATGACGAGTGAAATAAATCATAATTAATATGTACATATCCATTTGTCAATCGACACACAATTAGTTGGGGATATCTAGCATTACTCTAAAAATAATATAGACTAAAATTTTTAGTTATTAATTCAAGATTCAATAATATTGTTTAAGAGTTAGAAAATAAATTGAAATTTAAACTATACCTCTAATATTTTTCTAATATCCAAAAACTATTCTAATAGTATATTTAGGATCAAATATATTCTCCACATGATTAAGAGAAAATAATTAACATTGTAATTTATAAAAGGATTAGAAAATTTAAATAAGAAATAAGGGTAAAAACATAAAAATCCTAAAACTTAGGGGAAAATTTTATAAAATTGGAAAACTTTAGGGTGGGGGGGGCCTCTCGTCATTACGTGGCTCCGTCCCTGGTCCAATCCCATATTTCACAAAACAAAACATGGTATTAATCCAGTCTAGTCCAGTCCAGTCCAGTCCAATCCAATCCCATCTAATCCCAGTCCCATGTCAATCCAATCCCATCTAATCCCAGTCCCATCTCAATCCAATCCAATCCCATGAAATAGTCCAATTCAATCCCGCGCACCAAACGGGGCCTAAACGCCATCAAAGTCCAGGGGAGGTTTTGAAATAAACTCATTTTAGTATACACATCCAATAATAGTTGAAATATTAGGGTCCATAAAAATAATATCCAGAAGAGGTAGTGATCAGACACGGTCGACCACAAAGTTGTAGCACATCCCTAACGTTGAATTAACAGGTTTCATCATCTAAAAGCACCTAACAACGTCATCATACAGATAATATTGACACGTTATTGGTCAAATCTGTCCCCGATCACACCGGATTAGCAATCCAAGTCTATAAAACATATCATTTGAGGGTTTATTGGAGACCGCACAAACACTAACAAAAAATCAATCTCTCTCTAGAAATTTCTCAATTTACAGCCGCTTCTATTATAATCATCAATCATGCCTCGCCGTAGCTCAGGAGGTCAGTTTCCGTACAGATCTATGCATTTTTGCATTTCAATATCGATTTTGTTTCTATTTCGATATGGAATTTTTTTTGGCTGACAAAAAAATTTAGGGCTTTTTTATTTTTATTTTTATTTTTATTTTTATAAATTTTTAAAAAAAGTGCGCTGGTTTAAACCAGTCGTGGGAAATCTGGGTCTTTGTTTGTTTGATCTATTTGTTTATTGTTTGGAATGAATTAATATTGAATTTAAGTTTGTGTATTTCTAGGGTTTAGAATTAAAAGTATTCTGCGTTTTAGGATTTAGTACTTTGTATGTTAAATACATGTCAATCATCATGTTGATAAGCGTTATTTGTTGATTTTAGGCATGGTTTTGTGTGTGTGTGTGAATATTTTCGGTGGTTGCTATATAACTATTTAGGAGGCTGTGTTATTCGAGCTATTGGATGTGGTTTTGGTGGTTTGTGTTGGATGTCTAGGTGCTGGATGGGTATTAGCTTCCATGAATTTGCTTAATTTATATGCTGGAGAATACTGAGATTCAACCATGATTTTGCCAATTTTGTTTTTCTCTTTTGATGAAACTTGTTTAACAATGGGTTTGATGTTTTTGCAAGACACAACCCAAGAGTGATATAGTTGATGCTATGAAGATTAATTAATGATGGCAGAATGATATGCTCTTTTGATGATTTGAAATTTTGTAATTATTCTATAAGAGCAAAGCATGTACATTAGCCTTCAAATTAAAACCCAATTCCCAATTCTTCTTATTTTTTTTTATATATAATGATTTGCTTTGCAAACCTTGATTGTGAAAAATGTTTATGGGACACACTATATTTGAAGGTGGCTTAGGTTGTTGCTGTAGATGAATAATTATTTTATTTTATGCCTTTTTTATGCACTATTTGGTGTTAGGGAATATGACTCTGCTGGTGTTTTTACTTCTTTTGCAGGAAGATCTGCATCTCGCCCAGCACCTCGTCCAGCTTCACGTAGCCCACCCCCACAAAAAGGTAATATTTTTTACATTCTACTTGCTGTAAATAGCTCACAACATTAGGTTTCGGATTAGCTACATCTGTGGATATCAACTGCATGTGATCATATTTGACATTTCCTCAAAACTGTTTGGGAATCTGTTCTAACACCTTGGATTCTTTGTTAATGCAGTTAACCATGCTCCTCCACCAGCTCCAGCTCAAAGCGGCGGAGGTGGATCTTTGCTTGGAGGCATTGGCTCTACCATTGCTCAGGGTATGTGATGAATGATTATCAAATATTGAGCTAGGGTCACCTGAACATTGAGGTTCTCAAGTCACGGTATTTGTTTTTTCCAGTTGCACAAAATCTGAGTTTTTCTTCTTTCCTTGTTGCAGGCATGGCTTTTGGTACCGGAAGTGCAGTGGCACACAGGGCTGTGGATTCTGTGATGGGTCCACGTACTATCCAACATGAAAACGTGGTCTCTGAGGCTGCCTCTGCTGCCCCAGTTTCGGCTGATGCTTGCAATCTTCATTCTAAGGCTTTCCAAGATGTATGCACTTTTCTTCCATCTCTAATTTTGCTTGTTTTTAAATAATCCCTAGAATGGATATTATTTTTTGATTTGATTTATTCTTATAAAATCTATGGGTACAAGCATAGCTGTCAAAGGCAAGCCTAGGCGTAAGCATTGATGATTTTTCATTTATCAATGCTTACTTACTCTTACTACATATTAATTGCATGTTAATAATTATATGAAAACAGTTTATTGAAAGAAAAGTAAAATAAATAATGAAAATATAAGTTTTTTGAAGATAGAGATATATAGTGTGGTGTGAGTGAAAAAAATTTAGAGATGGAATATGGAGGGAATATTCCCTTTTGGGACTCTCATAATGTCTCTATCTCTATCTTCAAATTGGAGTCTCAAAAGGGAATATTTCTTTCATATTCCATCTCTAACGTTTTTTCACTCCCGCCACACTTTTTATCTCTATCTTCAAAAAACTTATGTTTTCATTATTATTATTTTTTACTTTCAATAAATTTTCATATAATTAAAGTTATGCAAATATTATAACTTGGTGAGAATAAGTAAGCATTGATAAATGAAAAATTATTAATAAATATATTCAATATTAGTCTCCTTTTAAAGATCTAGAAGAGATCTTTTTAATGGTATCAATGTTAAATATTTGTTTATACTATGGACATGAGGGCAAAAATGGAATATGAAGTAAATTTAGACTCTCAAATTATGATTGGAGACAAAAGCAAACAATCTCTAAATTAAAATCTTGGAGTTATACATTTAGCATACGGTGGGACTCTATTTTGCAGTCAATACTCCATTTAAGCACATGGTGGGAGATGCTCAATAATGATTCTTAGTGGTGTTGACCTCAAGCATCATTGGGATGGAGGTTCAATGCTTATGGAAAGTTGCTAAATATTTAGGTCCTGTATTTTGAGTGGAGGTTACAGAAGTGGAATTAGTGATGCTTTTTGGCTGAGTATGGTTAACCAAATTTCCTTTCGTTGGTGACTTGGTGTCAGATGCGTTGTTTCAATGCTGTGACCAACCTGCTTGTTCTTTGTTTTCTTACATAAAATACTGCTTGAATTCTTTTAAGTTTCAAATTTGTCCCTAAAATTGATTTTGTATATTTCTGTGGTTTTCTTGTAGTGCATTAGCAGCTTCGGAAGTGACATCAGCAAGTGTCAGTTCTACATGGATATGCTTGAAGCGTGCAAGAAGAATTCTGGCTCTATGATAGGTGCATAAGTGCTGTCCCTTTGCTTTTCCATCCAATGGATTATCAGCTTAGAACTTTCTTCTAATCTTTTGATGATGATGAAGCTGCAATCCTATTATAGACGAGGATTTACATTAATAATTTTATGGCAAACCATTGGACCTTGATATTGTTATTGAAACGATTATTTTTCTATCTCTATCCCGATATGTCTGTCATAATGTGATTGCAATTGTCAGTGTTTTTTGGATGAATTAATTGCAAATGAATTGTGCTACTTTGCTTCTGTTTATTGTGATTTGGGTATTCTAAATATTTGAATCACTATTATGATAATTTTAAATCATTCTTTTAGTGGATATATTTTATTTTATATCGTGTCAGTTGAGTCTTTTTTCATAATTACTGTTACGTGCATATTTATAATGGGTTGTTATTTCAATGGAGTTTTTGCATAATATGTAGAAAGATGTTCACCCTATTGAAGTATTGAAGCCATTTCTTATATGACTGGAAGATCATCTGTGCTCACATGTGATGTTCATCAGAGTCTGAACATCACATGTGAGCAGTGTCCATTTCACATAAGTTTTTCTGGAAAGGTTTTACAACAAAATGGTTTACTCTTATACATTTTTCTGATCAACACACTTACTTTTCTCTATGCTCTATAAATTAATGTCAGGCATGTCAACTTCATTTTATTAATTTTTAGTATCAAATTGATTTTATTTTGAATCTTTATTTTTCCCCTTGTCAATTAATGTGACTTTGATGAGATCCATCAAGTGATAAAATATCTTAATTGACTCCTAAAATCACTTGATTCAAGAAGTGAAAATTTTCCATTTTTCATCATACATTTCTGATGTATATATTTTCTTCTTATGCATACTTTTGAATTAAGGAAGGCAAAACCTGATGAAAAAGTACATGATCACTTTTTAATCTTTTTATATGAAAGATTATTTGTAAAATCAACTAACTCATTAATCATCTTAAAATTAAAATTTTGAAATTTATTAATAACTAAATAATTTTGTCTTAAAATTTATAAAATTATTTACTTTTAATTGTTGTAATATTTTCAATTGTATTAAGTGAGATTATATTATGTATAAAATTAAAGAAATATTGGCTAGGTATAAAATTAAAATATTAATCTCTTTTAATGGTTTTGGTGTTCATTTTTTTGGACGATGGCTAGACAAGAGCAAACAGAAAGACAACCAAAGCAATTGGGCCTATACAGGCAAATCCAATTGTACAGCTCTTCTGACACATGGAGGAAAATCTTCCATCCAGAAAAGGTCATCATCTTTCGTAAGAGCAAACTTGGCTAAGCCATGAGTGACATTATTCGCCGCCCTAGGAACATGACTAACTGAAATTATACTAAGACTGGAAATGAGAGAAGAAATCTCCATCAATATATTACCACTGGCTGAGTCACGATGACTTCCCTCATTAATCCAGTTAACCGCCCACTGCTGCGTCCGACTCGAGAACACAAGGTTTGAGTCCACACTCACTGCTGAACACCAATACCCTATATATCGCCATTATCTCTGCCAAATTCGCGTCGAAACAGCCAGCCATACTCAGAGAGCAAGAGGCAAGAACGAAACCAGAAAAATCCCTTATAACAATACCAAGACCAATAACACCATCCACCTTGTTCACTGCTGCATCACAATTAATTTTGAAGCATACCTGATCCGGCGGCCTCAATCACTTTATTTTATTTAAAAGAGAATGTTTCTCTGGAATTTAAAACTTAAAAAGATAATTTAAGGCGTATTAAATTTAAAAATCAAAGTGTCAGAGTTGGAATCCAATGCGAATACCATCCCACATCGACAGTTCAGAAACACAAAGCACGCTTTATAAGCCTACGGGTGCTGCTTACATATCACGACCTTACTTGAACAGGATCTGTTCTATAGGCTCGTACCTCTGTATCCTTGAGTTCTAAAGAGACAGGATATCAAGTCTGGTGGATGAATCATGACCGTGTGATCAGAGCGTGATTATTGGTCTCACCCATCTTTGGATGAGTGGTTCCGCAGAGGATCGTTCCCAGCCAGGTTCCCTGCTGGGTTGGTCACACGGTTGTCTGACAGACTCCCAACCCCCCCCTTTTTTTTTTTAATCAAATGTATTATTCTTTATTCTTGTAAATAAAACTAAAAAATAAAGTGAAGAATTTTTAATTCTATTTAAAGATAATAATAGAAAAATAGATTTTCTTCTTATAATTCAATTTTATCTATATGATAATCATTTTCTAAAAATTATAAAAAAATTTAAAACACTTTATTTTTTATAAAATTATCTATTTTATCTTTTGACACTCAATTTTAATATTATCCATTATTACTTTCGGCAAATTCTTAATACATCTCATTCCAATGCACCGAAACTAAAAATTGATGTTTTATCCTTAATGTTGTACACTCTGGTGAATTATTATGTTAGAATATTGATGCATTTTAAAACAATAATTAGCTAAAAACACATACAATGCATCAGAATTCCTAGAATTCTAGAGAAAAAAAAAAAAAAAACTCTTAATGTTTTATCCATATTGCAATGCACTTGCAATCCCTTCAATTGAATTACTATGTTAGAATTTTAATGTATAGTAAAAAGGATAATTAACTGATGGTATGTTTGTTGGTTGCATGGGAAGGGATTAAAATAATCCCATGCAACCAACTTATCCCACATTGGTGGGTACTAATTAGTCCCACCACTTTATATATTTGTTTTTTCTCTTTTCAAGTTATTTTATTTTTTATGTAATTAAAATATAAATATATTCTAATAACTAATAAAATATTTTATTTTAAACATTTTAAAAATAATAATTTTCAATATTAACAAATAAAAATAAATATTATTTTGTTTAAAAATTGATTTTAAATATTTAAATTATTTTTAAATAAATATTTTTTTTTTCAAAATTTAATTTAAATAATTATTTTAACCAATCAAATTCTATATAACCATTTTATCCCAGTGATGTGGGGTTATTTAGTTCCATGTTTTTAATAAAAGAAATTCTTCTTCTTTTATTTTGTAATTTAATTATAAAATTTTATATTGATTTAATATATCTTATTATAATATTTGAAAATATTTTTAAAATATTAAATATTAATTAAAAAATCATTTTCTTTAATATTAATTTTAAATCTTTTATTTATTTAAAAAAATTAAATTATTTATTTATTTAAAAATTATTTAATTTAATTTTATATTAATCAATTTCACATTGTATTAAATATATAATAAAATTATTTGTTTATCCAATCTCATACCATACAAAACAAGAGATATGATTATTTTAATCTAATCCCATACAGCACCAAACACATCACAACACTAAATTTAGTCCAGTCCAATCCAATCCAACCAAATTTCATTAAAATAATCATATCCTTTCTTGCGCACCAAACGAGCCCTGAAGGTAGTACATAACGTCAAAATTTTATATTCAAAATGTTTAGAATCTTATTTTTTGTGTTATGTAAAAATATAAAGATACAACATGTTTCGAAGTTAATTTTAGAATTCAAAAATAAAAACGCCAGTCAAAAACTGGCCATTTAGCTTATGGTGATTAGGCAATATTAATATATATATATGTATATATCAATAACAAAAACATCAATCGGCGTTAGGGTTCAAAAATTTTCTAGCATTTTTTACTCCCCTACTTTTAAAACTAGCACCAGCTTAATAACTTAAGTTTTAATAGCACCTAAATGTGTTTATGACAAAAATACTATTAAAACACAATCACAAAAATAAGTCTCATGTTTTTTTTTTCAAGACTTATTTTGGTATTTTCAAGTCTTATTTTGTATTTTAGAGACTTATTTGAGTATTTCTTAGACTTATTTTATATTTTCAAGACTTATTTTGTATTTCTGAGACTTAAGGGCCGTTTGTTTTTTTTGTCTGAAGACTGAATAGTTCTGAATTTTTCTAAAGACCGAATAGAGATTGAAATCTGAACTTGAATGACATGTTTTTTTTTTTTTTTCTCATATCTGAATGTATTGTCAACACGCTTGTTTTTTAAAAATAAAATTGTCTGAAAATGAATAATTTTTCATTTATACCCATGTTAAACAATTATACATATAATATGGAATAGAAACAATCCAAAAATAATAATTATATATGAACACATATGATCATGATCTTCCTCTTCCATTACAAACAAATTTCATTTTTACTAAGAAAAGAAAGGTTTTTTTTTTTTTTTCAAAAAATAAAAGAGACAACAGGAAAACTCACACAAAACACTCTAATATATATATATATATATATATATATATATATATATATATAAATACGCTACCCTAATATCATAATAAATATTGATATTAAACACCAATATGAGAAGTGATTATGGTTCTTTTTATTTTAAAGCTATTTAAAATAAGGAATATTAAAATAAAGATTTCTATACCATATATAATTATAATGAAATTGAAAATATGTTATATATGGAGGATAGTATCAGAAGAAAAGATTTTGGATTGCATTTAATGCAATTCAGTGATTTACAATTAAGTGAAAATTCAGGATTTTTTACTTTTTATTTTAAGTTGTTTTTTGGTATTTTTAAGTTGTTTGACCACTTAAAAAAACAAACAAAACAACTTAATAATTATGATTCAGACCCATTAAGTTTTAAGTGAAAAAAACAACCGACGCCTTACTTATTAATTTCAGAGACTTATTAGGCAATTTTGTAAATTCCGAGACTTATTGGGCAAAATACAAAATTTTCTATTTTTTTTTTTCATTTTCTTCATCGACCTCCATTTCGGTTGACCTCCAATGGAGGTCTTTGACTTCCATTAGTAGTTTGTTCCACCTCAATTGATTGAGGATCTCCATTGGCCCTCCATCAATGGTGGTTTTTGATTGATTGAGGATCCCCCAAAATGGCATCATACCACACTCTAATTTTTATTAATTTTTTTATTGTTTGTTTTTCAAATCAAAGTTATATTTTATTTTTAAAAAAAAGTTTGAATATAAAATTTGTTTGACCTGCTTATAATTTACTGATTTTATAAATAGACCAGAGGGCTATTTCAAATCAAATTTATAATTTTTTTTTATAAAAAGTTTCATATCTCTAGGTGTGTGTCTGAATATAAAATTTATTTTTGGGAGGTTATAATTTTTTGGATTTAATATGAATACCACAAAGCTTTAGTGTGTGTAAGAATAAAAATTTTTGTTTGGTCTGCTTATAATTTAATGGTTTTTTTTTTTTTTTTTTTAAATTAAATAAACCATACGGCTATTTCAAATATTCAAATTGGAAAAAGTTTCATATTTCTAGGTAGGCAAACTAATAAAACAAAAATATATTGAGTTATTTGACTTCTCCCAATTAACAAACAACAAGCTTGTCTATATAATCATCATCACCATCACTATAAGAAAGATCAAGAAGCTCATCATGACCTTTAAAGGCAATCAAGTTGTGTTGCTCTCAAAGGTGGAAATCAATGAGAAATGGCCCAGCTGCCCAGTAATATATTCGTAGAGAATTTTTTTTTTTTTTTTTTAAATTGTGGTTCAAATCATGTGCTTCATTTGCTACACAATTACCGTACTAAAAATTCATTCACTCACGATCTCATAACGTGGCAGTCACATATAAGATTTTCTCCTTGTTTATGGTTTGGATCAGGCCCACAGATAGAATAAATAGTTAGATAAACTGGTTGAAAAATTAAAATTACTGAGAAGATTTATTTTAGTAGAAAGGGAAAGTTTCTCTGGAATTTAAAACTTAAAAAATTATTTTAAGGCGTATTAAACATGGTTGTTACTTGGTTAGTGTCAGAGTTGGAATCCAATACGAATAGCATCCCACATCGACGGTTCAGAGACACAAAGCACGCTTTATAATACCAGAGGTGCTGTTTACATAACACGACCTTACTTGAACAGGATCTGTTCTATAGGCTCGTACCTCTGTATCCTTGAGTTCTAAGGAGACAGGATATCAAGTCTGGTGGATGAATCATGACCGTGTGATTAGAGCGTGATTATTGGTCTCACCCATCTTCGGATGTGTGGTGCCGCAGAGGATCGTTCTCAGTCAGGTTCCCTGGCTGGGTTGGTCACACGGTTGTCTGACAGACTCCCAAACCCCTTTTTTTTTAATTTTTTTTTTATATCAGAACAAATATCAACTCTTTTATTCAATACAAAGTACAAAAGTGTAGTTCCTAATTTTTTTCTTGAAAATAAAACTTAAAAATAAATTGAACAATGTTTAATTAGATTTTAAGATTTAAAAATTATAACATTTTTTTTTTTTGAAGCTGAATTATAACAATTTTGTAAAAGAAGAAAAAAAAAAAAGGCAAAAGTATTATGGTATTATAAGGTCTCATTTATTTTTAGAAAATAAAAAATGGATTGGATACAAACAAAAATAAAAAATCGAACTAATTCCCTAATTTTGTTCCATATGATTTTAAAAAAGTTTAATTTTTAAACAAAGTTTTATGACACTGTTTCTATTAGTAATTTTAATATTAGGTTATTCAACTGATTCTGATTCTGATTCTATTAACAAACCATTTAATATTTTCTTTTTCACTAATACTAGAACAATTTTGTAAAAGAAGAAAAAAAAAAAAAAAAAAAAAAGGCAAAAGTATTATGGTATTATAAGGTCATTTATTTTTAGAAAATAAAAAATGTAACTAATTCTCCAATTTTGTTACATATTGATTTTAAAAAAATAGTTTTTAAATGAAGTTTTATGACACTGTTTCTATTAGTATTTTTTTTTTTGAAAGAAAGCAATATCATTCCAAGCAAACACGGATTACAGATGGTCTGGGCGATCGCCCAAAACAACCGGAGCCACACAATGTTGAACCTCCTCCATCCAAAACAAGGACTCCCTTACTAAAAGGTCTAATTTAAGCTAAGCTATAAGCAGCCATATTAGATCTCCTAAAAATAACCTTACAATCTGGATGACAATCCAAGAAGAAAGTGATATCCTTAAGGACGGTCCCAATATCAAAGAGAGGAACACCGTCTGCCTTGAGAGGAACACTATTAGTATTTTTAATATTAGGTTACTCAATTGATTCTCATTCTATTAAGTATTAACAAACCATTTAACATTTTTTTTTTTTTCACTAATATTAGATAACCCAAAAAATTAGACAAAAACCAATCAAATGATATGGCATTTGGTTTAATCAAATGATGTGGCATTTGGTTTATTCATTAACCACAGCAATTTATTTGGTAATGACAACTCATTTATTACATCATTTGGTTAATTTTTTTATTATATTCTTAAGATTTAAGACCCACCCTTAAGTATTAGCTTAGAGAGGTTATTGATTTGAATGGTTTTACCTTGTAAAATGTTATTTTGTTTTATAAAACATGTAAAAGTTGGTTTTCTTGTTTAGGGAAGGTTTATTTTCGGGATTCAGTTGTTTAGTCGGTATTCTTTTTTAGGGAAAGTTTTTTTTTTTTTTTTTTTTTTCTTCACGATTCATTGTTCAAGAAAAATTTGTTAGAGAAGTTTCATGCTCAAATGTTAAATTTAGTTGAAACATTTTGGCTACAACAAGTATGTGATCATAATAACTTTTTAAGGACAATTCAAAAGATGAAAGATGAAGTTAAAAATATTAAACATCGTGGCCTTTTGCAAACTAGTTTCTTGAAGTACTTTTCTAGTTCTTGAATATTATGTAATATATTTTGTACTTTTATGAAATTATTAATTTATGCGATAGTTAGGACCAAAATTTTACACTATGTTTCAAAAAGAAATTATTAATTATTATGATAAAGGGGTTTATTAATTTTTTACACCAACCCAAGTCGGGATCGAGATTTTTTTATTAATATAGGGAGATTATTAATTTATAGGAGATTAATTTACAATGGTTCTACTGTACTATTATTTATTTTACCTTCAATCTAAAAAAATTATTTTAATAAAAACTTAATTCTCAATAAAGATTATTTAAATGGACACTTCTCTAAAAACAATGGACAAAAAAAATTCTAAAAAGTAAAAACACTTGCATATAAAGTTTTTGTTTTTTGTTTTTTTTTTTTTGTTTTTTTTGGAAATAATAAATTTTTAGTTTTATATCAGAAACTTTTTATCTTTTATGAGCCCTAACCCTTCAGTTTTATAGAACTTGATTTTTCTAAATTTAGAAATTAAAAAAGAAATATATTTTTACAGATTTGTTTGTCTTTTAACATAATCATATAAAAAATATATTTGATATTAACCCAGAAATTATTTTCATTCTATAACTAACTACTATTGAGAAAATTTAAATAAAATAAAATCCACACCACATAATAATCAGATATCATAAACCAGAATTAAACATTTTGAATGGCCAAAACCTTTAATTTACTATCATAATTGAAATAGAGAGGTCCACAATTACCGTACTAAAAAAGTAAAAAACACAAGCCAAAGCCGATGCAGCAGCTCTTTGTCTTATGTCTCCTCTAACTTTACAATTCCTTGCCCTTTTCTTTTCTTTTTTATAAATTAGAAGCATATTATGATCATAATTCATAGTCTACCCTTGAGAAAGCTGGTGCACAACTTCTTCCATGCCTCCCTATCTGGCTCCATTTCCTCCAACTTTGCTTTTGCCTCCTCAGCCAGAGAATCCTGCAAACAAAAAATATACACACATCAATCAATGAATTTGAACGGTCTGAAATGTGTTGTTGCACCATTTGAATCATATATCTCAGCGGTCATTACCACGAGGTAATTGCGTTTAACACAGCGGTCAATGATGCTAAGGAGAATGTCTTTCGTGTACTCAGGGTGACCTTGGATGCCCATAATATGGTCCCCGTACTTAAACATCTCGATCCCAGTCTGATCGGACCACGCTATCTTCTCTGCTTTAGATGGAAGTTCTACTATCTATTGATCAACAATAACATAAAATCGTCAATTTGGAATTTTATGATTTGGTGTTAACCCGTTTTATATTGCAAGAAACTAACTAACCTCATCTCTGTGAATTTCAATCACATTGAGAACAGCTGGGATTTTAAGAGATGAGTAAAGCTTCGATGATGATGACAACAAATGAACAGCTGTGACACCAATATCCCACCCTTTGATGGATCGGCCTGTCTTTCCTCCCAATGCACGAGCCAGTATCTGTTCACATATTTCTCATACACTCGCTCAATTTTTCATGTACATGTGAAATCATAATGACAAACAAAGATATAAATGACAAAGCCATATTTATAACCTACAATAAATAGGACACATGGACCACCTTTTTTTTCTAGTGTGTGGTTGTGGTTTAAGTTTATTGTCAATTCAATATCAAGAGTGACGGGGTGTGTCTGAGTCACACAACATTTATTTTATCTTCAAAATAAAGTCTTAAGAGGTGTATCACCATCGATTGTCAGCACTAAAAAAAAAAAATAACATTTGAGAACAAAAAAAACCCACTTGGAAGTGCTTTTTGTAAAAATATTTATACAAAAGTAGTTTCAACGAAAAGGATTTCTTGTGAAATCACTTTCAAATACACCTGCTAGTGATAATGCTATATAATATGTGCATCGTAGAGTTTGACATCCTAATTATAGTATAACCACAACCGACGTAAATATAATTATCGATCACTAACATAAAAAAGCTTTAATGTTGCTTTAGACACTTTATATTAACAACCCAAAAGAAAACAACAAAGGGTTACACATTATTCCATGAGTTTGCGGCAATTCTCTCGCCAACGATTATTTCCTTATCTGCCAACCAACATAACTTAGTTATACGTATATAAATAATAATTAATTCTTTCACTATGACCAATTATATCAACCTTTGATTGCTAACTTTTGTTTGTTTCACAAATTAATTTAAACAAGTGTACAACACATGTGCCCGTTTCATGTTGAAGCTAACCTAATCTCATGCTCTCTGTCCAATTGTATAATCCACCACACTCACCTATCCTATCCAATAAAATTAATATATCTTGTAAACGAAAAGCATTTAAAAATGAATTTAAGTATTAACTCAATGACGATTGACGAGTAAATTAAACAAGCAAGTTTGTGAACAAACAATGTGGTGAAGAACATGTATAGCCAAAAAGGGAAGAGTAGCATGTGCAATCAATGTCACACTAAAATCTCAAAGCATATAATAAGTGGGTACACTGGAACCCACCACACAAACTGATCCAACAACTATGTTTTAGCTACAATGTGGGATTAGTTTATATATATTCAATCACCCAATGAACCCCCACAAAATCCAAATCACCTTTAATCTTCTTATCACTTATCACCAACTTTTTCCTAACCATATAATAAATCTTCAAGAAAAAAAGGAAAATCTTAAAGAGACTTTACTTTGAAAGATTTTTTTATAGGATTTTGTTAACATACCAACTAATTAAACAGATAGATTAGTCACATCATTGTCCTCCTTCACATTCTATTTCAAGAAACAAGACAAGTTCTTGACATTGTATTCAATCTGATCCCATACAAATTACCAGAACAAAGAAACATAGCTCCCATACAAGTATGATTGGGGGGGTGAGGAGGGTTGGTCCCACATTTTCTTCCATCAGAGGAAGATTTGAAATTGAAGGGTGGATCAGAAACGGTACAGTTGCAGTACATTAGCAGCAAATGGACCACGCCTGCTATAACTTTTGGGCTTTTTTTATACAAGTTGGCAGTGTTTTCTTTTATTCGTAAATAACAAAACAAAAGATCCAATAATAATAATAATAATAATAACAACAAAACAAAGTGTTTTCTTTTTATGGATGAGAAAAAAAAAATATATATATAAAAATAAAAAAAAAACGTAAATAGTATGTGTTCAAAGCTCTCATTGTCCACGCTAGCTGTGCTGGCCGTAAATAGTGAGAACCACGTCAAGTTTATCGGTCTATTCGGTATCATTAATAAAGTCTTTTTTTTTTATATAATAAATTTCATTCACTATCCTCCAATTTTAATTAATACTAGAAAAACCACTTAGTTTCAAAATTGTACAAAAGAAACTCCTTCATTCAAAGGGGTTGACAAAAATTTTACGAGAAAAGTATGCTAAAATGAATGTCATATAATAAATCATGAGAATTACAATCACTTGATACATCATTATGATAATTTTGAACAAAATGTTTTTAAGTTATCTAACATTACTCTTTTGTCTCTTTGATATGTTCAATGGTCAATTTATGATAATTTTTTAAATTTGAGAGAGAGTTTTTGAAAAATTTAAATTTGGTATAATTTGTTTAATTTTTCCTTTCAAAAAAATAAAAATAAAAAAAGAAGAATTTGTTTAATTTTTAGTCAAACTTTTAAGAAATTGAGTTCACTGTTAGTCAGTTACATTTCGTCATTTTCAAAACAGTTAACTTAAGAGTTTGGATTAATTTCACTTAATTAAATCTAAACCTCTTAATTTGAACAGAAAACAAATTAATTAATAAAAACAAATTGACCATAATACCCTTTATATACATTGACAGCTTTGGGACAGCCTATTCTTTCTCAAATCATAAAACCTCAAAAACAAACAATAAAACCCAAACAAATCCCACACTCATAAAATTCTGACCATTTTCAAAAAACAAAAAAAAAACATAAAATGTGCCAAAAAAAAAAACAAAAATAATTAAAAAAGAAACTACCTGGTGACCAAAACAAAAGCCGAGAACTTTGGTTTTCATTGAATCCAACTTGTTCAAGAGAGCGATCAATTTGCAGATCCAATCATCGTTTCCATGAGCATCACTGCAACTGCCAGAGATCACGTATCCATCGTACGATCCAATCTCGTCGTCATCGGGAAACTCACCGCTGGCCACATGATACAAGTCCCAAGCCTCTCCTTCCTCTGCCAGCATTTTCACGAAAACCCCAAAGTACCCTCCGTATTTCTTCTTCACGTATTCTGAGTCCTCTCCGCACAACAGAAGCGCAAATCTCTTCCCACCCATTATCAAAATGCGTTCGCTTTAGAGAGAAAACGATTTTTTCTCTCTCTTAAAATGGTGGGTTTTAGAGAGAGAGGGAAACAGAGGGTACTCTGGTGTTGTGTTTTTTTTTGTTTTTTTTTTTTTGAAACAGAGATATGGGTTTTAGAGAAGAAGACGATCGAAGGGGTGTATATAAACAAGAGGGGTTGTGAAATGGGACATGGTTGGCAACTTTATTTACGATAATGGTATTAGTTATTTTAATATTCCTAAATTGCCCCTATTTGTTGTGAGATGACTTCGTGTACGTGTACGAAATTGTGAATCTGACTGGAATATTGGTCAGATCGGGAAACATTGTTGGCTTATACCTTAAGTGGACCTATATCTACATTAAACTACATTTATTGTCTTTAATGTATTATTTTATTGCAATAAATAAAATTAATTATTTGGTTTCCCTTTATTTCATGTAGAAATTCCGTTTTAAATTTTTTAATTAGTATAAATTTTAAATTTATTCAACCCACTGATTTTAATTTGGTAAATTATCACTAATTATATTAAATTATATGTGTAACCTTCCAAATATGGAAGAAACCGTTACTCCTTTTGTTTTGTTTTATTTTATTTAATTTTTATTCCTAATTTTGTTTTTGAAATTAAATTCTTTCAATTTTTAAAATTTTATAATAGTTATTTAATATTATTAACTTTATACAATCAATCACTATTTAGTGAGAATTGATACGAAGGTTATGAATTATGATTGAGCACGAGGAAGAGACCAGGGAGAAGCTTATATGGAAAATATTTTATTAAATATTTCAAATTATTAGATATTATATTGAGAGATTTTTTTTTTTTTTTTCTATTCCTTTTACAATGTTACTTAACGGTAATATTGGGATTTTGAAAAAAAAAAATACTAATTATGAGATGTACATATAGTTTTAGAGAGGTATAAATATGTCACTCAAAACAAAAACATATTCACTACTTTAATGGGTAACTCGCAACCGATCCATTTAACCCGTTATATTTAATAATTATTATTTTTTGTAATTAATAATTTGATTTGATTAAAAGAAGAAAAATTATAGAACCGGTACAAAATTAAGAAAATTAAGAAATAAAAAAAAATATTAATACTCAAATATAAACAAGAATAAAATTAGTTCAAATTAAAATATTATTTAAATTAATGGGTCATTGGGTTTTAGTTAGTTTTAAATAAATAAAGAGTAACATTATTCCTACCTCTCAAAAACTGTATGTGTACCCATTTTTGTATATACATCCCATTATAATTTTTTTAAATATGAAATCTTGTAATCACACCTCACACATTACCAAATATACCCTTTTTAAAAAAAAATATAAAATATATCTAAAATATAAGTTTTTTGTTTTGCACCTTTTAATGCCTGTTAGATCTCTTTTTTTTTTAATTTTTTTTTTTAATTTTTTTTTAACATAAAACAAAATAGAAAGGAAAAATGAATAACGTAAAAATAAATAAATAAATAAAAATGCAGACATCTCCATTACTTACGTCTTCATCTTTCCCAAGAATGTTATAAAATACAAAATTAAAAGGGTGAGAGGACTCGCACACTCGCACTCATAAATTTTGGAGGCTATCTTTTTCTAGTCTAAGGATGGAACAGCCTCCTACATCTTTTCTTAGCAGAATGATAATGAGTTTCCCACTTTTTGACTTGGAATTTGTTTTTATTTATTATTTTTAGTTTGATTTAAGTTTTTATTTTTATTTTTTTGTAATAAAAGATTTACTTAGTTAAAAATTCGAAAAAGCAAATAGTTACAAAATTTATTATATTTTTTAATTAAAATACTTAATTTAATTTAAGGGTAATGTTGAAATTTTGAAAAAAATATAAATTTGTGGTGTACATATCATTTTAGAGGGGTGCAAATATCGTCACTTATAAATAAACCCAAACCCGCCAAACTAAAAATATTGTTTTTGGATTTGAATAAGAGTGTCAATATTTGCATCCCTTAAAAACTATATGTACACCCCCAAATTATTATATTTTTGAAAATCCAATAATACCCTTGTGTAAAATTACCAAAAAGACTAAATAATTTGTAAGTACCCCACGAATAATTATTAATTAGTTTCCTACTTTAATTTTCTATGAAAACAAAAAGTTTTCTATTAATGATTAGATATTAACATATATAATTAATAACTTTTTCCATTTTCTTAAACATTCTCTTTTAAATATTAATTTCAAATATATTTTCAATTTCTTTAAAGGAAATACAAATTGATTGCTAAGTATGGAGAATGAATCAAAATCATCCAAAATTGGTTGTGAAAGTTTTGAATTAATTATTATCAGTTTCAAAATCAAAATCTCTTTAGATATTTTTTTGTTATCAATATCGGTTATTCTTCATTTTCATCAAAAACTTTTATACTTTCAAATCAATTGGGACATGACACAAACCTTGCATTCCTACCACTTTCACAAACAAAAAATAGATCCCCAACAAGAAAACCTCAAATTGTAGTGATTTTATGGACATAAAACAATCAATAAGAAATAGAGAGAGTAGTTTGACATGACGAGAGGAAAAAAGAAAGAAAAATAGAGTCTGATTTTATGGAATGAAAACATAAAAGAGAAAAAGTGAAGAAAGAGACAGAACATTGATAGAATTAAAGATGACAATAAAATTTTAAATAGTAATAAAATTGATTAAATAACATAATATAATAGATGTAAGTGGTGTGTACTTGCAAAAACATAATACAATATAATTTAGAAAGGAATATTTTTAGCATTAAGTGGGGTTTATTTACAAATTATAAAATTTTAAAAAAAAATTGATGGGTATAATTACGAAAGGGGTTTACATACAGTTTATAAGGTGTGTCATTATCATCACTCTTTTAATAACTCATTTCACTAAATAAAGTTAAACCCGCAACCGTTTTTTGTGAGTGAGCTGAGTTTGGGTCAAATTAATAAGTTGGGTTTAATTCCGCCATCTAGTGATATAATGTATACTTATTCTTTAAAATACAACATTCAAAAGACTAAAATATAGAGGTAAACAATTAATAAAGGACAGGATGTGATTCGGTGGTTAAACCTCTCACATCCACACCATGAGGTTGTGGGTTCGAGTCCCTCTCCCACCTAAAATATCCCGAATTATTGTAATATTTAAAATTTAAAAAAATTAATAATGAGTATGACTCTTTAACATTTACTAGGATTCAAAAAGCATTCAATAAATGTTAAAAAAAAAAAGAAAAGAAAAGAAGAAGTATTCAATAAATCAAGACTATCTATTGATCTAAGCTCTGTCTAAAAAAATTATCGTTGGTACTGATTTTGTTAAATTTTATGATACGTAGTAGTAAATGCATCCCAATACAACCGCTTCTTAACTTAATTTCGAGAATCGGCTTCCAAGCTCAGTCTGGGCTGTGCTTGGAAGCCGATTCTCGATGGATCCCAGTTGTTGTTGTAATCATGTAATCATATAATTATGTAATCATGTAATCATGTTTTGGATCTGTATTCCAGTTGTTATTATCCTGTTATTGTATTCCTATCAAAAAAAAGAAAAAAAGATTGTGATGTTATTTTTGGACGATCGGTTGTACGAGAAGCTCATTTACTAATAATTGTAATTTCAGACTTTCAGTCGTCTTAATCCTATGATAAGTACTATGCGATATTGTTTTTTTATTTTGAAATATTACAATAATTCAAGATTTAGAAGGGGAGAAATTTGAACCTATAACGTTGTGCTACGGGTGTGAGAGACATACTATTAAACCAAGCTCATATTGTCCTATGCAATATCGCTTATTTTAATTATTTTTCTTCATTCAGACCTATCATTGGTAATTAGTTCATGGGCTAACTTAGCGTTATTTATCGATTCTTTTATATTAATATATATGTTTAGAAGAGTTTCTCCGAATAAATTTTTTCAAAATAGAACTTTTAGATATATAAATTTTGCAAACAAAGTTTTTGACGAAGAGATGTTAATTGTTTGGTTGTCAATTAAAAAAAAACACTTTCCATCAAATAAATTGTGTGGTTGTTTAATTTTGAAAGAAATTTTATATAATTTATTTATTAAAACAGATCAATAAGAATTAGAATTAATATGCTTAGTAAGGTTTTTATATAGAAAAAAGTGTAATGTAATTAATGCATATAAAGAATAAGGATATTTTTAACATTCAAAAAGAGATTATTAGAAAAACATTAAAATTTTAGTTCGGTGGACAAGCTCCTCAAATTTACACACTTCACAACTACTTTTTTATTCCTAAAAAAAAAAATTGTATTAAATGCAAGCAACATAAAAAAGCTGAAAACTATTTTAGCGGGCAGGTAAGGGCCTGTTCGGTAGGTGTGTTTTGCACCGATTGGTTTTCGTATTCCGAAAATGATTTTGAATATATGTTCGATAACTGTTTTTTTTTTTTTTATATAAAAAAAATTTAGTGTTAAAATTGAAAAACACGGAAAACACATTAAACAAGTTTCCGTGTTTTTCATTTTGTTGTTTTTTTTTTTTATATAAAAAAAAATCACCCAACTTCTTCTCATTTTCCAGACTTCTTCTTCTTCCAAACTTCTTCTTCTTCTTGAAGCACCCGACGCTCGGATCCAAGAGCAGATTGATGCTCCTTTGATTTTTTTTTCTTTTTGAAATATTTTAATTATTTTTCATTTAATTTATATTTTAAGAAAATTCTTTGAATTCTTTGTAATATTTTAATTATTTTTCATTTATTTATATATATATAATTTAATGTTTAATATTTTAAATTCTTTCTTTGAATGAAATTTTTATTTAATAAAATAATCTGACTTAATTAATAATTATTTGAAATGAATTATTGTCAAATTTTGATATTTTTTTGTTAACCTATCATACGCGTTTTTTTTATTTTTAGAATATAACTTTTAGCATATGCTATCTGACGCGTTTTTAGATTTCGAAATTGAAACAAAAAATCACTATTTTCATTTTCATTTTTATTTTTAAAAAACAACAAATGAAAAATGTTTACATAACGCACTCAAAATTTACACACTTTACGACTTCTCTTTTAATCGTAAAAAAAAAAAAAAAAAAAACTTTATTAAAGTGGCAACCAAACAACGAAAAAGGCTAAAACTATTTTAGCTACTAGGTAAGCTCGTCAAAATGACAAAATGTACACACTTTACAAATTACAATTTTTTTAATTTAAAAAAAAAAAAAAAAAAAAAAATGCTGTACTATCAAAGTGGCAACCAAACAACGGAAAAAGTTAAAAACTATTTTAGTTAGTAGATAAGCTCTTCAAAATTAGGGGTGTGCAATATTCAATCCAATCCAATTCAATCCAATAGGATCCAATAGATTCGATCCAATCCATTAGATTTGATTGGATTTGAGGATATGATTGGATTCTAAATTTTTAAATCCATTAAATTGAATCGGATCTTATATTTCATTAATGACGATATTTGCATCCCTTAAAAACTGTATGTACACCCCAATTTAGTATTTTTTTTGAAAATCTAATATTATCCTCGAATAAAATTACTTAAAGGACTAAATAGTAGGGCTGGGCACAGTCCAATTTGGTTTGGTTTCAATTGGAACCGAACCAAACCAAAAATTTTGATTTTTTTTTTTTTTTTATTTTTAAAACATGACTAGTTTGGACCAATCTCCTTTTTAGATCAGACCAGACCAAATTATATTGGTTCGGTTCGGTCTAACGGTTATTGACTTGAAATTTTCTTTTTAAATTTTTATGCAATTTAAAATTTATATCAAATGGTCCATCGTTTAAAAGAAATATATGGTATGATGAGTTATTGAAACTAAATAAAATATATTCAAAAAATAAAATTTAAAATTCAAATATCTTTTTGGACCAAATAAAGTAATAAAATGATAGTCAAATAATAGACTATTGGTGGTTGAATAAAACAAATATAAAATAATAAATTAGGGTTTTCACTTTTAACTCTTAGTTTTAAAGTTTTGGATGTGATACGTAATAGAATAAAAATATGTGCTAAAAGTATTCAATTTATGGTTCGGTTCGGTTCGGTCCGGGTTTTATAAGCTTGGATCATAGACCAGACCGGACCACACCATTTTATTATAAATAAATAAAATGTATGGTTTTTTTTAAAGTAAAAAACTGGACCAAACTAAACGGGTTTGTTTGATTTGGTCTAGTTCAGCGGTTTTGGGATTTTTTGCCCACCCCCACTAAATAGTTCGTAAGTACATACATCAATAATTATTAATTGATTTTATATTAAGCGGAAATAGTGGGAAATGTCACCTTTTTGACCGGGTTTTGTAAGAAAATCACCACTTTAATAACTTAAGTTTAAAAGGCACTAAAATAAGTGATTTCCAAAAATGCCGTTACTTTACACATTCTCTTACTTTGAAGTTTTCTGAGATTTTATTCTTTCATCTTTTCTCATAGAGGTTTGTTTAATAGACCTCCAATGGAGGTTGAACATTATAACATTATCAATGCATCTTTATTGGATAATTAGTTTAGTGGCACTACGCAGACGCATTCGAGGGTTGAGCTTAGAGCTTTTTTTTCAATTTAAATCAAAATTGGGTTCCTTTTCATTTGTTCTCCAAGTTTTTGTAAACCTTTAGCTGGTTGTGTGAATTTTGAATATGATTGAAAAGGCTCGGAAAACAAATGAAAAGTCTCGGAGACTAATTGAAAAGGCTCAGGAACAATTGAAAAGGCTCGAGCCTTTTCATTTAGTCTCCGAGACTTTTCATTTGTTCTCCGAGCCTTTTCAATTGTTCTCCGAGCCTTTTCAACAATCATTTTTTTTGTTAATTTTGAACCTCCGAGCCTTTTCAACAATTATTATTTTTTTGTTAATTTTGAACCTCCGAGCCTTTTCATTTGTTCTCCAAGCCTTTTAATGAACTGCCCGAACCTTTCTAAGCTATGTCCGAGACTTTTCCAAACCTTTTTAACAATCTTTTTTTTTTTTTTTTCACACAATCAACTTAAGGTTTACAAAAGAGGGTTTTAAATTGAAAAAAAAAAAAAAAAGCAACTAACAAGAGGGTTTGTATCTCAGATGCAACTAACAAAGGCTCGGACATAAAAAAAGTCGCTATTGTGTTTGGTCGTGGTCATCGACGGCGACGTACGCGTGTTCATGGTCCACCGTCGTCCATTGATGGAGGATTTTGAAAGAAAAAAAAAAAAAAACAAACCAAAATGGTGAAGAAAGTTACTGTGGGGGGGCATTTTGTCTGTTCACTATAATAGGTGTATTTTAAACTTAAGTTATTAAAGTGATGACTTTCTTATAAAACCCGGTCCAAATAGTAACAAAAAATTTTTGAGCCCTTTATATTAATCCTTTATAAAAAAAATAAAAAAAATAAAAAAAAGAAGTTTCCTTTTAATTATTTGATATTCACATATATAATAAAAATCTTTCTATTTTTCAAACTCTAACTTCTATTTTAAATACTACTTTCAATTTCTTATAAGGAATACATTATAATTGAGTTGATGAACAATTTACTGATATAATTGAGTAAAACAAAAATAAATTCCAACAATAAACTTTCTTATGAACAATTTTTTATTTAAAAAAAAAAAAAACTTTCTTAGGAAAATAGGAATCGAAATACATTGTTGTGTATCGAGAGCCTCTTTTTACATATGACCCTTCTTCTTCGGTTCTTGGTTGGTGTAATTGTTGTTTTCTATTAATGGATTTTAAATTTCAAATTTTTTTTTTTTTTTTAAGAAACTAAAAGAGCTATAGCAACACATGCACCGGATATGGTTACAACAAGTACTTTTTCAATTTGGTGGAATTGGAGATTTTTGAGCTTAAAAAAAAATTATGCAATAGAAAGAAATTTTTTTCAAACAATTTTTTTAGTGAGCTCAATTGTTTTTGCAGGAGTTACAATTTTTTCTTTTGGTGGAGAAATCATTTATTTGGGGGATACTATATAAAAAAAAAAAACCCCTCTAGTTTGGGTTTTTGGTCAAAAACCACCCTCTAATTTCGTTTTTGGCCAAAAACCACACTGTTTTTTTTTTTTTTTTAATATATAAATTTATTAGTCAAAAACCACCCTACCATTAACATTTCTAACCAAAAATACAATTTTACTCCTATATTCAAACAATATTAAATAATATTAATTTAAATAAAACAATTATTTGATAAGAAACTAATATTATATATAAAAAAAATCAAAAACATTATTTTATCCATAATATATTAATTAAAAAATAATTTCTTCTCTCTCTCTCTCTCAATCCATGGATCCCTCGCTCTCTGTCTCCCTCAACACTGTTTCTCTCCAAACAAATATTGATGGTAACTGGGTTTTTGTCGTGCTTTGCCAGATCTATCACTACCCAATCCAATGTCATCAACAACCACTCCACCAAATCCTTATGCCTCTCTCTCCTCCGAAATTCCAATCAACAACCACGCCACCCCAACGACCACCTCAACCCCAAATCCTTGGGTTTTTGATAATATCCCTTGATAGAAGTGGTCCTTGGGTAGTGATAGATCTTGCAAAGCACCACAAAAACCCAGCCACCATCAATCTTTGTTTGGAGATAAACAGTGTTGTGGGAGACACAGAGCGAGGGATCAATGGAGAGAGAGAGAGAGAGAGGAAATTATTTTTTATTTTTAATTAATATATTGTGGTTAAACTAATGTATTTGATTTTTTTTATTTAATATTAGTTTCTTATCAAAATAATTTTTTTATTAATTAATGGTAGGGTGGTTTTTAACTAATAAATAAATAAATAAATAAAACATGGCAGTTTTTGGCCATTAAAAACTAGAGGGTGGTTTTTGGCCAAAAACCCAAACTAGAGGGGGGGTTTTTGATAGTATCCCTTTATTTGGATAAAAAGATATAAAATAATAAAATTTTAAATAAATCTGATTAGATAACAAAATAGCGAGGTGTGCTTACAAAAATATAATACAATAAAATTAAAGAAATTGTATTTTTGGCATCAAGTGGGGTTTATTTACGAACCAAAGATTTTTAAAATATTTTAGGGGTATACTTACGAAAGGCGGTGTACATACAGTTTTTGAAGGGTGTCAATATCGCCACTCCTCTTCAAAATTAGGGGTGTGTAAGATTCGATCCAATCCAATATGATCCAATAGATCCGATCAAATCCATTAGATTGGATTGGGCTCGAGGACATGATTGGATTCTAAATTTTTAAATCCATTAGATTGGATAAGATCTTAGATTTCCAAATTAAAATCCATCAAATTATAAGGCTTAATTTATATTGTGCTAATTTATTTTGTCTTATAGAAATGAACATTGAGCAAATTTGGGGTGATATTATATTGTGTTATTATAAATAGTTATATTTTTATTTCAAGCTTTTGAAGATTTTATTTGTGCTTGTATTTAAAACTTATGTTTAAAGTTTATAATTTGTAAGATTTTTTAAACTTAAAAAGTGTACAATTATATATTACTTTTATGAATTTGATTTATTGGATTAGATCGGATCAGATTTAAGTATTTTGCAATTAGATTAGGTCAGGTCGGATTTAATTATAATTGGATCGGATCGGATATTGGATCATGACAAATCCAATTGATCCGATCCACCGTACACACCTATTGAAAATTTACACACTTTACATATTCATTTTTAGTCGTTTTAAAAAAACTATATTAAAGTGGCAACCAAACAAGGGAAAGAGCTAAAAACTTTTTTGGCCATCCAGTACATAATTCACCTTGCTTGGATATAATTAGCAAGAGAGAGAAAAGGGTAATTGGTGTAATTAAGATGTGTTTGCAAGGGTAGAAGTGTAATTAAAAGAGAAATGAAACGGAAATCTAGCCTGAAAATTCTCTTTTTATATTTTGTGCTCTTGTCGTTCAAGAATCAAGACTACTCACTTCTGAGTTACGTGGAAGTAATAGTAATCACGTGATATTCTATCACATGTTTTATACTCACGTGCACTTACTGGCAAATAAGAACAATACACGTGTTCCGGCCAGAATCTTACCAGACGATTAAGATCAAACAATTAGCTCAATTAGCACGTGAAATCCCTCAACTCAAATTTTCGATTGAATCAATTATCATTTTGTTCCTTTGTCATTCTTAGGAATTTTTTTTTTTTTTTTTATAGTTGAATTGGTCAATTGATAAAAGACCAAATTCTATCAAATGATTTAGTTTCGTTTGCATTATTTAAAAAATAAATAAATTAAAACTGTTTAAAGTGTACTTATGTAGTGATCAATATTTAATATTAATAATGCTCATTCTAGTAAGACAAAATGTAATGTCCTCCAAAATTATAAATTAAAGGTTATATTAAAAAAAAAAAATATGACAACAAAAAATTGATAAGAGATTGTTGAGGATAAAAATGATGGTGACTGTACATCCCGGAGAGATTTGGACGTCTGGTATTTCTAAAGAGGAAGAGGAGATAAATGATTAAGGTGGTCAATAGGAATATTATTCTTTAAAGAATTATCACATTCTATTAATATATCGATTGATTCATCTACCAATCAAAATAACTATAATGTTCTTTTATAAATGGATTTCAGTGAGTTTTTTAGTCACGTTACTTAAAAGAGACCAAAAGACAACACAAAAAATGCATTGCAACTTGTAGGGCATGCAATTAGAAAGTTACGTTTGACCAAATTTTGAAGACTCTTGATAATTTGTAGTGACCTTATGTCATCCACTCATACCCATTAATGAAATTTAGTCCCACTAAAGAGTTGTAATCTTTTTATATAAGTGCACCACACGTATTTATCATTACCAAATGCAACCGACACTTGAATTCTTGATCGTCCAAGCTTGTATGAAAATTAAAATGCATGCTTTTTGAGTGCATCAAGTGTGTGTTCAGTCAATAAAGACGTAACTCAGTTGGTAGATGGACGAGTTTAGAATTTAGGTAAATGATTTCAAGATTAGTGGCTCAAATCCTACTAATGACGAAAGCTTTAAAAATATATATATAATCTCGAATCAATAAATATTGTAAAAATAAATAAATAAATAAATAAATAAGGTGTGTGTGCGCTCTTAAAGCAAATAAAATAGTTGGAGACACACACATTGATGCATGGATAATATTATTGGCCACGATATATAATATATTAATATGACTACTTAGCATGACATGTGCAACCCTTGCCTACAAATGTCATGTGATTTGACATTCGTGGATAAAATAATAGTCTTTAGTGGGAGAAACTTTTGTGTGATTAATAAGTTTATATTAAATTTTGCAGATATTTAACTGCTCTCATTTTTCTCACCCCCTTGCAAGCATTCTCCACTTCCGTATGTTCATACGTGTCCTGATAAAATTAACTATCATAAGGGTAAATAGATAAATTAATAATTAATAAATTGACACATATCAATATGTAGGAAATGGGGTAATGCATCCCCTTTCAAAAAGGTAAGCAAAAATGAACTTTATTTAACAAAAGTGCTCCATTATTATGGCGGACTTGGACATCTCTTCAGCTATTCCTTTTCAACTTACCTCATTTTTTGAGGATTTAATGCCACATGTATATTATAATATTTAAAGGTATAGAATTTTTTTTTTTCCTTTTTATACATTAAACGACATAGTATTTAGAACTCACAATTTCATTAGACCTACGGCCAGTTTGGTATTACTATAACTTATATAATAATCATTGTTAGCTGAAGGAATTAGCTGTGAAGTTAATCAGCATACCATATCTACATTAAACTAGATTTATTGTCTTTAATTAATTATTTTATTGCAATAAAATAAAATAAAATATTTGGTTTCCCTTTATTTCATGAGGAAATTCCGTTTTACCTTTTTAAATTAGTAAAAAAATTAAATTTATTCCCCACTGATTTATTTGAATTATAACAACTGCCGGGATCTGACGAGATTAGACTCTACAAGCACAGCCCGGAATACTACTCCCACTATCGGGGAGAGAGTACAAAATGGATTATAACTCTCACAACGGAGAGAGGGTTGCTCCCAATAGGAACCAGGAGAGGACACCCACACTTGGGATTTAATAACCAAGGTGGGACAAATTATATACATACCAAGGCAAAGCTTGAACCTTAGTGGTGGATCATCCCTTGGGAGACTCCAACCACCAAGACAAGGGGCCATTGGTTATTACTAATTTATTTTAATTATATGTATAATTGTATTAAAACTGACATAAATATTAAATATGTAATAACACTAATTACCCCTTAACTAAGGATGGACTATATGACAGGAGAACTGGGAATGGTGATTGAGTTGATTGATGATGGATTCCCCGATCTCCATCCGTATATACATTTGAAATTTATGTCCTCCATTTCTAAGTGGGGAAGATTCGGGGAGTCCCCGTATTGTGGTAGGGAAATCCCAACTGACCTACTCTGTTCATCCTCATATCCGAAAATAAAATGTTAATTTTTTAATATTTTATTTGGTAGTCTACTAGTCTCTTGTTTGGTCAATTCCGAATCCAAATTTTTTTCAAACCTGGTTTGAGCCTGAATCAAAATATGAATCGAATATAACCGAATCCGAATCCAATATTTATAATAATTTTAAATGATTTTATTGTTCATTTTTATAAAAAAAATTAAATCTTTAAATAAGTCTGAATCCAATCTGAAAATGAAGGTATTTAATTAGAACAATAAAAATATTTTTAAAAGATTTTATAAATCAAATCAATATTTAATTAGAATCTTTAATTTTTAGATCAAATAAGGTATGTAAATGATTTTAATTTGATTTCATAAGGATATTAATGATATTTTAAAATATTCATTAAATGTTGATATAGATTATTCCATAATCACTTTCGAAAAGTAACCCCCCACCTACTTCTCAAAATCACTTTTAAAACTTGCCAAATTATCAATTAATCACTTTTAGAAGTTTTACCAAACATTATTTTATGTCAAAATTATAAAATAAGCTGATTTTAACTTCTCAAAAGCAATACCAAACTGGCCCTTAGTTTGACATTGCTTCTTGAGGTGCTTTTGGGACAAAAAGTGATTCTAGGCATAGACTAAGGTGTTTGGTAAAATTCCAAGGAAGCACTTTTGGTTATTTTGAATTCTCCCAAATGAGAAAATAAGAAGCTTTTAAAAAACCGCTTTGCGCGGAAGCATTAATGAAAGCAAATTATTTTTTTTATTGATATATTCGTGATATATGTGGCAATAGAGGAAAAAAAAAAAAGTAATAATGTGTTATGGTCACACAAAAATAATATTTATTTTATAACATGTTTATGGTCATACAAAAATAAAACAAATTATTTATTTTATAACATGCTTACGGTCACACAAAAATAAAACAAATTTTTTATTTTCAAAATATCTTCAATATTTATTCCTGTCCTTTCTAGTAATTTTACACAGTCACAACACTTTTTACTCACAGTTTACCAAACACATTGAAATTGCTTTTGGTTCTTATAACACTTTTAAAAATCAGTTTACCAAATACTCAGTTAATTCATCTCACAGCAAATCCAAAAGCAATTCTCCGCACAGCATAGCAATGCCAAACTAAGACGAAGTCATATCCAAATTCGAATCCAATATTTATAATAATTTTAAATGATTTTATTGTTCATTTTAACAAATTTTTTTTTCTTGAAATCTTTAAATAAGTCTGAATCCAATCTGAAATGAAGTCTGCACCTGATTCGAAAATGTTCATATCCAAATTTGAATCCAAAAGTGTCATATCTAATTCGTTCCGAATTATCCGATTGGGAGACTTACTTTTTTTTTAAGGAAAATCCAATCCGAATTCGATGCTCTTAATATATTTCAAGATATCCTTCTTTAATTTCAAAAAAAAAAAAACTCTATTTTGTTTCTTAAACATTTTTTTTTTTTTTTCACATTTAATTTGGGAGGGTCAATATACTAATATACAATATTTTAGGGGTCAAAGTAAAAATTTAAATATCTCTAATTACTGCATCATTTAAATTGATTTTCAGATTAATTTTTTAAGTTGTATAACATTATTTATAAGATTATTAGCATCTATGTGGAAATTTGTTTGTGTTTTGTTTTTTTGAAGTATTACAATAGGGTTGTTGGGACCTATCAAGAACAGACAATACATGTGCGCCCCGGATAACTACTCCCACTAACCGGGAGAAAACCCCAACACCGGTGGCGGACCCAGAAATGTTAACGAGATGAGGTACTTGAACAAAATAACAATCATATATATATATATATATATATATATATATATAATAATTCCAAATCATAATAAAATGAGTTTTTTTATATAAAAAATTTGATGGTATAATGAATTTTTAAATTTAAAAAATAGAACACTTACTCGAGATAAACTAAATAATCTTCCATTCAAAAGAACTAAAAACAAGAAACACAATATTAAAAAAATAAATAATAACAAGAAAAACAACATGAACAACGAAAAATTATAATATTTATTCTTAAAAAAATATATATATATAATTTTATAATGAAAATTTTTGTTTTGTAAAATAATTGGTTAATAAATATTACTAGACATGTTTTTGAATTTTTTATTCTTCTAATTATTGACTCTAAATAAATTAAAATAAGAAAATAAAGAAAAATATAAAGGATAAAATAAAATGAATCATAATAATAGGTAAACTATTTTACAATAAATTAAAATTTGAGGTGTTACGGCTTATTGATTGGATGTGTTAGGCATGTCAAACTAAAAATATTAGAAATAAGAAAAATTTAAAATAATAATAGATAATTTACTATATAATAAAATTGAATTAAGTAAACCACAAATTAAGGGTAGTTAAGAATTTAACAATGACGTGAAAAAAAAAAAAAAAAAAAAAGTGAATTATTTTGTTGTAGAAGAAGATGAAAATTTGAGAAAGGAATTGGAATAGAGTGTAAAATAAAAAATATATTAAAAAGAATATTTTTGTTTGGTTTTAAAGAGAATTGAAACGTTGATTATCATGGGTGAAATAGAGAAACTATACCAATTGCGCTGGTATATATATATATATATATATATATATATATATATAGTCTTTCTATTATCAGTTCGAACTGACAAAAGTTATATCAGTTCCTTGTATGTGGGCCACTGGATTTAAATACTTTGATTGATAAGTGCATACAGCCAAGTCAAAGTATTTAAATCCAGTGGCCCACATACAAGGAACTGATATAACTTTTGTCAGTTCGAACTGATAATAGAAAGACTGTATATATATATATATAAGACTATTAT
The DNA here is from genome assembly GCA_008009225.1 of Acer yangbiense. NCBI lineage: Eukaryota > Viridiplantae > Streptophyta > Magnoliopsida > Sapindales > Sapindaceae > Acer > Acer yangbiense. The sequence goes on from CM017769.1 coordinate 22,836,219, forward strand.
CAGTTCGAACTGACAAAAGTTATATCAGTTCCTTGTATGTGGGCCACTGGATTTAAATACTTTGACTGACAAGTGCATACAGCCAAGTCAAAGTATTTAAATCCAGTAGCCCACATGCAAGAAACTGATATAACTTTTGTCAGTTCGAACTAATAATAGAATTTCTGTATATATATATATTATTTATTTATTTATTTACATAAAATCATTTATTTATTTATTTGAAAATTTTTTTTGGGGGGGGGGGGGCACGAGCCCCACCTGGTCTCCAGGTGGATCTGCCACTGCTCAACAATACTTGTAAAATGTGCATGGTGGGACTCGAACCTTTGACCACCAGGTGTGGAAATGAGGTGCACTACTATATTTGCTAAAAGGTGATGTGTATATGGAAATTTGTTTTGTATGAATAATTGTAAGAAAATTATTTTTAATTTTTTATAATGCATATAAAGAATATATTGATTAGACATGACAATGAATCGAATCGAGTACGTGTCGGGTTGTAAATGAATCGATTCAAATTTTACTCAACTAAACCCATTCATTAGCTTATTGGGTTTGAAAATGAAAACACAAGCACATTCACTACTTTAATGGGTAACTCGTAACCGATCCATTTAACCCGTTATATTTAATTATTATTATTTTTTGTAATTAATAATTTGATTTGATTAAAGAAGAAAAATGATAGAACCTGTAAAAACTTAAGAAAATTAAGAAATAAAAAATATTAATACTCAAATATAAACAAGCATATTATAATGCAATTACAACTCATATATAAAATTAGATTAAATTGAAAAAAAATGTATATCAAAATTATATTATAAAAAAATTTAAATGCAAAAATGTTCAAATTAAAATATTATTTAAATTAATGGGTCATAGTGGGTTTTAATTAGTTTTAAATAAATAAACCCAAGACTGACGATATTTACACCCTTAAAAAATTGTATATACACTCCTTTCTATATGTACACCCTACTAAATATTTTAAAGTTCGTAAACACACTCCACATATTACCTATATATCCCTTTCTTTAATTTTTGATTAAATACTTTATATAAACAGATAACAAATTACAGCACAATAAAAATAAAAAACAAATTACAAAACAACTAAAATAAGAACAATATATCAAAAAAAAAAAAAAAAAAAAAAAATTGAAAGCACGAGGGAGGTGCGGTTCCATTCATTCCAGATCTAGGAGGAACCACCTCTTCACTTTTGTTTTCTTTAATTTTATTTTTAGTTTAGTTCAGTTATTTTAAATAAATTTAATGGATTTCAATTTGTTAATAATATTTTTAATTGAAAATAATTATATCAATTAAAAGATATTATATATGTTTGTTATTGAATATCGTAATAAGATGATAAATAGATTGTATTTACAATTACTTAATTATTTATATAATGCTACGTAAGGACAATATTGGATATTTGAAAAATTCTCCTTTTTCACAAAAAGCACATCAATCTCACTCTCTGAACACGATCAATTTCACATCAGTTTCACAAAAACCACAAACCCACAAACCACATCAATTTCAAAACCACATCAATCTCACTCTCTAAACATGATCAAACTTTCTTCAATCAAATCGCACAAACAAAAATCAGAAATTAATTCTGATCCAGTAGTAGTGTCCACCTTGAGAACCACTATGCTTCACGCTTTAAACTACTTCTTTCTCTTGTTTCTAGTTAGGTGGGTGATCGGTGGTGGTGGTGAGTTGAAGAAGTGGTGGTATTGGATTTTGGGAGGCATGAAAAAAAATAAAAAATAAAAAATAAAAAAGTATTTCATGAATGCAGAAGGTGTACAAGAAGAAATGGAAGATCTAGGTTGTTTATTGAAATCTGGTTAGTTTAATTTTTGAGAGCTAAATTGATAATGGGTTGGATACAAAAGTAAACAGATGAGAATATTTTTTTTTTTTATTAAATGCTGAGATGGTCCCACACACTATGTTTTGCCTCGTAATTGGTAAAAGCTGAGTTGTATGAGTTGTTGGCTTAAGTGGCAATATAAGTTCAGGTGTCAAAATTTGAGTGGCTCCACATACGATTTGAGAGGGGTGCTAATATCGTCACTCTAAACCCAAACCCCCCAAACTAAAAATATTATTTTTGGATTTTAATAACTCAACTCATTAATGGCCTGACCCAATAAAGTTAGACCTATCCGTTTTTTTTGCGAGCGAGTTTGGGTATTGATATAATGTATACTAAAATCAAGAGGTAAACAATTAATAATGGACAAGATGAGGTTCAGTGGTTAAGCCATTCACACCTTACCACGAGGTTGTGAGTTCAATAAAATATATACTAATAACAATAAAATCAATTTCTTACAAATATTATTTTTATAATTTAAAATAAATTTTGTTTAAATTTTATAATGATTTTATTGCTTTGTTATAATATATTTTTATATATTTAATTTTCATTAAAATAATTTTTTATTTTTTATTTTCTAACATATTTATAGTATATTTTATTCATTATTTTTTTAAAAAATTCAATTATAGAAAAAACCACTTAAATAATTATATTTCATTAGGTTTAATTAAAGTCAACTAATTGTCAACTAATAATAGGGTTTTTTTTTTTACTGATTGTTCAAACCAGAAGGTTTGATTTGGCATTTGAACAAAAGTCAAGGGTTATTTACAATTCTCCCTAAATTTTTTGGTACATAGTAGTAAATGCATCTCGATACAACTGCTTCTTAACTTAATTTTGAGTAGAAGAAGAAGATTGTTATTTAAAACAGTGATGTTATTTTTGGACCGAACGATTGGTTGTACTAGAAGCTCATGTACTAATAATTGTAATTTCAAACTTTCGATCGTCTTAATTCTATGATAAGTCCTATGCGATATTGTTTTTTTATTATGAAATATTACAATAATTCAGGGTTTAAGGGGGGAGAAATTTGAACCTATAACATCGTGGTGAGGTTGTGAGAGACATAAATACTAGTATGCCAAGCTCATATTGTCTTATATATGCAATATCGCTTATTTTAATTATTTTTCTTCTTTCGGACCTATCGACCTATCATTGGTAATTAGTTCATGGGCTAACCTAGCGTTATTTATCAATTCTTTTACATTAATGTATATGTCTAGAAGAGCTTCTCCTAATAGAGTTTTTCGAAATAGAATTTTTAGATACATAAATTTTACAAACAAAGTTTTTGACGAAAAGATGTTAATTGTTTGATTGTCAATAAAAAACACTTTCCATCAAATAAATTGTGTGGTTGTTTAATTTTGAAAGAACTTTTATATAATTTATTTATTAAAACAGATCAATAAGAACTAGGATTAATATGTTTAGTAAGGTTTTTATATAGAAAAAAGTGTAATGTAATTAACAAAATATCATAAGGATATTTTTAACATTCAAAAAGAGCTTCTAAGAAAAACAGTAAAATTTTAGTTAGGGGATAACTCCTCAAATTCACACACTTCACAACTTCTTTTTTATTCTAGAAATAAAATGAAATAAAATATATTGTATTAAAGTTGCAACCAAGCAACATATAAAAGCTGAAAACTATTTTAGCCGGTAGGTAAGGGCCTGGTAGATTTTGCACCGAAAACGATTTTAAATATATATTTGGTAACCGTTTTTTTTTTTTTTTTTTTATTTTTTAAAATTTTTTGTTAAAATTGAAAACACGTTTTCCGTGTTTTTCATTTTGTTGTATTTTTTCTAAAAAAAAAATCACCTGACTTCTTCTTTTTCCAAACTTCTTCTTCTTGAAGCACCCTACGCCGGAGGTGAGATCCTCCTCCGACTCTAAGAGCAGATCGACGCTTTTATGTTAATTATTAGTTTGTTAATTTTATTTGAAGTACAGTATGAATTAAATATTGATTTTGTTGATTTTAGGATTTTTTTAAAGAAATTATATATTAAGAAATACTTCATATGAATCTGATCCATTAGATTAGATTGGATCGGATTTAAGTATTTTGCAATTAGATTAGACCAGATCGGATTTAATTGTTATTAGATCGAATCGGATCGGATTGGATTCTGCTCTAAGATTGTATCAAATCAGATTGTAATTTTTTCGATCCACTGCACACCCTTATTGAAAATTTACACACTTTACATATTTAGTTTTAATCGTTTAAAAAAACTATATTAAAGTGGCAGGGGTTTTTACAATTTGGTTCCAACTTAATTAGGAAACATCATTTTTAACTTATTAATTCAAATTTCATCAATTTGGTCCTTATATAATTGAAAATCAATCAAATTAGTCATATTGTTAGTCAAAACCGAATTTTGTCCTTATATAATTGAAAATCAATCAAATTAGTCATATTATTAGTCAAAGTGACGGTTTTGACTAACGGTAGGACTAATTTGATTGATTTTCAATTATGTAAGGACCAAATTAATGAAATTTGAATTAAGGAGTAAAAAAGTGATGTTTCCCAATAAAGTTGGGACCAAATTGTAAAAACCCATTATTATTATATATGCCTATATTAAATGATACTATATTTTAAAATTTTTTTTTCTTCATATAACATAAAAATAGTTACTTTTGTTGTGGTCACGACAAATAGTATGCAATAAATGATACTATATTCTTAAGAATTTTTTTAGAGAATTTTTTTCATATTCTAATATATCTAATTATACAACATAACATATAATACTAATAATATTTATTAAAAAAAATATAAAATAATAATCTTATAATTCCAATTTATGATATCTTATAATATCTAAGTATGATATATAAAGTCATTAACATACGCATTAATTGATACTATTAATAATAATCATATATATAATAACAATCATATATATATTTTTAAATTTCCCATATTCTAATCAATAATTATAATTAAAATGGATGGTGGAGATTCAATCTGAAAATTTAGAAATATAATTTAATTTTTTTTTTTTTAATTTACCAGATCTCTTCGAATATGAAAATTTTCATATTTAAACAAATTGGTTATTAATATGTGTCATGAACCCCCGTCATATGTGTTATGTTATAAACTACAACCCCAAAACACAAGTACTAACTAACGGGATGGAATTGGAATAGTTGTGACTAAATAACCATGACTTTCAAATATTTATTATTATTATTATTATTATTATTATTATTACTAAATATGATATTATTTTTTATAATTTTTTTTTCATATAACATATAATAATAAGGGGTTTTTACAATTTGGCCCCAACTTAATTGGGAAACATCACTTTTTTTACTCCTTAATTCAAATTTCATCAATATGGTCCTTATATAATTGAAAATCAATCAAATTAGTCCTACCGTTAGTCAAATGTAACGGTATGACTAATTTGATTGATTTTCAATTATATAAGGACCATATTGATGAAATTTGAATTAATGAGTAAAAAAAGTGATGTTTCCCAATTAAATTAGAACCAAATTGTAAAAACCCCAAAGTGGCAACCAAACAAGGGAAAAAGCTAAAAACTATTTTAGCCGGTACATAAGGTCTTCAAAACTTACACACTTCACCATGCTTGGATATAATTAGCAAGAGAAATAAAAGGGTAATTGGTGTAATTAAGATGTGTTTGCAAGGGTAGAAGTGTAATTATAAGAGAAATGAAACGGAAATCAAGCCTGAAAATTCTCTTTTTATAGTTTGTGCTCTTTTCGTTGAAGAATTACTCACTTCTGAGTTAAGTGGAAGTAATAGTAATCACGTGATATTCTATCACATGTTTTATACTCACGTGCACCTACTAGCAAATGGGAATATTACACGTGTTCCGGCCAAGATTAAGATCAAACAAGCTCAATTGTCACGTGAAATCCCTCTTCTATTCTTTCGATGAATTATTATTATTTTGGACTCAAATCAGCAGTCTAAAAATGGTGTCTTCACTTGTGTCTAACCAACTAAATTGGGACATGTGTTTATATTTATGGAAAAAGTTAAAAATAAATAATAATTAAATGTAGACACATGTCCCAATTTGATTGATTAGACACAAATTATGACACTATTTTTGGACAACTGATTTGAGTCATTATTTTGTTCCTTTGTCATTCTCAGGAATTTTTTTTAGTTGAATTGGTCAATAGATAAAAGACTAAATTCTTTCAGATGTTGAACACAATGTTAGGTTTGACTCGTATTCTCAAGTGAATATAATGTGAAACAAACGAGACTCAATTGATGTGGAATTTCTTGGAGATGTGGGAAAACGTTTTGAAGTTGGAGTTGGTGTTTAAGGGAAGTTTGAAGACCTAGAAGAACTTAAGAATCGAAGGCCGAAGGCAACCACTGTGGGTAACGCTGTGGCATGGACAGCAGTTCCCACATCAGTCAAGTCCAGAGAAAAGCATTGTGCCTTGCACTATGGGTTTGATAGTGGTAAGGACAGTGGTCAAGATTAGTGATTTATGCGGTCAAGAACGCTGTGGGTTGGACAACGGTGGACAGCGATATGCTAGAACGCGGTGCATTCCAGGTGACTTGTAACGGTGTAGGGTGTGGGTGGCCAACAGTGACCGAAACCGTAGTCAAAATCTTCAGCATAAAAGGAAAGTAATTCTTTTAGAATTTCTTAAGCTTGAAGGAAAATGATTTCTCTTTACAAGAAGACTTATCATAAAAGGAAATAGTATTTATGTGGAAGTGTGGAACAAGTAAGTCTTGTACGGAGATGGATTTCCTTGTTGGTGTTAGCTCTATGTAACTAGTATAAATAGAACCTTGTAATTAGGTTATTTGTGTGGAGTAATTGAAACACCTGTAACATCATAGAGTGGTGAGAACCAGGGGAGATCTTAGGGAATATCAGTGGATCAAGTTAGAGATCCGTGGGTGATATTCAAGGGAGACCTATGTCCTCTTGACGGCCCGTGGTTTTTTTTCCCTGATTTAGGATTTTCCACGTATATCTTGTATTCTGTGATTGTTTATTTTCTCTCATCTTATTTTTCTGCTATAGACGTTAATTGCTATGAGTTATTGGCGAATATTAGACATGTCGTTTCCACGTTCATCGGTTCAAATTCTTAACACACAAATGATTAGATTTTTTTGGACTTACGATCCGAATCTCAAATGATTTTAGTTTAGTTTGCATTATTAAAAAAATAAAAAATTAAAACGGTATAAAGTGCATTTATGTAGTGATCAATATTTAATATTTCTATCAAAAAAATATTTAATATTAATAATATATGCTCACTCTAGACTCTAGTAAAATATGTTATCTTTTTACTTTATTATTAGCTTTCAATTAGGGGTGGGCATGGGTTGGTTTGGGTTGGGTTTGACTATACCCAAACCAAACCATTATAAAATCGGTTTAATTTTTTACAACCCAAACCAAACCATTTATAAGATAAAACCAAACCAAACCAATTCAAACCAATAAAAATCGGTTTGGTTCGGTTTGGTTTAACGGTTTAAGTAAATAATTACAATATTTTTTATTTGAATAAATTTAATAATATCAAATTATCAATATAGGTAGTTAAACCAATTATCAATAAGATAAATAATAATACTAATTTATAATACTAAATTTAACTCAAGTGCAGAACGATAATTGTTAAAAAAAAAAAAAAAAACTCAAGTGTAGAACGCCCATAACTTATAAAATAAAACTAAATCGTTTAAGTTTCTAAATTAATAATATCTACCACCGTCGAAGCAACCACTTTTAGGTTTCGAAGTTCACTTCTTGTTGCATTGGGTCAACTTTAGTTTTTATTTGTTTTCTCCGATAATTTAAGTAATAATAATAATAATAATAATAATAATAATAATAATATAAGTATGTAATGGTTTGGGTTGGGTTATATGGTTTGATAAAACGCAACCCACAAACCAACCCTAACCAATTGGGTTGTTCAAAATCAACCCAATTGGTTTATTTTATTTAACGAAACCAAACCAACTCGCTCAAAAACAACCCAGTCGGTTTATTTTATTTAACGAAACCAAACCAACCCGCTTAAATTGGTTTGGTTTGGCGGTTTGGGTGCCCACCCCTACTTTCAATCATAAATTTAACCTTATATTAAGAAAAAATGTCAAATTAGAAAAGAATCATGTTCTCCTCAAGCCCACAATTTGTTAAAAAAAAAATTATTAATATTTTACCCAATTGTTTTTATTATTTACATTTTTCCTTTATAATTTTATAAAAGTTTCTAATTGGTCCCCTCAAACCCTTCAAATTTAATAAAGCTGGCTTCACCCTTAGTTCCGGAGAGAAGTATCCCCAACTTGTGGTGTTTTCATTGGCCATAAACAGAAATTATTTTTATTCTTCAAAGGATTATATACCGTCGGATTCCATTAATATATCAATTATTGATTCATTACCAAAAGAACTTTACAATTCTTTTGTAAATGGATTTCAGTGAGGTTTTTTGTCACGTTACTTAAAAAGAGAGAGCAAAAGAGAACCCAAAAATTGCATAGTAGCTTGTAGGGCTTGTAATTAGAAAGTTGTGTTTGACCAAATTTTGAACACTCTTGATAATTTGTAGTGGCCCTGCTGATTAATGTCCCACTGAGTGTTGTAATCTTTTTTTACCCGTAAGTGCACAACACGTATTGATCATTACCAAACAAATACAACCGAGACTTGATTACATAATCTTTCAACGTTGTAAGCAAATTATAATGCTTTTTGGGTGCATTATTATTATTAGCAAGTGTGTGCTTTTTTTGTTTTTTAATATCTATTAATCTGAGACAAGATATTTTTTTTTAAACTTTCGCTATTGAAGTGTGTGTGCTCCTAAAGCATGTAAAATGGTTGTTGGGACACACAAATTGATACATGGATTATACTGTTGGCCACGATATATAATATGACTATTTAGCATGGCTTGGGATGACATGTACAACTATTGTCTAGAAATGTCATGGGATTTGACATTCGTGGACAAAATTATAGTATTTAGTGGGATAAACTTTTGTGTGATTAATAAGTTTATATTAAATTTTGTATGATATTTAACTTGAGAGTTCTCTATTATATATATATTATGGTGTTGTTGTATTATAATATATATAATTATTTTTAAAAAATTAAAAAAATTGAAAAATTAATTATTTTGTTGGATTTTATAAAATCTAAAATAAAATATTTTCTTTTGATTATACCAAAATGATTTTGGAATTTAAGATTATATTTTAATGATTTAGATTATTTTTAGATCACGAGTCAAATAAAGATAGCTTTGATAATGATTTTTGGTACCACACCGGCCACTAATAATGGTGTTGATTCATGTGTGTGCAAGTGCAACAAGTGCTGATCATGATGAGACTTAGGAGGCAGCGGACATTCTTCATAATTTTTCCACAAAGAATCGTGATGTGAATCGATTCATAAAAATATGTGATTCTAATGATTTTCTTAAATGTACTGATAACATATGACTTGAGTGTAAGACGGGTTTTCTTTTATGTTCTTAATCATTTTTTTTTGTTGTAACGTTAATAAAATTTTATACGGTTTTTAAAATGGACAATGATTGGGTACTGACCAACCAATGGGCCTTTGCCATGTAGCCCATTTATGAAGAATACAAGGATATAAATGTAAAAAACTAAGAGAAAAAAGCTATATGGCAACATCCTATTGGTGGGGTCAGCACTAGAGATGACAATATTCCCTGTGGGGCCGGGGCCCCGCCCCGAACGGAGCGGGGATGGGGGATAATATTCGGGGATCGGGACGGGGATGGGGATAAATCTTGTCCCCGAATGTGAAGCGGGGCGGGGACGGGGGAAGCACTCCCCGCCCCGTCCCCGCCCCGATATATATATATATAATATTCAGTTTTTAAAAATCATTTAATATATATTTTTTTTAAGAATAAATAGTTTTTTAACTTAAAAAAAAAAAAAAAAATTATTCATCTCCTGACTCCTAATTGGTCTACTCTCTCCCCAATATGGCTATTGCTATTCCCCAATATGCTCATCAAGTAGTCAGACAGACTATCTATCAAACTTCTCCTGCAAATCAAGTAGAAAAAAATATGCTCATCTAATGCTTTTCTCCGGTCAAAAAATAAGCAAAAAGTATTTTCTCCAGTCAGACTTTTTTGATAGGCAGATAGTAGCACTAGCAGGTGTGTATTCCTATTTCCTCATTTGATGCATTTTGAATTTTGTCTTGATTTTATTATCCTATTGAACCTGACATGAACTTGACTCAAAGTTTCTATAGTTTAATCATATTTAATAAATATAGATAATTGTTAGATTTTTATTTTATTTTTTATTTTTAATTGTAAGCAATCAACAAACAAACAAGCAAAGACATATTAAAACACGAAATAAGAAATAAATAAAAAAACCCATTAAAAAAATAAGTTAAAGTACAAGAAGAAGACTATATAAATTTCTATTTTATTCTTTGTTTAAGTTGTGATTTTTAAATACATAGTTATATTAGACGGGGAATGGGGCGGGTATGGGGAATGCCCCTCCAACGGGGAATCCCCGACCCCCGCCCCGCTTCTCCTAATGCGGGGATGGGGACGGGGATGGGGATGGTTTTGAGGGGTGGGGATGGGGATGGAAAAGCATTCCCCGACCCCGCCCCGCCCCGCCCCGTTGCCATCCCTAGTCAGCACCTTGAGTACTGACCAGTCAGTACCCAAACAATTTTAAAAGGAAATTGCTTTTAAAATTGTTTAAGTTGTTTGACATATAAACAAGGGCAATTACCAATTAGGTCCTGAACTTTTTTTAAAATTTCAAGTTATTTGCGACTTTTACAAAAGTGACCAAATTGGTCTTTATATTTTTTCCAAGTGTCAAATTAGTCCCTCTAATTATGTTCCATTAGTCAATTTTAACTGCATATGTAGGGGTAAAATTGTACTTTACTTCTAAACAATATAATGATAACACATGCATGGTTTTTTTGTTTTGTTTTTTCAAACACGTGTATATTTTTGTTTATTTTATTTATGAGTTTTGATTTTATGAATTATTTTGACAACAATGCTTGTATAATATTAACAAAAAAAAAAAAAAAAAAAACAATTATATAAAAATGGTAAAAGACTAAACTGGGATTGAATGGTAACTAAGTGTATAATTGACATTGTCTTATTAAAATGTTTTTAGATTTTTTTAGAAAATTTTAATTAAAAAAAATTCAAATGGTGTTTCAATAATAATATTTTTGGATTTTGTTGTAATTATAATGGTGAATTTAATGCATAAAAACAAAACAACTTTGCTCTGATATGATAAATAAATGGTATTAACGTACTTTAATTAAAATTGTTAATGTCAACTGTTATATTTAACACCGTTAAACCGTTAGAAAAACCAATTTGGTCACTTCTAAAAATAGAGGGAATAATTTGGCAATTGGAAAAAATGTGAGGACCAATTTAGTCATCAAAAAACTTGAATTATTTATTTATTTATTTACTTACTATTATTATTATTATTATTATTTTAACAAAAGCTCTATTAATTCTCTGAAAACAGCTCCAAATGCCAATCAACAAAAACTTTGATCATAGCGAATTGTCTTTTTTTCTTTGTCCCCCTTTTTTACAGTGGGTGTGGAAAATAAATGAGTGTGAGAAAAAGTATTTTGAATGGCAATAGAGCCACCATGATTGGAAATGTGTTCCCTTTAATTATGTCAACTTTAGAAGGAAGACAAACCAAAAACGGAAACATATAATGTGATGCATGCATGACTTTCGGTGTCCAATAATATTATGTTTTCTCTATGGTTTCAAAAATATTATATTTTAAATTGTAATAAACGTAAAAAAGTTGATAGTGAAATCAGAAATGGGAGTCGTGACTGGGTTTCTTCCACAACATTCGGCATACGTCGGTGCTTCAATTATTGAAATCATCCTCTCCATCACTATGTGTCCATGTCAGCTTGTTAATTGGGTACAATTCCATCACCTAACTATTCTAAAATAAATAAATAAATAAATAAAAAAGAAAAGAAAGCGAGTTGACCATATAATATATATGCATTAAATTAAGGAAGCGATCCACTTAGTCCGAAGTCTATACAAATCATACTCTATGACTTTTATATCTACATCGAATACACATAAACTTTTTAAATCCATAGAAGTTGTTAAAAGTATAATTCTAATTGAATACACCCCTCCTAAGTGAGATTAAATCAGGCAAATTAGACAAGCACACATAATAAGACTTAATGAAATATGGTCAAAAAAGAGGGCCTATTTGTCATTGTTGTTATTTTAATTGTTAGCGAACAAATCACTACGCGGAAGCGTTTCCGGATAGAACACAAACAAACAATACCAAAAGAAAAAAAATAAGAAGGAAGGGATAATCAAATATAATCACACACAACACAAGAATTTTAACCACGGCCGTCAGGACGATAAGAAAAAGTTTCAATATGTAATAAATTGTTACAACCACACACTCATGATTCTCTCTCTAAAATACCACAAGCCCGATAACACCCAATGCCCACTCTTTGAGATCTCTCTAGTATTTGCTATTTTGCTTCACATATAATAACCTAGCTATTATGGTCTAGTTATATGAATTACATGGAGTTTAAACCTACAAGGAAATCTATCTCTTATACGTACAAGATTTACTTGTTCCACATAAATACTATTTCCTTTTTATGATAAGTCTTTTTGTAAGGAGAAATCTTTTTCCTATAATCATAAGAACTTCTAGAAACAACATATTTTCTTTTCAACTAATATTTCCTGATTCAATGCATGCTTGTGATTGACTACGATTCGAGTTGCGGTTGGCCACCCTTTTCCTAAACCATATTAATATCACCTGTAATTACATCGTTCAAAAAACCACGATCCATGCGCTGCATCACTCAAAACCGTTGTCACTGCTGTTGTCAAACCCACAACGTAAACCTCTGGAAAGAGGACCGCTATCCATGCTGCTATGAAAATTGCACAACGCTGACCACCGCTGTCCCTTGCACAGCGTTACCCACAACGGTTTTTACTGGTTTTCATTTCTTTAGTTCTTTAAGGTCTTCAAGCCTCCATCAAACATGATCTCACACATCCAAACATATCCCACGTTTCTAGGAAGTCTCTGCATTGATTGAATCCCGTTTGGTAACCATTAGAAATTCGAGCCATATCCAACATTAATTAATACTAAATTCTACAGAATTGGTGGGTGAGCCTCATGGGTTATATTAATGTTGAATGAGAAGAGTTGTTGTAGAACAATTGTTCTGCAGTTTTTTGTGTATCTCTTATTGAAGAAACGAACCAATATATATATACAAGAGAAGACTTGACGTAGTCTAGTGCAAGTAAAACTAAGTAAACTATAAGTCCTAAGTTAATTAGAAGACAGTAACCTATCAGTCCTAAGGTAGGAGTACAACAGCTAAATACAATATTAAGATAATTACAAAGAGAACAAATAGAACTAAACTACATCATATGAAGTGATAAGATTAAATGCAGCAGTATAACATAAAACAAAGTCTTCGAATCTGAGGTGGAGTTGGACTTCAAGTTAGAGTTGGAGTTGGACTTCGAGTCCTGAGAGTCCTGAATCCTGAGACTCCCCCTCAAGTTGGAGAGTGAATGTCAAGAACGCCCAACTTGCGTATCAGACGAGAGAATAGATCCTTGCCAATCGGTTTGGTGAAGATGTCGGCAATTTGGGATGATGACGGGATGTAGCGGGGAATCAATAATAGATTCTGAATTCTTTCACGGATAAAATGACAATCTAACTCAATGTGTTTTGTGCGTTCGTGGAACACTGGATTTTGCGATATGTGAATGGCCGCTTGATTGTCACAAAACATTGTCATTGGAGAAGGATGAGAAATGCCCAAATCCACTAAAAGATACTTTAACCATTGAAGCTCACATGTGAGAGATGCCATCGATCTATATTCAGCTTCAGCAGAAGATCGAGACACTGTAGATTGCTTCTTTGTCTTCCAAGAGATCGGACTTGAACCAAGGAAAGTACAATAACCACTAGTAGAACGACGAGTAATGGGACAACCGGCCCAATCAGAGTCACAAAAACCTGAGATATGAAGAGAACTGGAGGTTGATAACAAAATACCTTTGTTAATAGAACCTTTTAAGTAACGAAGAACCCGATGAGCCGCATCCAAATGGGAAGAACGGGGGGACTACATGAATTGACTGAGATAGTTGACAGCAAAGTTGATGTCGGGCCGTGTGACAGTGAGGTAGAGCAGCCGTCCAACTAACCGACAGTATATGGTCGGTTCTGGCAACAAAACCCCATTGTCAGTCGCAAGGTTGATGTTTTGTTCCATGGGGAACTCGGAAATTCGACCACCTGTAACACCAATATCCTCCAAAATGTCCATAGTGTATTTTCGTTGTGAAAGGAACAACCCCTGTTGTGATCTAGCAACCTCAATACCAAGGAAATATTTTAATTTTCCTAAGGCCTTGATGTAGAATTTTTGTTCCAAAAAACTTTTCAGTTGTTGAATTCGAATGGGATCATTTCCTGTGACAATAATGTCATCAACATAAACAAGAACAAACACAGATGAGGAACCACATATATTAGTAAATAATGAATAATCAGATTTAAACTGAGTGAAGCCGGATGTGGTCAAGGTGGTGGAGAATTTGGCAAACCATTGTCTCGAAGCCTGTTTCAAACCATATAATGATTTGTTGAGTTTGCACACTCGTTGCTCCCCCTATTTCGAAAACCCAGGTGGTAGAGTCATGTACACTGTCTCATTCAGATCTCCTTGTAGAAAAGCATTGTGAACATCGAATTGTTGAATGTCCCAACCTTTGATAGCAGCGATGGAAAGCAATAGTCGAACAGTGACTAACTTTGCCACAGGAGCGAACGTATCATGATAATCAAGGCCTTCAATTTGATTGTAGCCTTTCGCAACCAAGCGAGCTTTGTAGCGTTCAATCGAACCATCAGAGTGATACTTAACTTTGAAAACCCATTTACACCCAATAGGTTTATGTGATGAAGGCAAAGGGACAAGATCCCATGTGTTATTTTTCTCTAATGCTTCAATTTCAGTGGCCATTGCCGCTTTCCAATGTGGGTATTTGATGGCTTGGGAAAAGGACTTAGGTTCAACTGTAGAACAAACCTTGGATAAAAAAACTTTATGTGATAAAGAGAAATTATTATCAGAAACATATAAAGCCATTGGATAAGGAGTGGAAACTTTAGTTACCTTAGAGTCAGATTGGACCAGATTCGCCACATGAGGGAGAGTAGGACAGTGATAGTGTTTCAAATATGCTGGTGGCTGTCTTGATCGAACCGATCGAAGAGGAAGATCGGGTTGTGCACTAGATGACACTGAGGAAGGATCCGAAACTGGAGGGAAATCAGGTGACATCTCATTGTCAAGAGAAGCATCTGATGAAATCGAAACCTCATGAGGGTCGGTCTCATGTGGAACGGATGGAGTGGGTGGAAAAAAATTAAAAGTGCCATCATCATGTATGGGTAATGTATGAACTGGCATGTTTGATGGAGTGGGTAAAATTTTTTGAAAAGGAAAAACAAGTTCATGAAATATGACATCACGAGAAGTAAAAATCTTTTTAGACTGAAAATCGAATACACGGTATCCTTTTTTGCCGTAAGGATAGCCAACAAAAATACCTGGTGTACCTCTCTGATCAAATTTATTTTTGACTTGGGGTTTTCGAGCAAAACATAAGCAACCAAAAATTCTAATGTTAGTAAAAATCGGTGATTTTTGAAATAACATATCGTGAGGTGACTTGCCTTTTAATAAAGGAGTTGGTAATTTATTTATGATATATGCAGCAGTGAGGACACATTCTCCCTAAAAAGATAATGGAAGATGGGCTTGAAAACGTAAAGCTCGGGCAACATTTAGAAGGTGACGGTGTTTGCGTTCAACTACACCATTTTGTTGTGGTGTAGCAACACAACTACGTTGATGAACAACACCCTTAGATGAAAAAAAAATGCTGCATGTTTTTTGATAAAAATTCAGTGCCATTGTCGGTTCGAACAACTTGGATTTTAAAATGTTCATTTATGTCTCCAACCCCAGAAATAATAGATTTGATTTGAGAATTAAATTGAGTATGAACCATGGCAAAAAATGATTGTAAAATGTGAGATGTTTCAGATTTAACAGCCATTAAATATATCCATGTGGCACGACTAAAATCGTCAACTATAGTTAAAAAAAATCTAGAATTTGAATGTGATGGTAATGAAAAAGGTCCCCAAATATCACAGTGAATCATTTGAAATGGTCTACTAGTTTTTATTGAACTATTCGAAAAACACAAACGAGTTTGCTTTGCTTGAGGGCATATCATGCAATCAACATTATTTGAAGAATGAATAAAAGAGAATTGCTTAGCTAAGAGTTGTAAACAACTAGGTGAAGCATGTCCTAATCGGCAATGCCACAATTTATTTTGAGCTGAATTTTGAAAAGAGCAGATAGTTGCTGAATCCTAAAGATGGTAGAGTCCCTCATGTAGGCGTCCCAATCCAATCTTCTTCTTTGATAACAGGTCCTGAAACACACACTCATCATTAGAAAAGGAGACAGAAATTTTTCGAGTCTTGACAAGTTCACTGATGGAAATTAAATTGAATTGAAAAGTGGGAACAAATAAGACATTTGTGAGACATAATGTCGGTGAGAGAGTGACAGTTCCTACATGAGTAATTAAATGGTCTGTTCCATCTGGGAGTTTAAGTGTGGAATATTTAGAGCAAGTAGAATAACTAGAGAATAAATTCAAAGATGAGCTCACATGATTTGTCGCTCCTGAGTCAATGATCCAAACGGATTTATAGGAACATGAGAAGGAAATACCTGTCAAATTTGCTTGTGGTGCAATATTATTCGAATCAATCATACTCAAAAGTTTGCTATATTGGTCCATGGTGAAAGTGAGAGGGGCGGCAGAATTTGGAGCAGGGCCTGCTGTGACTGCATGAGCATGAAATTTTTTGGGAGGATACCCATGTATCTTGTAGCATGTCGCTTTGTAATGTCCAACGGTTTTGCAATGATCACAATATGGACGTGGTTTACCATTGCGATGAGTCGAACCATGTGGATTCCTACTGGAGAACTGATTTGCGACGTTATTGGAGAACTGATTTGGGACCTGGTCTTTTCCGGATTTGCCATTGGTATGAGGTTGAGAATGGCGAAAATTTGTCCTCTGAAAATTCAAGGCAGCAGCCTCTAGAATAAGATTGGACAACGCATGAATCTCTTGTTGCTTTTCTTCTTGCCTGACAAGGGAATAAATTTTTGCAACACTTGGAAAAGGATCCATTAGTAAAACCTGACTTTGAATGGCTGAAAAACTGTCATGAAGACCTTGTAAAAATTCCATGGCCCGATCTTCCTGAACACGAGTTGCAGCAGCAGTTCCATGACCACAAGTGCAAGTAATAACAGTTGATAATGAAGTTAATTCATCCCATAAAGATTTAAGCAAAGAATAATAAGCTGATACCGTGGCGTTATCTTGTTTGAGCGAAGAAATTGATTGCTTGAGCTGATAGATCTTGGGTGCATTCGTCTGCGAGAAACGATCACTTAAATCTTTCCAAATATCATGAGCGGAATCAGCGTAGAGAATGCTACCACGGATTTCTGGCGTAACAGAGTTAAGAACCCAAGAAGCAACAAGATCATCGCACCGAGACCACTTGGACTTTTCAAGAAGATCAGTTGGTGGCTGAATTGTTCCATCAACGAAACCGAGTTTATTCTTTGCTCGGAGCGCCCTTGAGATAGATCGTAACCAAGTGTTGTAGTTGTCCCCTGACAGCATTGGAGAGACTAGAACAGCTGTGGGATTATCCGAGTGATGAACGAAGAAAGGATCGTTAGGTCCCTGAGCGGAGGAATGATCGGTGGATCCTTGAGAATCAGAAGATGGATTCGTTGAACTGGAATCCTCTGGGTTAGTCATGGTTGAAATTTTGCGGAAGGAGAAGAGCTGATAAAAAACGTAATGAAAAAAAAATTAGAAGTAGAGGTGCTATGATACCATATTAATGTTGAATGAGAAGAGTTGTTGTAGAACAATTGTTCTGCAGTTTTTTGTATATCTCTTATTGAAGAAACGAACCAATATATATATACAAGAGAAGACTTGACGTAGTCTAGTGCAAGTAAAACTAAGTAAATTGTAAGTCCTAAGTTAATTAGAAGACAGTAACCTATCAGTCCTAAGGTAGGAGTACAACAGCTAAATACAATATTAAGATAATTACAAAGAGAACAAATAGAACTAAACTACATCATATGAAGTGATAAGATTAAATGCAGCAGTATAACATAAAACAAAGTCTTCGAATCTGAGGTGGAGTTGGACTTCAAGTTAGAGTTGGAGTTGGACTTCGAGTCCTGAGAGTCTTGAGAGTCCTGAATCCTGAGAGGTTATGACCCTCTTTTTTAAACACACGATTTGAGTTTCATCAACTTCTACCTTATTTTAATTGAATTTCATATTTAATTACTTGTTGCTTGGCGTCACAAAATAATAATAATAATAAAAAGGTTAATTTGACCTACTCCAATAGTATTTTGTTTAAATCCACTTGATCTTTCGCACTTGTGGTTCTTGAAAATTTAAAAAATTATTATAAACATCCTAATTAGGAAAAAATAAATGTGAATGAATTCTCTGGAATGAAATTTATCAGAAACCTGTACATACATATATAAGAAACATTACTAAAAAGTGACTTTCGGAAAATGTAACCATCAAGCTACTTAAGTCTTTGGTACCTCTAACCCAATTAGTGTCGGATTTGACAAAAAAAAAAAAATGTAAACAAATTACTAAACCAAATTGTTTCTAGAGAGACAAAAAAATTGCAGGTAATCATCGATTCCATTTGAATTTTTTCATTTGGTAAAGTGGAATCAAAAGCTTTGGTTTGTGGTTTGAATTTTGTCTATTCTCTCAAAATTATAGATTTCCTAATTGCCTAGGAATTTTGTCTGCCTTGGTCAATTCTTAATGCGGGTTATCTGAATTTCATTCGTTAGAGATGGATGAAGAATGACTTAAAACATTTTCCAATTTCTGGAAATGTGTTGACGAATAATATTAATAGTGCACCAAAAAAGTCATTTCAGCCACCCACAAATGCTAAAACCAAATCCATACCACATAATATGCCATTGCACTGTGTTTTGTCCACTAAAAGGAATGGCTACAGCTTTGGTGTGCATCCTCGTTACGATTCAATTACCACATGCAACGCTTGATTATCCCACAAATCAACACAAATTCAATTACCAACTCCTAGGGCCGGCCCTGATATCTCAGGGACCTAGGGTGAAAAAAACTGTTTTATTATTATTGAGCATATTTTAAAAAACTGGACCTATTTAGACATCTCATCAAGTTAATTTAAGCTCAAAACTGGACCTATTTAAGCATCTCATCAAGCCAATTTTGGCCATTTTTTTATGGGCCCAAGGCGGGTGCACTTCTTGCACCAGCCCAAGGCTAGCACTGCCAATGACCAACGTGATTTGGTGGTAAATAACACTCATTCAGTATATTTCAATCTGACAATCGGAATATCTTTAAAATTTTGTTTCATATTTTTTAAACCTTTTAATTTACCAATTATTTAATTAATGTTTTTAATAGAAAGTTGAATTATCCTATTTTGGAGAATGTAAGGTTTTTGTATAAAATTGAACTTTCTGTCTCTACCTGTAATTACGCCATAGTTTAGAATGATTAATGTAATTCTTGCATTGGTTGATGACCGTAAACAGGAGACCCCATGGCCCATGCCTATCTTTTAATATAACCCTAATCAAAAGTAAAATATACCAAAACTATCCTTATTCAATTCAAATTGAAGGTCTATCAAGTTACCTATACTGAGAGTTGACGGGTTCTCTCAACACTTATTGTCTTTTTATAGGCAATTGTGAGATAATATATACAAAGTGTTAAGGCTTGAACCTTAGTGAGTTGATAGAGATTGTGAAGTCTCCGGCAACCAACAAGGTAATGAGCATTTCACAACAAATTATGTACTTCTGAACATTCACGATTTAGATACTACACTGTGTTTGTATAATTACGGTGATAGATATGGGAATGAGTTTTTTTTTTCTTTCTAAAATTTCAAGGGTTTGATTTTTGTAAGGCATTAATTGAAATCCAATGATAGATAACTATACATAATATGTATAGTAGCATGACCTTTAGATGATAAAAACTAATTTTAGTACACTCGAATGTATACGTCTGCACGACTAACATCATATCATATGGCGTGAATATCCAATTGCATTAGACGTTTATACCATATCTAGGGGGAGGTTTTTCAAGAGGAGGATGCCCGATTCTAATGGAGGAAAAAGTATTATGTACTAATTGTTTATTATGTACAGGGGCAATTTTGAATTATTGAATTTTTCATTAAAATTTATTAAGAAAATAACAATAGTCGAAGATATAGAAATGAAATCTTAAAAAAAAGAACGAATTACACCCACCTCCCCTGAGGTTTGCTAAATTAGAGATGAAAACAACTTTATCATTAATTAACACTCATCTCCCCTCCCGTCAGTCAACGTTTGTCAGACTTAATCTTTGACCATGTAAGACCATGTCAGACCATATAAAAGTCCGAAATACCCCTAAACTTGTTAAAATAATTAATATTACAAATAATTAAAAAACAAAAACAGAAATTAAAACTTTTTTTAATTAAACTTGAAAAGTAGAAATAAAAAACAAAAAATAAATAAAAACAATTATCATCTTCATCATCCCAAGCCATCATTATCCCACAGTCATCTTCATCATCAACCAAAAAATTCCAGAAAATCATTCAAACACCCATTAAAACCCATAAAATCAAACCAAACCAAACCCATCCCAGAAATCAAACCAAAAAATCCAAATTTCGAACACCACCATTACCAAAAAATAAAAATAAAATCGAAACACAAACTGAAATAAATAGAACCCATCTCTTCTCCACCTGGAAATCTCCAGATTTTTCGAACACCCACAAGGCCACAACCACCATCTGTTCTTTGTTCACCAACACAGTCACCTTCACCATCAACATCGTCAAACCCACAACAAACCAACATCAAACCCACAACAAACCCAGAAATACACCACCATAAAATTAAAATAAAATCGAAACACAAACTGAAATCGAAACACACCAACACAGTCACCATCATCATCATCATCGTCAAACCCACAACAAACCCAGAAATACACCACCATTACCAAAAAATAAAAATAAAATCATCAAACCCACATCAAACCCAGCAACAGCAGTCGTTGCAGCAAGGAGAGAGAGATCGACCGAGCGCGGCGGCGGGAGAGAGAGATTGATGGAGCACGGCGGCGAGAGAGACTGAGATGAGACAGAGAGAGAGATCGAGAGAATGAGATGAGATAGAGAGATGAGAGAGACAGATCGATCGCCGATCGCCGATCTCCTATGGCGGCCACGTTGGAGGTTTTTGACAGTGGCCGCGCGATATGGTGGGGAGAAAGGGATTCGTGACAGAGGGAATGAGATGAAATTAGTACTCATAGATGATAAAAACTAATTTTAGTACACTCAAATGTATATGTCTGCACGACTAACATCTTATCATATGGCGTGAATATCCAATCGCATGAGATGTTTGTCCCATATCTAGGGGGAGGTTTTTCAAGAGGAGGATGCCCGATTCTAATGAAGGAAAAAGCATTACCTACTAATTGTTTATTATGTACAGGGGCAATTTTGTATTATTGAATTTTTCATTAAAATTTATTAAGAAAATAACAATAGTCAAAGAAATAGAAATGAAATCTTTAAAAAAAAAAAAAAAAAAAGGAAGCATATAATGTTAGGCCCACTCTTTTCGAAAAAAAATGTTCGGCCCACTGGGTTTTTAAGGCTTTTTTTTTTGGGCTTTTAAGGAATTACTTAGCAGCTTTTGAAGAGAATTCCGAGAGCTTATATTCATGGATTAATAATTTAATATGTTTACGGATGTCGATTTTGCCATCCGAAAATACAATTTACACACCTAATTTATAAATTTATAAGTACATTTATTATTATAATTTTAAAATATAAATATTACTATAAACATTCAATTTAATTCCAATAGTAATCTTATTTAAATGGATTTACTTATTTGTAAATCCAATTAAATTACAAATAGACCCAATTTTCTATACCGAATTAATCCAATTGCAGTTGCATGTATTTATCTAATCAAATTAAATATCTTCTTGACAAAACTATCAAATGCTAGCAAATTTATTATGTAGAATTTATCTATGATATAATAACTTAGAAATTATATTGACTTATTTTGACATTTGAGAGTGAGATGGATGATCCATGCTAACCTTATATTCAGAAATGTTTAATTTATTGATAAAATAAAGCATATTGATTTTTAGAAGAAAACATGATTTTTAATTAATTGGCCATACGCCAGCAAATCTCTTTAATTAATTAGTTAATTAATGGTTTTAAAATTTTTCCAGCTATGTCGCTGATCGTGATATCCCTTCGTATATGTATCATTCTATTGTATTTTATTTTTCTAATATGGTATTCATCTAACTTCACATGGATACTTTAATAGGTTGGACCGATAAGAACCCAAGTCCT
Source organism: Acer yangbiense (assembly GCA_008009225.1). Taxonomy (NCBI): domain Eukaryota; kingdom Viridiplantae; phylum Streptophyta; class Magnoliopsida; order Sapindales; family Sapindaceae; genus Acer; species Acer yangbiense. The sequence continues at coordinate 22,858,920 of CM017769.1, forward strand.
GTTGTGTAAATTTGGTTCGGCAGGGTTGCTAAACCGCCACAGCATGAACTAGTAGCTCTGGCGGAGGCATTGAAGGATAGTCGAGTTCCATTTCTTTGGTCGTTTAGGGATGATATATAGGATTGAACAGTTGCTGGAAAATTTTGTTGAGAGTAGAGGGCATGGAAAAATAGTTTCAAGGGCACCACAGACTCAAGTCCTGGGACATGATTCTATAGGTGTATTTGTGACACACTGCAGAGCGAATTAGGTGTTTGAGAGTGTTGCGAACAGAGTTCCGATGATCTGCCAGCCGTTTTTCGGGGATCACCGGATGAATGGGAGGGTGGTGGAGGAAGTATGGGGGATTGGTGTCAAAGTTGAGGGGATGTTGTTCACAAAGAGTGGTGTTTTGAAGAGCTCGGACCTCATTTTTGGTATGGAAAAGGGAAGTTAATGAGAGAAAATGTTCAAGTTCAACTTCTCAAAGATATTGTATTGGAAGCTGCAGGACCTGGAGCCACTGCTTCTAGAGATTTCAATACTCTGCTAGAAAAAATACCCATGTTTTGAAATTTATTTCAGTTACAGATTATTTATCTGAAACATCTAATATTTCCGTTTAATAATTTTATAAAAAAAAATGGTTCCATTTGTAGGTAAAAAAAAAAAAAAATGGTCTTCAAACTGTATACATTTTGTAAATTATATGGATTTGAATATTATATTTTGTTTTGAAATTTTAAGGTTAATACTAATTTAAAATTTTAGTGTAAAACTACAAAAATTGAATGCAACAATAAGTGAACGGAAATTAACTATATAAATTATAATTTATTGAAAAATCTCATTGGTCATGTTTTGGTTTGATACGAAGATTTACAAAGGAGATGTTTAGTTGACCTTGCTGGTTTTTTAAAGTTTGATTGGACTTATAAAAATACCTTTGCTATCTTGTAATTAGCTTGTTAATTTGATTGAAACTTGAATTCTACATATCGAAACTTTTTTTTTTTTTTTTTTTTTGGAAATAGCATGTTGAAATTATTAAATTTGAAAAATAAAAACAAAATTATTTTTCCTAATACGGACCGCAATGCACGTGCCACCATTCCCTGAACTTCATTAGAAAATGATGCTATAAAATACCTAAACAAACCTAAATAAAATAGGTAACAACTACTAAACATAAATTAGAAAATAAACTGGTAGAATGGAAATTCTCCTATACTATCCTACATCGATCCGTACTGAAACTCTGAAAGCCAAAGGTAAAACTCAAACTAGAATAAAGAAAGCAGAAAGGGCAGAGCAAATGAAAATTTCCAAAGGGAAGATTTTCTTCATTGATTTAATAATTAGCAATACAGTTGGTCAATCGTTTATATACAAAGAGCAAATGCTTTTTGGTTCAGCTGCAACAGAATCCTTAATCTAATGGTGGAGAGATAGCTGATATGTACAATCTAATGGCTCTAAATAGAGCTGATAACAACTAGTTCACGTGAGGAGAGGATTCAGTTAGAATTGACGCCAAAATTTGTGCCAAAACTCTAACTGAAAACGGATAGGAGTGATCAGCTACAATCAGGTCCAGTGTTGGTTTCAATACACACAAGCTTGGTCACTCCTGATATAGTTCAGTACCACCCCCCCTCCCCCCGCAAACGAAACATGGATTTGTCAGTATGGACTGTAAAAGATTGAACCGGCTAATAGCAAGTAGCTTGGTGAGTATATCAACTGGTTGATCTTCAGTTGGAATATACCTCACAACCAATTCTTTTGCTTCCACTTTGTCACGAATGAAATGAAGATCCAGCTTTATGTGTTTTGTTCTTGAGTGAAAACTGGCTTTTTAGCCAAGGAACTAGCACCAGTGTTATCACACCAAAGAATTGAAATTGAAGAGATCGACACACCAATTTCGGACAATAAATCTTTTAACCAAACTACCTCAGTAGCTGCCTGTGCAAGAGAATGATACTATGCTTCGCAACTACTTTTTGTTTCCTTGAGCTCCATGTTACCAAGTTTCCATCAAGATTGCTAGCCCAATCCGCATCAACGAAGCCTTCAAGTGTCAAGGAAGAACAATTGATGCAAGGCTTGAAGTGAAGACATGTATCCAAAGTTCCTTTAACGTTTCTAAGAATGCGTTTACGTGCTTGCCAATGAGTAATAGTTGGAGCTGCAAGATATTGACTTAACCTGTTAACTGCAAATGAAAGATCAGGTCTGGTCAAGGTCAGGTATTACAATGCACCCACAGTACTCTTGTAAAGGGTTGGATAAAAAAAAGGCTCTCTATCAGCCTTGGTTAGTTTAACACCTATACTCATCGAAGTTGGACACTCACCACAGTCACTCATCTTCGACTTACTCAAGAGATCAGCTGCATACTTTCGTTGAGTCAAAGTAATGCCTTGAGCAATTCTTGAAGTTTCAAATCCTAGGAAATAGTTTAATTCACCCAAATATTTTAAAGCAAAGAACCAATGAAAATCTTAAACCACCTATGATAATAGTTGAGAGTCATTCCCAGTTAATAAAATGCCATCGACATAAACTAGTAAAAGCACCAGCCTTCCATTTTTATTGAACACAAACAGAGAAGTATCAGCTTTAGAGTTCTTGAAACCCCATTTTTCCAAAGCTGCCTTGAGCTTCTGATACTAGGCCCTTGGCGCATGTTTTAGATCATAGAGAGGCTTCACCAGCTGACATACATGTCCATAATTTTGCTTACTGACATCACCTTCAGGCTGCTCCATGAAAACTAATTCCTTCAACTCTCCATTCAAGAAGGCGTTGTTAATGTCTAGCTGCCTAATACTCCAATTGTGTATCACATCAAGTGAAAAAACCACACAAATGGTTGAAGACTTGACTATCGGACTAAAAGTCTCCAAATAATCAACTCCAGCTATTTGATGAAAACATTTTGCAACAAGACGTGCTTTATACCTTTGAACCTAACCATCTTGGTTGTACTTCACTCAAAACACCCACTTGTTTTCATATCTTTACCCCTTGGAACAAGAATCCATGTGTGGTTTTTCATTAAGGCATTATATTTTTCATCCATAACTGACTTCCACCTTGCATCAGATAAAGCTTCAGCAACCTTAGCTAGTTTTTTTTGGGAGAAACAGATGGTATTGTAACAAAGGCTCTCGGCTTGGAGGAGCCAGTTTTGGATCCAGTGGACAAAGGATGAGTGGACGTGTTTGGAGGATGTGTCACAAAAGCAGGTATAAGGGTCTTCTTAGGTGATGGTAAATCAATGGAAAAGGGAACAGCAGGTATAGAGGAAAGATTTTGATCTTCTGGTGAATTAGAAAGATTTTGATGTTCTGGTGAATTTAAAAACCGTTTATGCTTGATATTGGACAAAACATCAACATGTAAGCTCGACTTAGTGACCATGACTCTACTCTTATCACAATTGAACAAGACAGGATATGGAAACTCTTTTTCATTGAAATGTAAATTCTACCACTTGGATGCAAACATTTGAAACCTTTGTGACTCTCACTATAACCTATAAAGATGAACTTATCAGAATAGAATTGAAATTTGTTTTTGTTATACAATCTAAAAAGTGGAAAACAAGCACTTCCAAAAATGTTGAGAGAGTTATAATCTGGAGCCAAATTATACAACTTTTAGAAAGGAGATACATGGTTTAACACAAGAGTTGGAAGCCTATTGATGATGTACACAGCTGTATGAAATGCCTCCGACCAAAAAGAGAGTGAAAGCTTAGCTTGAGCAAGCAAGGTGAGGCCAACCTTAACAATATGCCTACATTTATATTAAGCTGTATCATTTTGTTGATGAATATGAGGACAAGGATGTCTAAAATGGACTCCTAGCTGACTAAGATGCTGAGCTAACGGCCTATATTCTCCTCTCCAATCACTTTGAACACACTTTATCTTTTTATCGAAAGCAAGTTCGAAAAGTTTTTGAAATTGAATAAAAACATCTTTGACTTAAGACTTTGTTTTAAGAGGATAGATCCAAGTAAACCTAGAAAAGGGTATTTAAAACCCTGCTGAGAAGAATGTGGGGAAGGCCCCCAAACATCCGTGAATACAAGCTCAAGACGAGCTTTGTAGACTATTTTGGAGACAGGAAAAGGTAGTTGATGCATTTTACCACATTGACAAGCATCACAAAAGTCTAAAGATGATGTAGTGTACATAGCAAATTCAAACTTCTCAACACTTGTTTTAAGACAGGAAATGAAGGGTGCCCAAGTTTAGTGTGCCACAGATAAAAAACAGAAGATTTATCATTTGAGTTGAAAAAGTTACAAGGTTTTATTTTATTAACATTGTAACAAGTAGCAGATGACAACCTATTTACACAGGACTCAGGACAAGATATACAAGAATTATCAAAAACAGTCTCTGTACAAAACTTAACAGCACTTTGACTATTAGTGATAGAAATAGGTTTACAAAATTTATTGCAAATACACATAGGACATGACACACAATTCTTACAACCATTATTGACTCTTAACACAAACAAGGCATGCAACTTTAAGGCAATGGATTTATCACTGATGGATGAAAGATCCAGTTGATAAAGGCCTTTGTTCAAACCCCCTTGCAGCAGAACTTTCCTCGATATCTTGTCCTTAATCAAGCAAAAATCAGAGTTAAATTCCACTATAACATCATTATCTTTTGTAAATTGGGATATGCTCAATAGATTCTTTGTGATGGTTGGAACATGTAATATGTCATTCGGGAATAGAGGTATTTGTGGTGAGGTGTGTGATGAAATAAAAGAGGAACCAACGTGAGAAATAGCAAGTTTAGCACTATTACCTACAGAAAGCTTGTCTGAACCTTTGTAATCAGCCTTATGCGAGAGGTTTTGCACATCAGAAGTGACATGAGTAGTGGCACCACTATCCATGTACCACTACAAATCCATAACAGTATTTGGTGAGGCAATAAAGGCATTTGCATTCGAAAGATTTGGGAACCCTTGCATTTGCATCTGAACAAGTGTATTAGCTCCATATTGACTCAAATGTGCCTGAGAAGCAGAGAAATTGCCTTGACCTTGTTGATTCACTGGAGACTGTAGGTTTTGCTCACTCAAACCTTGAAAAGCTTGATCAAAGCGTTTGTAACATGATGAAACAACATGTCCAGTCTTCCCACACAGTTGACAAATAAACCTTGATCTAGGCCTATCACCATTTCTTCCTCTGCCTCTACCTCTAAAATGAACACCTCTATTATTATTAGTGCCTCTAAAACTTCCATTGAATGTAGACTAAACATAAGCATTGTTCAAGTGAATAGAGGTAGATGCGTTATGTTGAGCCAATATGCTCTCATAGCTAATCAACTGAAACTGAACTTCTTAAAGGCTAATTTCACCTTGTCTTTCAGTCACATTCACAACAATAACATCATATTCCATACTTAGTCCACCCAAGATCTGAGAAATCAACTTAGCTTGGGTCATCTGTTGTCCAGCAACCGCTAGACTCTCACTAAGAGATTTCATCTTCAAAACAAACTCACCCACAAATAAACTACCTTTTCTGATATTCTGTATTTCATTTCTTAATTGCAAAACCCTAGCCTTAGATTGCTGAGCAAATAAAGTCTCAAGAGTTTTCTAGACTTCATGAGATGTAACACAATATGTCACATAACCAAAAACGGATCCACTTAGTGTTGAAAAAAGCCAACAAACAATCAACCGATCCGCCTTTTTCCAAATAACAAAATCATCATTTATAACCTTATCGTCGTCCTTCAATTTATTAGATCTAGTATATCTCAATGGACAAATACCAGATCCTAACACATAACTCTCTTAATCAAAGGCTCTAATTGCAGGCAATACTTGAGATTTCCCAAAAAAATAGTTATTTTGATCAAGCTTTATAAGAAGCTTGAAGTTCAGATCAGAGAAAAAAGATGAAACCTGAGATTTTAGCTTTCGAGAACCAGATTGACTGCTTTTGTTCATCGAACTAGAACTTTCATCATAATCCGAGCTTGAAGACGCTATGACTATTTGTCTAATGGCTTTGATACCATGAAAGCCAAAGTCAAAACTCAATCTAGAATAAAGAAAGTAGAAAGAGTAGAGCAAATTAAAATTTCCAAAGGAAAGATTTTCCTCATTGATTTAATAATTTGCAATACAGTTAGTCAATCATTTATATACAAATAGCAAATGCTTTTTGGACCAGCTCTAACAGAATCCTCATTCTAAAGGTGGAGAGATAGTTGATGTGTACAATCCAATGGCTCTAAATAGAGCTGATAATAGTTAGTTCACGTGATTCACATGAGGAGAGGATTCGATTAGAATTGGCGCCAAAATTTGCGCCAAAATTTTAACTAAAAACGGATGGGAGTGATCAGCTACAATCAGGTCTAGTGTTGGTTTCAGTGAGTTCACAAACACACAAGCTTGGTCACTATTGATATAGTTCAATAGGTATTAATTTTTAAAGATGTAAAGATGTGTTCTAATCACGTAATGAAAATTGAAAAAAAAAACGAAAAAAAAAACGTTTGTATTAAATTTCCTAACTCTTCAGGAATGAGACTTGAAAGTTGATATTGGCTCAACTTTATATCAGTTAGGGATATCAAATTTCCTTACTCTTTAGGAATGAGGCCTGGAAGTTGATTGATAACACATCGTTGAGGTGTATCAAATGATTTGAATTTTATATTCAACCTCGCTAGTGCACGAGTCAAGAGACTACTATGGCGACAAGCAAGGGTATCGTTCCCTAGGGAGGTGAAAGCTGTCAACCATTCCTAGCTTAGCTTTATTTGGAAAAACGCATAGAGGTGTGTGTTATGTGTGCAGAAAATGTAAATATTGCAATGAATATGTAAATTATATACAATCATATTTACAAGGATAAAATGGATTGGAGAGATGTAAAATACATGTGGTTACACTAAGAATATGACTCCACCATAACAATCATACAATTTCATACAAACACACTCACTAATGTTGAAAGTCGTGCTCACTTAATCCTCGCTAATATTCTCTCTCGAGCAACAAAGGCCATACCTACATGCACCAGCAACCTATCTCTCCATGGTTACCTGATTTGCACACGAGTTCATTAGAACTATAAGACACATTTAGCGACTATACATGCAAAGCCTCGCGTATTTCTATCTTACTCTACATGTAGTGGACAATCTTCTCATGCACGTTGTGTGCTTCTCCTCTTGGTTCATCACACAACAACCAAAGTTCATTCAAATGGTGGCTAACCACTGAAATGCATTAAGAACTTCAAATGACCTCTCAACTATCAACAAACACATTTAATAAAAGAGGTAACAATTCTAGGTTTACATCAAATCCTAAATGAATGAAAGTACATATCGAAAAAGAGACAAAAATACAAAGAAAGAAATATAAAAGAGATAGAAAGGAGAACTCTCCAACACCGGGAATTGAACGCCGGGTTTTCTCGGTTGTCAATTTGAGATATCTTTACCACTAGACGATTACAGCGATCTCCAATCTCTTGAATGCCCAACTCTCTCAATTAAAGAGAAAGCTCTCCCCTTATCTCTCTAATCTCTCTAAGATTAATGGCTAAAAAGGGAACAAGTTCACCAAACAACTATGTGCATCAAGTTGATTGTTTAACATTAAGAACATTCAATTTAAATTAAGGGCTCATTCTCTTAATTAAGAAATTCACCAAAATCAATTCATCACCCAACTCAAGCCATGGGATGAGCAATTGTGCCTTAATACAAAAACCCATTAAATACAAGAATATAGAACTAAAGCCTAATCTAGCATGTGAATGCATAATCAACCAAACTTTTCCCATTCTTTGGAGCTAATACTCAAACACTCAACTCATTTTAAACATGGTATTTTGGTTCATTCATTAACAAACAAACAATCTTGGGAAGCTAAATTACACTAGTCCTAATCTAAATTACTCTACTCCTAATTTCATTCATGCATACATATTAATTTTGACCATCCACACATGAATATCATAATAAGAGAGAAAATTATGGATTTAGCAAAGAGTAGAACAAAACTTAAAGAATATAAGAACAAACATACATATATAGCACAAAATGTAGGTTTACAATATTCCCAAATTGGTGATACACATCATATAAAATAAGAAATACAAAAAGAAATAAGTTTAAAAGAGACAACCCTCCAAGCTCTCCTTGATTTCCTAGCTTGAATTTGGTCCAAAGACCACTTCTTTCTCCTTGCAATCTACTCTAAGATGAGTGGATTTAGTGTAAAAGAGGTTGTGTAGATGTATGGTGGGCTCCTATGAAGGAAAAACCTCTATGGGAGCTTGAAACTCTTTGTTATTGGGTGAAAAAGATGAAGACATGTGTGTGGATCGGTTTGGAGTGTGGGAGGTATGGAGAGGTAAGAAAAATGAGAGAAAATGGGGTATTTAAAGAGTGGATGAGTTATGGCACGAAATGGGGTGTGAAAGACAAGATTGCCCCTCAAATTTGGTCAAAAATCACTAAACTGGAGCCCTATGCGCTGGTGGTGCGCTGGATGAAGGGCGCATGAGTAGCACTAATCTTCTGGACGAATTTGCGCCGGTGTTACGCTACTCGAGTAGCGCATAAGCCTCTTTTTCAATTTTCAGCTTTTCTACAACACACATCGTTATGAAAATGGCCATAACTTCCTCTAGAAAACCCGGAATTGTATTTTTGTAAATAGCACTGAAAAGTAGACATCTAGGGCTTTCCGAAAATAAATAACACAAAATCTAGTTCGATCTAAGGAGGGAGATATAGCCCTCGAAATTTGACTGTTCTGCGTGAGCATTTTCCATTTCAGCCCTTATAACTTCTAAAATTTTCAATTAAGCTCAAACACCTAATTTATGGAATATAACCTACATAAAGCTCACAAAACACATTATATACACAAAGATGCTCGAAAACGAGTACAAAAGCTAGGAAATGGGGACCTCAAATAGGTACATAAATCATCCGATCATTGATTTTCATAGAGATGAAGAGTGAGATTTGTCAAACCACCAAATGATGTTGGAATTGAACTAGAATGATTGTTCGAACTAAAACTTATGAAGTTAATTAGAGACTTCATATTTCCTATTTCATGGGGGACTAAACCGAAAAGTTTATTTTCGAATGAGTATAACACAGTTAGTTTATTTAAGTTTCCCAAAGTGGTAGGAATAGAACCAGTGAGCCTATTGGTATCAATGTAAAGTTCAAGCAAGTTTTTTAGGTTTCCTAATTCTTGAGGAATTGAACCTCAAAGCGAATTGTTATAAAGATACAAATAAGTCAAGTTGTTCAAATTGCCTAGAGAAGCAAGAATTAGACCATGTAATTGATTGCTATACAAGGCAAGATCATAAAGAGACCTTAAACGACCTATTTTGTGAGGAATTGAGCCATTTAACTAGTTTTGGACAAGGTGCAGGACCTAAAGATTTGTAAGTAGACCAATTTCTAGTGGGGTTTATCTAGAGACATGATTAGTGGATAGGTCGAGGGATGAAGCTATTAGGGGGCCTACGAGGGGGCCATAGCCCTTGCAGCCTCTCAGAAAATTCATTTTTACTCCTTATAATTAATTGATTTTTTTTTTTCTTTTGGCTCTTTAAAATAAAAATTATAGAGTTTGGCCATTAACGTAACTATAAACTATAGTAGCTAATAGTGTTAAAATAAATAAATTATAATAGCTAACTCATTTATAATTTTATTGAAAATCAAACTAAACTAAAAACCATTTATTTCTTTCACATGTATTTTAATATAGTATTATTACATAATAAAAAATATTAATGACGAAAATTCATCGTTAAAAATTATTAGCATTAGAGTTATTTAGTTTAATTGCATGTTTTTTCTTGGTTTACAAGCTACTTCAAATATATTTCCTAAACCGACTTTGGTTTCCTTAATGTGAGAGGATTCTAATTGTATGACCCTCATTAAAATTATTACCATTCAGAGTTATTAAGTTTAAATATATGTTTTTGCTTGGTTTACAAGCTACTTGTAATATATTTCCTAAACCGACTTTGGTTTCCTTAATGTGAGAGGATTATAATAAATTATAGTATTTATATAACACTCTTTCAATTCACTCACTCTTCAATTCTTGGCTCCAAGAGAAAGATCAATCGTTAACTACTAGAAATCAATCTCTGTGATGGCCTCCTTCAATCAACTGAAACTGGTACAGAACAATACCATTATGGATAGGATTAACAGTAGCAGTAGTCGCGAATGCGATTGGTCTGGTTTCGCAATTGAATTGTGTGTGAAAAAGCACTCGACATCATACTCATACAAGAGGTTGTTTTACAAGAGAGATGCTGACTTTTTATTTCCAATAGGAATTGAAAGATTCTTGAGCGACATTGTCAGGGAAGAACAAGTCCTGGAAGACCTCAAAATTCGTGTGGTTCAATTGACCATGCCGAACCAAGGAACTGGTTCACTTTCCTTTTCCTCTAACACAGTTTTCTCTCTGGAAGATATGGCATTATTTGCTTATCTGAGTCTTTGGATATTGAGGAACAACCTCATAAATCATTCTATCAAGATTTTGCTGATTTAGATGGACTTGGAAATCCAACGTTTTCAGCGCTTGGACTTGGAGGATTCGATCATCTGGGATGCAATTGATCATGATTATTATGTGGCACATGAAGAATTTGTCACCATCTTGGATGCAATTAATCATGATTACTATGCGGCATATCATGAAGAAGCTATCATCATTTGGAATGCAATGGATGATGATGATAACAGTGAGAGTTTGTCGAACAAGGAGAGGGTTGCGGTTCAAGCACTAAAAGAAGTGAAAGTGGATGCATCATTATCAACATCAGTTGAGTGTTCAATCTGCTTAGAGAGTGTTTGCGTTGGACGAATTGCTTCTCAAACACTTTCATGTCCTCTTTGTTGAGCTCCACTATGCTGATCAATTTCATTTTCACCTCTGTTTCTTGCTTTTGTAATTACTGCCAGTTTACTTTTTGTCCAGTTGTAATTCATGATTTTTAGTGTTGGTATTGTATCAAAACAAGCTTTGTGTGTGTTATTGGTATTGAGTGACCAGTCTTTATATAAAATTCATATCTCAAGCATGCATACTTTTTGTGTTTACCAACATGCCAAGTATGTTATGTGTTTTTTAATTTAATTTGAACAAGTTATAGTTTGTTTATCGTGTCCAATAATTCAGGCATAGTGTTGCTGCTAGATTGTAGTATTTTTGTTATTATGTTAGTGAGTCAGTTGTAGTTCAAACACCTATTTAAGGTGAATGAAAATTAATAAAAAGACATCATTTATCCAAATTATTCAACTTTGAGTTGTACAGAGATCTTGGTTCCTCAATTAACCAAATTCGTATCTGAGTATTCACAATAGGTTCTAGGAAACAGAAGAGGAATTTGATAGAACACAAACTTAGGCCATTCCTTTTCTAGAGAATTTACTTTTTCCTAATTGTATTTCCCTTGTAATCTCTCTTTATTATTGATTGATTTAGTTTCTTGTTCTATATTTTGATTGATCTAAATTCCTACTTTGTACTCATAATTAGTGGAAACTAGACAATCCTTAATTGTATATATTGTAGTCTCAATTGTCAATAATATTATTACAATATTCATCAAATTTGTTTATGGTATCAGAGCTCCTTTGTCCTTTGAATAGAGAAAAATTCAATCCTCAAGTTCTGTTCTAACCATTCTTCTACCTCTCTTCCACCATAACTACCACTATGTCGACACTAGCCAATGAATCTCAGATATTGCCTCAAACACAGATCTCTGCCACCTCTCCAAAGGCTCGACGACCATCTCTGAAAAAACGGCAATGATCTATCTACCAGCAAATCCTGTAACTTAAGGTAATCTTGTTCCTTCTAATGGAAATATGATCTCTCTTAATGCCTCTTCTCAGATTCCATTCAAACTCATAAAAAATTGAGGAAACTATGCATCTTGGAAGTCTCAAATGACCAATTTACTCTTTGGTTATGGACTTCTTGGATTTGTTGATGGCTCTCAACTGTGTCCATCAAAGACTGACCTAGGCTATCTTTGTTGGATCCGTCAGAATCGTTTTGTACTCCTAGGAATTCAGGCCACTGTTCATAGCACATTTGGTCCGACCATTAACAACTTTATCACATCAACTAATGCCTAGAACAAGTTAGAGACTAGCTATGCCAATCGCTCTAACACTCGGATGCTCTCCATCATATCATCTCTCATGTCAAACAAGAAGGAAGGTAAAACAATGGCTACCTACATGAATAGAGTGAAAAGCCTTGTTGATGATCTAGCACTCATTGGTCACCCCATGAATGATGCCCAAATCATGGCTGACACTTTGAATGGTTTGATCAATGAATTCAAAGAACTGACAGTAGCGGTTCGTATGTGTGACACTCCTATCTCGTTCGAAAATCTCTATGATAAACTCCTTGATGAGGAGTTGACTCGAAACCATGGAGAGCCGAAAAAAGAAGAAACACAAGTTACTGAACAACTTGCTTAGAGGCGGTACAACAACAGAGGCCATGGCGGTCGAGGAAACCGTGGCAATCACAACACCACCATTCACGGCTCGGACAACAATTCTTTTGGCCAACACTAGCAACCTGGCCAAACACAATTCAATCGGCAACAGTCCTCTATAGACGAGGTATGAACTCTTCGAATTTACAATCCTACTCACCATCTTGAAATTCAAACTCTTATCAAGGAAATCAAGGTCAATCTTACATTGTTTGTCAACTATGTGACAAACCAGGTTATGGTGCAAAAACTTCTCACTCTTGTAGTCAACCATCCTCACACAACTCTCGGACTCAAGCCAACTTTGCTGATAGGGATTCAAGTCACACCAACAATAGGGTTCTTGATTCGGGTGCCACACATCACATTACCTCTGATCTTTAGAATCTCTTCATACACTCTGACTATGTTTGGAATGAGGACGTCGTCATTGGTAATAGTAATTAAATTTCTATAACTCATGTTGGTTCCACCACGATTAATTTTCCTACTGCCTCATTTACATTAGACAATATCTTGTGTGTACCCTTGATAAAAAAAAATAATAATAAATAAAAATTAAAAAAATTAAAAAAAAAAAAAAAACCGAATATCTGTTTCACAATTTTGCAAACAAAACAATATTTTAATTGAATTCTTTCATAACCATTTTCTTATGAATGATTTGAATACATGGGCATTCTTGACGAAAGGCCGAAATAGGCACAACCTGTATGAATGGTTACCGTCCACCTTGCCTCTCAAGCAGCTCAATTCCAAACCTTCCGCCCTAGTCACTCTCTCATCTTACCTGTGGCATCAACATCTCGACCACCCGGAATCTCCTACTCAAAGGAAAATTTTAGCTAGCAATAAAATCCCAATTTTCGGTTCTTCTGATTTTAATAAAGTGTGTGACTCTTGTCTTTATAACAAAAGTCACAAATTGTCATTTAAAATTTTTTCTGTTTTGTGTAATAAACCATTTCAGGTTATTTATTCGGATGTTTGGGGTCCTACCCCTGTTACTTCGTTTGAAAATTTTCAGTATTATGTTATTTTTTATCAATTATTTTACAAAGTATACTTAGCTATATCCTCTTAAATTAAAATCTGATGTATTTAGTAGTTTTGAAAAATTCAAAACACTCATTGAAATTTTTTTCCATACTAAAATCAAAAGTGTGTATACAGATGGTGGTTGTGAGTATAAGGCTCTCTCTCATCTCCTAGCCAGTTTTGGAATCCAATACCTCAACTCACCACCTTAAACCTAGAGCATGTCGGCTCAGCTAAATGCAAACGTCGCCATATCGTAGAAACCGGCCTCACACTCCTTCATAATGCATCCATACCCATTAGGTTATAGTCACATGCCTTCCAAACCGCAATCTACCTTATTAATCGCATGCCAATACCCGTCCTACAAAATGATACACCCTACCACAAACTATTTGGCCACAAACCGAAATACACTTCTCTCCAAGTCTTTGGTTGCCTTTGTTATCCCTGGCTTCGACCTTACAACACTCACAACTTAAACCACGATCACGACCATGTGTGTACCTCGATTTTTCACTCTCTCACCATTCTTTTCTTTGTTTTGATAGTTAATCAAATAAAATATTTATTTCCATACATGTTTTTTTTTTTGAAAAAATATTTCCTTATAAAATAAAATTATATCTTCATTTGTCCAATTATGACCAATCTTTTACCAAATTTTTCTCTAACTTTACAAGCAAAAATTAAAAAAAAATTCTAGCCCCAATCGGTAACTCACATGATTCCATCACCTTATCAAATTCAACTCCATATTTAATACCTTCTCAATCCAATTCGATCCCAAATCTTTCTCAATCTTCTCTTCCCGAATCAACCTCTCATTCTCCTACTCATACGGCTGACTCTACTTCCTCCTTCTGCAAGGCTGCCCCTTAAATCTCTCCAACACAGGTAAGTAATTCCCGATCCTCTTCTTCTCACACTACATCTCCTTCTCCAACTACATCTCCTATATCTCCATCCGAGCCCATCATCGAACCCCAAATTACTCCAAACCTGCATGTAAACCAACCTGACAGAAATTCCTAATTAGCCTCTCCCATGCCGGTCCAACCATCACGAATGGTAACCCACGCCTAAAATAATATCTACAAACCCAAAATACCTTTTCTCTCTTCATACAACAATTTCGAATTCCTACTACAAAATGAGCCTACATCATTCACCCAAGCCAACAAACACTCTTATTGGTGTGATGCCATGCAGGAAGAGTTCCTTGCCCTCCAAAACAATAAAACCTAGTCCTTAGTGTCTCCCTCACCCACACAAAATATTGTAGGATGTAAATGGGTCTATCATATCAAGAGGAACCCGGATGGTTTTGTTGCTCGCTATGAGGCTCGCCTTATAGCTAAAGGCTTTCACCAACGGCCTGGCATTGATTTCACTAAAACCTTTAGCCCAGTTGTTAAACTAGCCACTATCCGTCTCATTCTTAACATTGTAGTGTCTCGTGGTTGGGTTTTGAATCAATTGGATATTAATAACGCTTTCTTGCAGGGCACTTTATCTGACAATGTCTTTATGCAACAACCACATGGTTTTATTGGCTATAGATATCCATCTCATGTCTGTAAATTGCATAAAGCTCTTTATGGCCTTCGCCAAGCTCCTCGAGCATGGTACAATGAACTCCGTTCCTTCCTGCTTGCCAATGGTTTTCTCAATTCTAAGAGCGACACCTCTCTATTCATCTACACTTCTGGGTCCAGCACCATGTATCTTCTTGTGTAGGTGGATGATATCATCCTTACAGGCTATATCCCGCCACCATTCATGACTTCACTGCTCAGTTGTCAACTTGGTTTTCTCTCAAATATCTCGGCAAGCTTAGCTATTTTTTAGGGGTTAAAACAACTTAATCGGCATATGGTATCTTCAAGTCACAAAGAAAATATATTATGGACCTTCTTTAGAAACATAATATGTATGAAGCAAAGGAGGTCAGCACACCACTGTCATCTACAGAAACCCTCAAGCTTGATGATG
The DNA here is from genome assembly GCA_008009225.1 of Acer yangbiense. Classification (NCBI taxonomy): domain Eukaryota; kingdom Viridiplantae; phylum Streptophyta; class Magnoliopsida; order Sapindales; family Sapindaceae; genus Acer; species Acer yangbiense. The sequence goes on from CM017769.1 coordinate 22,874,536, forward strand.
GTTCCCCTAGTCATGATCCCACTAAATATCGTCAAGCTCTTGGATCCTTTCAATATCTTTCTCTTACAAGGCCAGATGTGAGTTTTGCTGTCAACAAACTAGCACAATTTATGCATCACCCATCCTCAAATCACTAGAATGCTATTTAACGGGTTCTTCGTTATCTCAAAGGCATATCTCATTATGGCATCTTCCTCTCAGCAACTTCGCCTCCATCTCTTCACGTGTTTGTCGACGCCGACTGGGCTGGTGACACAGACACTTGCCACTCCACGTCCGCATATGTTGTTTTCTTTGGCTCTAATCCAGTTAGTTGGAGCTCTAAGAAGCAATCTACTACTACACATTCTTCAACTGAGGTAGAATTTCAGGCCGTTGCCTCTGCCATTGCTGAAGTAAATTGGATCACTAGTCTTCTTCAAGAATTTGCTATCTCTCTTCCCTTTTCTCCAACGATTTATTGTGACAACATTAGAGCCTTTTATCTGTGCTCTAATCCACTTTATCACTCCCTATGAAGCATGTTGCCATCGATTTCCACTTTTTACGTGACCTAGTTGCTCGTAAGTTGCTTCGTGTTTCACATGTTCACACCACAGATCAACTTGCTGACTCATTGACCAAACCGCTTGCTCGGAAGCAATTTCACATTCATCGGTCCAAGCTTGGTGTCCTTCCCGGACCCTTGCGCTTGCGAGGGCATGATAAAACACAAAGTTAGGCCATTCCTTTTCTGGAGAGTTTACTTTTTCCTGATTGTATTTCCTTTGTAGTCTTTTTTTATTATTGATTGATTTAGTTTCATGTTCTATATTTTGATTGATCTAGTTTCCTACTTTGTACTCATAATTAGAGGAAACTAGACAATCCTTAATTGTATATATTGTAGTCTCAGTTGTCAATAACATTATTACAATATTCATCAAATCTGTTTAGAATTATCCTCAGTACGTGACATAGTGGTATCAGAGCAAGGGCATGGATCAGAGGGTGGACCAATTGGAAGCTCAAGTTAATGCTCTTAGTAGGGGACAACAACAGATTCTTGATAAGCTTAGTGAATTGTTTGACAAGCTCAATTCACAAAACAACACACCATTTATCAATTCTCAAAACAATACACCATTTATCAATTCTGAACGTGTGGAAGGAGAGCACTCTGCAGCTTCACTTACCAGCCAAGGTGAACGATCTGATAATGATCTGATAACACCAATGTTGTTCGTCCAACGGGTTCATAACAGTCCTTCCATCCCAACCGTATTTTCGAGGCGAGGAAGATACAACAAGCTGGATTTGTAGGGTGGAAATCAACTTTTACAGGCCCACTACTTTCATGTTTTAAAATATTAAAAAAAATATATTAAATGGAACTTGTATCATCTATACCTTCAACATGATTGCAAAAATATTTTTTACTCTTTACATCTTACTAATTACAAATAGCAAGATACAGATCTGTCAAATTAATTCCCATAAATAAATAAATAAATTGGACAAACTAGTATTAACTCTAGCAATTTACACAACAAACCCTCTAAGTTTATAACTGTAGAGGATAAAACAAGAGGAAATAACACTTTCTAACCAAATAATTAAAGGGTTTTTATTTTTTCCCAGAATTAGTGTTTTCATTGTTTTTACTAAACAATCCACTAAAAAGACAAATTTACCTCTACCTTTTCTATTTATTTTTATTTTTTCAAACTAATTTTCTTAAAATAAAAAAACTTTTTTTTTTTATTATTATTTTTTTAAATTATTGGAGGTCACACAAACCTCCATCGGAGGTTCAAGACCTCCAATGGAGGTCACTGGCCAAACAAAAAAATAAATAAAACTAGGAAGAAGGAAAAACAAAATATGTGAAGAAGGAGAAGATTAAACACACTAGATTAAACGCACATAGATTAAACACGCTATGAATTATAGATTAAACACGCTATGAATTAAACACACATAGATTAAATATGCTAGGAATTAGATATGCTTGGGATTAAACACACCATTGAATAATTCCTTCTCCTTCGAGTCCCGACCTTCGATGGCCTCCAATAAAAAAAAAAAAAAATTAAGTAATTTAAAAAAAATATATTTTTATTTCAAAAACCATTAAGGGTATTCTTGTTCAAATAGTGGATTGTTTTATAAAAACAATCAAAACACTAATGCTGGGTAAAAATAAAAACTTCACTAATTTTATGGTTAGTTTCTATTTTTACCCATAAAACAATCTAATCAACAAAAAAAAAAAATACTAAATAAAAAATAATAAATAAAAAAGTTGAAGTTGAAAACCCTTCATACCAAGACAGTAAAAAGAAACAAACAAAAACAAAAGGTAGTAAGAAAAATAAAATGAGCAAAAAAAGGAATTTCAACTGCATTATATAATGAAGTACACAACAAACAAAAAGAGTGAATATATGGTGAGCATTCTTCCTCCAGTGATATGGAAAAAAATGAGTACAAATTCAATTTCTTTTATTATTTATTTATTTATTTAATAATATTATTATTATTTTATATTTTAGTATTTTTGAACAAAGTCCCTGTTGAATAGAATTTCTGTCACTGATTGATAAAGACCGGTTGAGAAAGATTGTGAAGTCTCCGATCACTCATTTCTGAACATTTAAAAAGAACTTAGAATTACTTCAATTTTAGGATTTAACTACTATAGATTGTCTGTATAGTTACAGTGGCCTGGTAGTTATAGTTAAGACTCTTAAGAGGAGGATGGCCAATTCTAATGGAGGAAAAAGTATTACCTACTATTTATTTATGAGAAAATTACCAAATCTAACCAAATAGATTATGATGAAATTGTTTTTAGTCTTGTTTCATATTTTAATCGTTTATAACCATTTTAAAAAAAATTCTTTCAATCCCTAGCCAAAATTACAGAAATACCCACTAACATAATTTTTTATTTTTTTTCCTTTATTCTTCTTCTCTTCAACGAGATGTCTCTTCTCTTCTTTCCTTCTTTCTCTTCTACTTCTATGTTCTAACAATGTTGGAAAATGTTGGTCTGAAATATGAGATCGTCAATTAAGCTTAGTGTCGGTATTCAATTGAAGATTTGAGGAGGGAACTCATTTGGGGAAGTTTTAATTTTAGGCAGCCTGGATGGTTTCCCTTTTGTAAAGGGTTCCATGTGGCTCATATGGAATTTTGTTTTTCTACAAAAATTTTAATATAGTCTGTTTAGCTGTAGATTATTATGACCCCTGGACTTGAAAATGAAAGAAATCATTTGTCATCGTTGCATGATATAGAATCCTTTGGGATTTTCACTGTTTGATACAATATTTAGATGTTATTTGGAAACCTATTTTCCGGTTTATGTAATAAAACAACTCATCCCAAATGTCGTGTATGTTATTGAAATTGCTTTTTCCGGCCATCAGACCTGGGTACCTTTTGAACCCATAAACTTCGGTAATCAGTCTTCAGGGTAGGTGCTTTCCGATTCGCAAATTGTGAAAGCTTGGTGCATGTTGTGTTAGTAGAGCATAGTTTGCCAGACATAAGAGCTCAATATTTTGGTGCGGTTATATCTTCCATTGTCTGTTTGTCTGCCACTTTGAATCGAACGTAAGTTGAAGCACAAGGCGTTCTGCTTCTTTAATAACTTTTGTTTCTCTATGTAGAATCAAATCTGAACAGACCAAATCCCTTTCTAATCCAATTCTGATTGGTTTATTTTAAATCTCAACTTTTTAAAACCCAATTGAAAGAAATCGTTTTGATTGATAGATTTTCTTATGAAAATCTGTATAAACCACTCGAATCCAATTAACAAAAGATCTGTTTTAGTTATAACAAAAGTTTTTTTTTTCTTTTACCTTTTATTTTATATAGGGGCATTACGGTAATAACATAAAAATTAGGTTATAAACAATTTAAAATTAAAAGTAGGTTATAAACAATCACATGATGTTTCAAATGATTAGAAATGAACTTCTCCCTTTATTTATTATGTACTCGTTGATTTTTTTTCATTTATTTTGTTTTTTATGAAACTTTTAATTAAAATTCATTAAGAAAATAACAATAGTAGAAGATATAGAGATGAGATTTTAAGATTAGGAAGCAGATAATGCACGGCCCATTGGGGTAAACCCATTAGGAAGTTGTGGGTTTGAGTCTTTCACCATTCCTAAAAAAAATCCCGAATTTATGTAATAGTGTAATACATAAAATAATAATAATAAGAGTAATTGACACAAATCCCCCCCAGACTATACCAGCTTTTGCATGTTGCCCCCTAAACTATTTTATTAGGCACTAAACCCCCTGAACTATCACTTATTGGCAGACCAAGACTAAAGATGCCCCCTCAGGGGAGAAAAAACCCAAAGGATTGCCAATAAGTGATAGTTCAGGGGGTTTAGTGCCTAATAAAATAGTTTAGGGGGCAACATGCAAAAGCTGGTATAGTCTGGGGGGGATTTGTGCCAATTACTCTAATAATAATAAAAAAATACTATGCATATTATCAATTTCAATTTTCAATGCTTTCATCTCATTCAAATTTTGACTACAACCAGAAAGAGAGAGAGAGAGAGAAAAAAAAAAAAAACTCATCATGACTTATTAATCCTAATCAAATTAGCTTCTAAGAGCACTTTCATCGAACATAGTATGAATCATGCTTTGATTGGTTTCAATTTGACAATAGGGTACAATTGCCTAACCGGATATTTTCACAATTTTTAAAATGCAAAACATAAAAACCCCAAACATAACAAATGTATGCAATAATGTAGTTGTCCAAAACTGAAATGGCCAAGAATTCATAAAACAACTGAATAAGAATATATATATATATATATATATATATATATATATATATATATATATATATATATTGAAATACCACATGCGGCAGCAGTAACTCTTCATCTGGGACCATGTATTTTTTTTTAAAGTTTTCGTCATTAATAGGATTCGAGTCGCTGACTTGGGAGTCATTTGACCAAACCCAAACTCGTCCATCTACCGGCTGAGCTACACCCCTATTGGGGTGGTAAGATTAATATCTTGTTACTAACATAAGAAAAACATAAATTATATATGAAACTCAACGAGTAAACAAATAGTACTACAAAGTACAAGGAAACAAAACAAAATCCATGAAAATGAAACTTTTGTTTCTTGACCATACGTTAGCAAATCTCTTTAATTAACTACTTAATGGTTTTAATTAATTTGTATTGCAACAACTGCTTTCAATAAATACATGGTTTGTGGTTACAAACATGTCAACATATATGGTTTCGATTATTTGTGTTTCAAAGACAAAAGAAAAAAATCAAATTAATTTCATTTACGTGTCTAGTACTGTAACAGCAACCTCCATGGCCATGGCGGCCGGCGATCAAAGCTCACAGCTGCAACACGTGGCCGTTTTGGCATTCCCGTTCGGCAGCCACGGCCTGACCATCTTTAAGCTCATGCTTAAACTTTCACGCGCCTCTCCCAACACCCGTTTCTCTTTCTTGAGCACTAAGAAATCCAACGACTCTCTGTTTTTAGCTTCCATGGCTGTTGCCGATGATCTTCCGGCCAACATCAAACCCTATGATATTGATGACGGGGTTCCGATGAATCATGTCTCAACAGAAAACCCACTTGAGACGGTGGAGCTCTTTCTTAAGGCGACGCCGGAAAACTACAAAAGGGGTTTACAAACGGCGGTAGCAGAGACTGGCCGGAATATCAGTTGCTTGATCACTGACGCCTTCTTGACTTTCGCAGGAGAGATGGCCGAGAATATGATCGTTGCATGGATTCCGGTTTTTGTTGCTATGCCATATAACGTATCTGCTCATATTTATACCGATCAAATTCGTCAACTTTTAATCAACGGTGTAGATGAGAGCAGCATCGTTAGCGTTGAAGATCGGACGCTGGATATCATCCCAGGGTTGTCTATGATGAGGATCTCTGATTTGTCTGATGAAATATTGAACGGTGATTCAGGAGACTCGTTGTTTTCTTTAATGCTAAGTAAAGTTGGACGTGTCCTGCCCAAAGCTACATTAATTGTCATGAATTTCTACCAACAACTTTATTCTAAAGAGCTACTAAATGATCTCAAATCCAAGTTCCCAAATTTGCTCAACGTGGGTTTTCTAACTCAGCCGTCGCCGCCACCTCCGTTGCCAGAATCCGACTCAGACTCTACCGGCTGCCTTTTATGGTTGTATTAAATTTCTTCACTACAACCCAAAAGACTAGTCTATTGAGTTGTGACCAATGTCAGAGCTCTCTATACTTATTTTTCTATTGTATTTTATTTTTCTAATATGGTATTCATCTAAATTCACACATGGATTCTTTAATAGGTTGGACCAACAAGAACCCAAGTCTGTCGTGTATATTGGGTTCGGCACGGTTGCTACACCGCCACAGCATGAACTAGTAGCTCTGGCAGAGGCATTGGAGGATAGTAGAGTTCCATTTCTTTGGTCGTTGAGGGATGACAGGATTGAACAGTTGCCGGAAAATTTTGTTGAGAGGAGTAGTGGGCATGGAAAAATAGTTTCAAGGGCACCACAGACTCAAGTCCTGGGACATGGTTCAGTAGGTGTGTTTGTGACGCACTGCGGAGCGAATTCGGTGTTTGAGAGCGTTGCGAACGGAGTTCCGATGATCTGCCGGCCGTTTTTTGGGGATCACCGGATGAATGGGAGGGTGGTGGAGGAAGTATGGGGGATTGGTGTCAAAGTTGAAGGGATGGTGTTCACAAAGAGTGGTGTTTTGAAGAGCTTGGACCTCATTTTTGGTCATGACAAAGGGAAGTTAATGAGAGAAAATGTTCAACTTATCAAACAGATTGCAATGGAAGCTGCAGGACCCGGTGCTAGTGCTTCTAGAGATTTCAACACTCTGCTAGAAAAAATCTCCATGTTTTGAATATTTTCATTTACAGATTATTTTTATGAAACATGAAACATGTTGAGGTTTTGAAATGGAATCTGATCACTTACACCAGCCTACATGGGAATAAAAAAATAAATTTTATTTTTCAAAATTTTAAGTTTTTTTTTGGGCCTACTATGGATCCGGGTCAGTTAAACCCAACCCAGTTTCATTGCTTCAAGAAGAGTACTGAGTACAATCTTCATTAAATGTAGGGGGGATCCTACAAAAATACAAAAATAATTTTAAGTTTTAATGGGCTAGTGAGGTTATTTTTTGTAATTTTGTCCTACTTATCAGAAGTTGCAACGCTTTGATACTATTGGATTTATTTATTTATTTATTTATTTTTTACAACATCTATTAATCTAGGATAAGGTTTTTTTTTTTTTAAGTTTTGGTCATTTGTAGAATTCAAATTGATGACCTGGGAGTCATTTGCCCAAACCTCATGCTTGTCCATCTACCAGCTGAGCTACGCCCCTATTGACTAGATTTTTTTTTTTTTAGTATTACAGTATTACACTAGCTATCAAATAAATTTGGTTTTTTTTTTTTTTTAGGACTCGAACCTTCAACCTTGTGGTACAAGTGTGAGACGGTGAAGGGTTTACCACCGACCAACCTCATCTCATCAAGATATTATTGGATTTATTTATTTATTTATTTTTGCAAATATTATAAGAACTATTACAATACTATTATTGGATTTAACTTATGCGGTATAATTGGTTTCTTAAATGGTTCCAATTAGATTAATACAAATGTATTTGAATATTATATATTTTTAAATTTTTTAATATTAATACAAATTAAAATTACAGTGTGAGAATACAAAAATTGAGTGCAACAATAAATGGATTTTTTTTTTTTTTTTACATTACAAAATATTACATTTTATTTATAAAAAAATATATATATATATATATATTAGAAATGACATTGTAGAGTATTGGGTCATTGCCTATAATATATAATTTATCTAAAATCTCATTGGTGATGTTTTGGTTTGATCTGAAGATTTACTAAAGAGATGTTCAGTTGAATTTTAATTTGCTTGCTTTTTTAAGTTTAGTAGTCAACATGGGCGTAGTTCGATTAGTAGATAGATGAGTTTGGAGCTAGGGATTTGGGTAAATAACTCCCAAATCAGCGGCTCGAATTATGCCAATGGCAAAAGCTTCAAAAATACATGGTAAATAAATAGATATTGCCAAAAAAAAAAAAAAATGTTGGAATTTACAAAAATACTTCGATATTTTGTTAGCTTATTTTATCAAAATAAGTGTAATAGAAGTATTTAAGCTTTTTTTTTCTTTTTTACTTGGTTGACTGTTAAATACTTAAGTTTATCGGTTACATTAATGGCAAATGAGGTGTATGGTGTTTTTGTTTTCTATTTTGTATATTTTCATTTGAAAACGAAAAATTGATTTTCATATTTTTAGAAGCAAGAACACCGAGAACATGTCTAGTAGCCATAATTTAAATAGTATTTAAAAAAAGTTTAATATTAAAATGTGTATTTAGTGAAATTGTTTTAAAAACATATTTTTCAATATACTGTAAAACATATTTTTCATTTTATTGAATAATATTAATTCAACTTTGATTTGTGTCTTTTTTTAACATTATAATAAAAATATATATTTTACTAATTTTAAGAAAATTATATCAAATATATATATATATATATATATTGCCTAGAAGTTTTTCAGCATATGATCTCTTGTGATACTTTTTTCCCTTTTTTCCTTTTTCCCCCTTAAATCAGTCCAATTTCATCAAAAATATATATATTCACGATTTAATAATTGCAAATTATCAATTATTATACATTATATATAATTTTAATTATTATCATTAGGGTAGTGTTAACATGTGTCTATAATTACAAAAACACTATAAAAGGAAATATTTATTGTCTCAATCAATGCAAGATAGAAATATTTATGATCTAAAACATTTATTGTTTTCCTTTTATAATATTTTACAGTTGTTAACCTGTGTCATAAGAGTTATTATATCATGTGCAGTTAGTGTGTAAATGGTTTTTTTTTTTTTTTTTTTACCTTTTTAGAAAGAAGGTAAATGGATCTCTTAAGTCGTGCAAAAAGATAAGTTAAAAATTAGTTTTAATTACAAAAATAAAGTAAAGAATAATGCTTACTTGTGGGTCTTATCTGAGAACAATAAGTAGAAAACATCTGTTATTGTTTTCCACTTGTCCATAAAGCTGTCTACAGCTTTAAATGGAAAAACTGATTTAATGTTTTCTCAGATTATTTTTCCAACTCAAAAAAACGTGAAAACGGTTTTTGAAAATTCGTTTCTGCTTGTAAACAAACAAATAGATTTCGTGTAATTACTTTAAAATACGAATCTCCCAACCGAGCTCTAGAATTCTCTAGAGATGATGAGGTCCATTTTTTCTTTCTTTTTTCTGGAATCTGTATAAACTACAATGAAGTGTTCCATATAAAGGAAGTGGCACCTTCTTACATGCTTTGTACTATCCATCCAACGAATAACTCTATTTGATAAAATAAAATTCTTCCAATTGAGAGAATCTTCAATAAATTAAACATATATACAATATACATGCTTAAATTAATACTATCTTCAATTTGCATATCACCTTAAAACTTTCTTTTTTATGAGATTTTTCCATCCTCAAGTGCATTCAAAATATCATTCATTTAGGTTATCTCCAACCCAAAATGCTAAATTGGTGCAACTTTACAGCAAATTGCAGTAAATTACACACTATTTTTTTTTTCTATCTTCAACTTATTGCATCAAATGTTACTCTAAAAAGAATATTCCCTTACATATATATATATATTTTGTATTATTTCTTAATAATTAACATTTCACTCCTTAATTAACATAATATTACGATAAGTTAAGAAATTAAGAAATTAAATTAAATTAACTAAAATATTGCATTTATTATTAATTTTAGCTTATTATAAATATTAATATAAATAATAATTAAATTAAAACAAATATAAATTAAACAAAAACATTAGATAATAAAAAGGAATACATTAGAATAAATTTGATTTAATAGGGGTAAAACTGTGATTAAATAAAATATTTAAATAAGGGATATAAACAGAATAAATTTTATTAAATAATGGTCAATCTGTGAATAAGTAAAAATTTAGAGAGTAAAAAAACAAGCACAAAAGTAGCATAGAGAAAGGAGTTGCGCTTGATCAGATGAAGGAGTTGTAGTTGCAAAGTGGCGTAGCTTTTAGCGTACCCGTTAGAAAGGAAAATTGTAACAGATTGAGGATTGGTGTATGGGTTGGAAATACTCTTAAGAAAGCATTCTCCTTCAAATGTTTATTTATTTTTTAAATATCACATAAAGAGATTGTTTAGAACATTGTCAGACTGAACGGACTACGTCTAATAAATATGAATAACATTAACAAACACACTAAATATTTCTTTAGAAATAATCAGATTCTATTTCCACATGCTTTTTTCCTTTATAAAGAAGAAAAAAAATTAAAGCCAAAAAAAAAAAAATATTAAGGAAAAAGAGAAGAAGAAACAGTTGTTTTTTATTTTATGCACGTCGGCTGTATGTTCCATCACTTCCGTACGAATACTTTTTACTTTATTATCGTCTTGCGCGTATATAACAATATATACTCGCCCACTTTCACTGTACTGAAAGTCTGAAAGTGTAAAAGCAAACGTGTCAAAAATCTACGGGAGCGAGTAAAAGACTTGAATGAATCTCTATATAATATGAAAGGAACAATCTCGTGATTTTTAGTAAAACCGAAGGGTCATTTCGGGTTCCATGTGTGAAAGTGAAAACGACCGCTGGATTTTGTCTTATGCTTTGAAACAGAAAAGCTTTCATTTACTTAACTCTGTTGACTTGTGTTTCACTTCAGTCTTCAGGTCTTCTTTGAAGTCTCTTTTTTGTTTATTTAAATCTACAAAAGCAGTTGCTCTGTAGTCTGTAAATTGAAGCAGAGAGAACAGAATTCGAAATGGGTTTTGTTGATCTTCTCATGTTTGCAGTGAAATGCTTCGATGTTCTTGCATGGTACGTATGCATCTATGTTCTTTTCTTTTGTACGAAGTAACTAATTAGTTTGAATGTACAAGTGAAAAATATTTGCAGTTAAAATTAGTAGAAGATTTTGCATTTCCTGATTTCACTGTCAATATTGTTTGTGATTTACTTGCAGGCCTCTTTTTGCTCTGGTTTATCCTCTGTAAGTACCTTAATTTTCTGTCTGTCTGTTTGTTGTTTTGATGTTGATGATGACGATGAAGATGGTGATGTTTTTGTTGGCAACAGATGGGCTTCAATAAGAGCAATTGAGGAAGATAATTCAAGCTCATCGGACTGTAAGAAGTTGGTGGCTTACTGGGTTCTGTTTTCCTTGATTTTCCTTTTTGAACATGCTTTTCATAACCTACTTCTATGGTAATTTTGCTAATCTTTTTCTGTTTTTACTATTATTAATTATTTGTTTTGTTATTGCTGATTTAAGTAAATCAGATTGAATTTTGCTGGGCTGCAATTAAATTTTGGGGAGATTAAAGAAAAAACCGTACATATTATCTTCGATATTGTGGTTCTTTGTGAAAAATATTACAGGGAGATAGATGGAAGCTCTGATTTTTCACTGATTAGTTTAGATAGTAATATTCACAAGTGTGAGCTTTACATGAAAGGAAATTACAAGGCTAATTGCATCAATCGATGAATGTTTACGGAAAAGCAAAAATCATAGGTTGAGACTTGTTCTTAATCATTGGAGGATTGATTGTGTAGTTGAACCATGATTTGCACATATTGATTCTCTTGATATACTGATTGATTGGTTTCTTGACCAGAAAATATTTGTTGCTTGTCATTCCCGGGCCAACCTCATCTAGTTTATTACGGTTCTTTGTTCTTGTTTGTTTTCCGTCTAATTTCATATAACAATGTAACTATGAAGGCTCCTTCGTTTTAATGAAAACTGAAAAACTGAATTTAAGCTTTCACATTTGACATCTTATCGTGAGTTTGATAAGCCACATAAACCTGGTGTATTTTGTGTTACATTATATTGACCTACATTTAATTTGCTCCGAGAATAATGCTTTGGAATTTGTTGGATGAAAATTGAAAACATAAATTCAGCTAATTGTTTTTACTTTTTATGTTTCATTTTACTAATTTGCTTAATGTAGGCTACCATTCTGGCTTTACATGAAGCTGGTAATCACATGCTGGTTGGTGATACCCAACTTCGATGGCGCTTTGTATGCATATAAACACGTAGTTTGTCCATGCCTCTCTATCGACATAAAAGCTCTCGTCAACAAGTTCAATGCACAGACGGATTCTTTTTCGAAGAGTAGTAAGTTTGAAGATGAAGTAAAGAGATATGTAAATGAGAAGGGACATGAAGCTCTTGATGAACTTGTTGCTAGTAAGGTAAGTAATGGTAATATGTAGACTTAGTTTTTAGATTCTGAACTGTGGATTAGAGGTTATAACTTAAGACACAGACACATGAACATGACACGAATTTAGTGGGTTGGGATTGTGGTTTTGACAAGAATAATCTAACGAGTTGAGTTCGGATTCACCTAATAATCTAATATTAACGGACTGTGTTCAGGTTGACAGAAACATAATTACTTGAATTGCCACTTCATTTAGCCTAATCCTTACATGAACCTTGTGTGGTGCAGTTAGAATGCAGAGAGCCCAATGTTGTGCAGAAAGAAGTGGAAACTGTACAAGTGACAGAGCAAATAAAGGAAGTATCTGCAAGCGAGCATGTGAAATTTGTTCCTCATTCTCTACCGGAGATTAATCTAACGGGACCTGATATCGATCAGACAAAGAACACGAAACCTGATATTGATCAGACAGAGAACACGAAACCTGGTACCAATATAACTGATAGTGAAAAAGTTGAGGCAGTTGGAGAATCTTTTGAAATCCCAGTTCCTAAACAAGTCCAAAAAGAATGGACATGTGCTATATGTCAAGTTACAATCCAAAGTGAGAAAACACTCAACTCTCATCTTAAGGGTAAGAAACACAAAGCTGCTTGTGAGCTGCTCAAAACAAAGACACAACAATCCAAAAACAAAGCTTCCTCCGCTGCCCCAGAGAATAAGGTATACTTGCAAATGCTTTTGATGTTAATAAAAGCACTTCCAAATGTAATAATATATATAAGAAATGTGTTGATCTTGTGCAAACAGGAACAGATCAATAACAATGCAACCGGAACGAAAAGAAGTCGAACCGGAAAGGAGAAACCGCAAGGTTCAGAACCAAAGAACCAACAATGCAAAAGCATAGAGGACGATGCATCGAAACAACAAAGACGGAAAGAAAACAAGTTAAAAGGCCTAAGGAAAAAATATGTGGAGTATAGAGAGTCTCTGTGGTGGTGCAAAATATGCAATATAAGCTGCAATAGTGTGAATGACATGGATTGTCATCTCTATGGGAAGAATCACTTGGCACAGACTAAAATATTTAATTCTTTGGTTGCTTCAGTGTCTAAGGTACTGTGAATGGTGTTTATATGGGTAATGGAGGATTAATCCTACTAAATGTAGACTTTGAAATTTAAATTGGCTACATGCAATCTTTTTTGGCTTTTCCCTGAACAATATTGCGGTCTTCAGTTTACTTTTATATCTATTTGATTACTCTCATTGTAACCGTTTTAAACTTTTAACTTCTGAGATGTTGCCATGGATTTGATTCATGTCCTATCATTTGATCCTGAAATATTGTAATAGATAAAAAAAGAGGGTTATTTATTGCTCTTATATATATATATATAATTTATTGGTTTTAAAATGAAAAATGTTGACAAGATGAGGTTAGTTCGATGGTATGCCCTTTACACCCACATCATGAGATCGTGAGTTGTGTGTGAAATGACAAAATATATATGTTGTTCGGTTAATTGTGTTGAATAGCGACGTGAAATGAGGATGGATATTGGTTCTATCCCATCCCCATTCCCTAACCTTTTCCTCCATTCCCATTTGGGGGAAATGGGGATGGTGGAGTTTTTGGGGAGGTATCCCATTTCCATCCCCATACGTTTCTCTTGTTTCGTCCCAATCCCCTCAATCCAATATTTTTTTTCGTTTGAACATATTTAACTTTAAATTTAAAAAATAATCAAAAGTACTAAAATTTACCCATTTAAATGAAAATGAAAATAATGAAAAAAACCTTGAAGTTTTTAACATTAAGAAAATAATAATAATAACAAAAATCCAAGGGAAGCCAAGTTGTATGAACTATGAAGCCAACTATTTAGACTAAAATTATAGGATTTATGTCTATTTATACATAGGGTTAAAATAGGTAATTTAGGAAATGGGGATGGGGATTTGGGGGAAATGTGAAAATCCCCTAAACTATTATTATTATTATTATTTTTGAAGTACTATAATATTATATAAATTTGGGTTTTTTTTTAAGGGGAAGGACTCAAGCCTGTAACCTCATGGTACATATGTGAGAGATTTTACCAATAGACCAACTTCATATCGTCCCTCCAAACTATAATTAGTTTCTTTTTTCTCATGGGAAATCAAGTTCCGATGAGAAAGAGAATAAGAAAAAGGAATTTATTCCTTAAGTGAGTCTTGAGATGGAGGATTAAGCTCCCTCCTATCTTAGGAATTTAATTCTTGAATGGTGTGTAAAACCCACATAATTTTGATTCATTTTTCTAATTAGGATTCCCAAATTAATATTTTATTTAGTTTACTGTAAAAAAAAAAATATTATTTAGTTTTTTCACTCGAGTAAGTATACACATTACCCTAGTTTCTATTTTCTAATAGTATATCTATTTTAATATTATTTTATTGAATTTACATGTACCTTACTTTGTGCTTAATTTTATTTTTGATAAAGTAAAAACATAAAATTTAATAGAAATCATTTATACCATTCCGGATCCAATTTTATTTTATGCATGTCGGCTGTACCATCTGTTCCGTACGAGTAATTTTTATCGTCGTCTTGCGTGTATACAAATTAATATACTTGCGAAATTTCATTTTATTGAAATGGTGTCAAGCAAACGTGTCAATCTACAAGAGCGAGTAATGGACTTGATGAATCATGAATCTCTATAAGAAAGGGACAATCTCGTCATTTTATGTAAAACCGAAGGGTCGTTTCGGTTTCCGAGTGCGAAAAGAGAAAACAATCCCTGTTGACCTGTGTTTTTACTCTCCTTCGAAGTCTCGTTTTTATTTAATTAAAATCTAAAAAAAAAAAAAAAAAAAAAAAAAAGCAGTCGCTGTGTAGATTGAAGCAGAGAGAACAGAGTTCAAAGAGATCGAATTCGAAATGGGTTTTGTGGGTCTCTTCATGTTTGCATTGAAATGCTTCGATATTCTTGCATGGTACGTATATGCATTTATGTACTTTTCTTTGGTACGAAGAAACTATATTTAATATTGCAAGTGAAATTTTTTTTCCAGCTTCTGATTTCATGTTTGTTATTGCACTTTCTTTAGAGAAATTGTAGATTCAGTTTATGTGGTGAATAAATGATGTGGAAGACATAAATATGTATATGTATATGTAATTGTTTTTATTTATCCATGTTAATTTTTTTTTAAGACATTGTTTTCACACTATCAATGTTGTTTATGATTTACTTGCAGGCCTCTTTTTGGTTTGGTTTATCCTCTGTAAGTACTTTAATTGTTTGTCTGTTTTTCTGTTTATGATGATGATGAAGATGGTGATGTTTTTGTTGGCAACAGATGGGCTTCGATACGAGTAATTGAGGAAGATGATTCAAGCTCATCGGATTGTAAGAAGTTGGTGGCTTATTGGGTTATGTTTTCTTTGATTTTCCTTTTTGAACAGGCTTTTTATAAGCTACTTCTATGGTAATTTTGCTACTTTTTTTTTTTTTTTTTTTTTTTTTTCATGTACCTCTGTTTTTTGGGATGATTTAAGTAAATTAAATTAAATTTATCTGGGTTCCGATTAAATTTTGGGGAGATTAAAGAAAAACTGAATTTAAGCTTTTGCATTTGGTATCTTATCCTGAGTTTGATAAGCCACATTAACCCTCGGATGTATTTTGTGTTACATTATATTAACCAACATTTAATTTGCTCCAAGAACAATGCCTTTGAATTTACTGGATGAAAATTGAAAACATAAATTCGGATAATTTTATTACTTTTTATGTTTCCATTACTCATTTGGTTTAATATGTTACATGTAGGCTACCATTCTGGCTTTATATGAAGATTATAATCACATGCTGGTTGGTGACACCCAACTTCGATGGTGCTTTATATGCATATAAACACCTAGTTTGTCCATGCCTCTCCATCGACATAAAAGTTCTCGTCAACAAGTTCAATGCACGGTTCTTTTCAAACAGAAGTAACTTTGAAGATGAAGTAAAGAGATATGTAAAAGAGAATGGACTTGAAGCTCTTGAGAAACTTGTTAAGGTAAGTAATTGTAATACATAGTAACTAGATCTGTGACTGGTTAGACTTAGTTTTTAGAATCTGAGCTTTGGATAAGAGGTGATAACTTAAGACACGATACATGAACTTGACACAAATTTAGTGGGTTGAGATTGTGGTTTTGACAAGAATAATCTAACAAGTTGTGTCTAGATTCACCTTAAACGGACCATGTTTGGGTTGACACAAACATAATGACAAGAATTGCCATGTAAGACCTTCTAACTTAATTTTTGCCCGAATGAAATTTACCTCCCTTAGTGTTTGGCCAAATTTATTACATATGGATCATGTGGATTGAAAGATTGACAAAGACCTCTCCTCCAGTAGGAATGGACCGATGACAACCATCTCAACTGGGTTGGGTATCCGGATCTAATTAGTTGTATTCTATCCGATCCTAATGATAGATATGAAATTTAAATTTATAGTTTCGTTTCTTGTATTCACTTTCTTGCCATCCTTTAAAGATGTTTACAAGAACTGCATACTCCTTACCTAGACCAATCCAGATTATTGCTATCTTTATCCTTTAGGGAAGGTATTTAACAAGGTTTATGAATTATCGAGATGCCATTTTTGACATTCTTCGGTCTAGATTTATAACCATTTTTTGGAATTTAAAATTTATTGAGTGTTTTTGTAATTTAACCAAGCCTAGAGGCTAACAAAATCTTCCCTTAACATAATCCTTCATGAACCTTGTGTGTTGCAGTTAGAATTCAGAGAGCTCAATGTTGTGCAGAAAGAGGTGAAAACTGTACAAGTGACAGAGCAAACAAAGGAAGTATCTGCAACTGTACAAGTGATGGAGCAAACAAAGGAAGTATCTGCAAGCGAGCAGGTGAAATCTGTTCCCCGTTTTCTACCGGAGATTAGTCCAATGGGGCCTGATATCAGTCAGACAGAGAATACGAAACCTGATACTGATCTAACGGCAAGTGAAAAAGTGGAAGCTATTGGAGAATCTTTTGAAATCCCAGTTCCTGAACAAGTCCAGAAAGAGTGGACTTGTGCTATATGTCAAGTTACAGCCCCAAATGTGACAATACTTGACTCTCATCTTCAGGGTAAGAGACACAAAGCTGCTTGTGAGAAGATCAAAACAAAGACACAAGTACAACTACCCAAGTATATACTTATAGAAAGACACAAAGCTTCCGTTGCCCCGGAGAATAAGGTATGCTTGCAAGTATATACTTAGAGAAATCGGTTTTACTTTAAAATGCATTTTGTCAAAATACATTAATGTGAATAGGCAAGTTACTTTTACATTATACTAAAGTGCTTTTGATGTTAATAAAAGCACTTCCAAAATGTAATCTAAGAAATGTGTTGATCCGTCCAAACAGGAGCAGCATAACAGTGCAACCGTAACAGAAGGAAGTGGAACCCGAAAGGAGGAGATGCAAGGTCCAGAAGAGAAGTTAAAGAGTAAATGTGTTGAGTTTAGAGAAAATCTATGGTGGTGCAACATATGCAATATAAGCTGCACTTGTGAGAGTAACATGGACACACACCTTTCGGCGAAGAAGCACTTGTCAAGGATAGTTGCTGCCGATGCCTAAGTTACATTGTCTGGTTTATTCCACCTTTAATGCTCAGGAATCCCTTGTAAATGTACAAGACGCCGATGGCTATATTAAAAAAGAGAGTAATGTTACGCAATCTAAAACGTTTTGCTCAAAACTCACCATCTACTATAGTGTTTGGCTTATATCTACTCTTGTAGGTTTTGAAATTCGTCATCCATTTTTCTTGAAACTCTGAAAATTATAATAAACTCCCCCTCAAATATGCCTAAAACTCTCGAAGGTTTTCTTTATTGTCATAATAACCTTTATATAGTTTTTTATGACTCTTGTGATATCTTAGATTATAAGGAATGCGTAACAATTCAAAGATCCTAGTAAGAAAATACAAATTATATGAGTATTGTATTACCTTAAAAATAAAGCAACATTTCAAACCCTCTGGTTTCTTGTGTATGATAGCAAAATCTGATAGGAATATGTGCACATTGATGTAAGACACTTTGGATGCTTCCGTGGGTAAACGATCTCCGATTTGGGTTCATAATATATTGTTGGAAATGTAACGATTTGGTCCCTAAATTCACCCTTATTGCTTTCTGTTTTTTTCCATTTTTTTTTTTCCATTTAGGCCATATTTTTGGATCCTAATAACTTTGAGTAGGAACTTCTGTTTTCATGTTATATTTGTTTTTGTTTGATTAGGAATGCTCTATTACATTTTAGCAATAACTCTAATTTGGTGAAAATTTTGAGCTTTTCGTATTTTAGTCGATTTAAGAATCCGGGTGCTAGTTGAATCAGTCCCTTAAGTTCTCTACCTATTTTCATCTCCAACAATAGCTCATCTAAATCTTCTACGGCAATGAGACCGTGAGTCGGTTCCAAACATATTAAGCATACAAATTCAAATTCCTTTTTAATCAGCTAAAACAAAAAATCAAATTCATTTTATGCATCGAAGAATGATAACTTAAACATTAAACATTTTGGTTGATATATCCAGAGAGGTATTCTGTATAGTAAACATGTTTGAAAAAACTTGTATTAATAACCAAATTAATCGGACCAAATATGATGCAACTCAGCATCATAAAGAAGAAATTGCAATCATTTTCCAATAGAAAAAGGGATAATTACTTTGTGGTTATCGATTTGGTTGATCATTATCAAAACAGTAATGCTACACATCCCACCTAATATCCCACCTTTTTCATCCCACTACATGTGGTATGTGAGGTGTCAAATTGTGAGTGGATACATATTAATGACACCTATCCCATGTATCCACTCACAATTTGACACCTCACATGCCACATGTAGTGGGATGAAAAAGGTGGGATATTAGGTGAGATGTTTAGCATTATTGTTATCAAAATGGTCATTAGATAAGAAATTAGTTTTAAAATAATCATTTTTTACAAATAAAAGTAAGGGAAAGTATCATTTTCCCCCCTGAGGTTTGCCATATTAGATAATCTGGTCCCTCTAGTTTCAATATTGGTCATTTTCCCCCTTCTGTCAAGTTTTCCATCCAAAATAACGTTGACTTTTAATTGCAAAATTAAAAGACGGCATTAAGGATTGAACCCTCAACCTTGTGATCAAAAGCAACAAGCCCTAACAAGCTAGGCTACTCCAACTCATTGTTGTTTGTATGTTGATTTAAATGTATATATAGCTATATAGTTATATAATTTGTGTAAAATAATTTAAATATGTTTATATAATTTAAAATAAACTCATATATATATATATAATTTAAATAAAGTCATATTTAATAGTAATATATAAAAACAAATTTATAAAAAAGAAAAAGAAAATAAGAAAACAAAAGGAAAAATATTCAAAAAATAAGGAATTTTTTTAAATTATTTTTCTTTCTTTCTTTTTTGTTTTTGATTTTTTTTCCCATTTCAGTATTTGGGCTTTGATTTTCGGGATTTTATATCAAATTAAAATAATATATTTTTTGAAAAGTAAAAAAATAATTTTAAAAAGAAAGAATATTTTTTTGAATTTTTTTCCTTTTGTTTTCTTATTTTCTTTTTCTTTTTATAAATCTATTTTTATATATTATTATAAAATATGATTTTATTTAAATTATATATATATGAGTTTATTTTAAATTATATATATATATATATATATATATATATATATATATATATATATATATATATGAGTTTATTTTAAATTATATAAACAAATTTAAATTATTTTACACAAATTATATAACTAATAGCTATATATACATTTAAATCAATAAACCAACAACAATGAGTTGGAGTAGCCTAGTTGGCTATGGCTTGTTGCTTTTGATTACAAGGTTGAGGGTTCAATCCCTGTTGAGGTCTTTTAATTTTACAATTAAAAGTCAACGTTTTTTTGGATGGAAAACTTGACAGAAGGGGGAAAATGACCAATATTTTGGATTTCAGGGAGTTAATTGGCCATTATTGAAACTAGAGGGACCAGATTATCTAATATGGTAAACCTCAGGGGGGAAATGATAATTTCCCTAAAAGTAACATAAAGAAATTAAAATAAAAACACACGCATATATATGGGCTGATCCGGGCTAAAGTCGGGTTAGCATTAAAAATATATATATATTACTTTACTTAATTAACAAGCATTACGCGTAGAGTTAGAATAGTATCTTTAGTTTCTTCTTTTTATATATCGTCACATCAACTATCAACATCCAAATCTCCATGTCTCTCACTAGTCTCTTTCTCTCTCGCACATCCATTCTATTTATAATTTATATATCTTTCTCACCAATTCTCTCTCTCATGTTCTAATTTTTTCTCCATTCCCTATTAATAATTATTTTTATCCCACTTCGAAATTCCCAATTATAAAATTGAATATTTCTTCTATTTCAAGTATTTTCCTAAAATTTAACATTTCTCGTTAACGTTAGGGTTTTAAGTTTGTTATTCATAATATTAAGTTAGTGTTTTGTTATTTTTTGTATGAATTTATATCCTGACAACAATTTATTATTTCTAGTGTTAAATTATAATTTTTAAAGTATAATTTTAACCAAATTATTTGATAATTTTATACTATTGTCAAAGTTCGTTTACCGTTAATTATATATATATGAACATGTCTTGAAGCTCCCATATTGCTTCCATATATATATTGAAAGTAGATTGCTTTCAGATTTAATTGAAAGCCGCCACCAACGGCGCTGCCATGAATCGAAGCAACTAGATTCTATGAAGTTCTCAAGTTTTTTTATATTATTTTTATATTCTTTCTTTCTTTCTTTCTTTCTTTCTTTTTGAATAATGCTATGAGGTTCTAGATAAATTGAGAGTTGCAAGTGATCTAGTCACTAGATTCTAGTGGGTATTTTCAAGAAAAAAAAAATAGCAAGGGAGGCATTTGAGCATTGTCATTCTAGAGAAAGTTACCAAAATGCCCATCAATTTAACAGCAAACTTAATAGAATTTAAAAAAATAACCATTACAAATAGCTATTTTAAAATTAATTTCCTATTTAAAAGCCATTTTGATAGTAGTCAACAAAATTGATGGCCACCGGGATAATTATCCCATAGAAAAATTAGTGGAAACTATTATATAAACTATTGCAATCATGTTCCGTATGAGTACTCTTTACTTTGAACGTGTTTGGTTGAGCTTTTAAAAAATTTCGATTTGTAAAAGGTCTATTATATTAGAAATAGAGTTTTTTTTTTTTTTTTTTTTTTTATAAAAAAATATTATAATTGTTTGTTTGGTAGATTTTTTCTTTAAAAATGTCTATTTGAGAAGCTCATCCTTATGAGCTTTTGTCTCGTAGTAGTTTATACTCTGCTGGCCTCTACTGAATTTAAACTATACAATCTAACTCTAAAAAAACATCAAATAGATATTAAGGGCGCGTTTACTGATCAGGAATGGATGAAATCGGAATCAAATTCCACCGGAAAGGGAATATAGGGGATTGGAATCAAGTTATTAGATTATATTCCAGTGTTTACTAACAACTTAGAAATCGGAAACGGAATCAAATTTATTCCATTTCTAGTGTTTACTTAAACTAAGGATTCAGAATGATACATATTTGATTACAAAAATACCCTTGTGTATATAACATGATGAAAAAAAAATTATTATGAAAAAATATATTTTCTATTACTCATAACACTATAATTATAATAATTAACATCTTTATATTGTAAAATTTGAACTAATTAGATAAAGAACTATTGAGATAACTTGATTAAAAAAAAGTTGCAGGAATATATATATAAGACATGAATATTTAGTTCATAAATGGTAAAATGAACATTAGATAAAGAGATGACTTAATTAAAAAAAAAATGAAATAGAAGTAATATATAAATAAGAGATATGAATGTGTAGTAGTTATTAACTTATTATTATTATTATTTATTTTTTTTGAAAAGTGACGTAGTTATTTTAGTTCATAAATGGTATAATTATGTAAACCAATATGAAGATTCAAAAAAAGCAAACCAATACTATTTACGTAAATTAAAAACAAAAATCAATAATCATGAATACGATGTTTTTTTTTTTGTTTTTTTTTAAGTGAGGATATTTTAGTAAAAATATAATGAATTCATTTTTCAATAAGAAAAGGGAACTTGATTCCTAGGATGGGTGAAAGGAATCAAGTTCCCTTTTCATGAGGAATTTAATTCCTGATTTGTGACCGGGGTCTACAAAATTTAATTCTCTAAAAATTTAGTAAACAGTGGAATTTAGAAATCAGAAACTTAATTCCATTTCTTAAGTAGGATTCCTGATTAGTAAACACACCATTAGTAGAGCTTTTGAGATAGTAGAAAGCTCAACCAAACAAACATTTTATCATCGTCTTGCGCATATATAATTTGTATTTACTCGCCAACTTTCAGTGTGCTGAAATGTCTCAAGTAAACGTGTCAATCTACGAGAGCGATTAAATGATGGACAGAATCTCTATATGAAAGGGACAATCTCGTAATTTTATTGAAAGCGACGGGTTATTCGGGTTTCAAGTGTGAAAAGTGAAAACGACCGCTGGAATTTGTGCTTTGAAATGTAAAAGCTTTCATTTACTTAATTATGTGGACTTGTGTTTCACTTCAGGTCTTCTTCTTCTTCTTCTTGGAAGTCTCTTTTATTTATTTAAATATAAAAAAGCTGTTGCTCTGTAATTTCATGCAAAGAGAACAGAATTCAAAGAGATCGAATTCGAAATGGGTTTTGTGGATCTTGTCATGTTTGCAGTGAAATACTTTGATATTCTTGCATGGTACGTATTCATCTATGTACTTTTCTTTGGTAAGAAGTAACTAATTACTTTGAATGTACAAGTGCAAAATTTTTGCTGTTAAAATTAGTAGAAGATTTTGCATTTCCTGATTTCATGTTTGTTAGTGCAGTTAATTTCCTGATTACTGATTAGAAGACTTTAATATACATAAAAACAAAAAAAGCTACTTGGATCCTTGACTATGTAATTGTGTTAATTTTCTCTGTTGATATTGTTTGTGATTTACTTGCAGGTCTCTTTTAGCTTTGGTTTATCCTCTGTAAGTACCTTAATTATTTGTCTGTTTTTCTGCTGTTATGATGATGATGACGATGAAGATGGTGATGTTTTTGTTGGCAACAGAAGGGCTTCAATAAGAGCAATTGAGGAAGATGATTCAACCTCATCAGACTTTAAGAAGTTGGTGGCTTACTGGGTTCTGTTTTCCTTGATTTTCCTTTTTGAACAAGCTTTTCATAACCTACTTCTATGGTAATTTTGCTACTCCCTTTTTTTTTTTTTTTCTTTTTTTTTTTCCATGTACCTCTGCTTTTGTTACCTCTGCTTTTTTTTTTTGTCTGGTCTGATTTCAGTAAATTTGAGTAAATTTATCTGGGTTCCAATTGATTTTTTGGTGAGATTAAAGAAAAAAAAAATAGGACATATTATCTTCAATATTATGGTTTTTTTTTTTGTACAAACAATTGTAAATAATTCGGGTTTGATAGAGGGGGATACAAGTCTAACCCACAACCTCAATGTTGTAGATGTGAGGGGTGTACCGCTGGGATGGACCAACTTCATCTAGTCGATTATGGTTCTTTATTCTATTTTTGTTTCCGATTAATTTCATGTAACTATGTAGGCTCCTTCGTTTTAATGAAACTTATAAACTGAATATAAGCTTTCACATTTGATATGTAGAAATAGATTAGATTAAAATTGAAAACATAAATTCAGCTAATTTTGTTACTTTATATGTTTTCTTTACTGATTTGCTTAATATGTTACATGTAGTCTACCATTCTGGCTTTACTTGAAGCTGGTAATCACATGCTGGTTGGTGATACCCAACTTCGATGGCGCTTTGTATGCATATAAACACCTAGTTTGTCCATGCCTCTCTATCGACATAAAAGCTCTCGTCAACAAGGTCAATTTGCGGATGGATTCCTTTTCGAAGAGTAGTGACTTTGAAAATGAAGTAAAGAGATATGTAAAAGAGAATGGACTTGAAGCTCTTGAGAAACTTGTCGCTATTAAGGTAAGTAATGGTAATACATAGTGACTAGGTCTGTGACTGGTTAGACTTAGTTTTTAGAATCCGAGCTTTGGATTAGAGGTGATAACTTAACACGACACATGAACACGACAAAGATTTAGTGGGTTGGGATTGTGGTTTTGACAAGAATAATCTAACAAGTTGTGTCCGGATTCACCTTTAACGGACCCTGTTTGGGTCGACACAAACATAATAACAAGAATTGCCTCTTAAAACCTTCAAACTTAATTTTTGAGTGACATTTCATTTAGCCTAATTTATTACATATGGATCATGCTCTAGTAGGAATAGACCAATGACAACCATCTCAACTGGGTTGGGTATCCGGATCTAATTGGTTGTATTCTATTTGACCCTCGATGAGTCGATGGTGGTTCTATTCTAGGTCCATGTAATGGACCTGATTTTTGCTATCCTTGTCCTTTAGGGAGTGTATTTAACTAGGTTTATGCATTTCTCGAGATGCCATTTGACATTCTTCGGTCTACATTTATAACCATTTTCAGAATTTTAAAATTTATTGTGTGTTTTTGGCTAATGAAATCTTCCCTTGACATGATCCTCACATGCACCTTGTGGTGCAGTTATCACACAGTGAACCCAATGTTGTGCAGAAAGATGAGAAAACTGTACGAGTAGCAGAGCAAACAAATGAAGAAGTATCTGCAAGCGAGCAGGTGAAATTTGTTCCCCATTTTCTACAGGAAAATAGTCTAACGGGGCCTGATATCAATCAAACAGAGAACAAGAAACCTGATGCTGATCTAACGGTAAGTGAAAAAGCGGAAGCAGTTGGAGAATCTTTTGAACCTGAACAAGTCCAGAAAGAGTGGACTTGTGCTATATGTCTACTTACAGTCGAAAATGAGACAATACTCAACTCTCATCTTCAGAGTAATAGACACAAAGCTGCTTGTGAGGAGATCAAAATAAAGACCCAACAATCCAAAAACAAAGCTTCCACTGCCCCAGATATTAAGGTATATCATATATGCTTGCAAGTATATATTTAGAGAAATCGCTTTTACTTGAAAATGCATTCTGTCAATAGACTTTAACGTGCATAGGCAAGTCTATTTAATAGGTTAAGTATCTGCTAAGTGCTTCTCTAGAAAAATATTCGAAGCATTTTTTTGCATCTTTAAAAAACATTACATTTATTTATTTTCAATCATCCACTATAAAATCATAAAGTGAACTTTTAGCTACTTAAACTATTTTAAAAAGTGCTTTTGATGTTAATAAAAGTTCTTTTATGTGTGTTTTTGTATTTTAACCATACCTAGGCTAACGAAATCTCCCATTAACTTAATCCTCACATGCACCTTGTGGTGCAGTTTGAATGCAGAGAGCCCAATGTTGTGCAGAAAGAAGTGAAAACTGTACGAGTAGCAGAGAAAATAAAGGAAGTATCTGCAAGCGAGCAGGTGAAATTTGTTCCCCGCCATTTGCTACAAAAGGTTAGTCTAACAGGGAATGATATCAATCAGACTGAGAAATTTGTTCCTTCCCATTTGATACAGAAGGTTAGTCTAACGGGGCATGATATCAGTCAAACAGAGAAATTTGTTCCCCCCCATTTACGGAAGGTTAGTGTAACAGGGCCTGATATTAGTCAGACAGAGAAATTTGTTCCCCCCCATATGTTACAGAAGGTTAGTCCAACGGGGAATGATATGGAGAAATTTGTTCCTGAAATGCCACAGAAGGTTAGTCCAACGAAGCATGATATCAGTCAGGCAGAGAAATTTGTTCCTCCCAAATTGCCACAGAAGGTTAGTCTAACGGGGCATGATATCAGTCAAACAAGGAAATATGTTCCCCGCCATTTACGGAAGGTTAGTGCAACGGGGCCTGATATTAGTCAGACGGAGAAATGTGTTCCCCCTCATTTGCTGCAGAAGGTTAGTCTAACGGGGAATGATATGGAAAAATTTGTTCCCAAATTGCCACAGAAGGTTAGTCCAACGAAGCATGATATCAGTGAGACAGAGAAATATGTTCCCCATTTTTTTCTACAAAAGGTTAGTCTAATGGGGCAATATATCAGTCATACAGAGAACAAGAAACCCGATACTGATCCGATGTCAAGCGAAAAAGTGGAAGCAGTCGGAGCATGTTTTGAAATCCCAGTTCCTAAACAAGTCCAGAAAGAGTGGACTTGTGCTATATGTAAACTCACAACCCAATGTGAGACGACACTCAACTCTCATCTTCAGGGCAAGCGACACAAAGCTGCTTGTGAAGCTCACAACAAAGACCCGACAATCCAAAAACCTGCCCCGGAGGTTAAGGTATATATATCCCTGCAAGTATATACTTAGAGAAATCGTTTTTACTTGAAAATACGTAGGCAAGTGACTTTTACCATACGAAAAGTGCTTTTGATTTTAATAAAAGCACTTCTAAACGTAATTTAAGAAATGTGTTGATCTGTCTAAACAGGAGCAACCGGTCCAGAAGAGAAGTTAAAAGAGTAAATGTGTTGAGATAATTTATGGTGGTGCAACATATGCAATATAAGCTGCACTGGTGAGGGTAACATGGAAACACACCTTACGGCGAAGAAGCACTTGGCAAGGATCGTTGGTGCCGATAGCTTAAGTTACAGTAGTCTGGTTTATTCCAACTTTAATGCTCAGTAATCCATTGTAAATGTACAAGATGCTGATGCCTATATAACTATATTAAAAAGAATCTGAAATGTTTTGCTCAAAACTCACATGCCAACATCATTTGAAATCAAGTTTTTGACAAAAATTAAGGCTATGTAGCACTACTTGCTAAAAATATTTGGTGTTTACACATTGAACCAATTTGGATTCTTGGGCGCTTCTGTGTGGGTAAACGATCTCCGATTTGGGTTTATAATATATCGTTGGAAACGTATTGATTTGGTCCCCAAATTTGGCCATTTTGATTTTTGTTTTTTCTGTTTCTAGGTCGTATTTTTGGACCCTAATAACTTTGAATAAGAATTGCTGTTTTTATGATATGTTTGATTATGAATGCTCTTTTCGATTTTAGCAACGACTCAGAGTGTTCCGTATTTTAATCAATTTAAGAAACCCGGATGCCAGTGGAATCGTTCTTGTTTATTTGTTTATTAAAACATCCGGGCTGTATGTTATGTTCCCAACGAAAAAAATATTTATGAAGCAACTATCCATATTTCTCTACTAACTGGTTTTCACAGACAAGAATTGAAGAATAACGAGTGGGAAACCGAAGCGTCAATTTTGGTGAAGCGACCGACCACTGGACTTGCTTTTAAAGCCCTTGTTCTTAGTTTATAGGCCATTGATCTCCTCCTCAAGTCTTCTTTTACTTGGAACTTCAAAGCAGTTGCTCAAGCATAAAAACAAAAAATATATATATATATACAGAGAGATTGAATTAGAAATGGGTTTTCTGGGGATTGTTAAGTTTGCAGTGAAATGCTTTGATGTTCTTGCATGGTAATTATGTTTGTATCTTGCTTTGATGTGCATCAATAATGTTTGTTCTCACTTGCTGTAAATGCTCTACTTGCAGGCCCCTTTTGGGTTTGGTTTATCCTTTGCATGCTTCTATAAAGGCGACTAAGAGTGATTTAAGATCATTAGAGTGTCACAAGTTGGTGGCTTATTGGGTTTTGTTTTCTTTCATTTTACTCTTTGAACACTCTTTTCACTCTCTACTTCAATGGTAAGTTTGCTACTCCTACTTTCATGTGCTGCATTCTTACTATGACCATTCCTATTCCTATACTGGACAATGCATGAAATGTGTTGAACAATGAAATAACATTATTGAATTCACTTGTGTTTTGATTATCCTTATTTGGTACTATTTTCAAAACACTAGGCTACCATTCTGGCCATACATGAAGCTGATAATTACTTGCTGCTTGGTGATGCCCAAGTTCGACGGTGCTTTTTATGTTTATCAACATCTCGTCTGTGTCCACACAAAACTTGTCATCGATAAGTTGAAGGATTGTAAGGATCTGCATTCAAACAAAAACAACATTCAAGCTGAGGTTCAAGAGAATGGATTTCAAGCTTGCGAGGAAGAGGAACTAGTTTCTACTGAGGTATGTCACTCTACCTATATAATAATAATTAGGATACATCCATTTTTCTTCAAGCTTTTTAAGTATACTTGAATATTTGAAAATTTTGTGTTTTTTTTTTTTTTTTGTGTGCGGGCGCGTGTGTATGTATGCAAATCATGCAGTTTTTAACTCAAGATTGTAATCCGGCCACACAAGATAACTCGGTTGATAAAATTTTGGAAAGAGAAGTTCAACAATTGGTGGAAGATGATGACTTCATTCTGGTGATGTCCAAGTCCCAAAAGAAGTTGAAAAAATTGTCAGAGATTAATAAGGTAAGCTATCTTTAGCCACTAGAAGCATATTTTCATTTCTTTTTACCTATTTTTGACTCTTAAAAAGTCTCTCTAAGTTGGCATTCACTGTATGTATCAGGCTAGTCTAATAGAGAATGATAAAAACAACTTAGCTGCCGAGAAAATCAAAGAAATTTCAGAAAAAGTGGAAGAAGCAGGTGGAGAGTTATCTGAAATCCAAGTTTCTAATCAAGTCAAGGAGTGGACATGCTCCTTATGTCAAGTAACAACTCAAAGTGAGATAACACACATCTCTCACCTTCGGGGAAGACGACACAAAGCTGCCTGTGATGAGCTGAGACCTAAGAACCAACAATGCGAAATCATAGAGTATAGTGCATATAAACAAAGACAGAAAAATTACAAGTTACGAGGCCTAAGGATAAAATATGTGGAGTATAGAGAGCCATTGTGGTGGTGCAAAATATGCAATATAAGCTGCAGTAGCATAGACGACATGGACTCTCACCTCTACGGGAAGAAGCACTTGGCCCTGACTCGAGAAGTTAATGCTTTGGCTGCTGCCATGTCTAAGGTACAGTGAATGGTTTATATCGGTAATGGAGGATTAATCCTACAAAATGTACTGTTTGAATTGGCTACATGTAATCTTTTTTTATTTTACCGACATTGAACAATGGCCTTTTCCCCCTTCGGCTGTTTTCAGTCTCTACGTTTATATCTATTTTCATTAAATGTGAATTGGAGATTCTATACTAAACAATTTAATGCATTCTACCCAAAGAAAAAGAAAACGAAAAGTAGAAGAAAAGCATGCACATACAAGAAAAAAGGCATGTTATTAAAGTATTGGATAATTCATACAATTTCTGGAACGTAGAAGTTGATTAATCTCAGTGTAACCTTTTATAACTTCTGAGATGTTGGCATTGCCAGCGAAACTCCACTGCTACCAGGCAAGTCCTTCCATTGTTGAGTTACTGTTTTGATCTGAGTGTAAAAGTTCACTCCAGCCTTGCCTGTAAATAAAATCTAACTTTTATGCAACTAGAAGTCTAGAACAATGAAGATGGAAATAAATGTAGTAAAGGATACAGAGGAAAAGGAAAACCCATTTAGGAAACATATATTACCATAGAAATTAAGATCGCCTGCGAAAGAAGCCTTGGAGCCAGTAAATGAGAAGAAGGGCAAGGGAACTGGTATAGGAACATTGATGCCAACCTGTTTCAAAGCAATAATAATTAGCTTTTTCAAACACTCCCAAGAAGAAATGACCTTGCTGCTGGTTGAACTATCTATTCTTAGAATTTACATAAAACCCATGCCGGAAGACTACTAAGCCAAAATTTATATCTAAGAACCGTAAAATTAGCATAAAAATGGGCAAATATGTGGCAGAAAAAGCGATCCATGACTTGTAAACATAAGCTTTAAAGTTGCATCTTTTAATCATTTTCAATCCTAGTTATATCCAACTTCCAAAAGCAACACCTAGACAAGTTGTCAGGGGTTGAGTTTTACCTGCCCAGCCTCAATCTCAGTCTGGAATTTCCTTGCAGCGACACCTGATGATGTAAATATAGAAGCTCCGTTGCCATATCTGTATGCATATTATAACTTGGATGTAAAACAAATAATAAAATGACAATTTAAAGGTTAAAAGAAGCTATACTCGAGGATTTACTTATTATTGTTAACGATGTTTATCGCCTCTTCAAAGCTGTCGGTCTAAATGTCAAGAGAGAGGATAAATATATGTCAACATATTGCTATCTAATCAAAGAAAAGTTATATAAACTGAGAAACATAAAAACAGTATTTCAACACACCCTCATGCAAAGAAGAACGGGGCCAAAGATTTCCTCCTGCAGACCGATATAGAATTGTTAAGTATGTGCTAAGTTTCAAGGTCCAAGTCTATCACTCTTGGAATGATAAATTTTTCACATTCTGAAAAACACAGCAAAAGATCATTGAACAGAAACTAGCATACCTTGTAACAATCCATGTCAGCTGTGACATCAGTTAAGATGGTTGGACCAATAAAATTGCCATGCTCATATCCTGGAACCTGTTGTCAACAGCCATAAATAAACATTGTAGCAGACCAATTTCATTTTACAATGTGAGAGAGTTTAACTTATTAGTAACCAAAGACCCAATCAAAGACCAAATATGCCAGTTAGAGGATGGAAAGTGAAGGATAAGCCGGTTAGTTGCCTTTTGGTTTCTTTCTTGCTGGGTTCCTTTATCACCACAGGGGAAGGAGAGTGGCTGTTTGTATTTTACTGCATGCCTTTCGATTTAGTTATTCATTCAAATGTCAAAAGAAAAAGGAAGAAATGAGTTTTGATGGAGTGAGAGGACAGAAGGGAAAAAGTGAGTGGAGGAAGAAAGGTTGAGACCTCTGTTGCTTAATACTTCTAATTAAGAGTTGATGTGTCGTCAGATTCACACCTAACCACGGACATGAAAATGAAGATCAATTGTGTATTAATGAGCAAATTCAAACTCAAGTACTACACTAGTATTTATATTGTTTCCCTCAGCACTGCTTTCTAATATGATTATATATGATATTTCTAGCTTTACTCATTTCTAGATATTTACAATGGTTCATGCATAAAGAAAAATGGATACCAAAAAGAAAATTCATATCATAGCATCACAAAGTCTTGAAGAAGCCACAAGTAATGATTGTAAAAGATTAGTATATCATAAAATACCACTGTATTTCTTCCGTCAAGCAGTAGCCTGGCACCACTATCGACACCACTTTGAATTAATCGGCAAATCCGTTCCTTGGCCTGTGATTGCGAGAAATATTCCCAAGCAAAATTTAGAGATTACAAACTCACACAACCAAATCAGAGAATATATCCTCAGTATCAAAAAGTTTCCATTTAGTCATAATATAAGATCAGAGTTTCTATGTAACGCATAGAAAATTGTTGGAAGTCAGGTAATCAAATAAGCAGGGATATCATAGAAGAGGTGCAAAGTTCTTGAAACTTATACTGACCTGTTTACTAATAACTGGACCAAGGTCTGCATCAGGTTCTGTTCCAGCATTTACTTTAAGTGCTTTTGCGCGCTCCACCAGTTTGTTCTCCCTGGCAAAGGTTATAACCAAACCTATCAACTATGGTGTTTCATGTCCATCATAGAACTAATTTTCCAAGAAAACAAATATTGTCCAAATAAACATTTCAAAACATGGGAGTATCATTACTATCACATACCAAAGATAATCTTTTATGGGAATTGTATTTTGAGATATTCACTATAACAGGAAAACATGTTTGCAAAAGGAGATTGATACCACTGTAGTAAACTAAAACGTGCTTAGATAATATCCTAACCAAGTAACCAATTTCTCCATTATATAGATAGTACAATGCCTAACATACAACTGTGTAGAAAATTCATTTTACATCAAGTTAGACAAGAATTTGAATGCTTTGAAAACTCAATTCATTCCTCTTCTGCAATTGTATACCCTAGAATGAACTTTTATAAAGATTCCGTAATTCTTTTTGAAAATGCTGGTAATCTAATCTTTTGTAATGATTAAATATTCCAAACTGAGTTTCCTCAATAGTGTAAAATCAGTTTTCCTTCAGCAACAATAAGAATACCATATAAATTACCCATGACATTTTCGTTAGGCAGTAGGTTCAGTCCTAAACACCAGGTAGGTCGGTAGGGCAACCTTCTTGACTCATATGGGCATATTAATTATAGCAATAGCAAATAAAATAAAATTATGGGGTAAAAAATCAGGTTTAAATTTCAGAAAGGGGTAGAGGTGTAATGTGTGACATTTGAGCTTGGCAAACATGAACAGGAACTGTCAGATAACAAAGCAGTCTCAATGTTTTCAAAACTCAAGACAAAGAAGATAAATTAAACAAGATATGAGATAAAAGTACAAGCACCAATGGAAAAGGACAAAGTTAGAACAAGCAATACCATGATTCTGAGTCTCCAACAAAAACTATTGTGCTGAGTGCCATGCATCTTTGTCCAGCAGCACCAAAGCCAGCTGCAACTAAAGCATTTAAAGTAGCATCCACGCTAGCATCAGGTAGAACAACTCCATGGTTTTTCGCTCCCATATTGGACTGAGCACAAAGGTTAATCAGGTAGTGAATTGATGTCAACTTCAACTGAAATAGCTAAAGATCATATCTATATTGCCCATGAGAACAGTTGCTTCTTACTAAAGTAAGAAATGTACTTACCTGAACGCGTTTCCCTTTAGCAGATCCTCTTGCATATATGTGCATGCCAGCCTTTATTTTTTCATGATCAGAAACAAAAGACATTATTAAAATGGAAAAATAAAAAAAGGAGGATATACAAGAAGTGGAAAAACAGTCCTACAAAAACAAAAACTAAAGACAAGACAGTAGGATCACCGTCACATCAAGAACTGGAAGAAAAGTATATGATAGACCTCCTAAAGTAAAAGAAAAAAAGAAAAAGAAAAGAAGATTCCCTTGATTACAAAATTACAGCCTCTGAAATTTTATGGATGAAAAACAGATGAATACTTTGAGTCTGAAGCTACCAAAACCCACAGGAAGCGCAAAAACTAAGCTTGAGTGTCCTATCTAACAGTTCTAATATATATATATATATATATTATATTTCTTTCATTCTAAATCACCCTTAAAGTTTTATATTTCTTGCAAACCATTTCTTTAAAAGATGATATTGTCAAGATTAATATATTCCAGGTTTACTTGTAAAATGCGTAAAGAAAATGTGTAGACATATAGGTCTAAAACTGCAATTGTAGTTGAATCCTGCAATGGTGCAGACATGCAGTACATGTGACAAGAAAGCCACAATACTATGACTATATAAACAGCTAGGTAAACAACTATAAAATTTCATATTCCGAAGAAGAAAATATAAAACAATACTAAAAATGAAAATCTGTATTCAGACAAGTCACCAACAAGACACATAATCTAAAACCAATTCAAGTTAGATGCACCACCAAAAAATTGGAAGAAACCAATTGTAGATTTTCAGATAAACTCTTGAAGTTGTTTTGGATAAAGGATAAAGCCTTTATTCTCCATAATATTTTGCAATAAGCATTTGATAAGAACCAAAACCTCCCTTCAAAAAAAATAAAAATAAAGAACCAAAACCATAATCCTAGTCCCTAGAAAATCCTTCAGTTTTTTCTGTAAAAATGGAAACAAGAAAAATGTGGTGGTTCACACATCCTACAAAAACTCCACAGAGTATACTGGATACAAAACAAAAAATTTAAATAAAACAAAACAAAACAAATAAGAAGGATTTCATGAGCAAACAAAACCAACCAAATTCTTGAATATTAGATATGATTCTTTAGAAACAATTCCCACCAAACTATTGACAATTACATATAATAATGCAACTAATCAAGTAAATACCCCCCCTACCAGCCACATAATCAAATCTCAGATGCTGAGGTCTATAGTAACTTACAATATTTGAACCAACAAATGAGATAGCTTTGATATCGTCATCATCACAAATAGCATTAACAATATCCTGCCACATAGCAAATCGCATTAAGAAAACCAATTTTGAAATACAACATTAGTGACATCAATGTTTAGAAGTGCCACAACATCATGTATGACATACAATTGTGAATAAAGAAATTATTTTTCATGGAACAGAAGATGCAGACTGGTAACATTTTAGAATTCTGCAAGACAGATTTAATTGAACTACAACATCTTAACAGTGTAGATCAATAATATTTTCTTCAATATCTTAAAAGTGAAGACCGACAAAGCATTTTTCAACTTATTAAAAAGGAAGGTCAAGAAAATATTTTTCAACATCTTAAAAATGAAGGTTATTAAAATATTTTACATAGTCCTTGAGTGCATTTTCTGAAACAAAGAGGTAAGGTACTAACAAATTACATAAGAGCACATTGTATCGTAAAGAACATACATTTGTGCCATGAACAATATTCAAAACCCCTTTAGGCAAACCAGCCTCCATTGCTAACTCGGCAAGCATGATAGAGGCCCCTGCAAGAATTCTCAAGAAAAAACTTTTCATATTAAATAAAGAAAATTGAAGTAAAAAATGGAAGTATTGGTCTATGATCAAACTACAATGGAATATGTGTATTAAAAAAAGATGGAAAGAGAAACCATAAATTCAGGATGGGATTTAAGGGGATAAATTATATTATATCAACTGTTTAAAATAATTCATTCAAATGATAGTTAGGGAATAGTTTTGTTCACAAATGTTTCTCGTGGTACCAAACGGCATTGCATGTATGTCTACAGCCACTTGCAAAGCTCATTTTACAAACTTGAGCAATGCTAAATTTTCAACCTAAAGTTTCAACAGGATAAATAATCTGTATTATCACAAAAGTCAAAACAAACTTTGTCTGAAAAACCAAGTTCTAGGGGGAAGTTCTTTATTGCTCTAGAACAGAACAAACAGTACTTCTAAGTAGTCAATAATGCTAAGAGGATTTTAGCACCAAAATACTAAGAATCATGCTTACCCGGATCCTTTTCTGATGGCTTTAAAACAAAAGTATTACCACACGTAGCTGCTACAGGGAACATCTGCAGTAAAGTAATAAAATAAGCAATTAAATTTATTTTGACTGCCACTTAGACCTTTTAATGTCTTGTGCTGGCACAAAAAAAAAAAAGTTAACCTTAAAAAATTACTAATTCAGTCAAGCAACCTAGTTCAACTTCTCTTAATGATTAATTTTTTGAAGTAATACTTCCAACCTTTTGTTTGATTACAGTAATGACATAAAGCAACATTCTAATACCAAATGAGTTATGACTGTTTATTGAAACAATGATTTAATGGAAGCAACTGAATAAAATATAATGTCAAGCTTACCCATAAGGGAATCATAGCTGGAAAATTGAAGGGACAAATCCCTGCACAAACGCCAAGAGGCTCTCTAAGGCTGTAAGTATCAATTCCGTTTGATACATTGGGCGCGTATTCCCCCATTTGTATGGTTGCCATTCCACATGCATGTTCCACCACCTCTGTAACAAAAACCCAAAAAAGAAAGAGAAAGAAAATTTATAGTCCTCCACCATACAAATTGAGCTCAACCATCTCCATGCCATGAAAATCTAGCCAAAGAAGAAGTACCAATAACAGACACTTGCCTAACCCACGAAACACATCTCCATGGGCATCTTTCAATGTCTTTCCCTGTTCAGTTGTAATATTCATGGCGAGCTTATCCTGAAACAAGATCACAGTAATTCCCATTACTTGGAATTCCCTATTGAAAAAAGTAAAATACAAATAGGAGTAGAAACCCAGACTTGAGACAAGCATACCATGTCTCTCCGAATAAGCTCTTGAAACTTAAACATGATACGCTGACGTGTAGTAATAGGTGTGTTACGCCAGGATGGAAATGCCTGCTTTGCTGCAGACACTGCAGCTTTGAACTCCTCATTTGTAGTCAAAGGAACTTGAGAAACAACTTCTTGTGTTGCCTATGGCCAATTCAGAAATTCATTGAACCCGTAAAGAAACTAAAATGTTCTACAATATTAAGCTAATATAGACATTAAATAAGAAGAAGAAGATAGTATTCCATATACTCACAGGATTTATAACATCTATGGATGCTGATGATTTTGAATCAACAAAAGTACCACCGATAAGATTTGGGACCCTCTGATACAACACAAACAATACAATTATATTACTAGCAAATAACTTTTTGCCTTCCTCAAAACATATTAGAATTTAGGTCCAAATAATTGTTAAATAAGTAAAACATAGCACTAGAGAATGTGTACATATATCTAGGGTCACTGTAACTTACAGAGTTTTGATAAAAACAAAAATTCTAATCCTTTCAAGACATTAGATGCAATGAGACTAATACAAAATTTTCCATCATTCAAACCCTATAAGTTAAGGGTTCCCCAATAACATAATCCTCCCACTCCTCTCCAAAACACACGCACAAAAGCGTACATGTGTGCACATGAAGGATCAAACATAAGGTTTTGTTTGATTGCAAGGAATTAAACTCGGTTCAGAATTTCACTTCTGCTTAATCATAAAATCTCCGAAACTACAAAATCAAATTCAACACTGCAGTTTTCTTTTTCTGAATGTCAAAAAAAGAGAGGAGAGGGGGGGGTGCGGTGAAGAAAGTCGATGCAAAACAGTGTATAAACGGTTGTAAAATTGTCAATCAATTTCAGTTTAAACTTAAGATTCGAAATTTGAAATTCCAACTTTCAATATTCTCTCTCTGTTAACATTTCTCAGCAAACAAACAGAATACAAACAACCTGACCATAACTGATAAACATCACAATTAAAGCTTCCCGGAAAACACTTTTTCGAGAAACAAACAGAGTTTAAGCAGAGAATTTACCGGAGGATTACGCAGCTTTGAAGATAGCTCTGGGGATGTAGAGAACTTAGCGAAAATCTGAGGCCTCACAGATTTTAAATTCCTCACTTCAAAACAAATTTAATTTATTTAAAAAAAAAAAAAAAATCAAATAAAACAAGTTTGAATTAAATAAAATAGAAGAGTTAGAAAATAAGAAAAATGACCTCGTTGAAGAGAAGAGAATCGCGTCAACATGATTTCTCTTTAGATAGCTTCTGAGATTTTGACGACGATGATGAATTGAATTGATCACTGAAATGCTCTGCAGCTGACTATGAGAGAGTGTGAGGTAGGGGCTGTTTCCCATTTATATCTTATTTTAAGATCTAAGTAAAAAATTTTGATTTTTATCTTATTAAAAAAAGTGCTACAGCATATTATTTTAATAAATTTCCACGAATGCCTCTATAACAATTCATATGTTTATAATTTTAACCACATGTAGTAAACCCCTAAAAATCAATTTTTCAAAATTTTCCAATTTTGAAGAAACCCAAACGTAACACAACCCTATCAATTTTACAATTGTAATAAGTCATCCAAAATGAAAAAAAAAAAAAAAAAAAAAAAAAAAAAAAAACATATCATAGTATCTTAATTTGTAAGACTTATCCATGTGTCTAACAAATTAATGTCTTATAAGATTTTAGATAAAAAAAACAAACAGCCCCTTAGGGTGCGTTTGTTAAGGTGGTGTTTGGATATGTTTTTAAAAACTGTTTTTTATTTTTAAAAACAAAAAATGATTTGAATGTTGTTTGGCTGCCCATTTTACAAAACTGTTTCTGAAAACAAAAAACAACTTTTTAAAAGTTAAAACTAAAAAGTTAAAAACAACTTTTTATTGTTTTTTATTGTTTTCAAAACAGGTTTTCAAAATAAACCATAACTTTTCCCTCCAAACAACTATTTCACTCATTTTAAAAACAATAACCAAACACTTTTACATTGTTTTCCGTTTCAAAAAACTACTTTTAAAAAACACTACCAAACACATTATATTTTTTAAAACATCATTTTTAAAACATGATTTCCATTTTAAAAAAAAGTTTTCAAAAACACCATTTTAAAAACGATACCAAACGCGCCTTAACGTTTTCAGAAACTGTTTTTTGTTTTTTGAGTCATAAAAACTGGAAAAACCCGTTTGGTGGGATGATTTCAAAAAACTGTTTTATAAAACATTGAGAACAGTTTTTAGTTTTAATGAACAAAAAATTAAGAACTCCGAGAACAACAATTTGTTGTTTTCAGTGTTCTTGAAAACTTTTTTTTAGCAATAAAATTTACTCAAACCAAATCCATCTTTTGGATCTTCATGGATCTATACCAAAAAGATGATGATGATTTCGATAGGTTTGATGATGAAAATTAAATTTATTTATTATTTAATTTTAATTTTTTTAGTTTTAATGTTTAATTATTTTAATATCACTTTTTCATTATTTATAATATTAATCTTTTAAAAATGATTTTAAAAATATTATACCAAACACGTTTTTTATGTTTTAATTCTCCGAATATCGTTTACAACCATTGCTACCAAACGCGTTTTCGAATTCAAAAAATTCAAAAATCAGTTTTTCGAAAACTTCAGATTACAAGAAAACAAAAACTGAAAAACGAAAACGTTACCAAACGGCCCCTTAGTATTTGGTAAGTAATTTAAATACTAAAGTATCATTTAATTGTAGTATCACTATTGGACATCTCTTGCGTGATATTATCTGACGGTTTAGACTTAAAGATCATATTAAAGTTCATATTAATAGGGCAGACCGATAGCCCGGAAAGGTCCCACCAAGCGTATTTCCACCGAGAGCATTTTATAAATAAGGGGTCGTTTGGTTTTTTGTCTGAACACTGAACAGTCCTGAATTTTTCTGAAGACTGAATAGAGACTGAAATCTGAATCTGGATGACATATTTGTTTTTTTTTCCTCACATCTGAATGTACTGTCAACATGTTTGTTTTTTAAAAACAAAATTGTTTGAAAACAACTAATTTTACATTTATACCCATGCTAATTAAAAGAAGTAATTTAACATGCATGTTCTTATGGAAATAAAGTTCAATCTAACAAAACAAAAAATTCATCAAAGAATATAATTTTACATGTCTTGCAAACAAAGTTCAAGATCAAGTTAAATACATGTTTTGAGGAAACCAATTTTTTTTTTTTTTGTTTCCTAGATCATATGTACCGGAAACCAAATAAAAAAAAAAAGATCTTGTTTTTTTTTTTTAAATAGGTTCCTGAATTATATGCATCGGTCTCTATGAGAAGTGATTAGGGTTTTTGTTTTGTTTTTTTCTAAAAATCGTTTAAAATAAGAAATATGCTAAAAGAAAGTTCTTTACACCATATCAAATTAGGATAAATTTGAAAATATATCTTTTTTGGAAGGATAGACTTAGAAGAGAAAATTTTAATTATAATCTAGTGATTTGGAATTAAGTTAAAAGTCAGGATTTCTTACTTTATTTTTTAAGTTATTTTTTGATATTTTTAAGTTGTTTGACCACTCAAAAAAACAAATAAAACAACTTAATGAATTCAATTCAAACTCATTAAGTTTTAAGTGGAAAAAACAAACGACCCTTAAGTGTGTAGAGTTTTCTTTCGATTTTACGACCATCCGGACCGTACATGTATTGTCTGATCTTGGCATGTAATGACATTCCTTTTGTAATATTTGTAATACTTAAAAAAAAAAAAAAAAAAAAAAACTTATGCAATCTTAAAATGCTGTCCAAAAACATTTGTCAAATTCTTCTTTAAAAAAAACTATTGATGAGGGTTTGGTTTGTTATTTTGAAACTGTTTTTAAAATCTAGAAACTGTTGAAACTTAATTATATAATTAATTATTTTAGATAAATAAAAATAAAAAAACTTATGCAATCTTAAAATGCTGTCCAAAAATATTTGTCAAAGTCTTCTTAAAATAAAAAAAATAAAATATAAAATAAAATAAAATAAAACTATTGATGAGGGTTTGATTTGTTATTTTGAAGCTGTTTTTAAAATCTAGAAAAGGTTGAAACTTAATTATATTATTAAGTATTTTAGTATCTAAATACACCTCTGATATATAATTGCCCGTATAGAAGAGCTTCTCTACCAGCAAAAAGAGTTTTTTTTTTTTTTTTTCCTTTTGGTTGTCACTCAGTAGAGCTTTTAGATGATTAAAAAAGTTGTTTTACGTCTACTTGAAGAAACTCAAATTTTAAGCTTTTTCAAGTAGATCTTTTTGAGCTTTTTTAATAACACTAAAATGTCTAATATAACTCTATCATTTAAAAAAGTTTTTGAATATTTTGGTTACCATACCATTTAAAAAAGCTTTTCTAATTGACAACCAAATGACCAACAACTTCCCATTAAAGCTCTACTTGTTAAAGGTCTACTTTAAAACATCCGCTCCTAAAAGATCAACTTGAATAAGCTCTTCCAAACGAAGCCTTAATCTAAACATTATTTAAAATTTAAAATTACAAAAAAAAAAAAAAATCATTATAAATTTAACATTTTTTTAGATAAAACTTTCTAAATTTTTTTTGGTAATATAATTTAAAATTCCAATTAATTTATTTAGTTTTGTGTGATCTTCCGTCTACGTTACGGGCTTACGAAAAGTCGGAGACTCGAACCAAGACATTGCTAGAATGAAAGATTTTTTTGTTGGATCTTAAATAAAACTTTATTGTTAATTTCTATATATATAAAATAGGTAAGGCTAAATAAACTTAAAAATTTGACTTCAACTAGGGATGAAAAAATTATCCATGGATACAGAAATCCATAAGAATCTGCTTCATTTAGAATGAAGATGGATACTATTATATTAGGGACGGAGCGAGGATGGACACAATCCTAATATCCAAATTTTTTTCGGGGATGAAGATGAATATCCATCATCATCCGGCTCTAATGCTCTATTATCGATTTTAATATTTTAAAAATAGAAAAAATTTATTATGTAAATATAATTATTAATTCTAATTAGGGGAATTATCATTTTGGTCCCTATGTTTTTTTGAATTATGACTTTTTTTTTTAACTGTCTTTCCATTTTTAGTTCCTGTGGTCTTTATGTTTTCAAAAACACATCAATTTGGTTCCTTTGACCAAATATTTGATGGTCAACAATTACAGAAAACATTGAATGAATATTTTACCCATGACCATTTATTTTCTTTTAAAAATAATTTTTTTAAAAAAATAGGTGGAGATCCAGACCTAGATTGTTGATGGAGATCGATCGTCTCCATCGATGATAGAGACCCCATCGCTAGGATCTCCATCATGCGATGGAATGCACAGGGTCTCCATCGGTGATAGAGATCCCATGCCGAAATCTCTATCACCGATGGAGGTAAAGATCCAGATTAGATCTCCACCTTGTTTTTATTTTTTTTATTTTTATTTTTTTTGTAATTTAATCACGACCATCCATATCTGAGATGGACGGTGGAGATCAATCTACCTATTTTTTTTTTTAAGAAAAAAATTAATTTTCTTAAAAATAAATAAATCTCCGTCATCCATCTAAGATCTTGATGGTGGGGATTTAATTTAATTTTTTTTATTTACTTTTTGTATTATATAATTAATTTTTTAAAATTTATATTTTTTGGTGTTGACACGTGGCATATTCTTGGTTTAAAGAGAAAAATACTCTTGTAATCGTTAAATTTGACTAAACGAGAAACCAAATTAATGGGTTTTTAAAAACATAGGGACCACCGGAACTAAAAAGGAAAAGATAGTTAAAAAAGTCGAAATTCAAAAAATAAAATAATATTTGTATATATATATATAGGGACCAAAATGATAATTCCTTCTAATTATATAAGTTATTAAAAACTTGATTTGAAGTTTTATTTGATTTGATTTTCTTTTGTTGAATTTATGTTCTTTGAATTTTTAATAGATGTATTGGTGTGCAATTTTTATGTTAAATTACACGGGACAATATTTTATGGAGTTATCTAAAATATTCAATGTGATTCGTCATTTTGTTTCTCCCTTTAAATAGCATAAAATGTACAAGTACATATGTTAGTTACATTGTTTTTCATGTACTTAAGTATAATTTTTTTTTTTTTTTCATGGGACAAGGGGATTAGGGATAGATGGAGAAAAGATGGATATCTCTACTTTAATTCAGGGATTCCCTGAATCCGCCCCGCTTACATATAAATGGGGATGACATTGGGGTATCTATCTGCAGTCTGATCCGTTGTCATCCCTAAACACCCCTCCCAAATAAAAGTCATCACATTTTTATAAAAAAGGTTTTAAGAGTTTATGAAATTAGCTTTATATTTTTGGTCCCCCAAAATTTTGGTTTTTGTGTTTGTGATGTCACCGGATGATAGTGACTCGACCTGAGACAATGGTAAGTTGAATGTGAGCCTTTTTCACCTAGCCACATTGAGCGGTGCTGATTGGGTGTCAGGTTTTTTTTTTTTTTTTAACCAATTGTGTGTCAAGTTTAGATGATGATATTATCAATAACATTAAAAATTGGACAAAAGGAATATTATCCAAATTTAATGTGATTAGAATCATGATGTATATTTTTGAATATTTTGAATTTGAATAACACAAAATATGTAAAGTAGATGACACGAATGATGCACATGCACTGACCAAACGTGAGCATTGCCGCATTGGACACATTAAAATATTTCATATTTAAAGCATGCACATCTGACTTATCAATCTTATCCATGATGTATATTTTGTCA
The DNA here is from genome assembly GCA_008009225.1 of Acer yangbiense. Taxonomy (NCBI): domain Eukaryota; kingdom Viridiplantae; phylum Streptophyta; class Magnoliopsida; order Sapindales; family Sapindaceae; genus Acer; species Acer yangbiense. Next base: position 22,917,639 of record CM017769.1, read on the forward strand.
TTTTCCCAAATGGTTTGGGACTTCAACTTAATAACACGTCTCTATTTTTTATCAAAAAAATAAAATAGAATTCGGTAATCAGTAGGTCTACATTTTTTTAAAAGATGATATTTTTGGGATTATTTTTTTAAATTAATAATAAAAAATCATAGAATTAAAATATTATAAAACTATTCTTTTATTTAACATTAATTTTAAATATTTATAATTTAATAATATATAAATTAAAATATTCTTTTATTTAAATAATTTATTATTTAATTTTCACCTTTATACTGAAATTATTTCAATCATAATTTCCTCCAATGAGATCGGAGAATTTAAACACATTTGGTTATTATAATCTCACAAATATTTTTTATTAAATAAATAAATTTTAAAATTTTAAATTTATATAAAAATAATATATATCTATAATTTAAAAACATTTTTGGATAATACGACTTTAATATTATTATATATAGTCAAATCTCATGTATCACCAAACAGAACATAATATTAATTTAGTCTATGTTACATGTTTCTCCAATATATTAATTTGAGTAATGTTAAGTTGTTCAAAAAACTTATCTAAATTCATATACAAATGATGTGGTATATCAAATGTGAGTTGTCAACATTCTGTAAATTATAAGATTATGAGATAAGTGATGTGATATTGAAAACTTATATGTCATATCATTTTGGGCAAGTTTTTTGAGAAGTTGACAACTCATATACCATATTATATGGACAAGTTTTTTGGGTAGTCTAACGTTATCCAACTCTATTAATTTAGCATGGTACAATCCCATCTAAACTCAATAACATCTCAATCATATCCAACTATATAAATAATCCAATCCAATCCCACACACCAAATAAGGTACATAATTTATTAATTATATTTGCATGATATACATTAAGCCATTTATGGTATATAATTTATTAATTTGCATACTATTATGCCATTTAAGGTATATACTTTATTTATTGTAAAAAAAAAAGGTATATAATTTATTAATTTGCATTAGAGCATTTCCAATGCTATTATGCATTTGAAGAAAATGGAGTGCCATATAGGATAAATATTTAAAAAGTTAGAAAAACTCTCTCCAATGCTATTATCTATGAATATGGAGATGATGTGGCCAAAAAAAGTTAGAGAATATGGAGTTGGGTTTTTAATTCTAGAAACTCTCCTAGAAATGTTGACTAGGATTTCTAACTCTTTCCACCAATAAGATATTAAGATTAAAGCTTTCAACTCTTTCCACCAATAAGATTAAATCTCATTTAATTGTAAAATAAAATAAGAGAGAGTGTGTAATAATTGTTTTATTATGATTGGACATAAAATGAATGCATATTTGACTTTAGATAATTGCATTGTTGCATTGGAGATGTGAATATATATTTCTCTAATTTTTTTTCAAAAGTGGGCCCATAATAAATAGAAATACTGATGTGACACTATTTAGAAATTCAAAAATGCATATTTGCATTGGAGATGCTCTAATATATATTAAGCCATTTATGGTATATAATTTATTAATTTGAATAATATTAAGCCATTTTAGGTATATAATTTATTAATTTGCATAATAGTAAGCCATTTTTTTTTTTTTTTTGTATATTTCTTACCTTAAATGGCATATGAGGTGAGGACTGAGGACAGCTTTATCCTACAATAAATTTCATTTTCTTGCCATTTTAACCTGTTTATTATTTTGACATGGAAATTAATGAAATCATTCTATTTTTAGAATATTGATATTAAGCCATTTAAGGAATTAAGGTATATTTTGGTATAGAAATACTGACAACTCAGTACCCAAAATAAAACCTCACCAATCTCACCTCTCTTGTATATAAATTATACATAACTCATCACCATCAAATCAATCCTGAGAAACAAAGATATAGAAATAGAGTGTGATAGCAGAAAAATATATATATATCAATGGCAAACACACATTTTTTTGCTTTGGCCATGTTGATGGTTGCCGGAACCCTAATTCTCAGTGATCATCTGGTTTCGGCTCAAGTATGTGGAGTGAATCTTCCTCAACTTATATCACAATGCTCGGAGTACGTTAAAATTCCTGGACCAAAAACTCTTCCATCGGAGGGGTGTTGTGCGGTGGTTAAAACCATCGATGTCTCTTGTGCTTGCAACTTTGTTACTCCTGACGTAGAGAAGCGTATTAGCATGGACAAGGCTGTGTATGTTGGACGAACTTGTGGTCTGAAAATTGAATCTGGCACCAAATGTGGAAGTAAGATTTTTAACTTTTTATTTATTTATTTAATTCTTTTGATTTTATAGCAGTAATACATGTTAATTAATGATTTTTGTTATATTCAATGTTTTAATTATTTATAATTAAGATTAATGTAAATACTAATCCGTGGATGATATGTTTAATTATTGTTTCAGGCTACACAGTTCCACCAGGTCTGAAAATGTGAGAGGCGCTGAAAAATTATATAGATATTTTGTTGTAATTCTCAATTTCTCAGCAATAATATCGATGGCATGAGATTTTCTTATATATGCTTTTCCTTTCGCATTAATTTAATAAATATTTTGATTTCCACAACAAAAAGGGAAAAAAAAAAAAAAACAGAAAAAGAGATGGTGTGATTCTATTAATTAACCGTGCTATCATATTGAAATTAATTATTATTTTTTTTTGGGTGAAATATGCATAGTTTAGAATGGTTAAAATATATTGGATTTTTCAGATCTTTTGTGATCACTCCAATTTTAGATAAAAAAAATTGTTTTGAATTATACTTTTGGTATTGTAAATATATGAAAATTTTAATTTATTAATTTCCTATAATTTTATTGTTTTTGTCAATTTTTGAACAAAACTGCTCTTAATGAATTTTAAAATTTTGAAAAACAAAACAAAAAAGTAAGAAAATTTCAACAGAATAGACCTATATATAGGAGGTCTACTCAGGTCTTCGACTCCGAGGCAGGTATATAGGAGGTCTGCAACAAACCACTCCAACAATGGAGGTTCTCCACAAAAAAAAAAAAAAAAATTTAGTTTGGCGTACTATTTTTTTTGGATTATAAACACCAAATTTTTTTTTTTAATTATAAATGCCAAGTTTTTTTTTTTTTTTTTTAATTATTCGCACCAATTTTTTTTTGGATCAAGCTAAATCAATTTAAAATTTTAATTTCAATATTTCAACCACCCATGACCCATGTGCTTTTAATCCAATGGTTGAGATTTGAATGCATGAGTGATTGAGACGTTGAAGCCATAAATTTAAGTTGGTTTAGCCTAATTTTTTATTTTTTATTTATTTAAACATGATTTATAGTATTTTTGGGCTTAGTAGTTCAAAGGAATTGTTTATTTATTTATTTTATTTAAAAAAAAAAAATCTTGTAAGTTGCCTCGCGTTAAATGAAGGCCATAACGTATTGAAACCAGAATACCCTTACATTCGTTATATTTGATTGGCGTTTGACTATTATGTTGACTTAGTGAAAATATCCTTAAACCTACTTCCAAAAGTAGGGATGTAAATAGATGGGATTGGGGATGAATACCCCAATATCCATCCCCGTATCTATTTGAGATATATATCTCCATCTCTGCATCCATCCTCAAAAGTAGTTTAATTAGGTTTATCATATATATATATATATATTTTAATAAAGAGATATAGTTGAATATACGAGTTGAGATCCTCTCCTTGGTCCTTGTTTTTCCTTGGTATTCTTCAAGTGTAATTCAAATATCAAGTTGCATGAGAGAGAAAAAAGTGAACCAATCTTGACCATATATTTTATATTTTGTATTTTGTATTTTGCTTAGGTGTCATTGGATTATGGAAAGTTAAGGAAAAACAAGTCAATGTGAGGATCTTGATCCTGATCCTGAATATATATGTGTAATTAATAAGTGTACATAGTATCTGATTTATTTTTAATTAAAGTAATTTGTATTTATTGATAAATTTTATATCGGGATATTTTTATAATTAAATTTTTTAATAAAATAAGGATGTACTAATTAGTTTTATGGGTGACAATATCGATACCCTTTTCATATGTTGCTTTTTGTTTTTGTTTGACAATATCAATTTATCTAGACCAGGTGTTTTTTTTTAAGCTTTTTGTCATTGGTAGGATTCGAGCCGTTAACTTATGAGTCATTTGTCTAAGTCCCAAGCTCGTTCATTAGTTAGAAAAAATAAAATAAAAGGAAATGCCGCTTAAACGGATCAGTTTGGATAACCTAGAAAACAACAAATGAGTTTGGATTTTATATCTAGACTAATTCAACTAATGAATCGTGTTTGAATTAAATACATTTTAATAAGAATATGACATAACATAAATTCACTCCAACACAGCCCATTGTCAGCTCTAATATTTCTACTTGCTTATATATATATATATATCTCGATAGAGCATTTTTATTAATAATAATAATACTAAAAACAAATAAAAAAAAAGGAATAGAAAAATGAAAGTAGAGGGGCATGCATGCCCCAAAACACATTAATCTAAAAAGACACGCAAACCTTAACAGAATATGAAAAAAAAAAAAAAACCTAAATCTACTTCACCATATGCAGCCCAATTAACGATAATGCTTAATTCTGCGTAGTGACAATGCTTAATTCTGCTTGGGTCGCTGAAGCCGCATAAGCAGTATGAATCTTAAGGGTCGCTTGTTTTTTCCACTTAAGACTTAATGGGTCTGAATTGAACTCATTAAGGACACGTTTACTAATTGGGAATGAAATGAATCGGAATCAAGTTCCATCGGAAAGGGAATGGAGGGGAATCGGAATTAAATTACTAAATTCAATTCCAACGTTTACTAATTTTGAAGAATTAGAAATATAATCAAATTTGTACAAAGTTGATTACAAAAATACCCTTATATACAAAATAGAGCTATATATATATATATATCAATTTTAATAGGATAAAAATTGAAATGCCGGCAGGAAAAAAAAGATACAAACTTATGTCTTTCACGATGAAGGCATGTTATTTTCTTATTCCTTTTTTTATTTTTTTATTCATTATATATATATATATATATATACACACCATGCAATGTTTGCAAGAAGTCGGTATACGATAGTTCACAATATACCATGCAACGTCTGTAAGAAGTCGGTATACGATAGTTCACAATTTTATTTATTTATTTATTTTTTCCTAATAAAATCATTTATACATACATACCAAATTCAAGGTATTCACGGTTCATTTTTATTATATGTATATAAATATATATTTTACAACATAATTTCATATGAGATATTAATGAAAAAAAATATGCATAGTTGTTTTTTTATTTTTTATTATTAATTTTATGTGAGGATAGTTTAGTAAAGATACATGAATTCCCTTTGTAATCAGGAAAAGGAATTTGATTCATAGGGTGGGTGAGGGGAATCAAGTTCTCTTTCTTTCAGGAACTTAATTCCTGATTTGTGGATGGCGTCCATGGAACTTAATTCCCTAAAACATTAGTAAACACTAGGGTTGCATATTTTCCCCCGGATCCCCGTTTCCCCACTTCCCCATCCTCATCCCCATCCCCATCCCCATTTGGGGGAATTTTTTTAGGGGATGAAATGGAAATGGAAATGGGGATGGGGAGACCCCACCCCATCCCCATTTCCCCATTTTCTCCACTAATATAGTGAAATGGGGATGGGGATGGGGATGGGGGGAGATACCCCCATCCCCATTTCCCCATTTCCCCATTTTCCCTAAAATATTATCAAAATAATTATATATATATATATATATTTTGTAATGTATTTTCTTTGACATTATTTTGTAATGTATTTTCTTTTGTATTTGTAATGGAATTTAAACACGCCATAAGTTGTTTTGTTTGTTTTTTTTAAGTGATCAAACAACTTAAAAATATCAAAAAACAACTTAAAAAAAAGTAAGAAATCCTGACTTTTAATTTAATTCCAAATCACTGAATTATAATTAAAATATTTTCTTCCAAGTCTATCCTCCAAAAAAAGATATATTTCTAAATTTATCCTAATTTGATATGGTATAGAATTCTTTCTTTTAACGTATTTCTTATTTTAAAAGGCTTTTTAGAAAGAGAGCGAGAGAGAGAGAGAGAAAAAAAAAAAAAAAAAAAAACCCAATCACTTCTCATATTGAAATCTTACTGGGATTAAACAATCCTACCAAATCCTGGTAAGAAATCATAATCTAGAATGATAATTTGTTATGATTGTCATAGTTGCAGTTATATAATTTATCAAATATTATTTTTGTGGTTGCATTCGATATTGAGTAGATTTCGTGGTTTGAAGAAGTTATAGAATAATTGTATATATATATATATTTGAAATTGCTATAGTAGTATTATTAATAAAGAAGGAACCAAACAGGCATTACAAACCCCAAAAACGAGCCAACAAAACTACCCGAAACCAATGGAAAACAAGACTATTTCCACCTCAACAAGAGCCGGAAGCAAGAACAAGAAAACACAACCACAAAAACAAGCAAAAACGAGACATGAGAAGAGACCATGCCCAAGTCAAAGGGAATGAACCCGAGTCCAGAAAAAATCAAAAACCACCACCCAACAAACACAGGACTTGCCCGAGCAGATCTTACAGACCCCATTCCAGCCTCTCAACTTGAATTCCTGCACCAGCCTTAGCCAAACCATCTGCTAATGAGTTGGAACTCCTTGGAGAAAATTTAATCGCACCTGACACCATTGACTGCAGAAATTGTTTAATGTAATATATATAAAAATATATATATATATATATATATATATATATATATATTTATATATGTAACCAAGGTCGATTGCGATCAAGAAATCCAAGGCAAACCTACTGGCCTACCAATGGCCACCATAATGTGCAGATTGTTGTGGAGGAATGCAAAACAGTCCCACAAAATTAGGCGACAATAGAGGAAGAGGAAATTGTGCAGATTCAAAATTTTAAAAATCCCGTAATTAATGTGGAAGACAAAAATGGCAGCATCCAATTATCTTCACATTTATTTGAATTAAATGTGATTGATACTTATGAAGTGAATAGGGAAACAACGGCCAATTTTGAAGTTGACAAATTTGGGTCTCAAGAAGTTGACCCAATCTGTGAAGGGCAGTTTCCAGTTACAATCGGCACATCTAATGCACTTGCGGAAGATCAGGATCTAATTGAGAGATTTTCTCCAATTCAAATTCAAGCAGTTGAACAATTTTCTAATCAAGATGTGGGAATTAATGTTAATATCTTCAATGATTTGAATACCAAGTATTTAAATCAGGAAGATAATAATGGGAATCATCAATATTCTCTAGAGAATTTTTGCATTAAAAACAGAGTGATTCTTGACAATCCAAAAATTTCAAACTTCCAGAATTTTGATAAGCAAGTTTTCGATGAGGTTTCAGGAGATAAAAGAGGAAAGATTAATTTGGAGCATATATCAAAAGGCCAAGATATTAATACTTCAAATTCTAATCATGGTCCAGTAGATCCCGTGTTTGACAATAATTAGATTCCCGTGGTGACAAAATCAAAAAGAAAAGTGAAACCAACTTTTAAGATTTTATTTAGTTCCAAGTCTCAAGTGAGTAAGAGAAGTTCTGCAGCTTCACGCATTGTCGCTAATTGGACTGCACATAATGAGACAGAATAATTAAGTTCATGTTTTTTTTTTTAAGGCCTGCATGCCTTTTTAGATTAGCGTGTTTTAGGATGTGTGCTTTTTTTTTTTTGTTCTTTCCGCCTTTTTTTTTGTTTTATTATTATTAATAAAAAAGCTCTATAGAGCTTGTTGTTTTTTTTTTTTTTTTATTAAAAAAAATGTACCGGTGTATATAATTTTGGGACATATATATATATATATATATATATATATATATATATATATATATATATATATATATATATATATATATATATATATATATATTTTAAAAAGGTATCTAGGAACCTTTAAAAAAAAATGGTTTGTAGAATTATATACTGGATATTTGGACAATATGTAAAATTGAATTTGAACTTTTTATTTTATTTTATTTTATTTTTTTACAATAAATTGAACTTGAACTTTGTTTGCAGAATAACATGCAAAATTATATTACTAGATGAATTTTTTGTTTTGTTAAATTAAACTTTGTTTGCGGAAGAACATGCAAAATCTTATAAAAAGTGTTGCATGTTAAATTACTCATTTTAATTAGTATGGGTATAGATGTAAAATTACTTCTTTTCAGATAATTTTATTTAAAAAAAACAAACATGTTGATAGTATATTCAGATGTGAGGAAAAAAAAAAAAACATATCATTCAGATTCAGGTTTTAGTCACTATTTAGTCTTCAGTAAAATTCAGGACTATTTAGTCTTCAGACAAAAAAACAAACGACCCCTTAGTCTCAGCTACCGGGAGGCGCTTAGAACTTCTCTTACTCATTTGAAGCTTGGAACTAGATAAAATCTTAAAAGTTGGCTTCACTTTTCTTTTTGATTTAGTCACCACGAGAATCCAATTATTGTCAAATAGGGAATCTTCTGGACCATAATTAGAATTTGAAGCATGAATATCTTGGTCTTCTGATATATTCTCTAAATTAATCTTTCCTCTTTTATCTCTTGAAATCCCATCCAAAACTTACTGGTCACTTCTAATCATTGGATTGTCAAGAATCACTCCGTTATTAATGCAAATATTCTTTAGAGAATATCGAGGATTCTCATTATTATCTTCCAGATTTAGATACTTGGTATTCAAATCATCGGAGATATGAACATTAATTCCTTTTGCAAGTGCATTAAATGAGTTGGTCATCACCGGAAACTGCCTTTCACGGATTGGGTCAACTTTTTGAAACCAAATTTGTCAACTTCAAAATTGACCGGTGTTTTCTGATTCACTTCCTGAGTATCAGTCACATTTAATTCATATATACCAATTGCTTTGACACAATGGTGTTTATTTTCTAGAATCACTTCTTTAGATTTTAATGTTATATTTCAAACTACTCAATTAATACAAATTGAATTTGACAATGTGTATGTATAAGTTACTAATATTTTATTTAACATTATAAAAATTATTTTGATACTATTGAGAGCTACAATTTACTGAGAATTAAATGAAAAAAAATAATAATAATCACTATTTTCAAATGGCCCTGCATAAAATTTGCTAACGAAAGAAAAAAAATATTCAATACATTTTATTCTAGAAATTTATAATCTAAAAAACTAGACGACCCGATCCCAAATTTTAACTTCACTTCGATCTTGGAACCCTAAAAAATATAATATGCAGTAATCGGAAGATCCTCCTCCTCTATTTTGGTGGAAAGGTGGTAGACATTATAATTTTTGATCAAACTATATCTCAGACGCTTCTCAATTTCCTTGAACAAATCAGCAACTTAAGTTGTTTCCTTCACCTTGACATTAAATTCATCATACTTGGATTTTACCAAAACGTTGAATTTGGGTTTCCCAGGAAGGGGTTTGAAGTGAAGAACAAGAGTTGCAACACTTTTCTTGAAGTCGTAATAGGCAATGGTTCGACCATTGTTCAACTCTTGATTATGATGTCTGAGAGTTTGCCTTTCCGCTTTCAATTTCAAAACCGATTCAATCTTTTTCTTCAATTCAAGAATGGTGGCAGAAATTGGCATTTCGATCTCAGGTATCACCACCCCACCAGTGATCTTGAAAAGCACAGTAGCAGCCATGAGAAATTCACAAAAAACAAGTGTTTTTAGTTTGTAAAATTTTCTCTCTAATAATTGCTTCAACCGATCTCCTGCAAAACGATAATGTTGATAACGTCTACTAGTATAAAAATAAGATGAAAAAATTCAATAACTCAAAATAAGATTTACCTAGGAGTATCTTGAGATCTCTGTGGTGTATTGACTCTAATTGGAATAATTCTACCTATTTATAGATGGAGTATTCTTGTTCTCTAAGTAATTAGAAACCTAAGGTGTTGGAAACCTGAAACAGAACAGTCCTAATTAAATAAGAAAACCGACTTCTATGTGTTTCCTTGTATAATTAATATTAATGTAAATACTATTCCTTTTTTTTTTTTTTTTTTTTTTAAAAAGAATGTAGATCTATTTACAGATTGAGTATTCTTGTTCTCTAAGTAATCAGAAACCTAAGGTGTTGGAGACCCAAAACAGAACAGTCCTAATTAAATAAGAAAACCGACTTCTATATTTTTTCTTCGTATAATTAAGATTAATGTAAATACTAATTTTTTTTTTAAAGAATGTAGATACTAATCCTTGGATGATATGTTTAACAGTTCCATCAGGTCTGAAAATATGAGAGCCGCTGGGAGTTATTAGGAAAAATTATATAGATATTTTGTTGTAATTCTCATCAATAATCTATAGATGGCATGAGATTTTCTTATGTATGCTTTTCCTTTCGCTTTAATTTAATAAATATTTTTGATTTCACCAACAAAAAAAGTGAAAAGAAAAAAGTGGCTATATTGTCACCCATATATAAAATATCTCCGTATATAAATCCCTCACCATCTGCACCACGAGGTTGTGGGTTCGAGTCCTCCTTTTTAAAAAAAAAAATATATAATAGTGTAATACTTAAAATAATAATAATAATAATAATAAAATATCTCCACATACCCATTTTTTTTAAATAATTAAAAACTAAAATAACATATATCAAAATTACTTTTATACTAAAATAACATAATTTAAAACTAAAAAAACATATATAAGCAGCAACTGAGAAAAAAAAATATTGTCCGTTCAATACTTAGAATTGACCTTGATATGATTCTGAGCCAATTAAGAACACAATTCAGATGAGAAAATACAGAGAACCACCGGACCTTGAAACAATTTTACACACTTCTCCAGTTCTCCCTAACAATCACATAAAACGCATAACAAGACAGGGTAAACCTGTCAATTTGAAAAAAATAAAAAATAAAAATCTTTCTCTGGGTTTTTGTTTTTCTTTTGGGAAAATTGCACTAATACCCCTAACTTTAGGTGAAATTGGACTTATAGACAAAAGATCATTTTATTGCACAAACCTCCCCTGGATTTCGTTGACCAAACGTTTGACTAACTACAAGTTAACGGTTGGAAGGGCAAAATGGATTTTCAAGAGTGATATTAAATAAATTAAAGGAAAATAGCTCTTATCCAATCATAATCGAACACATCAACTCTCTATAATTTAAATTAACAATTAAAAAACTAAAACAAATATTAATTTAAAATAAATTAAAATGTGCTCCTGAAAAATGTTCTTGTATTTATGCAGACCACCTGTTTTGAAAATCAAGAACAAAAGCTCAACAAATATTTATCTAAAAGTGAGTAAAAAAATGAAGATCGGATCTCCATGGATCCATCTCTGAAAAATTCAACCTCCCTATCCTTCTCCAAGTCTTTATCAGTAAAACCCACCACCAAAATGATCTTTTCCAAGGAGGCCAAACCCGATCTCGTCTTGGAGGAGATCGGAGCTTTCCATGGGGGCGAACGGCGGCGGGCAATGGTGGTGAGAGTGGAGATATTCAATAATGGAGTTTTGAGTTTTAGTTTGAGAATTTTTTGTGGTTTGTTGGGTGGAGATCTTCCATGGAGATTTTGAGTCTTTGTTTGAAAATGAAGAGGAAGATGATGTTGTTTTGTTGATGATTGAGAGAAAAAATGTTGATAATGATTCAGAGAAAAGAAAACGGAGATATAGGTTCTCCAAAAAAATAAAATCTTTAAATTTATTTTGCTTGGATTGATGATGAGAATGGAGAGATCCCACCATCCCAATCTCCCGAAAAAAAAATCCATTTTTTTCCTTTGATGATGATGTCTGGAGCTCAAATCATTCCCACATTAATTATTTTCTTTATTTTGTTTCTTCAACTGACGATGGTGATGGAGAGCCAAGATCTCCCAAAAAAAATTCTTTATTGTTGATGATGATTGAGTGAATAAGAGAAAATGAGATCTGGGTTCTCATAAATGATGGAAATCCCAAACCCAGGTCACCCTTACAGTCCTTACTCATCTCAAGTTTTATTCTTTAATTGATTATTGTATCTAGCTAGAATCCAGATCTTGACCTCCACCCCAAAAATTTCATCATTTCCTTTTTCTTCAATTCAGATAATTAATTCTTTAAGTTTTTTTTTTCTTTCATTTGATGATGACGAGATCTGGGAATCAGATCTCCTCATCCCCCACCCAAAAAACAATTATGAATGATGATTTTGTTGTGTTTATTGAAAAATATTTTAATTTCTTTTTTATTTCATTTATTATTGAGTAGGGTAAATCTGACTATTCAAATTGAAGGCTAGGGGTAAATGTGACTTTTCAAGAGTCAATCATGTCAACAGTTAATCTTCACTGTGGTCAACGTTTGGTCAACGAAATCCATGAGAGGTTTGTGCAATAAAATGATCTTTTGTCTATAGGTCCAATTTCAATTAAAGTTAGAGGATATTAGTGCAATTTTCCATTTTCTTTTTCGTAGAAGAAGTGAAGAGTTAAGGACACACAAAAGAGAGGGGATTTTGGATAATAATAATAATAATAAATTAAAAAAAAGAAAAAAAAAAAAAAAAAAGCTTCTTTCTTCTTAGTTGTTGTCTGCTCAGCAACAGTTTTTATTTATTTATTTTTATTCATATTTCAAAATAATAATTTTGGAGAGATGAAATGAGATAACAATATTGCATATACCTCACTCTAGTGTGCCTTAGCATGATTTTGAGTATTGAATGACGAATAATTTTATCTAGTTGTGGTTGATGGAGAAGAAAAGAAGGATTTATGTTATTTGAGTATAAAAGTAATTTTGTTACAGGCTATTTTAATTTAAAAATATTTTAATAAAAACAATGGGTGTATGGAGACATTTTATGGATTGCAATAGACTATAGAGCCAGAAAAAAAAATATAGAGAAGGATGGTTTGATTTTATTAATTAATTGTATAATATTTCTATCATATTGATTTTATATTTTATTTTTTGTTGTGAAATATGCATATTTTAGAATGGTTATATTGTTATAATATGTTTTGAATTATACTTTTGGTATTGTCAAAAACACTTAAAGATAATATATCTCTATAATATGTTACTAACTTATCGGTTTGAGATATTAATTATAAAGATACCTGGCAAGTATCTTGCAGTGACATTTACAACTATGGGTGCCGATATTTCCACTTATGATTTGTACACTCATATTTTATAAAAAAAATTTAATTATAAAAATATCTCAATATAAATTTAACAATAAAGACAAATTACTTTAATTAAAAATAAACCAAATGCTATGTACAACGATTATAATTAATTACACCCATCATATCTTTAACTATGGATGTGAAAAAACCCGTGTAACCGAATCAAGTTGTCCAATCCAACCCAAATTTTATGAATTCAAAATATGAATATGAATTCATAAGCGGATCCATATAACCACTCTTCGAACAAACTTGAGCCAGAGTCTCATCAACCCCAAGCCCAATTAGGTTATCTTGGTATTCAACTACCCAACTAGTTACCTAGATGAAACAATAAAATTGTGACCAGCTGAAATTATATATTTTTTTTTCAGAAAAGGAATAAAATGGAAAAAAAAAAAATTATAAAAGAAAAAGGAAGTAAGACAATCATGTTGTAAAATGAAAATTCAATCAAACCAAAAGATATAAGGTAACTCCCAAGTCAAAAAGAAAGAAGGTCTTGGATAATGTGCTAAAACTACGTTCTATCAAAATTTCTGTTACAGTGACTAAGAAAGATACACGGAGATACAGATTAAACTCATAAATACAACAGAACTAGCTATGGCAAGGCTGATAATTGGAAGCTTGTTGCATCATTAGAAGAGTTTATAAGTTGTCAAACATAGCTAAGTAAAAGTAATTGCAAAATTTCTCCTTTTTAGCTTTAAATGTGTTTCAACAAGCGAAGAAAGGTGCTCCAACATTGGTGTTCTTTCAACCTAGATACCTTAAATACCCAAATGGCAATATACTGAAGGTAGTGTTAAGATACATTATAACCAAACAGAATGGAAAATAAACAAAGTCACTATTATGTAGGCAAATTATGCATGACAAGTTCTTATCAATTACCAAAATGAATTAGGAAATGAGATGAGATTATTAAAATTGAAAGAAATAAGAATCCAGGCTAAAATACCTTTAGAATCTCTATATTTGTCAGTTAATTTGCACTGTCACTTAGCAATCTAAGCATCTGAACAAACCTCTCAGTATACAAGTTTACCATTAGCTGGAAAATTTCATATTTGTCAACATGGATTGAATCAGAATGAATAAAACATTCTCACGGAAAGTTAACCCTAATGCAGCTCATGTCCAATAAGGACACATGCACATGTTTATTCAATAACTCAAAGCCATTAGAACATAAGCTCAGTCAAGTGCAAACATGAAAAAACACATCCAAAACTACAATATGAAGCAACAGAAACAAAGCTTCGATCTCTATGTGAGCTTTCACTATTAATCAAGGTAAAGTGATAAATAATAATAATAATAATAATAATTTTTGTGAAACTTTAATAAGATGTTTGCTGATTTTTTGAAAAATGTTTATCATAAATTGAAAACATTAAGATACAATTTCCAAATGAATATTGAAACGAATTAATTCATTTGAATTTTAACTTACATATAAAAGGTAATATAGTAAAGAAACCACGGTAATAAGGCCTTATTAATTAAGGGCATCATATCTAGTAGGGATGGCAATTGTTATTTTATTGGGTTTTGTGTCACTAATATTAACTTTCAAAGATAAATATATAATTTATAATTATATATATAGAAATTTTTTAATAAAATTTAATTCTTTTGATTAAATTTTAAACATTTTAATTCTTTTAATAGTTGAATAGAATTTTGAATTTTATTAGAGAAGCCCGAATCGTTCTAATTACTTTAACAAATAAACTATGAATATATTATTACTTTAAAACTGTAAAAATGTAAATAGATATGATGTATCATATATCACAATTGTCATAATTTATAAATTAACGGATCAAATGGGTTTTATTGGGTAACTTGATAATTTAATGAATCGTATTTGGATTTTGACTTATGATATGTTAAACTTAATGGACTATGTTCGGATTGAACAAAAAAAATTAACTGAATATGTTGGGTTGATGCAAACCCTACAAGATAATCCATATTTATTTTTGGAGGCACAAGGATAATCCATATTGCCACCCTTAAATCTCCTTTCAAAATTACTAACAAGAAATGTCTACTTAAAAACGGATAGAAGGAAAAAAAAGATATTTTTATAAAAATGTGTGTACAAATTTCTATCAGCTGACCTTCACTATTACAAATTTCTATAAAATAAAAGCATAAGTGCATAACACAAGTTTAGTAAAAGATAGTCCATATAAGCCAAAAGTAAACCTGAAATTGAACCCTCTTAACAAGGACAGGTTCAACAGTCAAATTTGAAGCTGTATAAACTTCCAGGAATAGTAACTTCACCTTCTAAATTAAATTAAACTAAATTAAATTAGAGTGGTGCTATTGGCACACCCCCTACTAATCTATTTATGACCCACTTGTTTAAATTTTGATTTAATTAAATAAAGTTAAATGTTTTTATTAATTTATTTTATTTATTTCCAAAACTACCATTTTACTTATTTTTCAAACTTAATAAACCTCATCTTTAATATCTCTATCTATCTCAGATCTCTTTATCTCTGGTCTCGTCTTTCTCTCACCTCCCATGAACGATTTTTTTTTTCCTATTTCTTTTTTAGTATTTTTTTTTTTTTAACATCAAACTTTATAGAAAAGGCCAGGAAATCACAAGATAAAGAACAAGCAAACAACCCCAAAAAAGGAGCAAAGAATAAAGCAACCCAAGACAAAACACACATAGAAGAAAAAAAAAAAAAAAAACGAAACTACCCACAAACAAAACGAAATAAGAAGCAAATAGCAAGTATTTGTTTTGGTTATCATTATTCACTTTCAGATTCTAAAAGAGTAATGAGATTAAATAATAATCAATATCTCATTTGTTTAATGCAGCCTAAGTGTTTGATTTATTATTTAAATAAGATCCAATACAAGTATTTTTAGGGTTTAAGAGTTATAAAAAAAAAAAGTTTCAAGAAAAGGATTAAAAGTATTTTTGATGGTATCAGAAATCTTGTGGAAGCTGAAAGACCGGTGTAATTTTTCTGGGTCTGCTGTGCCCAGTTGTTTTGCCTTTTATTTTCCAATGTTTCTTTGTTCTGTTTGCTGTTATTGCAGCTGTAAAAAATAAAATAAAAAATTTTATAATTACTAGTTCAAAAAAAGAAGAAGTAAAGAACGTTTTTATTATTTTTTTATTTTTTATTTTTTATTTTTTATTTTTTTATTTTAGGAACATGGGGTTTTATTAGATTTACTTTATAGAACATAGTTATGAAAAAAAAAAGTTACAAGAAAAGGATTGAAAGAAGTAAAGAACATGGGGTTTTATTAGATTTACTTTATAGAACATAGTTATGAAAAAAAAAAGTTACAAGAAAAGGATTGAAAGAAGTAAAGAACGTTTTTTTTTTTTTTTTTTTTTTAAGTAATTTGGGGTTTTATTAGATTTACTTTATAGATTTTTTTTTCTTCCTTAAATTGTATGTCTCTTTTAGTAATTTTGATAAAAGAAAAAAAAATACTAAATAATTTAAAAAGTGGGGCATAAATAGATCGGTAGGGGGTGTGCCAATATCACCACTCTTAAATTAAATTAAATTAAATGATATAAGTTTATGTTTTTTTATTTATACATAATATAAGTTTATGTTTTTATTTATTTATTCATATCTACAAAATAAAATTCAACAAATAAGAGGGCCCTTATATCAAAAAATAATAAAATAATAAATAAAGGCCCCTAAATCTTTTAATTAAGCCATAACCATTGAAATCTATTTTAATTTTTTTTTTTATATATATTGGATCATCTCTTGTGTATTATAGTACTATTAAAAAAAAAAACTCGGAATATGACCTGGTGCTAATTATTTTTAAATTAAGATTTATCATAAGTTATGGCTTATCATAATTTTTGTTTGTTTGTTCAAATCTCATCTCATCATCACCCACTCTTCCCTTTTCTTTCTCATTTACTTACACTCTCCTTTAAAAAATATTAACATAAAATGTTTACATAAAATTGGATATAAGGAAATACAAATTTGTATCAAAACGTGTGTACACTAATATGGATGTAATTAAATATTATATAAAGTAGTTATGATCTTCAATTCTTTGTAGCTTTTAAAAAATATAATATCTTAGTTACCCGGCCATGTATCATATATCATATATCATGTATCATGTATCATGTATGTGTGATTTTCAATCATGCGTGGGCGTAAAAGTTGCTGTAGAAACTCACAGTCAGCCTATATCAATAAAATTGGCATAAATTTCTAGGTTGATTAATACATGTAAGGAAATGTTGTTTCTTATGAATTATGATAGCTAGTGAATCAACTTTGTCATTTTTGTGTATTGAGAGAGCTACTCACATTAAGGTACATTATTTTAAAAATCTTTGCTCTATATAATATATATATATAGATAGAGTTCAAAACGACATCATTTTGAGTTAATTAAATTAATATCTAAATTACTATTCGGGTTGGTGGGTCGAAATCCAAACTCTAATAAGTTTAGGGGTGGGTTCGGGTTTCTAGAAAACTCAAAACTGAATCCGCAAAATTATTCATCTTTGCATAAGGGTTAGAAATTAAAATATTTTGTGGGTTTTGGATTTAGCAAAACCTGACCAAAATCCAAACCGTTGCCATCCTTAATCAAGAATTAATATTAACAACATAATAGAGAAAATAAGTATAATAGATTAATAGGTAGTTGCCTAGTTTAAGTTAATAAAATTTATTGTTATTATGTTAGAAAGTTTAAAGAATGAAATCTCATTTTTTTTTTTTTTTTAATATAGCTTTGTAATTAAAAAAAAAAAACTAATAATAATCGGGTCAAACGACATATCCACACTTAATAAAGTGGTTGGACATTTCATCTTCACCTTTGTAATATGGGTTGAAATTTCATCTTTGTCCATTAAATCGTAAAATGTGCGAAGACTTCTTCAGAATAATAGAATTTGTTTTCTATAATGTGTTTATAGCAATTAATCTCGACAAGTCCCAATTAATATATAATCCGTTAGGTGTTTGATTTTTAAAAAATAGTAATATTTATATGTATTGTCAATTTCACTCAATCACTGTCATGGTTCCCACCAACAATTTTTGTGATTGGTTTTTGTGTTTGATCAACGTAGGAATGAAACAGTCTGGTAGCACACATTTTATATTTTTTCATATCAGTAACCTAGGCCTGTGTACGAACTACAACTCCAGTTGCACTAGAAAGTAGAAACTAAGTAGTGTCAAAAAGGGGAACACTCGGTGAGCAGTGGTTATAGCCTTGCCTTGAGGAACAGTCTTCAGGTGTCGGTTTCTAATCCTTTCATGTTGAGCAATTGGTGGAATTCTTTGTGGAAGCTCAACATTCCTCCCAAGGTCAGATTTTTTTATTTGGCGTGTGTGCTTGAATGCGGTTCCTTCCCTTGAAAACCTTTGGAAGAGGAAAATTTTGCATGATCCTTGCTGCAGGAGCTGTGATTCCTCTATAATCCATTAGTCACGCTCTTTTCGGCTGTAAAGGGGTCAAGAAAATCTGGTATGCTACTCCTTTTGGAAAACTACTTGTCAATATAAGGTCTCTCCCGGTGCTGGATGTCCTACATGTTTTGGCTGCTCAAATTTCTTTGGATGACCTTGACTTGGTGTGTATGATCACTACAAGAAATTTGAGTTTTAGTAACATTTAAAAGACAACGCGTGGACTACGCACGTTGCTAAAAGGCATCTATCGCAACGTGTAAGTAATGTACGTTGCCAAAAGTCATCTACCGCAACGCACACAAAATGTATGTTGTTAAAACCACCTACGACAATACACATATGAATGTTGCCAATAATAAAGTCATCTATCACAACACATATAAAATGTATGTTGTTAAAACCACCTATGACAACGTACATATGAATGTTGCCGATAATAATGTCATCTATCGCAATATGCACAAAATGTGTGTTGTTAAAACAACTTATGGAAACACACGGATGAATGTTGTCAATAATAAAATCGTCTATTACAACGTGCACAAAATGTGTGTTGTTAAAATCACCTTTGGCAACACACAAATGGATGTTATCAATAATAAAGTTATCTATCGCAACGCGCACAAAATGTGTGTTGTTAAAACCACCTATGGCAACACACATATGAATGAAGCCAATGATAACGTCATCTATCACAACGCACATAAAATGTGTGTTGTTAAAACTACATTTAGCAACACACAGATTAATATTGTCATTAATAAAGTCATATATCACAACACATATAAAATGTGTGTTGTTAAAACCATATATGACAACACACAAAAGAATGTTGCCAATAATAAAGCCATATATTGCAACGTGTATAAAATGCGTGTTGTTAAAACCACCTATGACAACATACAAGTGAATGGTGCCAACAATTGAGCACATATGACAACACACAACAGATGTACGTTGCTATAAATAAGAACATAATGCAACACACAACGAATGCACGTTGCTATAAACATGTTTTTAGCAACATATAAGTGTGCATGTTGTTAAAAGCAACTATTGTTGGAAAATTTTGTGATAAACGCATATTTTGAGAGCACTATTTGGGTATGATTAATTCCATAAAAATGGAAGATTAAAGTATATTCGAATTCTCCTCCGTGAGAGCTTCGAAATGATATATTCAAACTCACAAAATGATTAATGGGTGAATGAGAAATTGAGTCTCAAGGTGAGCCTAAAATGTGGGAAAAATTGCACATCTCACATTGGCTAGGGAAGACACTTATATGTGGTATATAAGTGATTGTGTGATAGTAGCTATCAACATGTGTGTGGCATAAAGGCTCTCTCTCTCGCGCAAGGGGGGGGGGGGGGGGGGGGGGGTGCAAATCATGGACCTCAAACCTTTCGAATGCACGACTTGTGTGTTGGCACATCTTGAGTACACGAATGCCGCTCAGATTGCACCGTGAGAGTACAGTTGACTTTTTACCACTTCCCTAAGTCAGACATTTTTGTGTAATTAATAAGGAAAGCATTAATTGTTTGGATTCTGATTTCTTACTTGATCACTAAGAATACAGAATCAGTGTTTAATTAGAAGTAGAACTCTCTGGTGATTATTCTCTAATTAATTATTTTCCTTATCAATTCAAAAATGTATTAATCAAGAAATTTCCATATTAATCCCATAAACCCTAGTATTCTCGGGGGGGTGCAAATCATGGACCTCAAACCTTCGAATGCACGACTTGTGTGTTGGCACATCTTGAGTACACGAATGCCGCTCAGATTGCACCGTGAGAGTACAGTTGACTTTTTACCACTTCCCTAAGTCAGACATTTTTGTGTAATTAATAAGGAAAGCATTAATTGTTTGGATTCTGATTTCTTACTTGATCACTAAGAATACAGAATCAGTGTTTAATTAGAAGTAGAACTCTCTGGTGATTATTCTCTAATTAATTATTTTCCTTATCAATTCAAAAATGTATTAATCAAGAAATTTCCATATTAATCCCATAAACCCTAGTATTCTCTTCAAATCAATTCATTCTAGGATACATATTATTCACAACAGCCGAATCCTCTCTTCTCTTTCTATGCTTGGTAAGTTCGGGCTTGATTTGAGTTCGCTGAGAGTGGTTTGTGTTCAACACATCCACTGTTGAAATTGTTGTATCCTGGGAGACAATCGCCATACACATACGGTGTTAGCCGGCGAAATTGTCTTAAGGACACCGTGTGAAACACGTGCCTCGATTTCCCTAATGTGTTGTTATTTGTTCACTGTTTTTTGTCTCTTGCAGATTCGTATCAGATTGTTTTTGAGTAATACAAACAACAACTATTTGGCAACACACATTATGAACATTTTCATATGAGTCTTTTTAGCAACTATTGACTTCCGCGTTATGTAAAAGTCTAATATTTCACAACACACATATCATGCACGTTCTTGTAGGAGACTTTTTAGTAACTATTGATTTACACGTTCCGAAAGACTAATATTTTACAACACACATAGCATGCACGTTGTCGTAGAAGTATCTTCAGAAATTATTGAATTGTATGTTATAGAAAAGTCTAATGTTCCGCAACACACATCTTATATGCATATTGTCGTAGAAGCATTTTTATCAACTACTGACTTGTGCTTTACGAAAAAACTAATATTTGAAAACTCAAACATCATGGATGTATTCATAAATATTAAAATACACTTTCACCATTAGTAAAGTAATTGGACATATCCCTTTCTATATTGTGATAAGGATTCGAGTCTCACGTTTTCTCATTAAATTGTAAAATGTGGGGGAGACGCTTCTCCTATAGTGGGAGTTGTATTTCGAGTCGTGAGTTTGTAACGGTTGTCATCATCAAATTCAAATAGACCCTAACTTGATTGTATACTATTTCAAATAAAAAATAGTTTAATTAAATGTTAGACTAATTTTTTTTAATATCTATTTATCTATCGTACAAAATAATTATAAAGATTACTAAAATGAAATTGTATTATCAACATATGATATATATATATATATAAATAGTTATATATTATTTGTCAAAGTTAAACTTGCAGCAGAATGGTAAAGTCACTCCTCATGTGTTGAACATCTCAGGTTCAATTCCCTACGTGAGCAAAATATAAAGGTGATATTTAATAAACATTAGTTAATAGGTCTAAGGCCCGTTGGTGTTAGGGTCCTTAGTAATGGAGACCAATGGAAGGTATAGAGCATCAATTATGTTTATTTATTTATTTTTTTCCATGACTGACGTAGGTCTATGCATGTTGCCTTTATCTATCGCAACACACTTAGTATGTTGTCATTGTTCTAAGACAACACACGTTATGAAAAGTGTCAAGACTTTTGAAAACAGGTGTATCAACAACGTGCAAGCGCGCGATGTCAAAACATTTTCGCAATGCATTTTGTACATTGCGATTGTTCTAGGACAACATACGTTGCACATTGCAAAAAGTCTCCAGACTTTTGGCAACAAGTGTATCACACATTATGAACATTTTCATAGGTGCAAGCGCGCGATGTTAAAACATTTTCACAATGCATATGTCAAAACATTTTCGCAATGCATTTTGTACATTGCGATTGTTCTTGGACAACATACGTTGCACATTGCAAAAAGTCTCCAGACTTTTGACAACAAGTGTATCACACATTATGAACATTTTCATAGGAGTCTTTTTAGCAACTATTGACTTCCGCGTTGCGTAAAAGTCTAATATTTCACAATACACATATCATGCACGTTCTTGTAGGAGACTTTTTAGCAACTGTTGATTTGCACGTTCTAAAAGACTAATATTTTACAATACACATAGCATGCACGTTGTCGTAGAAGCATCTTCAGCAATTGTTGAATTGTACGTTACAGAAAAGTATAATGTTCCGCAACACACATCTTATATGCATATCGTCGTAGAAGCATTTTTAGCAACTACTGACTTGTTCTTTACGAAAAAACTAATATTTGGAAACTCAAACATTATGGATGTATTCATAAATATTAAAATACACTTTCACCATTAGCAAAGTAATTGAACATATCCCCTTCTATATTGTGATAAGGATTCGAGTCTCATGTTTTCCCATTAAATCGTAAAATATGGGGGAGACGCTTCTACTATGGTGGGAGTTGTATTTCAAGTCGTGAGTTTGTAACGGCTGTCATCATCAAATTCAAATAGACCCTAACTTAATTGTATACTATTTCAAATAAAAAATAGTTTAATTAAATGCTAGACTAATTTTTTTTTTAATATCTATTTATCTATCGTATAAAATAATTATAAAGATTACTAAAATGAGATTATATTATCAACATATGATATATATATATATATATATATATATATATATATATATATATAGTCTCATGTTTTCCTATTAAATCGTAAAATGTGGGGGAGACGCTTCTACTATGGTGGGAGTTGTATTTCGAGTCGTGAATTTGTAACGGCTGTCATCATCAAATTCAAATAGACCCTAACTTAATTGTATACTATTTCAAATAAAAAATAGTTTAATTAAATGCTAGACTATTTTTTTTTTTAATATCTATTTATCTATCGTATAAAATAATTATAAAGATTACTAAAATGAGATTATATTATCAACATATGATATATATATATAGTCTCATGTTTTCCCATTAAATCGTAAAATGTGGGGGAGACGCTTCTACTATGGTGGGAGTTGTATTTCGAGTCGTGAGTTTGTAACGGACTAACGGCTGTCATCATCAAATTCAAATAGACCCTAACTTAATTGTATACTATTTCAAATAAAAAATAGTTTAATTAAATGCTAGACTATTTTGTTTTTTAATATCTATTTATCTATCGTATAAAATAATTATAAAGATTACTAAAATGAGATTATATTATCAACATATGATATATATATATATATATATAGTTATGTATTATTTATCAAAGTTAAACTTGCAGCTGAATGGTAAAGTCACTCCTCAGGTGTTGAACATCTTAGGTTCAATTCCCTACATGAGCAAAATATAAAGGTAATATTTAATAAACATTAGTTAACAGGTCTAAGGCCCGTTAGTGTTAGGGTCCTTAGTAATGGAGACCAATGGGAGGTATAGAGCACTGACGTAGGTCTATGCATGTTGCTTTTATCTATCGCAACACACTTAGTATGTTGTCATTGTTATAAGACAACACACATTATGAAAAGTGTCCAGACTTTTGAAAATAACTGTATCAACAATGTGCAAACGCACGATGTCAAAACATTTCGCAACACATTTTGTACATTGCGATTGTTCTAGGACAACACACGTTGCACATTGCAAAAAGTCTCCAAACTTTTGGCAACAGGTGTATCAACAACATGCAAGCGTGCGTTGCCAAAACCTTTTGTAACATATTTTTCGCGTTGCGAATGGCTAAATTTCTTGTAGTGGATAGCATGGGCTATCTGGGAGAACCGTAACACTCTGCTGAATTGTGGCAAAGCTAGAGATCCTGAGTTGGTTGCGAGCTGGGCGTCGGATATGCTTTTTGAATTCAGAAGTTCCAGGCTAGTTTTTTCCCCAATTTTGCCTTTTTCTCCTACCAATCCCTCTCCTGATTCGTTCGCTCCACCTCTTGGCCTTCTGAAGCTTAATACTGGAATTGCTACTCAAAATAATTCCATGACTTTCGGAGTTGGTGCTACTATCAAAGATGACAAAGTGAAGGTGTTTGTTGCCCGCTCCATCCTGATGTTTGGTTCCTTCTAAGCCGAGGTCAGCCAGCTCATGGCTCTACGTGAGGGCCTAATGCTGGCCAAGTTCTACAATTTTCGTATCTCTGTTGCAAAATTATCTTCCCCTTCTGTTGCTTCCTCCTTGAACTGTTCTTTTCCTTTATTATGGGATGCTTCTTTTAATGTTAATGACATTAAGGCCTTGTTAGCTGAAGTTGGTATCTGTAAGTGTTAAGTCTCCCATAAATCGGGGAACTTCTTGGCACATAATCTAGCTTTGCTGGCCTTTTCCTCTGTTAGGGAGCGTTTGTGGCTGGATCCCAGTCTTTCGTTTGTTTTGTTTGTTGTGCAATGTTTATCTCATTGTCAAAAAAAAAAAGAAAAAAAAAAAAGTAATGTCATAAAGACAAAAAAGAGAGTATAAACAAGAAGTTCATTCAATCTCCAAATGAAGCACTCTTAGTTGAAAGTTGAAACGAACCTGCTGCAACAAAAAACACATTTATTTTTTGTTTCAAAGTTCCCTTCCACCTCTCTCTCTCTCTCTCAAGCTAATGGCTTCCATTTATTTTTCCATGAAAAAACACTTCCATCTTTCCTCACATCCATCCACCCTCCCAACCAAACATCTCCCTTTCCATGTCAGTGCAATAAAAAATCTAAGCTTTCCTCTACAACAACGTCCCATTGCAGCATGGTTGTTCGTCGTGCTTAGCCGTTGAGGGATTTCATGCTTAAAGTTGTAAATGGAGACGGAGATGCTTGGACCGACGACAACAAGTATGGTGTCCAGAAGCCGACGGAGTCATCTGATACGGTAAACTTTTTATGTTTTATTATTTTCTTTTTATTGAAAGCAAGGTTTTTCTATTTTTATTTTTATTTTTATTTTTTATGGCAAAGGTTTAGGAATGATAATGTCTGGTGAGCATAATACACAGAGAGATCATCTCTCCATCTGGAAGTTTAACTCTTTGTTGCTTTTATTGCCTTTATTTTTGAAGATTTGACGTTTTTATCCCTCTTACCCCAAATATTTAACACATATGTTCATGAGTCTTTTATTGTGACTACTTGGTGTTGACATTGGGAATCATATTTAATCATTCCCATCAATTAAATTTGTTGAGAGTTGAGACTGAAAATCAACCAAATCTTTGGATCCAAGAAGTAGCATAAAGCTTAGATCCAAGAAAATCAACTAAACCTAATGCCATGGGTTAGGGATTGAGGGGTTGATAAGGGTGTGTGACTGTTGGTGACTTGAGTGAGGGTGTTGGCCTGCCTTTTATTTATTTATTTATTTTTATTGTTATGTTATGATTTTTTAAATATGTTTATAATTTTTTTTTATATATAAAAAATCTGTAGGTGTTTATCATTTATTAAATAAAATATTAAAGGGAGGGAAAATGGATATTTTTGCCTGAAAGTTAAGTCCACTGGTCAAAATGGTCAAGGATACCTTCCCGTAATTAAGGCAAACATTCGATCTGACAGTAATATGTGTAAATATGAGAGTATGTTATTGCAATTTACCCTAAAAATGGTGTTGATACATGTTGAACCTAGCCCAATGACTAAAGGGTTCAAAATTCAATGTCTTTTTTTTTTTGTCAAAATTTAAATTATTTCAAACAAGCCCAGCCCAATAACGAAATGGACTCCAAATTCAATGTTATGTTTTTTGTCAAAAGTAAATTATTTCAAATTGAGTCCAGCCCAATAACGAAAAGGGCTCCAAATTCAATGTCTTGTTTTTTTCCAATTTTTTTTTTTTTTCAAATGAGCCCAACCCAATAATGAAAGGGGTCCAAATTCAAAAAAAAATTTTGTCAAAAAAGGAATCTTTCAAATGAGCCCACACATCATTACCATATTTGTTTAATATTAATGTTAGAGGGGGATTTTACAATTTGGTCCCAATCTAATTGGGAAACATCATTTTTTTTACTTGTTAATTGATTTTTCATCAAATTGGTCCTTATATAATTCAAAATAGCTCAAATTGGTCCTATGGCTAGTCAAAAGTCGTTAAAACTAACGTTTAGGAGGATAGAAAAGTTATTACGTATGTTTCCAATTAAAAAATAGAAATAAAATTCAATTTCACTGTGAACTACCCTAACCTCCAAAAATATCATGCCCAAACGAATCCCACCATTTCCAGCGACCTTTCGTCAGTGAGTTGCCAGACTTCGCAAAGCTACTGGACTTCGCCACCGTAAAGATTCGTCGGCGAGCTGTTCGTCTTCTTCCGGCAGACTTGGTTCATCTCGAAGCTTCGTCGCAACAGCAAGAGATTCGTCTTGAAGCTTCATCGGTGAGTTGTTTGTCTTCTTTCGGCAGACTTCGACGCCGTCGAGGTCATTCATCGTCGCCGTTCGTCTTCTTTCGGCAGCCTTCTCTTTCCGATGCAGTGATACACCACCAATTTGGGTGCCATTATTTTTGGTTGGAGGTATGTTAATTTTTGAACCCTAATTATATAACGAATTAAAAATAAAACCAACTTCAGATCAATATAACTGATTTGTGTTCAACAGTGTCCACTGTTTGTGTTTAATTATATAATTAGATAATTTTAGCACTAATTTTAGTGTTGGATCTGTTGGATGGCCTTATGGTTATTGGTGGTAAGACTAGTGATTTGTTTGTAATTTGTATTCGATTCTTATTAGTAAAGTTTAGATGATTTATACTTGACATGGTTTCCAGTTTAAAAAAGCTGAGGAAACAGCAAAGAAGTTTGGTTTGAAATATGGAAATTTGGTGTTTGGGTAGTGAGAAAATGTAAGAAAATAAAAGCATTAAAATGGAAAAAAATTGTAAGAAATATAGCTTTAAAAAAAATCTATTTTAAGGTTTTTTATTTTATTTTATTTTTTTATATTTATTTTATTTTTAATTCGATCCCCACCGTCCATATCTGAGATGGAAGGTGGAGATCCATGTATCTATTTTTTTTTTATTCTTTTTAATATATGTTTTTTTTTATTTTATAATTATGTAAAAAACTATTTAATTAGAGGGTAAACTTGTCTTTCCACTCATCCAAGATCTATCAGGGGTAAACAAGACTTTAAACTGATTTTGTAAAGGTTGACTGTTAGTTTGACTAACCATAGGACCAATTTGAGCTATTTTAAACCAATTTGATGAAAAATTAATTAATAAGTAAAAAAGTGATGTTTCCCAATTAGATTGGGACCAAATTGTAAAAACCCAATGTTAGAGAGCAATAAGGAATTGATGAATCAATTATTGTTTGTATTTATCCATTCTCTAATATTATATATTTAATAAACCTAACAATGACATGGGGAAAAGGAGAACATTAGCAAAGAAGTGAATTACATGATACACTTCTCGAGCATAATAGCTTTCATCATGACGATATGCTA
This sequence comes from Acer yangbiense, assembly GCA_008009225.1. Classification (NCBI taxonomy): domain Eukaryota; kingdom Viridiplantae; phylum Streptophyta; class Magnoliopsida; order Sapindales; family Sapindaceae; genus Acer; species Acer yangbiense. Next base: position 22,945,501 of record CM017769.1, read on the forward strand.
TGCGGTATGGTGTACTTTCAATCCCACACTTACTCGCTTATTTTAGCGTTTATTTCGACCTTTCCTCGCTTTTGTTATTCCCACTTTTGTTTTTTTCCCACTCAAATAACGGAGACCAAAACTAATCGAAACATTTTAACATTTTCAACCGGTGCCCCTTGTCGAATTTTACAAACACCTCGAAAACCAAACGGCAATTGGTTAGCACAAATTTTTGCCCCAATTATGGCCCCATTTATGCCCATAATTGCTTCTAAATTCAAACCTATAACTTATTTTAAGAAGAAGTTTATCACCGTTAGTAATGCCATTAGCTATATCATCTAATTTTATTATGACTATAAGGAAACAATCATTTTTTGGGGATATGTGTTTATTGTGTTTATTGTCGGTTTCACATTTGTGAATTTCATTATGCTGGTTATGCTTTTGTGGAAAGCGAATACTATTGAGAAGCTACTAGAGAAGCAAGAAGGAGAGGGAGACACATTGGTAAATTCCATTATGCTGTTTATGCTTTTGGACCTACTGAACTAGCAACAAGGAAAGGGAGGAAAGGGAGACTAGGATAGGAAAAATGATGTACCGGAGAATGATTAAAGATAGATACTGAATTATGGTTTATTTATGTTTAGGATTGATAATGTCTAGCAAGGAGAGATCATCTCTCCATCTGGAAGTTTAAATCTTCGTTGCTTTTATTGCCTTTATTTTTGAAGATTTGAAGTTTTTATCTCTCTTTCCCCAAATATTTAACACAAATGTTCATGAGTCCTTTATTGCAACTACTTGGTATTGACATTGGAAATCATATTTAATCATTCTCATCAACTAAATTTGTTGAGAATTAAGACTGAAAATCAACCAAATCTTTGGATCCAAGAAGTAGCATAAAGCTTAGATCCAAGAAAATCAACTAAACCTAATTTCGTGGGTTAGGGATTGAGGGGTTGATGATGGTGTGTGATTGTGGGTGACTTGAGTGAGGGTGTTGGCTTGCTTTAAAAAAAAAAAAAAAAAAAAATTATTGTTGTGTTTTGATTTTTTAAATATGTTTATTGTTAGGCTTTACGTTTTTATAATTTTTTTTATAGAAAATATCTATAGGTGTTTATCATTTATTAAATAAAATATTAAAGGGAGGGCAATATGAATATTTTTGCTTGAAAGTTAAGTCCACTATCAAAATGGTAAAGGATACCTTCCCGAAATTAAAGCAAACATTCGATCTGGCAGTAATATGTGTAAATATGAGGGTACGTTATTGCAATTTACCCTAAAAATGGTGTTGATACATGTTGAACCCAACACAATGACGAAAGGGCCCAAAATTCAATGTCTTTTTTTTTGGGTCAAAATTTAAATCATTTCAAATGAGCCCAGCCCAATAACTAAATGGGCCCCAAATTCAACGTTATGTTTTTGTCAAAAGTAAATTATTTCAAATTGAGTTCGGCCCAATAACGGAAAGGGCTCTAAATTCAATGTCTTGGTTTTGTCTATTTTTTTTTTTTCAAATGAGTCCAACCCAATAATGAAAGGGGTCCAAATTCAATATATTTTTTTTTTGTCAAAAAAGAAGTCTTTTAAATGAGCCCACATATCATTACCATATTTATTTAATATTAATGTTAGAGAGCAGTAAGAAATTGATGAGTAATTATTGTTTGTATTTATCCATTCTCTAATATTATATATTTAATAAACTTATCTAACAATGACGGGGGAGAAGGAGAATGCTAGCAAATAAGTGAATTACATGATACGCTTCTCGAGCATAATAGCTTTCATCATGACGATATGCTATGCGGTATGGTGTACTTTCAGTCCCACACTTACTTGCTTATTTCAGCGTTTATTTCGACCTTACCCCGCTTTTGTTATTCCCACTTTTGTTTTTTTTTTTCCACTCAAACAACGAAGACCAAAATTAATCCTTCGAGCTATGCTTGATAGAAGCATTTTATCATTTTCAACCGGTGCCCCTCAACGAGTTTTACAAACACCACGAAAACAAAACGGCAATTGGTTAGCACAAATTTTGGCCCCAAATTTGGCCCAAATTATGCCCATAATTGCTTCTAAATTCAAACCTATAACTGATTTTAAGAAGAAGCTTATCACCGTTAGTAATGCCATTAGCTATATCATCCAATTTTATTATGACTATAAGGAAACAATCATTTTTTGGGGATATGTGTTTATTGTGTTTATTGTCGGTTTCACATTTGTGAATTTCATTATGCTGGTTATGCTTTTGTGGAAAGCGAATACTATTGAGAAGCTACTAGAGAAGCAAGAAGGAGAGGGAGACACATTGGCAAATTCCATTATGCTGTTTATGCTTTTGGACCTACTGAACAAGCAACAATGAAAGAGAGGAAAGGGAGACTAGGCTGGGAAAAATGATGTACCGGAGAATGATTAAATATAGATACTGAATTATGGTTTATTTATGTTTAGGATTGATAATGTGTAGCAAGGAGAGATCATCTCTCCATCTGGAAGTTTAACTCTCTATTGCTTTTATTGCCTTTATTTTTGAAGATTTGAAGTTTTTATCTTTGTTTCCCCAAATATTTAACACATGTTCATGAGTCCTTTATTGTCACTACTTGGTGTTGACATTGGGAATCATATTTAATCATTCCCATCAACTAAATGTGTTGAGAGTTGAGACTGAAAATCAACCAAAATTTTGGATCCAAGAAGTAGCATAAAGCTTAGATCCAAGAAAATCAACTAAACCTAATGCGTGGGTTAGGGATTGAGTGGTTGATGATGGTGTGTGACTGTGGATGACTTGAGTGAGGGTGTTGGCCTGCCTTTAAAAAAAATAAAAAAAAATAAAATTTATTGTTATGTTTTGATTTTTTAAATATGTTTATTGTTAGGCTTTAAGTTTTTATAATTTTTTTTTATAGAAAAAATCTATAGGTGTTTATCATTTATTAAATAAAATATTAAAGGGAGGGCAATATGGACATTTTCGCCTGAAAGTTAAGTCTACTGGTCAAAATGGTCAAGGATACATTACCGTAATTAAGACAAACATTCGATCTGGCAGTAATATGTGTAAATATGAGGGTATGTTATTGCAATTTACCCTAAAAATGGTGTTGATACATGTTTAACCCATCCCAATGACGAAATGACCCAAATTTCAATGTGTTTTTTTTTTGGGTCAAAATTTAAAGAGTGATGCTATTGGCACAGCCCCTACTAATCTATTTATGCCATACTTGTTTAAATTTTGATTTAATAAAATAAAGTTAAATTAATGTTTTTATTAATTAATTTTATTTATTTCCAAAACTACCATTTTACTTATTTTTCAAACTTAATAAACATCATCTCTAATATGAGAGATGCTTCAGTACCTCTGGCTCAAGAGGTGAGTTGGCATGCCTAGCCAATAAATTTTGGACACATAATCATATTTTAAAATCCTAACAATTATCATTGACAGGTCATAAAATTTTTTGACAAGTCAGAAATTCGTAAACCTAAATATAATTTTAATCCTATAATTTACCCAGTTAACCTAATATCTCACTGTTGGCGGTTTCTCCCATTCACGATCACTACCACTTTCATTTTAATGGCAGACTCCTCGTCTCTTCATCGTAGCCTAAATCAATTACTTTACAATTTTTATTCGTTTCTCTATTCATCTCATGCTCTCACTTTCGTTTTCATCACAACACCACTTTCAAGGTTTTAATTTCGTTTGGTCTGAATCGAAAAATCCATGTTTTGATTGTGAAACCCTCAAGCTATTTTCTTGATTTCGTTTATTTGGGTATTAAAATAGAAACCCCATTTTCATATAGTTTACTGTATATGAGACACCCAATTTTCGTAATTATTGGAGTTTGAAGAAGAGAAGGATCGTGTTTATGAAGATTGGAGCTGTTAAATGAAAAAAAAAAAAAAACCATTGAATCGAATGGAGGTCACCTTCGGCTTCAGGCTTCAGGCTTCAATGGAGGCCTCCATTTTTTTTTAATAAATAAATTAGTTTAAATCAATAAATGTTATCGGATTTACAAAAGTTTTTTATGTTTCCAGATTTATAATTTTTTTTTTTGAAATACAGATTAATAAAAGTTTTAGTTATATTTTTTAATAACCAAATATATGAAAAGTTTAGTTGTGAGTTTTAAAAATTCAGAGATGATAATGTCAAAAAAAAAAAAAAAAATCCAGAGATGGAGATGTTGAGACGAAGATGACAGTGAAAAATGATAAGAAAGAGATGATGAAAGAACATTTTTTTATATTTTTTTTATTTTAAGGAAGGTGGGGTTTTATTAAATTTACTTTATAAAATTTTTTTTCCTCTTAAATTGTATGTCTCTTTTAGTAATTTTAATAAAGAAAAAAATAATACTAAATATTTTAAACAAGTGGGGTATAAATAGATCAGTAAGGGGTGTGCCAATAGCACCACTCAAATTTAAATTATTTCAAATGAGCCCAACCCAATAAAGAAATGGGCTCCAAATTCAATGTTATGTTTTTGTCAAAAGTAAATTATTTCAAATCGAGTCCGGCCCAATAACGAAAGGGCTCCCAATTCAATGTCTTGTTTTTGTCTATTTTTTTTTTTCAAATGAGCCCAACCTAATAATGAAAAGGGTCCAAATTCAATATATATATATATATATATATATATATCAAAAAAGAAGTCTTTCAAATGAGGTTGTTTAATATTAATGTCAGAGAGCAGTAAGAAATTGATGAGTCAATTATTGTTTGTATTTATCCATTCTCTGATATTATATATTTAATAAACCTAACAATGATACGGGGAGAAGTAGAATGCTAGCAAAGAAGTGAATTAATGATACACTTTTCGAGCATAATAGTTTTCATCATGATGATATACTATGCTGTATGATGTACTTTTAGTCCCACACTTACTTGCTTATTTCAGCATTTATTTCAACCTTCCCCCACTTTTAAAATTAATATATGATATCTTATTACACATTTATACCTTAATTGGCTACCAGCCTACCAGGCTCCATTTTTATTTATATATATATTTTTTCAACTCATTTGATGTGCACCAATTCATGTCACTTTCACATTCCCATATCGGAAACGTTCGAAACCCTTACTTGAATTTGTGTATGTTTAAGTTAAAAGCCAAAGCAAGTAAATATTAGCCATAGTATTTTTATCTGCACAATTTTGTCATACATAGCTGAAGAATTTAATTATCGTGGGATCGTTATTGACATCGAAGACTTGGATGAACCTGACCTTACAGGCAAATCATTATACACGGGAACATGAATCTTTAATTGAAGATTCGGCAATGGTGACTCAAAATTGAGTACCTGCATAGCTTGTCCTATAGATAGTCTTAGATTTGGATCAGGATGAGCGCACCACAATCCAACAATTATCAATGACTCCGCTTGATTTCTGTCATAATTGATGGACAATTTCTTGTCAACAACATCGTGAAGCCTTTTTCTTCCGTAGGATTCTCAAACCCAATCTTGCAATACGACCTTAAATTCTCCGGCTCTTGTTTCTATTGCTTTTCTCCCACAAGCAATCTCAAGAGCAGTAATTCCAAAGCTGAAAATATCGGATTTTTTGCTAGCCTTATTTGTTCTTGAGTAATAACATTCAGAAGCCATGAATCCTAGGGTTCCACCTAATACTGTTGTGTGAGACCCTTTTCCATGGTCAACAAGTCTAGCCAGCCCAAAATCTCCAACTTTGGCGTTGAATTTGGAATCCAACATGATGTTGCTAGATTTGATCATATCCCTGTGCAAAATACAGTGATCCCCTTCTTCATGAAGATACAAAATTGCCAATGCCACATGTTGTGCAATTTTGTACCTCACTTCCCATGTTAACAAGCTTTTTTCTTTGAAGAGATGGGAATCTAGGCTGCCATTGCATAGGAACTCATAAACAAGAATCAATTCTCTGTCATAGCAGCAACCGATAAGATTTATGGTATGTCTATGCCTCAATTGACTGATGATCTTGATTTCTGCAACAAATTGTTTAATTCCTTGGCCAGAATTCCTTGTGATCTTCTTCACAGCAATAAAACTATTCAAATCACTCAAGAATCCTTTATACACCTGTCCAGAACCACCGTGTTCGAGCTTGTTTTTTTCTTCAATGTTGCATGTTGCAGTGGCCAATTCTTGATAGGAATACCTTTTGGGTCCTATTCCATCTAAAAATTCATCACCCAAAGGCACATCAAATCTCTCACTTCTCCTTTTATTCCTTCTAAAAATGAGCAAAGTAATTCCTAGACCAACAATTATCATAGTTGATCCAGCAATTATGCTTGCCCCAAGTATTATCTTCTCTCTTTTGCCGAGAGAATTGGAATTTGGTCGGACTACTTGAGGATTAGGAGAAATTGAAGGTGGTAGAAGAGTAGTGTTTGGTGGTAGAAAAGCTGTTTGATTGGTTTCAAAAGGATATGGGATTATACCAATTTTAGCTGCTAGGAGGGTAATAATTGCAAGAGATGTAACTGCTGTATACATTCTTGCACAACACATTACTGCATCCAAGATATTTTGAGTTTGGTGAGATAATGTTTGCAATCTTGCATAATCCCCACAAAGCTGACCCTCAATACATGTATTATTTTTTGGATCATAATTTTCCTTCTCAGAAAGCCAAACTGAAAAAGCTATTTTGAATATATTGTCTATTGTTTGTTAATTTTTCATAGTTCTTTTTACCTTTTTATGTTTTCTTTATTCTATTCTATTTTCAGGAACTTAGGTGTATGCATGGTAGGAGATCTTTAGGAAGATGAGTACACCCATTATTGGACGGTACTAACTGTTTTGAAAGAATTGTGGGAGAATTTGAAGAGCTTCCTAGGCAAGCTATGAGTACAGATGGACAACAACCTAGGAGGGAGGAAGAAGTTCCTCCTAGGAAAGAGATGACCGAAGAAACTTCCTCTAACCATGGTCAAAGGATGACCAGAGATTTTTTTGGAAGGGAATGATTTTGATATTTTTTTCATATTCATTTTGGGAAAAAAATAAAATCAAAACTATGCTATAGAAATATAAGAGATTTATTTTTAACCACGTATGAATTATTATTATTATTATTTTTATAAGAGACCACGTATGAAAATTTAACTGTTTACAACAAAATTTTTGAGCAACTGTCGAAATACCCCATATAAAAACAATCCTCAAACCCTATCTCCTCTTTTCTCCTCTGTTGTTGTCTCTCTTTGATCTCACATTGATGGTGCTTCATTGAAGATACGCTGCAAGGCTCAAAGTTTCATGTTTTTCTTCAAGGTTTAACCTTTTCACATTTTTTTCTTAGATTTTACGTTTTTTCCACGTTTTTCTTCTAGGTTTTATGTTTTACTCTAGGTTTCATGTTTTTTCGCAAATAAAATGAAATAAAAGAAGTTGCATGTGTATTTTTGTAATTTGGTTACGGATTGAAATAAATTTTTTATGTGATTATTAATAGTGTAGGAGGTTAAAAAGATAATTTTGGTTGTCATTTTTAACAATTCTCACCGTTTATGTTTTAGTTCACTGTTCACATCATTAATCCTACGGCGGATCTTTGTTTTGAGAATCTTTGACAACAAACTTGCTGCTATAATCATTACAAACGTATAAAACAAAATGACGAGTGCACTATGCATATCAGTTCATCAAGTACCACCACAGACAATTCAAACATTCTTCTCAAAAGTGCATATCTTTTGGGAGATGAAAATAGTTAACATCTTTGTCCTTGCACTTTGAAAACATACAGCTTTTGTGAAAGTTAGAAAAATGCACTTGCTGTGGTTTGTGTATGGATTTGAATAACATTCCAATTCTGCCCTCTTTCCCGGACTTGGTATTCGTAAACGTTTTCGCTAATATCAGCATTGTAATCAAAATAATTTAATTAAATGAAGATATACACTGATCAAAATTATTAAGGTGAGAGTAGTAAAGCACTTTCAACCTTAAATGTCAAAATTAATTGTACTCATACATCTGAAATACTTTCAAAACTATCATTCAGAAATCTTTTATTTTATTTATTTATTTATTTTTTGTGAGTCCAATTCTGTATTAATTGTACTCATACTCCTTCTGGAAATGGATTGTATCACCAACTTCCAGATTCTTACGATGAGCAAATTGAAGCCATCCTGAATTGATAACAATTCCAGAGTTGGTCGCAGATTGACGGGCACAACGAAATATCCATTGACGGCCGCAGCACAACTCTAACTACTTTTAGAGATGACAATTTTCTATCTATAGACAAGTGAAGCATGCACTATTCTTCATGAAAATGATTGACAAGACAAAACTAAGAAAATGAGATCAGATAACAGTTCGATTGTCATAAATATTTTGTTGACGGAGACATTCTCTAATAAAAACGAAGGGTTAAAAAATTAAATAGCACTATTTGAGACTCTTTTTTGGGAACAGGCACCAACTTACTAACTTAAGTTTAAAAGGCACCATTTATGGTGAACGGACAAAATTGCCCCCCACAGTAACCTTCTTCACCATAATATATTGATAGTTAAAAAGGCTCGAAAATGTTTAAAAATGTTCGAAAAAGGCTCGAAAAAGGCTCGAAAAAGGTTTGAAAAGGCTCGAAAAAGGTTCGAAAAAAGTTCGGAAAAGGCTCGAAATGATTTCATGCCTTTTTGAAATATTTTCGTGCCTTTTTACACTGTCATCGTGCCTTTTGAAGTTGTTATCGAGCCTTTTGGAAAAGTTATCGAGCCTTTTAGAAAGGTTATCGAACCTTTTGGAAAAGTTATCGAGCCTTTTAGAAAGGTTATCAAGCCTTTTTGGAAAAGTCTCGATAACTTTTCCAAAAGGCTCGATAACCTTTCTAAAAGGCTCGATAACTTTTCCAAAAGGCTCGATAACCTTTCTCATCGTGCCTTTTGAAGTTGTTATCGAGCCTTTTGAAAAAGTTATCGAGCCTTTTAGAAAGGTTATCGAGCCTTTTGGAAAAGTTATCGAGCCTTTTAGAAAGGTTATCGAGCCTTTTTGGAAAAGTCTCGATAACTTTTCCAAAAGGCTCGATTAAAAAATTAAAAAATATTTCGAGCCTTTTTGAACAAAGTTTCCAGCCTTTTTGTACATGAAAAGGCACGATTGGTGTATGAAAAGGCACGATTGTACAGTAATCGTGTATTTTCATTAAGTGTTCGAGCCTTTTCATACACTAATGAAAAGGAACGATTGGTGTATGAAAAGGCTCGAACACTTCATTTCGAGCCTTTTCAATGGAAGATTCAAAACCAAAAAAAATCCCCCGAATGAGCCTTTTCAATGGAAGATTCATTTCGAGCTCGACCCCCGAATGCGTTTGCGTAGAGCCACAAAACTAATTATCCATTGGAGGTCTGTTTTTAATCTCAGAAAACTTCAAAGTAAGAAAAGAATGTGTAAAGTAAGGGTATTTTTGTCCGTTCACCATAATAGGTGCCTTTTAAACTTAACTTATTAAAGCAGTGACATTGTCACCAAATCAGTTTAAAAAGGTGACATTTCTCACCAATTCCACTAAAAACGAATGACAAAGATATCCGATCAAAATATATTTATTAAAAGTTTTGTTATCTTTATTAAAAGTACGTTGTCTCTTATGGTCCAACATCTTTTAAAGAGTGGGTCCCTCTATAGCTTGTGCACATGTTGACAAAAAACAACATAATTATTAGAAAAAAAAAAAAAATTAGGTGGCCACTTTTCACTTCATTGATCAAGTTCTTTTGTCTTTTTTAAACCAAAAAGCTGTATCAAATTTAGTGGCCATCACTCAGGTTAGTACGTTACCAATGAATTATTTTTAAGGTTATATTGAAGAAGACTTTTTTGTTTGAAATATTATATTAATTCAGGGGTTTTTTTTTTTTTTTTTTGGGTGGGGGGGGGGGGGCGGCGGCGCTCGACCTCCCAATCTCATAGTGTATGTATGAGGGTTTTACTACCGACCAATCTTATCTCATCCATATTGAAGGAGACTTGAAATAGGGGGCTTAGGCAAATAACTCCCAGGTGAGCGGCTCAAATTCTATCGATGACGAACTCCTAAAAAAAAAAAAAAATACATGATCTCGAATTAATAGATATCGTAAAAAAAAAAAAAACCAGTGAAAGCATACTAAAAAGTTTTATACTGAACTTTTATGTTTTGTTGCAGAAAAATTAACAGCAAACTGTTGGTTGGTACAGACAAAATTGAAATCTACTTTCTAAAAAATATCATTGAAGTTAGATTCTTATTTCCATGTATTGCTTTCGCTTTCGATAAGAAAGTGTCCGGATCACGAGATTGACTAATTTAGCAGGAGAAATGGTTTTCAACATTTGATGGGGCCGGTTAATTATTTTTTGTCAAGATTTGCTTCTTCTTCTTTTTTTAGGATTTGATCCTATGCTGAGTTTTATTTTTTTCTTGATCTAAAATAGTTGAAGATAATACTGTACTATACATTTAAAGATAATGAATGAGAAATAATGAAAAAATAAATAAATCTTAACCATTAATTGCCAATTAAATTCCCTAACGCCTGCACCACAAGGTTACGGGTTCAAGTCTTTCCCCTTAAAAAAAAATCCAAATTTATTAATTCTTCAAAATAATAATAATAATAATAATAATGAATAAAAAGTATTATATATGTTAATTGGAAAAGTGACCATTATATAATTTTTTTTTTTGAATTACATGTAGCGGCTTGGAATACTACTCCCACTATCAAGGAGATGTTACATATAGACTAGGTTGCTCCCACTTTTAGGAGAGGGCTCCCCACACTTTTGGATTTTATGGGCCAAAGGTGGGATAAATATTTACAACTATGTTATGTTATATGCTATTTTATGTTATATACTTATATAATATATGTGATTTCTCCAACATCCATCTCACCCTTTTGATGCTTAAACATATAAGCACCACCAAAATACCAAAAGAATTTTGCTTTCTTATTTTCCATTTTTAGGTCAATGTATTTTATATTTTATATTAATATATGTTATATGTTATTGTCATAGAAAATGTGAATGATTGAAATGGACTTTTTGTCTTCAACATGTTAATTATTAAAGAAAAAGGTTCTTTTTTGTACTTGGAAATTGAAAGTTGGTAAATAACATATATCACTATCTAACGAGAACATCATATCATCACATTAATGGTTCTCATCATTTGATGGATATGACAATGTTAATCTAATATTTTGAAACTGCCAACATTATTAAAGTTTTTCTTTTCAAAAATAAAGATTATGACAGCTTTTTATAGCTACCAATAACATAGAAGAAGGACCCACATCCACATGCTCAAGTTCATTTTCCAAACAATCGAGCTTTTGAATTAAATGATCATGATAATGAAAAGAGCATGCAATTCTTCAATTTCGAAGCAGATTTAGAAAATCCATTTGATAATGCGTGCATATACAATTAAACAAACTATACAAACATGTGCGTAGCTCAGTTGGTAGATGGACGAGCTTGAGACTTAAACAAATGACTTTCAGGTCAGTGGCTCGAATTCTACCAATGACGAAAGCTTTTAAAAAAATATCTGATCCCAAATTAATAGATATTGTAAATAAAAAAAAAAAAAATGTATATGTGGAGGTGCTTCATCGGATAACAAATTGAAATATTAAACACATGACAACTAATGTCACTTAAGTCACTCATTTTATATAGAAATTAATAAAGTGAGGAGCACATTCATGAGCTGACTTCGGACTAGCTCTAACAGTACATTAAGAAAACAAGACTTCGGACTCTGACAGTACATTAAGAAAGCAAATGGAAACCACTTAATAACTTTGATAGTAGGAAACTAAAACCACCCAAGCAACTTCTGACTTTGACATTACATTAAGATAGCAAACTAAAACCACCTAACTTGCATGTGGATCTATGGTTTCTCCCTTGAAAGTGAAAGATCGTGGTCGGCGATCGTAGTCAATTTTGTATTTCCATGGACCACCAGCTTCATCTTGGTACTTGGAGAAGATGATTTGATCGCCAGCTTGAAGACCTTTCTCTTGAACAAAAGCAAGCCAACCGGCGCCAGTAAAGAGGGGCTTTGGATAGGCCTCATTTTCTGATCGAGTGTAGAGATGAAATGTCCATGTTTTTGGGACACTATCAATAACATATAAATCCTTGCAAACTCTACCGTTGATAGCAGCTTTTAAATCGGGATCTTTCTCTTGAGCTGTCATTGGAACTACCATTTTCACCTTAACGTCGGTGTTTGAGAGCTTTTTAGTAAAGATCACAGTTTCCATTGGAACTGCCAAATTTAAATTTATTATATGAACATGTTAAGCAAAGAAGCATGCATGCGTTTTATATACTAGTCCAACCTTAACAAGTGTCACATCAAATGTCCATTTCATTATGGTCGAGAATTTGACTATAAGGTAGCAACCGACCAACATTAAGAAATAAAGAAATAAAAAATAAATAGAAACCTAAACTAAAGTGAATTCACCAGCTCAGTTGAAAAGGTTTCGGTATATTCAATAGGGCAAATTACACTGAACCCCTTGAGGTTTAGCCTCAAGACACTTAAATGGAAAAGTTTGGATATTATACACAAACATCCCAATACTTAACGATGGTTAAGTGTTCCGTTGATTTGACCAACATTGACTTTGAAAATGTCAAAAATACCCTTGGAAATGAATTAAAAAAACATATTGTGGCTGTGCATAGTGAGGTAGGAGTCCTCCTCCATTGGTTTGAGACTCAAACCGGTGGGCGGCGGCGAGACACCCACTTCTTTGGATGGCAACATCAAATTCCAACCAACAAATAAAAAAATTTCAATTATTTTTCCTAATCCAAAACCCAATTCAAGATTAACACTCACAAGTCACAACATCAAAAGTCATTCAAATCAAAACCTAAATCCCACAACATCAAACTCAAAAATTTCAGGTTGTGATTGTCATTCCCCATCGATGGTGACTGGTGACAGATGCGAGAGAGGTTGGAGATCCAAATTGAAGATCCAAATTCACACCCATTATAGAAGACCTCAAACACATCAAACCCATCTCAAATCCACTGAAACCCTTCTCAAAACTACCAAGAATACCACAAACCATCATCCAAGACTGAAAGTGAAAGCGAGAAAAAGAGAGCGAGCGAGTTGACTCGGTTTACTCGGTGAGTTAGAGATGGAGAGCGAGCCGACTCGGGTTTTGTTGGCAGTGAGCGAATCGACGATCAGAGGGTACCCGCATGCGTCGATAAGCAGCAGAGGAGCTTTCGAGTGGACTATACAGAAGATCGTTCGCTCTAACACTTCTGGTTTCAGACTTCACTTCCTCCATGTCCAAGTCCCCAACGAAAACGGTTCTCTCACTCTCTCTTATACGTCTTGTAGTGCAATTTTCCCTATCAAAAATACTATATTGCCCTCACATCGTTAGTTGTTAATGGATCTCTGTTAAGTCTCAGGGATTTCCTTGTAGAATAACCATATTTCACCATCTAGGTGCAACTAGGTCAAACCTCAAGGGGTACAGTGTAATTTGTCCTATTCAATAATTCAAAGATTGGAGAATGATAACCAGCATCCTGGGGCCCACAGTTTGCATTAATTAATAAGATATGATTACCATCCGCACGTCTATTACATATATCAATAAAGGTCTGAACGTACGGCTAATTTCGCTAGATTGGTCGAATTCGACTTGTCCAATGAAGAACAAGTACAAGTTAGTTGAATGACAGAATGTGATCTGCACACTGAAATTATTGTCATTTGACATCATTCTGTCTTCATGTTCGATTGACCACGTCATCATTCACCACGTTGGCTTGACGTCATTACCGTTACCACACGCTAAATACTTGTTTATGACGCCGTTTCAGCTCCAATTATTGGAGCTGGACTTTGTTGACACTTGACAGAGCTCTCTCTCGGTTTCTCTCTGAATTCTTCTCTCACTCAATTATCAATTATTTGAAAGATACTTCTTTGATTGATTTGTTAAGATCCGATTTTCAGATCTATGGACAATTCAATCTGTTCTGAAATTGGTGCATGCACGTACCTGAAGCTTAGGTTGAATTTTCATGTTAGGTATACGTAAGACTAACTAATCTCCAGAATCATGTAATCGTACATAAGATCATGTGATCATACATGTTTGGGTGAAATTCATTTTAGTCCCTCTAGTTTGACCTAATTAACGAACTGGTCCCCCGGTTTTGAGTATTATCCCGTTAAGTCATTCTGTTAAGATTTCCGTTAAAAAAGTGAATCTGACAGGGTCAGAGGGTCAAATGACCCTGCTGCCCCTGATTAAAAAAATAAAACAAACAGAAATGATTAAACAAATAAAATTAAAAATTAAAAAATATATAAAACTAATTAAAACAAAATAATAAAAATTTTCTCTCTCTCTCACCTCTCTCAACACCAAACCCTAATTAAAATCTCTCCGTTTCTCTCTCTCAAACAAAACCCATTGAATACTGCAGCTGAAAACCCTCGTTTGTTTGACCTAATATCATCATCGCTCATTCATCATCAACACCAAACCCATTGAATACTGTAGAAAATTGAACAAGTACCCAGGTTTTCAAATACATCCCCAACAAAAAGAAAAAAAATCGAAGAACAGAGACACACAAATGTCAAAAATGCAAGTCTCACAATCACCATCATAAACAATCATCACTTCCAACTAAACCGATGACCATCACCACGCTGTCAACGAACCGGCGACCGTCGCCGTCGCTATTGATAAACCCAGAAATCTCCTCCCACCACTAAAATCCAACCCAAAACCCATCCCACCACTAAATCAACCAACCACCACACCCAGTGAATCGCAAATCACCCAACCACCATCACCAAACCAAGAACCTATTGAATCTGTGATGAGATCGGGATCATGAGAGAGAAATGAGATCGATTGATCGATCGATCGATCGATCGAGAGAGAGAGAGAGAGAGAGAGAGATGCGATCTTTAAACACCCAACCTAGATGAGATCTTCAGGTTTGATTGATGGGTTTCTATGTTTGGGTGTGTTGGGGATGGGGTTTGGGCATTCGGTGGTTTTGATTTAGGGGTGGTAGTTGTGGTTGCTCCGGTTAGTGTGGTGGCGGGTGATTCGGGGTGAATCCCGGCGGTGAGAGATAGAGAGAGAGTTTGAAAGAAGAAGAAGAAGAAGAAGAAGAAGATGAAGAGAGGAGATCGTGAGAGAGGAGGGAGGTGTGAATCCTGGCGGCGAAGAGAGAGAGAGAGAGAAAGAGTTTGAAAGAAGAAGAAGATGAAGATGAAGAGAGGAGATCGTGAGAGAGGAGGGAGGTGTGAATCCCAGCGGCGAAGAGAGAGAGAGGGAGAGAGTTTGAAAGAAGAAGAAGATGAAGATGAAGAGAGAGATCGTGAGAGAGGAGAGAGAGGAGGGAGGTGTGATAAGATTTTTATTTTTATTTTTAATGTTTATTTTTTAATTAAATTAATTAATAATTATTTTTAATCAGATTTTTATATTTGTTACGTAAGTTACGATTTTACCCTCAGCCCTTTGACGGAATCTTTGTAAACCCTAACGGATTTTGACGGCAGGGACTGACTTTCGGATTTTTTTTAACTATAGGGACCTGTCAAGATAAAGCTCAAAAGTGGGGGACCAGTTCGTCAATTAGGTCAAACTAGAGGGACTAAAATGAATTTCACCCTACATGTTTATAATGTTATCGCATATAAGTTACATGTGATCACAACAAAAACAAGTGATCACATTAAAATTTTAAGTCTTGTTTTTGTTGTGATCACATGTAACGTATATGCGATAACATTATAAATATGTAATCACATGGTCTCACGTACAATCACATGATCCCGGAGATTTGTTAATCTTAGATATACTTGACCTGATAAGCACTATATATATATATATGCACTATTCATAAATTTTTTTTTCCAGATATTCTACGTCATCATTCATATATATATATATAGTAACTTGATTTAAATGCATCTATTTTGTGTAGTAGGAAAATTTGGCCTATAAAGACTTGCTTTTGTTATGGCTCCAGTACTCAATAGTCAGTGCCCTGGTCTCCTCTTATTATTGATATGTTGGATGAATTTTGGCCTGTGAAATGTCGATTTTGTTTATATATTGCCTATTAATTGTTTAGATATGTGTCTGTTAGTTTTTTTATTTCGATTTTGAAATGCTCATTAATAGATTGTTAAATCTGCAAAAAAAAAAAAAAAAAAAAAAATGTGTGTATAATCGATCAGGTTTCCATTATTTAAAAAAATGTCATTATAATTGGATTTTGTAATATCTAGGATAGAAATCTATCATCTAAAAATGTATGTATTTTTGTTATGTTATGTTGGTTTTAAAACTGCTGATTGAATATTCTAGTTAAAGCCAAAATGTATGTGAACAAAATATGACAAGTAAAAGCACAATGAAGAACACACATCAACTCTTAGTAGAGATGGTTGTGCACCTCCCTTCCACACCTATTGGTCAGGGGTTTGAGTCCCACCATGCGCATTTTACAATTATGTATGAGGAGTTTTCTATCGGTTTGTAGGAGCAGCCCTCTTTCTAGTTGTGAGAGTTGTAGTCCATATGTAACCTCTCCCTGATAATGGGAGTAGTATTCCGGGTAGTGCTTGTACCGTTTAATTAATCTCACCGAGGACAGTAGTTGTATTTCAAAAAAAAAAAAAAAACACAATGAAATACCTTTATCTGCAGGGAAAATAATGTAGTTATTTCTTTTAAATACGATTATTAGGTATAAATACCTGTAGCTTAAGGATATGTTCTGGTGGTATGCCTGTCACACCTACATCACGATGTTATGGGTTCGAGTCTCTCCCCCTTCTCAAACCCCAATTATTTTAATATTTAAAAATAAAAATAAATTTTTTTTTTCACAAATCCATGTCTTAATTTCTTTGTGAATTTTCAGTTTGGTGAGTAAAGTTGGTGCTATTGGTTCAACCCACTACTTGCTTCTTACAACTAAAATTAATTGTTCTTTAATAATGTTGGAATACGCTCAAGTGGTTCTAATAATATCAAGTAATTATTTTAGAATTACTAATATGAAACTAGTTGATAATTTGAATTTAAATTATCAGAGAGAGTGATAATTCGGTTAAAGTTCAAACTGATTAGATAAAAGGGTTAAATGGATAAAGAGAACATTGACAAGATGAGGGCATTCTACATTTGATCTACTATACTAGTAAAGCATTGCTTCTTGCCGAGACCAGGTACTCTTTAGCCAAAAGATTGCCTTGGCATTAGTAAACGCAGCAAGAAAGCTCCGCCTATATTTCCAGGCTCACAAGATTGGAGTATATACCAGCTGCCCGTTGAAGCAAATACTATAGAGGCCAGAGGTATATGGCAGATTGACGAAATGGGCAATCGAGTTGAGCGAATTCAACATTGAATACATTCCCAGATCCTCAATCAAAGGACAGGTAGTGGCCAACTTCATTATCGAATTCACGGAACCTAATGTCAAAGTGACCAGGTCACTTGAAGAGCAAGGGATGATAGAAAAGTTCCAATGGAAATTACATGTGGATGGATCTTCCAACACCTATGGAGGCGGAGCAAGCATCATAATTACCACTCTTAAAGAAGAAGTTGTCGAGTGCGTTCTACGTTTTGATTTCAAAGCTATAAACAATTAAGATGAATATGAAGCCTTGCTCGCTGGACTTAAGATATCAACATTTTTGGGGGCCAAAGAAATCCACATATTCAGCGACTCACAAGTAGTAGTGAATCAGGTCAAAGGCGAGTATCATGCCAAATAAGACACAATGATGCTATTGCGTTTCAAGAACTTCGAGATCACCCAAATTTCGGGAGATGAAAAAGAAAAAGCTAACACACTCTCCTAACTCGCCAAAGTTTCCACATGGATGTGCCCAAAAGACATTGCGGTAGCACATCTTGCCCAACTAAGCACAGGGAGAGGGCTTGGAAGTAGATGAGTTGGCTACCAGAAAAGATACATGGATGACTCTTATCCGGAAGTACCTCGACAGTGACATATTACCGGAGGACCCGCTACAAGCCAGAAAAATCAAGTATTCAGCCACAAGATACACCGTATTCTAGGGAGATCTGTATTGTAGGGGGGTTCTCACGAGTTTTACAGCGTTGTGTAGGCTCAGAAGAGGCGACATGGATATTACAAAGCATCCATTCAGGAATCTACATACAAGGGGTATGATTTTGGCACACAAAGTGTTATGACAGGGTTTTTATTGGCTGGCTAGTCTCTTTTAGGACTCTCGCAACAGGACGAGGTCGGAGAGTAGCACAACGGTAAGTAAAGTTCGTTCCCACAGGGATCGAGTGATCGATTACCAAAATTGATTAGCCTAGATGCTATTCAAACAAGCGAAAAAGGATTTTCAAACTAAGCAAATTAAACTAAATTAATTAAAGAACTAATACTAAAGCAATAAATAAATAAAACGAAAATAAACACAAGTGTAATAATGGAGAGAAATATGCTAGGACTCGACTACACCCCACCCTATGTCGACTTCCGTTTTAGACTCAATTATTCACCCACCACATGCTCATGCAATTTATAGATTCATGCACCCTAATATTAACCTACAATCTTGGTCAAGCAAAGTAGATTACACCCAAAACGTACCCAAGCTTATCTCTCGATTATCCGGAATATACGAAATGAGTTCATTAAGAGCATTGGTACACTAAACGAATCCTATACGCTAGCCTAAGTAGGTCTACTTTTCTAGACATGCATGGAGGGCATTTTATCCAACATGTGGTGTGCGTCTCCGGTCAGTACATAACACACCACAATAATTCATTCAAATGGAGATCAATCACTTGAAAGCTTTAAGCATACAAAAATACCCATACAAACCACACTTGCACAAAATGAATAAACAAATGTCACATATAGATATTCAAGGGTGGGGTTTCATCAAATCCTAGCAATAAATATTTAGCTCATATTACAACCACTAGCCATACAACAAATTAAATGAGTTAAATACATGGCTAGGAAAAAGAATAAAAGAGAAAGAGTTTACAGAAAACTAAATGGAGAGCTTTCTCTTCTTCTTTGAATCTTCTTCTCCTTCTATCTTTCTTCAACTCTCTTTTGCCCAAAAGGTGGAGTGATGGTGGATGTGGTAGATGGAAATGGGAGATGTGATGGTGTGTGGAAGAGATGGTGAAAAGAGAGGGTTTTTGGGTGAGTTGGATTGAATTTTCGGATCTTTTTGTGTGCCCCTCCTCTCCTTCATGAAAGAACATAAGATGTATTTATATGGGCTCAAAATAGGGCAAGAAACATGTCCAAAACGACCCCAAGACGGACTGCCGCGGTCTAGGATTTTCGCGGTTGAAGGAAGCTGTAGCTGAACCGCGGCAAGCTTGAAAAATTACTGTCGCTCGGGTTGCCAAAGCAATAAAGCAAGTATAAAATACGGAAATTAAATAAGACTTGATTTTTATGTGGAAACCCTCACGGGAAAAACCACGGGCCAGTAAGTAAGCCACACTCGAACCTCAAATCCACTAAATGTGTAAAACGATTACAACCTAATCCCGGAAGTAATCACACACCTACCTAATCCCGGTATAAGTGAACCTATTCCAATTTGCTTGCGATCTAAGCAACCTAATCCCGGAAGCTACACACAAGACTTACTTTCTCAATGAAGAGAATAACACCCTAAGTGAATATATGAATATCCAAATGCAACATAGAGCAAGGGAAACCCTATATGCTTATCTAAGATGATGAATATGCAATTAGAACAATCCTAGATATTAAAACTAAATGACATGTCAAATAGTTTAGCTAATCAAGATTAAGCACAAAACCTAATTAGCTATCACAATACAACTTCTCAAACATACAACACACTAATCTCAATCTTGTATCCAAAATATATATAAAGATCATACAAGTAATAAATTGAGATTGCTTGTTAAGAAAAACACAAAATATGTAAGATATTAGTGAAAAGCTTACCAAGCAAAGTATGATGAAGAATCCATGCAAAGAGACATCTAGATGATCAAAGATGATGCTAGATGATGATTGATGATCATGAAAAGGTGTTTGAGTAATTAAAAATGAGTTCTTGAAATTTTTCTTTTCTTTGAAAAATATCCTAAGTATGAGATCTGAATATGAACTCTCTTAATTGACCTAAAGTCAAAGTGGCATATATATAGGGGGCCAAATCAAAGTGTGGTCGTTTTGAATAAGTTGGCCTGATTTTGCCTTGGGCGCTGTACGTAGAGCGCTTCTGTACAGCGCCCCAACTCTGTTCTCTCGAGAAAACAGAGCAGCACTGTACGTACAGCGCTTTGTATAGCGCCTGTACAGTGACCCAACAGCGACCGAATTAAATTGATCAGGTCTGAACAGCGCTCGATGTGCGCTGTTCGTACAGCGCTTCTGTAGAGCGCTTTTGAGAACGCCCATTGCAAAAATGCACTCCTAAGTCTAAGCATGACAAAGCAATTGAATATGCAAGATGCAATCAAAATAACATGCAAGAAGAGATGTTAATGAACATTAATGCACAAAAATAAGACACACAACATACAAGGATTAAACATATGCATGAGTTGTGAGTGTGTGCAACTATCTCTTCAAGACAAGTAAGCACATAGAAATTTACCTTCGGTGCTTATCAAGACGAGGTCTTCAAAGGGCTTTGAGCAATAACACCAACACTTAAGCTACCCTTACAAAGAACCCCAACATGTGGTTTGTCCACGAAATGAGCCAATCAACAAATGGGAACCTTACAATCTCCCCCTTTGGCTATTTCGTGACAAAACCACCACTCACATTGATTCCTCGCAAAAAAATAGAAACTATGGGACTACAATGATTATCTACGTTATAAAGAGATAAGAAAATAGAACTTCAAGTCTTCAATCTCTTGTAGAATAATCAATCCCTGAAAATAAAGTTTATAAACTTTCCAAAACAAGTAAGAGTGAGATTAATCAAGTGAGAACAAAAAACAAGCATTTGCATATTAAAAGATTAGGCACAACATTATGCAATGTATGTGTATGCAATGCTCCCCCTCAATGGGTTACTCCCCCTCAATGTATATTCTCCCCAACAAGCACAATTGCTACTACAATTTGCAACTCCTCTTACCATATCCTACTCCCCCTTTTTGTCATGATATAGGCAAAGGAGTAGTCCCCAACCGGGTCACTCTTAGCAAAGAGAGATAGTAGCATGCAAGATATTTGCATAATAATATAAGTCACTTTATGCATCTCAATTAATTGGAGAGAAACAAGGAGATTTATTTGAGAAAATGTGTGAATCAAACATGCTTTGCATACAAGACATATAGCATTCAAGTCCAAAATACAATGGTATTTGGCAAAGCAAATGACAAAGGTTTCTAAAAAGAATTCAAACCAATTTCACCAATGTCATGAGAAAAGCAAGGATATAGAGATTTTATTGATTTCAATTTAAGAGCAACTATATCCAACTTTATAAGCGAAACATGGCATGAGCGATTTTGCACCCTATTTGATTTTTCCGGATAAAATATCCGTATGATAGTAGCCATGTTCAACCAATAAAGAAAGAGAGATGTTTGGAATATAAATTCCTTTGAACGGATACAAGATTCTTTATTCATTTTGAGTCTCATAAGCTTTCACACAATTTTTACATTTTAAGAATATGCAATCATCAATTCATGCTTTTCATGTGAGCATGTTATATGAATTTCATGCTTTTTCGTTTGACATTAGCATGTTATAAAAGAATCATCATGTCATGGAGATAACTATAGGTCATTCAAATCATACTTCCTATGTACATCTCCTAGTCCAAAAATGCATGTTTGAACATAAATATGACATAGATTGTAAACAAGCAAGGTTCACACTTATTGAATTGAATATATATATATATATATATATATATATATATATATATATATATATATATATGTGCAACCAAGCTTACTCAAGCAATTAAAAGAAGAGGCATAAGTTATTTCGAATTTTTTGCAAGTTACAAGAATGCAAAATAGCTCTCTTTGCTTAAGTTCCCCATATGGGGTCAATCACAAAACTCATCACTCCACAAGACATATCCCAATAGATCTACTTAGTGTTTTAAATCGAGTAGCATCTAAGGGTTTAGTAAATAGGTCCGCAAGTTGATTATTAGTACCTACATGTTTAAGTACTATGCATTTATTTTCAACAAGCTCTCTAATGAAATGATGGCGGATGTCAATATGCTTAGTTCTAGAATGTTGTACCGGATTCTTGGAAATATTAATGGCACTCATATTATCACAAAAGAGAGTGAGTGTACCTTGGTTGAATCTGTAGTCTACTAGCATATGCTTCATCCATAGGAGTTGTGTGCATCCACTCCCTGCGGCTATGTACTCGGCCTCGGCCGTGGACAAGGAAATTGAGTTTTGCTTCTTGTAAAACTAAGACAACAAGTTGTTGTCTAGGAAGAAGCAACCGCCCGATGTGCTTTTCCTATCATCACAATTTCCTGCCCAATCTGCATCACTAAAGCTGACAAGACTAGCATTAGTGTCAAAAGAGTACCAAATCCCATAGTTGGATGTCCCATTCACATAGCGAATGATTCTCTTTACGGAAGAGAGATGGGACTCCTTGGGATCCGCTTGGTACCTAGCACACACACCTACACTAAAAGAGATATCGGGCTTACTTGCGGTCAAATAAAGCAAGCTACCAATCATGCCACGATATAACGTTTGTTCCACACTTTTATCACTAGCATCCTTGCTTAGCTTCAAAGTGGTACTCATGGGTGTATCACAATGTTTGGCATTTTCAAGACCAAACTTCTTCACTAGGTTTTTAGCATATTTGGCTTGGGTTATGAAAATCCCATCATCTAATTGCTTAATTTGCAAACCTAGGAAGTAACTAAGCTCACCAACAAGACTCATATCAAATTCATGGGACATGACATCAACAAATTGTTGGACCTTGTTGTTGTTGGTGGAGCCAAAAACTATATCATTTACATATATTTGAGCTATAAAAAGCTCATCATTGTCTTTCTTGATGAATAGTGTCTTGTCAACACTACCCCTTGTGTAGTTATTGTCAACAAGAAATTGAGTGAGGCGCTCGTACCAAGCCCTCGTACCAAGCCCTCGGTGCTTGTTTCAACCCATATAGAGCCTTCTTGAGGCGATAGACATGGTTGGGGTGGTGTGCATCAACAAACCTCTTGGGTTGTTCAACAAACACTTTCTCTTGCAAGAAGCCATTAAGGAAGGCACTCTTAACGTCCATTTGGTGCAATTTGAACTTGTGCACACAAGAGATGGACAAGAGAAGTCTAATGGACTCTAAACGGGCAACAGGAGCAAAAGTCTCCTCAAAGTCAATACCCTCAGTTTGAGAGTACCCTTGTGCTACAAGCCTAGCCTTGCCCTTTTTGTGCATGCTTTTGGTTTGTTTTCCTTGTTGGCAAGGTCCACAAATATCATTGGCTTTGTAAGGTTCCCATTTGTTGATTGGCTCATTTCGTGGACAAACCACATGTTGGGGGTTCTTTGTAAGGGTAGCCTAGGTATCGGTGTTATTGCTCAAGCCCTTTAAAGAGATTTCTATGTGCTTACTTTTCTTTAAAGAGATTAGTTGCACACACACACTTAACATACATTGCATATGTGTGCATTCTCTTCACTTGTCACATTTCACACTTGCACTTATTTGTTATATTTTGTTGTGTGTAATTGTGTCTTGTTGTCTTGTGATTCGTTTCCCGATTATTTTCGGAAACGTCCGCGCATGCACTAGAATGTGCTTGGTTTAGCGCGAGGACCGCCTACGGAGAATGCCCTTGGCTTCTCCTTGGTTTTCACCTTTGTTGGTGATCGGCGGTTATGATCGGCGGCCTGGCCGCTGAATGAAACCGCCGTTTACTTCCAGTAGTGTATGGAGCAATTCTACGGTTATGATCGGCGGTCACGACCGCCATTCGAGACCGCCGTTCAAGACCTGATTGATTTTATCTCTCGGCTAAATTCTGCGGTTGAATCGGCGGTCACGAAACCGCCGAATGAAACCGCCGTTTCATACCTGATTGATTTTTTAATCTCAGGTTTGATTCGGCGGTTAGATCGGCAGTCACGAAACCGCCGAATGAAACCGCCGTTGGTCCCCTGTTCCTCTTGGGCCAATTCAGCGGTTATGATCGGTGGCCTGGCCGCAGATTGAAACCGCCGATCGGTGCGTTTCAGGGGCAAACTTGTCTTTTCACATGCTCTGTTTTTCATGCCTATAAATACATCACTTTCTCTTGTTCTGAAGGCGACTCTTTAATCATCAAGAACCCTACTTTAAAAAGAGAGGTTTTTAAGAGAGAAAGCAATCAAGTTTGCTCATCAAACACTCAAACCAAAATCCATTTGCATCAAAGTTCATCTAGCATTCTCTAGCATATCTAGGATGCTTGCTTGCATGGGTCTTTCATTATCACACTTGCTTTGGTAAGTTTTTCACTATTATCATACATAATTAGTGTTTAATTTATTATGGCATCTCTTTTATTACTTGATTGTTCTTAGATTATATTCTAATATTTAAGATAGAGATTGTTGTGTTGATTTGATTGAGTGTTGTTTTTATGATAGATATCTAGGTTTCTCTAATCTATGATTATCTAAGCTAATTGACATGTCATTTAGCTTTAATATCTAGGATTGTTTTTAATTGCATATTCATCATCTTAGATAAGCATATAGGGTTTCCCTTGCTCTATGTTGCATTTGAATATTCATATATTCACTTAGGGTGTTAATCTCTTTTTAGAGAATTAAGTCTTGTGTTGTGACCGGGATTAGGTTGCTTAATTCGCAAGCAATTGGACTAGGTTCACTTATACCGGGATTAGGTAGGTGTGTGATTACTTCTGGGATTAGGTTGTAATCGTTTACACATTTAGTGGATTCGAGGTTCGAGTGTGGCTTACTTACTAGCCCGTGGTTTTTCCCGTGAGGGTTTCCACGTAAAAATCAATTGTTATTTAATTTCCGCATTTTATACTTGATTTATTGCTTTATCTATTTATGGGTAATTTCATAATTTTGACTAATC
The DNA here is from genome assembly GCA_008009225.1 of Acer yangbiense. NCBI lineage: Eukaryota > Viridiplantae > Streptophyta > Magnoliopsida > Sapindales > Sapindaceae > Acer > Acer yangbiense. The sequence goes on from CM017769.1 coordinate 22,970,699, forward strand.
ACAAAAAAATGGGTAATAAGCTTAAAATCTATTCACCCCCCCTCTAGATAGTTTTATACACACCGTGCTATAATTTGTTTCAATTGGTATTAGAGCGGGTTCTTAGACATACATAGGTGATCCTTGCTCATTTTGGTGTGTTTTGCATTTTGTGTGATTTTTGATCATTCATACATTTGCATTCATTTCATTCATTGATAAACACTATAAGTGGAAATGGTGGTGGCAACGAGGGTGCTTCTAGCACAAGGCCTCCACTTCTTACCGGTTTGAACTATTCCCAATGGAAATGGAAGATGGAATCCTACATATGCCAAATTCATGACCGTGCATGGATGTCGGTAGAAGACGGATATGATCTACCCAAGATGACTCCCGATGGTGGAGGAGAAGAAGTATTGAAGCCTAAGGCGCAATGGAACGCGCAAGAGTTTGAGGCTTCAAAGTGGAATAGGAAGGCGATGCATGCCATCTTATGTGCTATGGACGAAAATCAATACAAATTGATTCAAAATACTAGGATAGCTAAGGAGGCTTGGGACATCCTAGAGATTGCACATGAGGGAACCGAAGTGGTGAAGGACTCCAAGCTTCAAGTCCTTCAAACTCAATTCGAGATGCTTAAGATGGAGGAGAATGAGTGCTTCAACGACTTCGAGATCAAGTTGATGGACATAGTCAACCAAAGTCATCAACTTGGTGATCCATATTCGGATAGGAGAATCAAGCAAAAGATTATGAGATCTCTTCCGGATAGGTTTGAATCAAAAGTAACGGCTTTAGAAGAAAATAGTGGATATAAGGATATGAAGCCGAGTGAGGTGATTGGGAGACTTCTAGCTTATGAGTCTAGGAAGGGTCCTATCTCCACACCTCCTAAAAAGCAAAAAGGAATTGCTTTGAAAACCTCCAAGGATGAAAATGAGGCAAAGAAGAATGACTCGGACGAAGACCTTGCATTATTTGTGAAGAGATTCAAGAGGGTCATGGAGTTCGGGAAAAAGGACTTTGGTTCCAAAGGTCAAAACTACAAGAAAAAGGGTTCCTACAACAAGTTTGAGCCTAGGAAAGAGAAGTCCGAAAGGAAAGGGGTCCGATGCTTCGAGTGTGGTGGCATAGGTCACTTTGCCTCCGAATGTGCTAATCACAATGTCAAGAAGAAAGGTAAAGTGATGGCCGCCACATGGAGTAGTAGTAGTGATGACTCCATTGAGGGAGATGAGTCTTCAAGTGATGAAGAGCTCATGGCTAATCTCCTAGCTTTTGCCTCCTCCCATAAAAGCAAAAGTGCTAGTGAGAAAGTGGAAATGAGTCAAGAGGAAAATGACTCAAGTGGAGAAGAAAGTGATTCCTCTTCTAACTCCATAAGTAGTTTTGTGGAGAAAGAGGTGCTTGCTAAATGCCATGCCGAGTTTAATGATTTAGCAATCAAGAGCACAAGAAAGATCAAGATGTTGAGAGAAGAAAATCTTGAGCTTTCATCTCAAAATGACCACTTAAGTGAACAAGTGGAAAAATTCAAGAAGATGGAAGATAAGCTAAATGAGGAGTTAGTCTTATCTAGAAGGAATGAAGAAAGCCTAAAGAGGGAGCTTGAAGAAGTAAGAGAGTCTATGACTAGGATGGATTTTAGCACCAAGAAGCTTGACCATATGCTTGGTGTTGGAAAGAGTCCATGTGACAAGAGGGGTCTTGGGTATGAAGATGGCAAGAAGATCTCAACCTCTAACAAGACCGTGTTTGTTAAAAGTTTGAGGAACGAAGAAATTTCATTTGTGCGAATTCCTAGGAAGAAGTTAGAAATAGGACAATGTTCAAATGCACAAGTGAAGATGGTGCCAAGAAGGCAACCTCAAGCTCAACCCCCTAGGGTCTCTCAAGCCTACATTCCTCCACAAGTGGCTCACAAAGGAAAGAGACCAATCATACAACCTCAAGCTAGGAAGCAATTAAGACCGGTTCAACAACGAAGATGCTTTGAACCCATTCATCCACAAAGACAAGGACAAGGTATGATTCCTTATTTTACTCCTATATTTCATTTTTGTGGATTTGATGGTCATATTAGACCACATTGCTTTCGATATATTAAAATGTGCAAAACTAGAAGCATGATTGAGAAGAAAAAGAAAAGAGCCATGATGCATGTTCCTAGGAATGATAATATTATTATGCATGATCCTAGGACATCTAGAGCCCATGTACCAAAGACCACTAAGAAAGCTAAGATTGTTTCTAGGTGGATTAGAAAGAATGAAAATGTTTGCCATGTTGCTCAAATAGCCTTGAAGGCAAATTCTTCTAATTTTTGGTATTTAGATAGTGGGTGCTCTAGGCACATGACGGGAAACAAGAGTTTCTTTGAGACTCTTGTTATGGAGGAAGGAGGATATGTCACTTTTGGTGATGGATCCAAAAAGAAGGTTGTAGGGAAAGGAACCATTTCCGTTCCCGGATTACCCTCCTTATCCGATGCTTTATTTGTTGATGGCTTGAAAGCTAATTTAATAAGCATTTCACATCTAAGTGATGAAGGATATTCCGTCTTGTTTAGTAAAGATGATTGCTCAATCCTAAAGCCCGATGGACAAACCTTGTTGAAAGGTATGAGATCTAGTGACAATTGTTATTGTCTTGAAGCTAGAATAGTCTCAAACAATGTGTCCATGGATGAGCAAATAGAGTTGTGGCATGAAAGACTTGGCCACATGAACTTTAGGGATTTGAGAACCCTTGGAAAGTTCAATTGTGTGTGTGGCCTCCCTAAGCTTGGGAAGAAAGCCAATGGTATTTGTGGACCTTGCCAACAAGGAAAACAAACCAAAAGCATGCACAAAAAGGGCAAGTATTTCTCCACCAAGGAGCCCCTAGAGCTTCTCCACATGGATCTCATAGGTCCTATGGAAACCGAGAGTTTAGGTGGAAAGAGATACATTTTTGTTTGTGTTGATGATTTCTCTAGATTTACATGGACATATTTTCTTAGAGAAAAATCCGAAACTTTTGATAAGTTTAAAATGCTTTGTACTAAAATACAAAATGAAATGAATTCTAACATTAAAAGCATTAAACGGATTAGAAGTGACCATATGAGGGAATTTGAGAATGCCTCATTTGAAAGCTATTGCAATGGCTTAGGCATCTCCCATTAGTTCTCAGCTCCTAGGACACCTCAACAAAATGGGTGTGCGGATGGTTTGAGTTGTGTTTAGTGCCTAAGAGGTTTATGTTGTTTGTGTCTTGAATTCTTGCCTCTCATGCTTCGTTTATTCATTGTCCATGCATCTCAATGTCATATAAAAATTGAAGACAATGTTTATATTAGGTTTGGGGGTGTGAATTCGTTATTTGAGTCATTTTCCTTTTTGCTTTTCAAATCTTTCTTTGACCTTTACAAAAGTGCCCTGTTTTGAAATTTTAAGGCCAAATGTTTCATTTAAATTGTACCGTTTGGTGAGGAAATAAATTATTTCGTCTGCACTGCATTCTTCGATTTTTCGATACGGTTTCAACGATATAAAGAACGTAAATTTCTGGGCAAGGGTTCAAAAGTTATGAATATTTCTTCGACCAAAGGTCATGGGCGATGCCCTGTTTTGAAAATCTGCACATGAACCATTTTCGACGTCCGTTTGCACACTTTTCCAATTTGAATTTTGAAATGTTTTCTAAATTAAAAGTGTGCATTTGCATGTCTATTTTCTTGTGCCAAAGTTTGAGAAAGCGTTATTAAGTATTTTTGAAAATATGCACTAAAGAGCGAACATAGGTCGATTTCAAAAGTCACTAGTTTTTGGAGTTTTTTCCTCTATGTTGAGATGGCCTTTCGCATTGTGTTTTTTGTGTTTTGTGTCATGTTAGGTACGCACCGTTACGTCGGACTCTTTTGTTTCCAACATTGGGGACAATGTGGAGTTTTGGTTTGGGGGTGCGGTCATCCTTTGACCATTTTTGCATGATTGTTTTGTATGTGCTTATTTGTTTATTTTATTTTTTTCAAATTTTTGCATGATTGTGTGTGTGTGGAGTCTTGTTCTGTCCGTTCTCCTGCTTTAAGCCAAATTTTGGAGCATTAACTTGCTTTAATGAGATGCTTTTGGGTTGTGCCGTTTGAGGCAATTTTTGCATGTGTTGATTCCCTGAGTCTAGGCAAAGGTTGTGCTAGTTAAAGCTACACCACATTGCTTGCACGCACCCTACCAATCTCGAAAGTGTCTTAGCAATTGGGTGTCGCGCTTAAGATGTCTAGATCATTAGTGGAGACTACCCACGTGAGGCCAGAGCCTAAATATCATCCTTATGAGTGTGGTTTATTTCATTGTTTCATCTTAAACACTCTTCTTGTAGATAAATAAGCATAAATAAAAGGACTTCACTCCATACTTTGGACATTAAAGAACGCTATTTTAAAGAGCATCATCACTGTTGTTTCGCCTTTGTTTGCTTGCTTAACTTGTGCCTATAGAGATGACGTAGGCAATGTGTGATAAGTCACTACAAATATTCCAAACACGTCCCTTGCCTTGTGTGTGTGCTTAATTGTCCTATCTATGTTGACCTACACACTAAACCCCATCACTATATCCTCCCATGTCATACACATCACCATATCTTACATAAACACTAGACTATCCCATTTGCTACGATTATGGCTTGTTATCATATCAAAATGAAGCTTAAGGAAAATCAAAAGTGTAAAATTAGCGTGTACTCAGGCTAGATGTGTAAGTTGTGCAAAGAATAAGGCTCAAAATATATGAAAAATTAAAAGTGCCCAAAAGAAAAAGAATAGCACAAAAAGCCTTCTAAACTCTAAAGTGTAAAAGTTGCCAAAATGTAAAGCAACTTAAAAATTAGCACAAGGTGATTAATTGAAAATTCTATGCCTAGACGCTAATATGGTGAAGAGTGTGCCTAATAGAAAGCTTAAGCATAATCGGTGGCTAGCCCATAATCCCGTACCCACCTAGCCTCTCCACCACCAATTCACCATAGCATCACTTGAACTTTAAAGAAGTCCTAATTGATCTTTAGGAGGAGTTTTAGTTTGTTGATGAAGGCATCAAATGGTGTTTGCTCTTGTTCTTAATGTTCAAATCCGTTCTTGTGGTCCATTTGCATTTAAACATTAGCAGTTTTTCAAAATGTGTCATATGCATGTAATTTGAAAATTCTTGTGCTTAATTTCTAGCCGCATATGTTTGTTGAGTGAGCCTAGGTTCTGAGTGGTAAAATGAGAGAGATTCCGGAAAGGTATAGAGTCGAGGCGAAATGCTATCGTAAGACTCTTGTGTTCGATGCTTTTTGAAGCTTTGTTCACTAAGAAGTATGGAATTGCAATCTCTCTTGTTGTAGCACCTTAGCTTGCATAACCCAAGCTTTTTCTTAGGGGTCTTAGCATGTATATGCCTCAATTCGGTCCGCCCCTTATTGCATCTCTGTCTATAGTTGGCTCAGCAGGAAAGACGTTTGTGGGTGTCGTACTGTAAACCCTCACGAGACTTCACTCGTCCTACTAGGGATCGCCTAGGGGTTTAAAAGACTTATCCGGATGTTTTATTTCTTTTTGTTTTTACTTTCTTTTGTTTTATTTTTATTTTTCTTTGTTTGTTTTGGTTTTGCTCGAGGACGAGCAAAAGATAGGTTTGAGGGTATTTGATTGGATGATTTACATACCTATTTGAGGTCCTCATTTCCTAGATTTTGTACTCGTTGTCGAGCGTGTTTTTGTATATAATGCGTTTTGTGAGCATTGTGTAGGTTGTATGCTCTAAAATAAGGTGTTAAGCATAATTGAAGAGTTTTGGAGGTTAAAAGACTGAAATTGTAAATCTTAGTGCAGAGCTTTCAACTTTCGGGGGCCATATCTCCCTCCTCCGAATGAACTATGTAAGGATTCCCGTTTTGTTGATTGGCTTATTTCGTGGACAAACCACGTGTTAGGGATTGTATGTAAGGGTAGCTTAAGTGATAGAAATTCAAGTTCAAGACCCTCTCATGTCCTCAAGGTTGATAAGCACCAAAGGTACAATTCTATGTGCTTAATTTGCTTTGAAGAGATTAGAAGCACACACACACTCACATCTCATGCTTAATTCATTTTCTTGTATGTTGTGTATGTGTTGTCATATTGTGCTCATTAATGTTCATTAACATCTCTTCTTGCATGTTAGTTTGATTGCATCTTGCATATCCAATTGCCTTGTCATGCTTAGACTTAGGATTGCATTTTTGCATTGGGCGCTCCCAAAAGCGCACTACAGAAGCGCTGTACGAACAGCGCCCATTGAGCGCTGTTCAGACCTGATCGATTTAATTCGGTCGCTGTACAGGCGCTGTACAAAGCGCTCTACGTACAGCGCCACTCTGTTTTCCCGTGAGAACAGAGTAGGGGCGCTGTACAAGAGGCGCTCTACGTACAGCGCCCAAGGCAAATGTGAGGCAAACTTATCAAAACGACCACACTTTGTTTTGGCCTCCTATATATATGCCACCTTGACTTTAGGTCAACAACAAGAGTTCATATTCAGATTTCATACTTAGGATATTTTTCAAAGAGAAGAAAAATTCCAAGAACTCATTTTTAATTACTCAAACACTTTTTCATGATCATCAATCATCATCTAGCATCATCTTTGATCATCTAGATGTCATCTTGCATGGACTCTTCATCATACTTTGCTTGGTAAGCTTTTCACTAATATCTTACATATTTTGTGTTTCTCTTAACAAGCAATCTCATTTAATTACTTGTATGTTATTTTATATACTTTGAATACAAGTTTGAGATTAGTATGATGTATGTTTGAGAAGTTGTATTGTGATAGCTAATTAGGTTTTGTGCTTAATCTTGATTAGCTAAGCTATTTGACATGTCATCTAGCCATTTATATCTAGGATTGTTTTAATTGCAAAATCATTATCCTAGATAAGCATATAGAGTAACCTAGCTATAATTTGCATTTTGAATATTCATACATATTCACTTAGGTTGTTTCTCTTCATTGAGAAGTAAGTCTTGGGGCTAAGAGTGCTTAGGCCTCAAGCAAATTGGAATAGGGTTGCTAATAAAGGCCCGCTGGGTAGAAGTGAGGGGTTACAGACCGGAGTGTTAGACGAGGTCTACATAGGTTGTAAACTTCATTTCAATTAGTGATTTCGAGTTCCGAGTGTGGCGCACTATACAACCCGTGGTTTTTCCCAGTGGTTGGGTTTCCACGTATACATCAAGTGTTATTTAAATTCCGCACTATATTACAATTGCTTGTATTTTTGACTAGTAGGGGCATTTTCGTAAAATTGACTTGCATGCGAAAATTGGGTAATAATAGCTAAAATCTATTCACCCCCCCTCTAGATATCATATTTAGAACACACCGAGTATTCTTTTCAAACTACATTTTGTATAACCTATTTTTGGAAAGCCCCACGAATCTACTTTCCAACGCTGTTTACGGATCACGATTCCGAGTTCTCTAGAGAAAGTTATGGCTATTTTTGTAACAGTGCGCGAAGCTGGAAAACTTCACCCGAGAGAGATGCGAGCCCAAGGCGAGCTCAAGCAGCTCGCCCCTTAAGGTCGCTAACCTCTCGGGTTTTCAACAGTTTTCTTCAACCAAAAAGCATCCAAATTGCCCCCAGCTCGCCCCAAGCTCGCCCTTTTACCCAAAATATGTTAAAAATCAAGATTTTACCTCTTTGCCCTTGACCTAATTCATTCCTCTATATAAACCTTTGATATTTAAAAAAAAAAAAAAAAAGCCTATCTCTCGATTACCCGGAATATACGAATTGAGTTCATTAAGTTTGTTGGTGCACTAAATGAATCCTATACGCTAGCCTAAGTGGGTATACTTTTCTAGACATGCATAGAGGGCATTTTATCGAACACGTGGTGTGTGTCTCCGGTCAGTACATAACACACCACAATAATTCATTCAAATGGAGATCAATCACTTGAAAGCTTTAAGCATACAAAAATACTCATACAAACCACAAGTTGCACATAAATGGATAAACAAGAATCAATATAAATATATAGTCATGGGTGGGGTTTCATCAAATCCTAGCAATATATATTTAGCTCATATTACAAAGAATAGCCATAACATAGATAAAATCAAATAAATATATGGCTATGAAAAAGAATAAAAGAGAAAGGGTTTAGAGAAAACTAATGGAGAGCTTCCTCTTCTTCTTTGGATCTTCTTCTCCTTCTATCTTTCTTCAACTCTCTCTTGCCCAAAAAGGTGGAGTGATGGTGGATGTGGAAAAGTGGTAGTGAAGTTTATGTTTGGATGTTAGGGAGTTATGGAAGTTAGATGGGTTGTGAAAGATGGAAGGTGAGAGTAAGAGGAATGTGTAAAGGTGAGGTCTTGGTGACTATTCTTGGGTGAGAGAGCTTTCTTTGGTTTAAAAATATCAAAGGTTTATATAAAGGAATGAATTAGGTCAAGGGCAAGGAGGTAAAATCTTGATTTTTAACATATTTTGGGTAAAAGGGCGAGCTTGGGGAGAGCTGGGGGCGATTTGGATGCTCTTTGGTTGAAGAAAACTGTTGAAAACCCGAGAGGTTAGCGACCTTGAGGGGCGAGCTGCTTGAGCTCGCCTTGGGCTCGCATCTCTCTCGGGTGAAGTTTTCCAGTTTCGCGCACTGTTACGAAAATAGCCATAACTTCCTCTAGAGAACTCGGAATCGTGATCCGTAAAACGCGTTGGAAAGTAGATTTGTGGGGCTTTCCAAAAATAGGTTACACAAAACGTAGTTCAATCGGAGGAGGGAGATATGGCCCCCGAAAGTTGAAAGCTCTGCACTAAGATTTACAATTTCAGCCCTTTAACCTCCAAAACTCTTCAATTATGCTCAACACCTTATTTTAGAGCATACAACCTACACAATGCTCACAAAACGCATTATATACAAAAACACGCTCGACAACGAGTACAAAATCTAGGAAATGGGGACCTCAAATAGGTATGTAAATCATCCAATCACTAGTAAATGGTGCGAGCTCCCAAAGGAGGCGTAACATTTATGGGTGTTAGATCACCGTTGAATTTTTAATGATTGAGTTATTTATTTAAATCAAGATAAATATTCGAAAGTGCTTTATCATAATTATTTACTTATATATATTTTTGTTTTATTCAGAAATCATGACCCCATCACTTATGAACATCCTGAAAGATAACACTTTAACTGGAGATAATTATGTCACATGGAAAAGGAAAATTGGGTTGTTGCTGCAAAGTGAAAAACATAAGTTTGTTCTGATTACTCCTAAACCACCTGCTCCTAATAATGAATCTAGTATAATGCAAAGAGATGAGTATGAGCAGTGGAAGACTTCAGAAGATATGGCCAAATGTTACATTATGACTACTATCTCCGACGTGTTGCAACAGCAGCATGAAGGAATGGAGTCTGCTGCTGATATAATGATGTCTCTAGAGGAGATGTTTGCTATGAAGTCCAGGACGACTGAGAGAGAGGTTTATGAATCTTAGGATGAAACCTGGACAGGCTGTGAAGGATCACATGATGAAAGTCATAGCACATCTCAACATTGCTGAACTACATGGCACTGAGATAGATGGTGAGACAAAAATTGATATGGTTGTCAACTCACTGTCAGATTCCTTTGATCAGTTCAAATTGGACTACACTTTGAACAAAAAGGAATACACCTTGCAAGGCCCGATGCAAGATGTTCAAAGCGCTGAAAAGATCCTTGTGAAAAGCAAAGGTCAAGAGATTCATATGGTTGGTAAAGTTGCTACTGTTAAGACCCGTCAGAAGGTCAAGAAACAACAGAAGAAAAAGAAACTTGGGCCTATCAAGAAGGAAACCAAGAAAGTAACCAAGATCAAAGGGAAATGCTTCCTTTGTGGTGAAAAGGGACATTGGAAAAGAAATTGCCCAAAGTCCCAGAATAAGAAGGAAGAAGGTAATGTAAATTATCTTGAAACATGTTTTCTGGCAGATTCTACAGATTCTACAGATTCTTGGATCATAGACTCTGGAGCCACTAATCATGTTTGTTATTCCTTGTAGGGGTTCCAAGAAAGGAGAAGGCTGAATAAGAATGAAATCAATTTGCGCTTGGGCAACGGAACGTTAGTGTCTGCAAGTGCAGTGGGAGATATTAGAGTTCACTTGGATTCTAGAAGGCATTTAGATTTAATAGACGTTTATTATGTACCTCAATTCAAGAGGAATTTAATTTCAATTTCTTGTTTAAATAAATTTGGATATTCGGTTACTTTTAATAAAGTTTTTAGTATTAGTAAGAATGACAAAATTATTTGCGAAGGTACATTGGAAAATGGTCTATACTTTTTGCATAGAAATATCTCTCACTCATTAGACACAGAATTAACGGAACCTAATCATAAAAGAGTAAAATTATCAATAGATGAAACCTACCTATGGCAATTACGCCTAGGTCATATTAACCTTAATAGGATTAAAAGATTGGTAAGTGACGGACCTTTAAGTAGTAGCAGCCATGATAAATTAAAAAAAAAAAAAAAAAGTGTTATGGAGAAGAGGAATGAAAAAATTGGTGAGCAGAGAGACATTTGCAGACATTTTTGGTTATGGAGAAGAGGAGGATGATTGCTTGAACAAATTTTCAGAATTTCCATCTCAAATAATGATATGTTCATTGCTACAATGCAACTCATGCAACAGATGACACTTAGTCAAACTATATACATCGTGGTCTTGCATGATAATTGTTAGCATAAGATTAGGACTTAGTGGTTATTATGTTTTAATAAGTTAATTAGGCCCTTAATTTCGTTTAGTGGTGCACAGAAGTGCTGCATGTCTTCAGCACCACTTTCAATTCTGTTTGTATTTCCATTCCTAGATTATAGCAAGTCAGTTGTTTAGATTATCACGATTGTGAGCCTATAAATGGCCAGAGTCTATTTCAATAAATCTAACGAATATATTAAGCAAATTGTCTCCCTTTATCTCCTATGTTCTTCTTATGTATTTCGAATTGGAAATACTTCTCCTAAATTCTTCTATGTAAATTTCCAAGATCGGAAATATACATACTATCCTAAATTCTCTTTATGTATTTTCTAGAATCAGAAAAATACATAACAAATAAGAACACAAGTATTCGAGAGATGTTAGCTAGGTAGGTAGTCTATTCATTGTTCACTTCGTAAACTAGGGGTGTTTGTTTTTTTGCTCAAGTCTGAAAAGACATCAAAAAGTCATTTTGTTAGTTTTTTTTATCGGACCTTAAGTGCTAAAACATCTGAAATCCAAAAAGTTGAAAATTTGTGCTTTTATCTGAAGTCTGAGAATCAAACTAAATTTAACCCTTTTTTTTTTTTTCCACAAATGCCCTCAAAACCTTCATAATATTACACAATAAAAAAATTAAAAAGGAGATGGAGATAGAGGTCGCCTACCTCCTCCCTGAGAAGACGAACAAGTTCCGATGCGATGCATCAGCTCAGATCATCAATCGTTTCCAAAAACAAATTCAACTTCAATGTCTTAAACAACAATCAAATGGTTCAATCCCTTCTACACTATCCAACTTCTCTTCACGTCATTCACTGGAAATTTAGATCTATGTGGTGGACCATTGTCACCATGTAACCCATTTTTCATAACCTTCACCGTCTAATACCCCACCATCATGTCCAGTCCACAAAAAGTCGAAGAAACTCTCCACGCCCGCCATTGTAGCCATCGACGTCGGCGCTGCTCTTCGATCGAAGGGTGTATAGCTTCGATTTGGAGGATTTGTTGAGGGCATCAGCGGACGTACTGCATGGGGAAGGGAAGCGTTGGGACGAGCTACAACGCGGTGCTTGAGGAGGGGACTACGGTGGTGGTGAAGAGGTTGAAGGAGGTTGCTGTGTGCAAAAGGAATGATACAAATATATCACATTAATGATTGTTAAGGGTATAAGTGCCTTTTTAATAGTTTTCAGATATTGATATTCAAACCTCATAAATAAAAAACAAATATATTATTTATTTTCAGATTTTAGTCCTTTTTCAGATTTCAGACAAAAAAACAAACGCTACTTAGGGGGTGTATTCAATTAGGATTCTTGAGGACATTTAAAGACATGATAAATCCTGGTGTATTCAATTTGGATATTTAAAGACTTTAAAAAAGTCCATATGAATCCAGTGGTATTCAATTAGGATTTATATGGACTTTTAAAGAATCCTTCCAAATCCAGGTGTATTGAATTGGGACTTTAAAAATGTCTACAAGAATCAAGGTGTATTCAATTAGGACTGGATTTTAAAGGATTTTCTTAAGTCATGGATTTTGATGGATTTTGGTGGACTTGATGGTGAAAGATATAAATATCAAATGTCATAACATGTCCAGCCTTCTCCCCAAAGATTTTGGTGGATTTTGTTTTCCCTCTCTCTCTCAAATCAGAAACGAAAAGCACTAATATGTAAAAATTAAAAAAAACCGATGCATGTGAGAATAATAAGCTTCCATCCCCAATATGTTCTGTGAATTAAAAAAGAAAAAAAAAAACTGCACATAATTATATATGTGAGAATATGTTGCAGTCACATAATTATATACAGTATTACAAGTACAAAACTCACTACGTGCCAGAATTGCACAAAACAACACCAAATTTAATCTGTAGAGCCTTCAATCAAACACCAAAATGCTCACTCTTTATTAGATTTTTTTTTTTTTTTTTTTTTTTTTTTTTGAAAAACTCTTTATTATCATTTTATTTTAAAGAAAAATAATTCATCTACACTTCATGCAAGTAGTGCCTTTACGCAGATAAGCCTTAGCCAATTTTGGGTTCAATTCAATCGCTTTGTTTGCATCAGCAACAACCTCAGACTATATATATACACAAATATAGATTGACTGGTGTATCAAATTTTACTCATTTTAACTTCAAAGGTTTTTTTTGATAATTAGCTATAATTAGCTATAATTAGCTTACTATTGATAAGTCAGAGATAACAAATTCATGAAAGCCTTAGCCAATTTTGGATTCAATTCAATCGCTTTATTTTCATCAGCAACAACCTCAAAATATGTATATACGCAAATATAGATTGACTTGTGTATTAAATTTTGCTCATTCCAACTTCAAAGGTTTTTTTTTTTATAATTAGCTATAATTAGCTTACTATTGATATATAAGTTAGAGATAACAAATCCATGAAAATCCTTGGATGTCTAAACAAATCCATAAAAGTCTGAGATAGATGTCTAAACAAATCCATAAAAGTCTGAGATGGATGTCTAAACAAATCAATGAAAGTCCATGTGGATTTATAAAAGTCTGTAGAAATCCATGAAAATCTATCACTTAAAAAATGTCTTTAAATGTCTTCAAGAATCCTAATTAATCCTAATTGAATACACCCCCCTTAAGCAAAAAATATCAATAGCAGCTGATTGTGTTTGAAAACTTTGAATCAGCCCAATGAAACGCGTGTGGCCGTCGATGACTCTGATAATAAATACCATTGCATGCAACCAATAGTCAATTGAATAGTTCTTCTAAATAGATTTTTATTTTTTTATTTTTTTATTTTTAAAAAATATATATATATATATATATCACATGCTGCTTTAAATTGAGACATTGACAGGCTGAATGAGCATCCTTCTCTGCGAACAACATTGGACGGTCTCACAGTAGTCTTCAAAATTGATCACCATTTGTGTTAAAAATGAATTTCTAATGATTTCTAAAGTTTTTTATTTTTTTTTATTTTTTTTTATTTTCTTCCTTTATATATATATATGAAATATAAAAATACTGTTTTATATATAAAAAAAAAAAAATCACTTTTTTTTTTGTTTTTTTTTTGTTGTTGATATATTTCATTTTTTACTTATTAATTTATTTTTTCACTTTAGAGCAGTTGAATATTTTGGACGTCTTCGTCTATACCCTATGACTATGTTTTTTAAGGAAAGAACTTGACTTTCAAACTAAGAAAAAAATCAAGGCTAATTCAGAAACTTTTTTCACAATAAATTAATTATAAACATTGTTGTATTTTTGAACCTAAACAAAAACCTCAACACTTGCAGTTAATCACTTATTCAAATCTGTGAGAATCAATCATACAAACTGCAGCAATAATGTTCACCAACAAAATCGAGAATAGCAGAATAATACATGAAAAAGAACTGTCATCAAAGACAGGATCTGAAGCAAATATTCTACCAAGTCTTTCTCAATATTATGTTCGGACTAATCACTAACAACACTTTCTGATATTATTTCAACAGCAAGAATCACTTGCAATATCAGAGAAGTGAGTCAATGATGCTGAACATAAAATCAAAGAAGAAACAAATGCAAAAGAAGAATAGATGTAAAGACTATAAAGAACACACAAGAGTTATCGTGGTTCGGCTTAAATCAAGCCTACATCCACGTTGAGCCTTGCAAGCAAGACTCTCTCTACTATATGAAATCCTTACAATCAAGAACACACCGACTGAAACCCTTACACAACCCGAAAACACCAACCAAACACCTAATCAATGATTACAAGAGCAGATCCACCATTACAAGATCAGATCTGCCTTTACAAACCCTAGATCAAACAACACTGTGAGCACACAGATCACAACAACTCTCTCCTCAACAATCAAGCACTAAGAACACTCTTACTACATCACTATCTCATAAGAATTACAGAGAAAGACCCTTGGATTCACCATGATACAGCGATTAGAAGAAGAGAGAAAAATGAGAGTTATTTCGTTTGAGAGAGACAGAGCAAAAATTAGAAACCCTAAGAAAATAAATCTGATAATTCTCTCTCATCATCTTGTTCCTTTTATATGCCTTATTGTCTGACTCAGCCCTAATATCTAACTCAGCCATTCAGAGTGTGCCACGATGGATTGCCCCACGTGATCCAGCTAATGGCATCAGAAAACGAGTAGAATAGAATTGAGTCACCAGCTGTCACCAAATCAGTTTGTTACAACTGCTAAGAAGATTCTGGAATGGGCTTCTGGGTCGGGCTTCAGTTGGGTTTCCTGATTGGGCCTAAATATGTAATGAGATGGGCTAACCCAAAACATTACAAATTCCACCTTAGGCCATCTTCATCACATAGTAAAGAGAGTTTCCTGCAAGAAAGGTTCAAGACACAAAACAAAACCAATCAGCCATAATCACATATCTTAAGCAGGTTTAAGCAATGCTTAAACTTACTATAAGATACAATTTTAGTGCCCATGTCAGCCAGATTATCATCAGTGGATACCTTTTCCACCTGAACAATACCATTAGAGACTTGGTCTCTAATAAAATGATACTTGATCTCTATATGCTTTGTTCTCTCATGGAACACAGGATTTTTAACTAAATGCAATGCACTTTGACTATCAGTATAAATAACAGCCTTTCCACCAAAACAGTTAATCTCTCCTAGGAGGCCTTGAAGCCAAATTGCTTCCTTTATGGCCTCAGTAACAGCAATATATTCAGCCTCAGTAGTGGATAAGGCCACAACTGACTGAAGCTGACTTTTCCATCTGACACAACAACCTGCAATGGTGAAGAAATAAGAGGATGTGGATCTCCTCTTATCTCTATCACCTGTATAATCAGAATCAACATATTCTACCAGATCAATAACAGAATTAGAGCAGTCATAAATCAGCCTTACATAAGTGGTAGAGCTGATATATCTCAATAGCCATTTCATGGCATTCTAATGGCCTTTCCCGGGATTGGCCATGTACCTAGATAGCACACTAATGGCCTGTGCTAAATCAGGCCTGGTGCTGATCATAGAGTACATCACAGACCCAACAGCACTAGAATAGGGGATTGACTCCATAAATCTATTTTCCTCAATAGATCTAGGTGATAAAGCAGCAGATAAAATAAAACTAGGGGACAGAGGCACATTTACAGGTTTACAGTTTTTCATGGCAAATCTATCAACAAGCTTTAACAAATAATTGCATTGTTTTAAGCACAGTTTATTCTCAGCTCTGTTTCTAGTTATTTCAATCCCTAAAATCCTTTTTGCATTATCCAAATCCTTCATATCAAATTCAGATTTAAGTTTCTTCTTTGTTGTGTGTACAAATTCGCCAAACAGGACACGTCATCATAAAAGCCAATAATTGCTGAAAGAAGGGATGCCACGTCACTCGTTGACCAAGTCAAAGGGGAAAAACATGGATCAGTTAATAGGTCAAGGGTGTAGTCGCCAGAATCAAATATATACTCGCCAAAGTCAGAAATGTAGTCGCCAAAGGATAAAACCCAGAAGCGGGGGTGTTCGCTGCATCAGCCTATTGAGCATGAACCGACCCAGCAGAAGCACAATGGTAAAACCCCCACTCACGAAAAACCCTCAACACCAAGGAGTCTTAGAATAAAGAGGCAGGAAAGCCTATCCTAATCCGTAACAACATGGGATTCCCAATACAAGTCCAAGAGGAAGTCCTACTACAAACACGCCTAAAATCAAGGGGAAACCCTAAATATCATGTATAAATAGAACCACCTATCCTACGAGGAATGGGTCGAAAAAACCAAAAGAGAAAGAAAGCAAGAATTAGAGAGATCTGAGTGTGTAATAAAGCCAAGTAATTCAGTGATATTTTCCTGTCCTCCGGGACGCCGTGGTTTTTTCCCATCCAAGGGTTTTCCATGTAAATCTGTCTTTTGCATGTTCTAATTTTCTTTCTTGTTTGATGTTTGTTTTGATTTAGTTATTGACTCTGTGATAATCCAAAAATCACCGTCAACAATTGGCGCTAGAAGGAGGGAATAATTTGAACAAGAACTTCGAAGAACCCTTGTGATTTAAAAACATGAACAGCGACAAGGAAGGCAACTCCAGCGGAGATCAGATTATTGAAATAACTGCGCCAACAGGCGATGGAGCGGCGACGATCGGAGAACAATCTGCGGCAACGCCAGGAGCTAGGACAACAAACCCAGAAACTTTGCAGCACTTTCAAACTGCGTTGATGAATCTGATCAGTGAGGCTAACAAAATAGGACTCTCACTTCCCATAGGCCCGGGAATCTCCTCTCCCTACGAATTAACCACACCTGGAATCCATCCACCTAGGAGATTACGGTCAGAAGTCCACATTGCCACCCCCGACACTCGAGTGAGGCAGACCCCCGAAGAACCTCCCCAGGACAACCCTGAAGGTTTCGAGGAAAGAAGATATAGAAAGGGAAACGCTGTGATGAACGACGAATCCCTGGAGATACAAAATCACGGGCGGATACATAGGACAATTCTAATGACACGCATCAAAGGAGATGGCGGAGACACCGCTCTATCTCATCTGAAGACAGAAGTCCCCGACAAAGAAGAGAATTACCATCCAAAAGGGTACGGCGAAGAAGATCTGAAAGCGTAGATGATCAGATTGTCAGGAATCCGAATGATAAAAATGACTATGGGAGAATGACAATCAAGAGCAGACTCGACCCAACAGGAGAACCAACTGGCCATCGAGATGTTATCTTACAATAGTTGTCAAGGAAGGTTTCAGCAATGGCACGGAGGTATGGTCGCAACGTATCTTCAGATGACGAATCAGAGAGTCCATTCGTCGATCACATTGCTCGCACCTAGTTTCCAGATAGGTTCAGAATGCCGACCATTGAACAGTATAAAGAAAACAGGGATCCGAAGGAGCATGTTCACCGATTCCGTAATATTATGGCCCAGTATTCATCCAATGACGGACCGCTATGTCTCACCTTCACATAGACATTCGGCGACCTCGCCTCTAGATGGTTTGGAAGACTTCCACCCCGAAGTATAAGCAGTTTCTCAAAACTCAGCAAAGCGTTCATAAGACAATTCATGGGGAGCGTGCAGAGAAGGAAGTCACTCGCCCATCTATCGAATCTAAAGCAGGAGTGCAATGAGTCGATCAAGAAGTATCTAGCAAGATTCGGGAAAGAGGTTGCCCAAATTGAGGATGCCAGTGACGTAGCTGTTATCGTCGCTTTCACCAATGGGTTGCAAAGTGGGCGACTATCCTTTGATCTGCGAAGGGATAGGCCAAAAACTTACGAGGAGATGATGGAAATAGCCGGTGATTATGCATTGGCAGAAGAGGAAGAAGTAGTGTAAGGATTCCCATTAATAGATTGGCTTATTTCGTGGTCAAACCACATGTTGGGGTTTGGTTGTAAGGGTAGTCTAGGTGTTTGTTGAAGATCAAGACCCTTTCCAAGACCTCAAGAGGACAAGCACCAAAGGTATATATCTAGTGCTTACATTGGCTTGAAGAGATATAGTTGCACACACACACAACATGCATAACTCTTATTCTTGAATGTTGTGTTTATATTTTGTGTGCATTGTGCTTTATTGTTTATTCAATGTCTCTTCTTGCATAAGATTGTTTGCATCTTTTTATATGAAATGCCATGACATGATAGGCATTAGGATGCATTCAATACCCACTCTTGCACTTCATGTATGTTAGCTTTTAGTGTGGAGTAATTTGTTTCCCTAAGGATGTTCGGAAACGTCCGCACGTGCACGGTAATGTGCTTTGTGTTGCGCGATGATCGCCGGTGGAGATGCCTTTGGCTTCTCCTTGGTTTCACCATTTTTGGTGAATCGGCGGTTACGTTCGGCGGCCTGGCCGCCGTTCGAAACCGCCGAATGAGACCTGATTGAAATATATCTCTCGGGTCCAAAACGGCGGTTGGAATCGGCGGTTTCGAAACCGCCGAACGAAGTCGCCGAAGTTCCCCTGTTCCACTCGGGAGCCATTCGGCGGTTCAATTCGGCGGCCTGGCCGCCGAATGAAACCGCTGATCGGTGCGTTTCAAGGGCAAAATTGTATTTTCACCTGCCCTGTTTTTGGTCTTTATAAATACATCCTTATCTCTGGTTCAGAACACAAGTCTTTGATCATAAGAACCCTAGAGAGATATTTAGAGAGACTTGAGAGAGAAAGCTTAAAGATCATATCTTTATCTCTCTAAACCCATTCCCACATGCATAAATCTTCATCTAAGCATCATCTAGGATCATCTAGCATATGCTAATGCATGGGACTTCTTCAACACACATGGTATGATTTGTTGAACACTTTTATCTTACATAATTAGTGTTTCTACTTATCAATTTTATCTCATATTTTACTTATATGTGTTTAGATTAATTTCTACATATAAGATTGAGATTATGTGTTGATTGGGTTATTATTTATTAGCTAGGCTTTAATGTTCATATGCCATCTAGCTAATTGATCTCATTTGTTAATTGAGATTATTTTTCATAGCTTATTTGATTAGGTCATTATTGCCTAAAAGCTATGCCATAAACATTCTTGTGTGATGTATTGATAACTAGGTTGATAGATTGTTTTTTAATCAACTAGTTAATCCTTTGAATGTTTGTGGGTTTTATATGATAGCTTTGTATCTAGGATTGGTTATCCTTTACTTAGCTAAAGTTATATGCCATGTCATATAGCTATATGTGATATCTAGGATTGATTATATTGTCATCTTATAATCCTAGGTAAGCATTTAGAGTACCCTAGCTCTTATTGCATTAATTGAATATTCATACATATTCACATAGGGTTGTGCATCTCTTTTGAGAGATTGAAGTCTTGGGGCTAAGTGTGCTTAGGCCTCAAGCAAATTGGACTAGAGCCGCTATAAAAGGCCCGCGTGGTAGATTAGAGGGTGCTCACGCCAAGAGTAGTGTATCAGGGGATATCACTAGGGATTGAACCAAGAGTGGCGATTGGTAGTGTCCATAGCCTGAGGTTATCTAGGGTGAGGGTCCGAGAATCACTTGAGGGTGTAACCGTCTTTTCATATAGTGGATTTCGAGGTCCGAGTGTGGCGCACTTAACAGCCCGTGGTTTTTCCCAGTGGTTGGGTTTTCCACGTAAACATCAAGTGTCATTTACTATTTCCGCATCTTATTACACTTGTATGTATTTTTGACTTGCTAGGGGTATTTTCGTAAAATTGACATGCATGCGAAAATTGGGTAATAATTAGATAAAATCTATCCCCCCCCCTCTAGCTTTATATTGATTAACACACCTCGAGCATTTATTAAGGACTTTCAAGTAGCATAAGGGGGTAGCTACGTACATAGCCATAAGCCTGACTCGAAGTCGGAACATAAGGACAACAAGAAGACACAGTCGCGTGATCGCCAGGGAGACGAAAGAGGCCAAAAGGGACATCCAAGGGAAAGCAAAGGAAACGCTCGATCCAACAAGTTTCAAGGAAGGTACAACCGTTACACCCCTTTAACTAGCGACCAGGAGGAAATACTTTCTGTGGTAGAAGACAAAGGACTCGCCAAATACCCTCGGCAACAATCAGCTAACGCCAGGAGAGATACAACCAAGTACTGCCGATTTCATAAAGATCATGGGCATGAAACTTCAAAGTGTTTCCAGTTACGTGATCATATTGAGAGCTTGATCAGGGACGGGCACCTGAAAGATTTTACGTTGAAAAGCGATAAGCAAGGTGGTCGCTAAGATAACCACCAAGGGATCGGGCAGGAAATGAAGAGTCCAAGGAGGAACAGCCCTAACGCCGCTATAAACACCATCTTTGGCGGGCCCTATACTGGGAGAAGCAATCGAGAAAGGATGTCAGAAGTCCGAGAAGTAATGCATGACAGCAGAAATATGGAGATTAATTATGTGCAGAGGAACCCCAAGAAAGGAAGGGAAGGACATGACCCCATAACATTTACGGCGGAAGACTCCGACGGAATCGATGCAAAGCCTAACGATGCAATTGTAGTGGGAGTTCAAATTGCACACAGGGATGTCATTCGGGTAATGATTGATAACGGAAGTTCAGCAAATATTCTAAGTGCTAGAGTATACGATGAGCTGCGACTGGACAGGAAGGATCTAGAACCTTTCCATGTACCGCTGAAAGGTTTCGGGGGTGCAGAAGTAAGATTTTTGGGAACTGTAAAACTGCCGGTGAGGTTCGGTACGGCGCCATGCAGGTGAACAATCCTGTTGGATTTCGTTGTAGTCGACATCCATAATCGGCCATATAATGCTTTGCTTGGCAGACCTTTTCTTAACAAAGCCCGAGCTGTCACTTCAACCCACGCCTTGAAGGTAAAATTCCCCACAGAATTTGGAGTCGGGGAACTAAAAGGGTCACAAGAGATGGCTCGCCGTGCTAACCTTTCAATCTTTAAAGATAAAGCGGGAATGGAGACCTTAAATATATTCGAAGTGAATAAGGAGGCACGGGAAGAAAATCCGGAAGCATTCAAATTGGACCCAAGGGATAAAGCAAGCAGAGAGAAGGAAGAGCCAACTGAGTCCATTATTCTGGATGAAGTAGAATCGAATAAAACAGTCAGGATTGGAGCCAGGTTGGCTGAACGAGTCAAGAGAGATGTCACAAGCCTACTGAAAGAGTACAAGGGGATATTCGCTTGGAGCCATGAGGACATGCCGGGAATTGATAGAAGTGTTATTTCACACAACCTGGCTGTGAACGAAAAATGCAAACCAGTGGTGCAAAAAAGGAGAAGCTTCAACCCAGAGAGAAGTGCGGCGATAAAAGAGGAGGTATCCAAGTTGCTCGCCGCAGGGTCCATCAGGGAAGTTAAGTACCCAGAATGGGTGGCGAATGTAGTTCTAGTGAAGAAGAATAATAATAATCAATGGAGGATGTGCGTCGATTTCACCGACCTAAACAAGGCCTGCCCCAAGGACAGCTTCCCGCTACCAAGAATTGACCAGTTGGTTGATGCAACGGCAGGACATGAGACATTGAGCTTCATGGATGCTTACTCGGGCTATAACCAGATAAAAATGCATGCGCCTGATGAGGAAAAGACGGCATTCACCACATACCAAGGGTTATACTGTTACACAGTCATGCCGTTCGGCCTGAAAAATGCTGGAGCAACTTACCAGCGTTTAGTCAACAAGATGTTCACCAGACAAATAGGAAGAAATATGGAGGTTTACGTTGATGATATGCTAACAAAAAGTATCACAGCAGATAAACATATAGATGACCCGAGGGAAACATTTGATGTGTTGGTAAAGTACAGAATGAAGTTGAACCCCGCAAAATGTGTGTTCGGCGTACCATCAGGAAGATTTCTCGGGCATCAAGTACATCAAAGAGGAATCGAAGTGAACCCGGAGAAAATCCAAGCATTAGCAGAAATGGTTTCGCTAAGAACTTTGAAGGACGTCCAAAGGCTCACAGGGTGCCTGGCATCGCTGAGCAGGTTCATAGCTAAATCGACAGACCGATGCCTACCATTTTTCAAAGCTCTAAAGAAAGGAAAGGGAGTCGAGTAGAACGAAGATTGTGAAAGAGCTTTCCAGGCCCTGAAAGATTACCTTGGGAAGGCACCGCTACTGTCAAAACCAGAAATAGGAGAGACGCTGTATATGTATTTGTCCGTTTCTGAAGCAGCCACAAGTTCCGTGCTGGTAAAACAGGAAGAGGGAATCCAGAGACCAATATACTACACCAGTAAGGCATTGTTACCAGCTGAAACCAGGTACTCACCGGCTGAAAAAATGGCACTCGCTCTAATCACAGCAGCAAGGAAGTTAAGGCCATATTTCCAGGCTCATAAAATCTGAGTATACACCAATTGCCCACTGAAACTAATTCTACAGAAACCAGAAGTATCCGGTCGATTAACGAAGTGGGCGATCGAGTTAAGTGAATTCGATGTAGAGTATCTGCCAAGGACGGCAATTAAAGCCCAAGCAGTGGCAGGCTTTGTAGCAGAGTTCACCGAGCCAAGTGTAGAAGTGGCAAGAATGATGGTGAAGCAAAATAAGAGAGTGTTCAAATGGCAACTCCGCGTTGACGGGTCGTCAAACACGCACGGTAGCGGGGCAGGGGTAGTAGTGTTAACCCTGGAAGGAGATTTAGTCGAATGTGCCTTGCGTTTTGACTTCAAAGCTACTAACAATCAAGCTGAGTATGAGGCACTCATAGCAGGTTTAAAAGTTTGCATAGTCTTAGGAGCAGATGAGGTAGAAATCTTCAGCGACTCTCAAGTTGTTGTCAATCAGGTACTAGATGAATACCAGGCAAGAGATGAAAGCATGATCACCTACCTAGAATTAGCGAGAAAGCTACTGGAAAGATTTAAAGAATACAGAATTATTCATATCCTCAGAGAAGAAAACGAGCAGGCTGATGCCTTAGCCAAGCTAGCATCCGCCACAATTAAAATCTGGCCCAAAACTATCTCTATGATCCGCCTATTGCAGCCAAGTATAGTAAAAACAAAGGAAGTTGGGGCAATCTTTGGCGAGAGGAACAGCTGGATCACACCCATCAAAGAGTACCTCGTCAATGATGTACTCCCAAGTGATCCATTAGAAGCAAAACGATTGAAGTACAGAGCTACGAGATATTCAATACTTAATGGAGAACTGTACAAAATGGGGTACTCAAGAGCACTACAGAGATGTGTCGGGCCTGAAGAAGCAGAAGGTATCCTGAGAAACATACATAGTGGGAATTATAGGAATCACACTGGGGGTGTCAGCCTAGCCCACAAAACATTAAGGCAGGGTTTTTACTGGCCAACACTATTCGCCGACGCCAAAAGAGTGGCAGCGAGATGTGAGGCGTGTCAAAAGATTGCCAACAACATTCGCCAACCACCCGAACTCTTGCAGAGTATTACCTCGCCTTGGCCGTTCGACATATGGGGAATTGACTTGATCGGCCCAATGCCAACAGCAACTGGAGGAGCGAAGCACGCTATAGTAGCTGTAGATTATTTTACAAAGTGGGTAGAAGCCAAACCATTGGTACATATAACAGAAGCCAATACTATAAGCTTTGTGAAGAAAAATATCCTGTACAGATTCGGGATACCCAACACCATCATCACTGACAATGGGACCCAATTTGACGGAAACAAATTCAGGGAGCTATGTGACAAGTATGGTATCAACAATTACTACGCCTCCTCAGCGCACCCGCAGACAAACAGCCAAACTGAAGCAGTGAACAAGATCATAAAACACAACCTGAAAGCCAAATTGGCAGCAAAAAAGGGAAGCTGGGCAGAGAAATTACCACAGGTACTTTGGGCATATCGAACCACAGAAAGAGGTTTAACAGGTGAGACCCCATATTCCATGGCTTACGGAGCTGAAGCAGTCATCCCCGTAGAGACGTCCTTCTCTTCACCAAGAGTACAACTCTTTCAACCCGAACTCAATGTTGATATGTTAAAATGCGGTCTGGATGAATTAGAAGAGAGAAGTGAACGTGCACAGATAAGAAACACTGCATACCAACAGAGGGTAGCCAGGTATTACAATTCACATGTGCGTGAAAGGAGGTTCGCACTCGGCGACTTGGTGCTGAAAAGGGTGAACCCAGGAACTAGAGACAAGGCTGCAGGATCACTCGCAAACAAATGGGAAGGGCCTTATCAAATCACAGGCATAGCTGGCCACGGGGCATATCGCATCACTCGAGAAGGTTTTGGCGAACTACCTCGGCCATGCAATACGTAGTAGCTGAAGATATATTACCCTTGACTTTTTCATTATCTTTAAAGATTTAGTTCATAGTTTTTTATTCATAGGCAGTTTCCGTTTTAGCATTTTTTCTATGTTACTATTTTGACAACAGTTGCAGGAACTATCCAAATAAAGAGTAATTTATTACTGAGAATTCGTGACTTGACTCGCCAGTTACAAATGGCATTCGCCGTCTTATATCAATACCATTGCGTAAAGACGAGTTTCGTACTCGCAGCAATGAGAATAAGTGGTGACCCAACGAAACTAAAGCAAGCCAAAAGCGATTACGTCGCCATAGCCCAAGCTACAGAAATTGGGGATCGCCACTACTAGGAGAATAAGATCTCCAGAGAAAAACTTGGTGTGGGCAAATACGCCCTGAATAAACACCAAGTACGCCAGAACTCAGCAATGGCAGCTGAATAAATAAAAGCATGTTAAAAACTTGGTGTATGGTCGGGTACGTCCTGACAAACACTGAGTACGCCAAAATCCAGCAATGGCAGCTGAATACAACAAAATATGCTAAAAACTTAGTAAAACACTGAGTACGCCAAAATCCAGCAATGACAGCTGAATACAACAAAAATGCTACAAAGTGAAATACTGAGCAAAAATTCAGTGAATAGTAGCTGAATACACAAAAATATGCTAAAAACTTGGTGAAATGCTGAGTAAGCCGAAAAGTCAGCAAAGGCAGCTGAACAAAGAAAAAGTTTATAACTTTTAATAAATAAAGTCATTTACAATTAAAGAATTAAGAATGAAGATACAAAAAGAGAAACTGAAGATATAAAGATTTACAATCCTTCAGTATGAAAGACACAAAAATTCAACTAGCTGCAGGAGGGCCCTCACTATCTTTCTCATCTTCGATCTCCTCGTCTGAAGGCCAAGTAACTTCCTCATCCCTTTCTGGCATAAAAGGCTCATAATCCCATCCAGCAACAGGACCCAAGTCAGGCTCAGCGCCAGAACTAGAAAAGCTGCCCTTCTGACCCGAGTAGTAAGTATTGAAGACACGCTTGCTGGGGATTTCTAAATGCATAGGGTGAGGTTCAGTCGTGTTGTAACGACAGTGGGCTTTCCAACGTTTTATCTGCTCTTTAATTGACTCCACTCCGCTGGCCATATGCTGTTGAAAAGACCGGTCGAAACGTTTCAGAGCCTTCTCATTTGAGTGGTCCTTCATGGCGAAGAACTTCTTCGACTGCCTCATGCCTTTTTCAAATTCATGCAATAAAAGCGCATCATAGGCAAGGGATCTCTTAAAATGATCAACCGCTTCAACCTCCAGCACAGCCTTGAGATCGTTCAGAATAACTTCATGCGAGGACAACTGGTTGCGTAAGTCCAAAGCCTCACGCTCAGCTTTCTCCTTTGTCTCCTCAGCTAGTCGCTCAGCTTCAAAGCGTGCTGCGAGCGATTCTTGATTAATGGAAAGTTGCTCTCGCAGCAAATGCATCTCCTCCTCAGCAGCAGCTAATTTCTCTTCAGCAGCCAGTTGGGCTGAGAGATAACCATCTGTGGATTCTCTCAACTGAGCAAGTTGCTGAGCATGGGCTTCCTTAGCAGATAAAAATAGAAAAAATAGAAGTCAGGATACATGCAAATAAAAAATACATGGGCAAAGCAAGAAGCCCACCAGAGAGTGGCAGTCGAAGAAAAATTCCATTTTCCTGTTGCATGACCCTCTATTCATCTGCTCCCAATCCTCATCAACATAGACATTGTTGTTCATTATATATGAGCAGATTTCTGCAGCCGTAAAATCTGAAAGGGAGACAGACCCGACTCCCTCACCAACATTAGTTGGATCAATGGAAAGAGCTTCATGAGCGACACCGGAACTAGACGCAGTAGCCCCAGGCTGTCTCGACGACCCCGGCTTATCAGTTGACCCTGGTCGATCAGCTGACCTTGGCTGGCCAGCAAAAGAGGTGTCCGGCTTATTCGCGGCTGCCGGAGGAGGAGTTGAACCGGTTGGGGAAATGGTAGGAGCATCAAAATTGTTTACCCCCTCCGGAAGAGAAGGTTCCGTCAAATCTGGTCCCTCAACAGAAGCTCTAGGGACAGCCGTTTCAGCGGAGGAAGCCTCGGCGAGCACAGGGTCTTCAGCGACCTCATCATCTGAAGAAACAACATATTGCACGACCCTTGACGCCCGTTTCAGAGGTCGAGCAGCATGGTCAGGCGTACCCTCAGCCGGACGTTTGCCTCTACCGGTTCTAGGGGTCAAATCGCTTGAAGGATCCAGGGGAGTCTTAGGAACATCCGCATCAAAAATGGGGATGTCACTAGCCACACTTGAAACCCCCACCTTCTCCTTTCCCTTACGACTGGAAGCACTCGCGGATGTAGTCGCAGCGGGAGAAGTCACAGCAGTACTCGCAGCAGGTGCACTCGCAGTAACCCCCGAACGAACAAGGGATGTCCCCAACTCGACACGCCCCCCATCAACATCACCAACTTCCTCATCATCTGAGGGATCGCCACCATCCGGGCTAGCAACTCCCTCCTTAGCCAAACCAGAAGCTTGCCTTTTACTGGCAGCCTCAGAATTTTTAACTGCCCGAGCTTGCAGATCGCAAACTGTGTCAAAATCATGTACTGTAGAAACTCACCAAAAGTTAGCAAATGGAGACAGGAAAACTATAATACTAAAAGAAAACAGGTAGAACTTACAGCGAGGAAGCCTGGCGGGTAGGCGCGGAAAAAGCCTCTGGGCGATCATTTTATCCTCGTCCAAAAGAAACGAGCGACCCCTTTTATTTAAAGGAAGGACAGCTGCAGCAGCAAGGTGAGACACCTCCTCATCCAACAAAATAGGGGCAGCTTTGGACCAGGCATCAGGAGAGGTAAAATGCCTAGGAACCTTATTCGCCGCAAGATTTAGGCGACCATTGGCGGACACATCTCTACCCCACTCGCCGCCAACAAAGTACCAGCTGTTCTTCCATCTCTTATTTGAGGTAGGAAAGCCCCAAATAAAACCTTTCTTCTTCTCATCACTGGAAACCTCCACTTGCCTAGGGTTCGCCATACCCTCAGGGATCCAGTTCTCCACGGGCGAAGAGAGAAGAAAGTATGTCCCACTGTTGCCAGCCTGCCTTAAAGTGTAAAAATGACGAATCTCACGAGGCGTGGGGGGTTCATAACCTTTCAACTTCCACATTAAACCCAAACACATGAGGATCCTATAGCTGTTTGGGGCAAGTTGAGCAGGTGCAATTTGAACCTCCGCGAGGAACCTAGCAATAAAAGGTTGAAAAGGAAGGGTAATCCCGTAGCTAAGCATGGCACCATAAATGGCGACCGCATTCTCAGGAGGATTCCATGCTGCTCGGCTACCATGCAACATCAAAGTCACTGAGTCTGGAATCCCAAAGCGACTCTTATACTTACGGAGCTCACCCTCACCAACCACATTAACTTCGGTATCAAAGGAACAGGGGCGATCAAATGAAAAATTCAGCCTGTTCCGTTGATGGTGCTCAACGTCAGAATCAACAGTCGTTTGCGCATCCAAAAGGGACCCCCGAGGAATTCTAGAAGCGCGTCGTTTGTTTCCACTTGGTCTAGAAGATCTCGGCATTTCTGGAGACTCACTATTGGAAGACGAAGAAGGATAAACATTAGGAAAAAAGTCATCATCAGAAGGCGGAATATAAACAGAAATGGGGACCGGAGAATCCTGGTGGAAATTACGAATCAAAGATTCAATTTTGTCTGCAGTACCCTTATCACCAAGTTCTAAGGCTTGCATCATCTGATTAAAAAGAGAAGAACGTAAGGAAGGATCCATGGGAACTCACCAGAAAACCCTAGGTTCAGAGGATGAGCAAGAGGTTTGGGGGCGTCGAGAAATAAGCACGATCAATTTTCGAAGCAAGTCGTCCGACAGCAAAGTAGAATAGAAGGAATTCGTGGCAGAGATTTCTAAGGAAGACGAAGAAGCTCTGTTTTGAGAGAAGAACAAAGGAGAAAATAGAAAAATAAATGAAAAGAGCAAAGTGAGGAAGAAGGAACGATCGGGCCTTAAAAAGAGGGAATTTTGAAATTCAAAAAGAAAATCAAATAAAAGATATGCAATTAATGTGAGTGACAGCCACAGTAACTAGCCGCAATAGTCACCACCAGATAATGGACATGTGGCATCTCGGGGATCACCAAGCAGTCAGAATATCCCCTCACCTGTCAAGTAAGTGGAAGTGCCAGAAGTTGTGTGGTTGAAATTAAAAACTTGCACCGGAAGAATCAACACAATACACAGTGAAAAGAAGAGAGAGAGTTAATTACAAAAATGCGTCGAAATTTTGAAGGCATAGATATAAATACTACTCGCAGAGGCAAACGAAGTAAAGCCATTCGCCCGGCTCGGAGTATTTATGGGGGTATTGTTGTGTGTACAAATTCGCCAAACAGGACACATCATCATAAAAGCCAATAATTGCTGAAAGAAGGGATGCCATGTCACTCGTTGACCAAGTCAAAGGGGAAAAACATGGATTAGTTAATAGGTCAAGGGTGTAGTCGCCAGAATCAAATATATACTCGCCAAAGTCAGAAATGTAGTCGCCAAAGGATAAAACCCAGAAGCGGGGGTGTTCGCTGCATCAGCCTATTGAGCATGAACCGACCCAGCAGAAGCACAATGGTAAAACCCCCACTCACGGAAAACCCTCTACACCAAGGAGTCTTAGAATAAAAAGGCAGGAAAGCCTATCCTAATCCGTAACAACATGGGATTCCCAATACAAGTCCAAGAGGAAGTCCTACTACAAACACGCCTAAAATCAAGGGGAAACCCTAAATATCATGTATAAATATAACCACCTATCCCACGAGGAAGGGGTCGAAAAAACCAAAAGAGAAAGAAAGCAAGAATTCGAGAGATCTGAGTGTGTAACAAAGTCAAGTAATTCAGTGATATTTTCCTGTCCTCCGGGACGCCGTGGTTTTTTCCCATTTAAGGGTTTTCCACGTAAATCTGTCTTTTGCATGTTCTAATTTTCTTTCTTGTTTGACGTTTGTTTTGATTTAGTTATTGACTCTGTGATAATCCAAAAATCACCGTCAACATTCTTCAAGTCATTTATCCTAGACATGTTTTTACTAGCAAGGAGCATATCATCAACATATAAAAGCAAATAGATATAATTATTGATATTATCACTATCAAAATAAAAGCATGCATCATATTTACTTTTAATAAAACCTATGCTAGTAACAAATGAATCAAATCTTTTATACCATTGTCTAGGGGCCTGTTTCAGCCCATATAAAGACTTTTTAAGAAGACACACATGTGAGGGATTAGTCTTGGACTCAAATCCCTCCGGTTGAGACATATAGATGGTTTCATCTAAGTCTCCATGCAAAAAGGCTGTCTTAACATCTAATTGCTCCAATTCTAGGTTGTAGAAGCTAACTAGGGCAAGGATGATCCTAATAGTTTTGTATTTCACAACAGGGGAAAATATCTCATTATAATCTATCCCTTCCCTTTGTGTGAACCCTTTAGCTACTAATCTAGCTTTGTATCTAATAGGATCATTCTGCTCTACACCTTCTTTAATCTTATAAAGCCACCTATAAGCTATAATTTTCTGTTTTTCTGGTTTTCTCATTAAGGACCAGGTCTGATTTTTCTTGAGAGAATTCATCTCTTCTAACATGGCTTGCTGCCATTTCAGCTTGTCAATACAATTGACAGCTTCATTATAAGTCCTAGGTTCAGAATTCTCCAGTTCTTGGCCAGTGCATAGTGCAAACCAAACGACATCTGCATATGAAAACTTACTGTTAGGTTTGCTAATTCTCCTAACCCTATCCCTAACCAGCTCGTAATCAGCTAGAGGATTAGTAACCTCTAGCTAGTTCTGACTCTCGATCACCTGATGTATACCATCAGAATGGGCAGCCCTCTCATCCTCAAATGGATTTTCTTCCACAGTATCTGGACCATGTGGTGGGCTGCCAACTTCCACCTGAATGGTATTGACATCATCCTTTAAAGGATCTGTTTTAAATTCTGTGGGGTGGTCCAGATTTTTACAAGGCATCTTAGACTCATCAAAAATAACATCTCTACTTATTATGACCTTAAAACCCTTTTGGTCTCTCAACCAAACTCTATAACCTTTAACTCCTAAAGGATAACCTAGAAACACTCCTTTTAAGGACCTAGGTTCTAACTTTCCTTCAGATTGGTGCGCATAGGCAGCACACCCAAACACTCTCAAGTGTTTCAGACTAGGAGGCCTCCCTGTCCAGATTTCTTCAGGGGTTTTAAGAGCAATAACAGTAGAGGGGGATCTATTGATCAGATAGGCTACCGTGGCAGCTACTTCCCCCCAAAAATTCTGGCTTAGACCAGATCCTATGAGCAGACATCTAACTTTCTCAAGAACAGTTCTATTCATTCTTTCAGCCACTTCATTCTGTTGTGGAGTATGTCTAACAGTTTTATGTCTAGTTATGCCATGTTCTTCACATAATTTATTAAAGTTATCATTACAAAATTCCAAACCATTGTCAGTTCTTAAAGTTTTCAGTTTCTTAAAGGTTTGGTTTTCAACCAACCTCTTCCAAGCTTTGAAGCTTTCAAAAGCTTGATCTTTGGACTTTAAAAGGTAAAGTCAAAGTTTCCTAGAGTGATCATCAATGAGGGACAGAAAATATATGTTCCCTCCATGTGTGGGGACTTTTAAGGGTCCCCATAAATCTGAATGCACATACTCTAGGATCTGTTTTGAGGTGTGTTGAGCTGTACTAAAGCTTATTCTATGCTGTTTACCAAGAACACAGTTCTCACAAAAAACAAGCTTACTGACTTGGTCTTCATTTAGGAGATCCCTTTTGCTTAACTCTAGAACACCTCTCTCACTCATGTGGCCAAGTCTCATGTGCCAAAGGATACCTTTGTCACTGATTTTAGAGGCTATACAAGCTGCCTCATTAGTGACAGCCTCACCTCTCAGCACATATAACCCATTCTTCTTGTCACCCTTAAGGATAACAAGTGAACCTTTAGAGGCTTTAAGGACACCTTTTTCTGCCTTATAGGTGTAACCCTCTTCATCAAGGGTACCTAGAGAAATTAAATTTCTCTTAAGGTTTGGCACATATCTAACATCACTAAAGACCCTAACCATCCCATCATACATTCTCAAAGCAACAGAACCTATACCTTCCACATTACATTGTTGATTATTACCCATCAATACACTGCCACTATTGAGTTCTTGGAACTCAGTGAACATTTCCTTTTTAGGACACATGTGGAATGAAGCCTGAGTCTAGGATCCATTCAGAACTTCTATCCTCAGTGCTCACAGCCAAGACTTCACTAGGTTCATAGGATTTAGACGCTACAGCAGCATCACCATCCGATTGGGTCTTATCTTGCATCTTTTTCTTAAACTCATAACAATAATTTTTAATGTGACCCTCTTTACCACAGAAGTAACATTTCCTAGAACCATTTCTGTTTCTAGATTGACACCTATGATTAGGTGTCTTACTTCTGCCTTTAGTCTTGTTATTAGAGTTATTGTTATGATTTTTAACAGGCTGCCTACCTCTAACAAACAAGTTTTCCCCATTATCTTTCTTTTCAATCTTTAACTCAAGTTCTTTAGATTTTAAGGCAGAGATACACTCTTCCAGAGATAAAGAAGACCTACCATATTTAATAGCAGCCTTGACATCCTTAAAGGAGTCGGGGAGAGAATTCAAGAGGATTATAGCCTCATTCTCATCACTCAGTTTTTCATCCTCACCATCATTGGCTAATTTTATAGTCATTTTCTTGAAATCATCCAGATTTTTACCTAGGCCTTTACTAGCATCCATTTTAAAACCAAACAATCTTTCTTTAAGATAGATTTTATTTGTCAAAGATTTTGTAAGATACAAGCTTTCAAGCTTCTTCCAAACATCACAAGCAGTTTTCTCATCATTTATTTCTCTAAGAACATTATCAGACAGATTTAAAATTATAGTGCCTAAGGCCATTTCAAGCATGTCATCTTTCTGTTCTACAGTTAATGAATCAGGCAATTTTTCTGGTCCTTCAATAGCTTTGAGGATTTTCTGCTGGGAGAGAAGGGCTTTCACCTTTCTTCTCCAAATGCCAAAATCCCCAGAGCCATCGAATTTATCTATATCAAATTTCATGCTCATAACAGGATGAAATGAATTATTAAAATTGCAAGAATTAGAACGAGTTACCACTTTGCTAGTGCTAGCAGATCCACTGCCAATAGCCTCTTCTCCAGCCGAGTCTTCAAGATTTGAAGCCTCTGCTTCTAGAGGAATCTCCACCTCCTTGTTCGCCGTTGGTACAGACCAAGCTCTGATACCACTGTTGTATTTTTGAACCTAAACAAAAACCTCAACACCTGCAGTTAATCACTTATACAAATCTGTGAGAATCAATTATACAAACTGCAGCAATAATGTTCACCAACAAAATCGAGAATAGCAGAATAATACATGAAAAAGAACTGTCATCAAAGACAGGATCTGAAGCAAATATTCTACCAAGTCTTTCTCAATATTATGTTCGGACTAATCACTAACAACACTTTCTGATATTATTTCAACAGCAAGAATCACTTGCAATATCAGAGAAGTGAGTCAATGATGCTGAACATAAAATCAAAGAAGAAACAAATGCAAAAGAAGAATAGATTTAAAGACTGTAAAGAACACACAAGAGTTATCGTGGTTCGGCTTAAATCAAGCCTACATCCACGTTGAGCCTTGCAAGCAAGACTCTCTCTACTATATGAAATCCTTACAATCAAGAACACACCGACTGAAACCCTTACACAACCCAAAAACACCAACCAAACACCTAATCAACGATTACAAGAGCAGATCCACCATTACAAGATCAGATCTGCCTTTACAAACCCTAGATCAAACAACACTGTGAGCACGCAGATCACAACAACTCTCTCCTCAACAATCAAGCACTAAGAACACTCTTACTACATCATTATCTCATAAGAATTACAGAGAAAGACCCTTGGATTCACCAAGATACAGCGATTAGAAGAAGAGAGAAAAATGAGAGCTATTTCGTTTGAGAGAGACAGAGCAAAAATTAGAAACCCTAAGAAAATAAATCTGATAATTCTCTCTCATCATCTTGTTCCTTTTATATGCCTTATCGTCTGACTCAGCCCCAATATCTAACTCAGCCATTTAGAGTGTGCCACGATGGATTGCCCCACGTGATCCAGCTAATGGCATCAGAAAACGAGTAGAATAGAATTGAGTCACCAGCTGTCACCAAATCAGTTTGTTACAATTGCTGAGAAGATTCTGGAATGGGCTTCCGGGTCGGGCTTCAGTTGGGTTTCCTGATTGGGCCTAAATATGTAATGAGATGGGCTAACCCAAAACATTACAAACATAATAGCAAATATAATGTAATTTATGATAAAGAAACAATCAACTTAACGTGTGTTGAATAACAATATATATATATTGGTTTTTATTCCCTCTTGCATCGAAATCTTTAAGCATATATCATTGTGTATCTATGAAATTAACGATGGTATGAGAATGTGAAATTAGTTGTAATAAATATCAGCAACTTGACAGAGTTGAGTTCTCTCTTTTTTCATTTCCCTGAAGTAGAGTTTCTCGAAATTTAAAAATTTAAGAATTCTCCGGATTGTGTTTTCGAGCCTGGAGAACTTAAGAATTTATCATTTGTGAAATTGAGTGTGTTAATAACTTAAAAGGGTTTATAAATAAATTGTATTTAAATGAAAACATTCACTTAAATAAGGGTGCTATTGGCATTAAGATGGGTGTTTATAGTAATATTTTAATTTTAAATTCTAGACATGAGTGTACTTATAAATATGAGTATACTTAATATATTTATGGGTGTCAATATCCGTACCTTTTTTATTCCCTCTTGCAAACCATATCCATTATGATGGCTTAAAATAGGTGAAAGGGCCAGTTCTTTCCTATTTAAACCGTATCCACAATAAATTAATTTAAGCAATCATAATGGATACGGTTTGCTACTCGCTAATGTGGAATTGTGGATACAATATAATACTTCAAATGTGAAAAGATTGCAAGAGGGAATAAAAACGAATATATATTGTTATTCAACACACGTTTAGTTGATTGTTTCGTTATCATAAGTTTCATTATATTTGCTATTATATTCATAATTAATTTATTGTGAACGAAGTTTCTGAATTAATCTTGATTTTTTTCATAGTTTGAAAGTCAAGTTCTTTCCTTAAAAAACATAGTCATAGGGTATAGACGAACACGACCGAAATATTCAACTGCTCTAAAGTGAAAAAAATAAATTAATAAAAAAAAGTGAATTTTTTTTTAATAAAACAGTATTTTTATATTTCATATAAAAAAAGGAAGAAAATAAAAACAACAAACGAAGATCAATTTTGAAGACCACCATGACACCATTCAATTTTCAATTTTTATATTTTATTCAGCCCGTTTAAAGCTGCATGTGATATATCAAAGAAAAAAAATATATATCTATTTTGAAGAACCAATCAATTGACTATTGGTTGCATGTATTGTTATTTATTATCACACTCATTAACGGCCACACGTGTTTCATGCATTTGGCTGATTCAAACACAATCAGCTGCTTATGATATTTTTGCTTAGTTGACGAAGTAAACAATGAAAATCTGAAAACACTACCTACCTAGCTAACCTCTCTTCAATACTTATGTTTATTTGAGATGGAAAATCTGAAAATTTGTTCAAGCAATCATCCTCCTCTTCTCCGTAACCAAAAATGTCTGCAAATGTCTCTCTGCACACCATTTTTTTCATTTCTCTGATAATCCCATTTGGAACCTCATTAACCTTCAACTACACCAGTTTCAGTCCTAGCTTGGATGACAACATTTCATATGAAAGAGCTTTCCCGGACGGCAACCGTGTCATCCAACTGGCTTCAAGAAACGGCATGGTGGGTCGAGCCAGTTATAGCAAGCCCGTACGACTCTGGGACCGTGCCACACGGAATCTCACTGACTTCTCCACCCATTTCATCTTTGAAATTGATTCTCAAAACAGAACAGCCTATGGTGATGGCCTTGCCTTCTTTCTTGTGCCGCAAGGTTCCCGGATTCCAAACGTCACGAATGGAGACTCTTTTGGTCTCATCAATGATGATCAGCCTCTGAATTCCACTACGAATCCGTTTGTAGCAGTGGAGTTTGATATCTATCAGAACTCTTGGGATCCTCCAAGAGAACATGTGGGTATTGATATCAATTCTATGAGGTCTGTGAGCAATTTGACATGGTTGAGTGATATCAGAGATGGACAAAGAAGTGAAGCTTGGATAAGTTATGATTCCAGTGCACATAATTTGAGTGTTGTTTTCACTGGAATTAGTGACAATTCCACAGTGATGCAACAAGGCCTTCATTATAATGTCGATTTGAGGCTTTATTTACCTGAGTTCGTAACAATTGGCTTCTCAGCTGCTACTGGAAATTTAACTGCAATACACACTCTTTACTCCTGGGAGTTTAGTTCAAGCTTGGAAGTCGAGGGTAATTCTACTGATCAAGCACCACCACCTAGTGATCGAAGAAGGAGAAGAAGAAGAAGGAGCTCTAAGAACACGAAACTAGGGTTGGGGTTGGGGCTTGGTGGTGGTGGTGGTGTTGTTTTGATTTGTTCATTGGTTTTGGTATGTTTTATTGGCATTTGTAGGGGAAGCAAAGGCAAGGACGAAGAAGATAATAATGAAGAAAATGCATCAAAGGGGAGTGTTGGAAATAATGCAGTTGATAAGTCTGAGAGTTCATCGGTTCCAAAAAAATAATTGTCATCAGTAATTATTTACTGCAGTCAAAGTTAGATTTCCTCGGTAGAACTCCTAGAGTCATCTTAAGTCTTTATATTGAGTTGTAATTATATAGAAGAACATCGGTGCTGCAAGCAGCAACTCCAAATATATTTCACTATTTTTTTTTTTGTTTAATCAAATATTTCTCCATTTCTCCAGCAACTCTAAGTATATTTCACTATTTTTTTTGTTTAATCAAATATTTCTCCAACAAATTGGTATCATAATTATATAGAAGAACATCGGTGCTGCAAGCAGCGACAAATTACTGAGAATTAAATGATTTTTTTAAAACTAATTTTCAAAATATGATTTCGAATATGGTTCGTTTTAGCTAGATAACAAACAAGTTAATTTAAAGACCAAAATTTGAAACATTGAGCCCTGCATAACATTTGCTCGTGAAAGAACAACTATTCAATACATTTTATTCTAGAAATTTATAATATAACCAGCTAAATGACCGATTCCAATTTTTTTTATTATTTTTTTTAGTAAAACCTCACATACTTCACTTCGATCTCGGAACCCTCAGAAATATAATATGCAGTAATCGGAAGATCCTCGTCCTCTATTTTGGTGGAAAGGTGGTAGAGATTCATATATTTGATGGAATAACCCGTACACTTCTCAATTTTCTTGATCAAATCAGCAATCGAAGTTGTTTCCTTCACCTTGACATTAAATTCATCATCACCGTCTTTCACCGTAATATCAAATTTGGGTTTTCCTGACAAGGGCTTGAAGTGAAGAACAAGAGTTGCAACATTTTTCTTGAAGTCATAATACGCAATGGTTCAATCATTGTTCAACTCTTCGTTATCATGCCTGAGAGTTTGCCTTTCCACTTTCAAATTCAAAACGTACCAATTCAATCTTTTTATTCAATTCAAGAATGGTTGCTGAAACCGCCATTTCGATCTCAGGTATCACCTCCCCGCCGGTGATCGTGAAAAGCACAGTAGCAGCCATGATAAATTCAAGAAAAAAGAAAGTGTTTTTAGTTTGTAATATTTTCTTTTTAATTGCTTCAACTGATCTATTGTATAAATACATATATATTGCAAGTGCATTCTAAATGCATTTGTGGAAGGTAAATACATGTATTTCTTATGACATTCATTTTCATATATATATATATTTTTTCTATGAAAGGCATACTATTTTTGTTTGTAATTTTCCTCTTCTTTTAGTTGCAATTTGACTTGTGTATTATACATGATTGTACGGTTATTCAAATCAACTGACCAACAATCCAACATAAAAGAAACATGATTATAGAAAATCTTAATTCTGAAATTATACTATAAATATATGAATAATAAGAATTTACTACCGTCAATGTGATTTAATGGTAAAAAAGCTGACAATGTCGTAAATTTGAATTAATTATGTATGTTGTTTAATTTAAAGTATAAAGCATATTACAATCAAAATCCCTTAAACCAAACCTCTACTTTGTCAAAGATATAAAATAACCCAATTACCCTTAGCAAAACATCATAGCCTTTTTTACGTTTTTGACCTTGGAAAAGGCAAAAAACATTAAAATTAAAATATAATCTGAAAGGCGAGTTTGCCTCCATGAGTGTGATGAAATGAAACTTTTTTATGGAAAGAAGTGATTAAAAATTGTCAAGAAGTTATCGCTTGCATATTGATTTTTGTTTATTAGTTTCTCATGTTCCCACGCAAGGTAGTAGGGTGGCCCATTGGTTAGCTAAATATGCCTTAAAGTTAGGTGAGGATCTGTTATGGATGGAAGGATATCCTCGTTGTGTAGAGAATGTTGGTTTGTATTCCTTTTTTAAAAAAAGTTATCAATTCAATTATAGCAGTTACTTTTTTCTTTTCTTGCCAATAAAATGGTCTTGCTAGCTGATAAAAATTGTTATTCATAACCACAAGGTGGGTTGCCTTGTGGGTCCAAGGCTTAAGATTAAAAACCCAAGTCCTTGGTTTTACTCATGGCAATTACATTGTGGCCAGCCCTCGGGGCGTTTAGCTCTATTGGTGGAAGGACGGACATGGGGCTAACGTCAGCGGTTCGAATCCTTCCCAGGCTGGGGCGAGTTCTGATTTACCTGCTTACATCCTTGTGGAGCCACAGGTGTGGGCCGAGGTTTCTTATCTGTCATACTCCGCGAAACCAACATACATACAACAGCGGGTCACGCAGTTAGGTGCCTGCTTCCAACATAAAGGCCACATAGACAATATGCCACAGCAGGTCACGCAGTTAGGGGCCTGCTTCCAACATACAAGCCACATAGACAATCAGCTCAAAATTTGATCTCAAATGCTTCTGTTTAAAACACATTTATTTTTAATGACGTGTCCAATTTTTATCTTTTATTTTATTTTATTTTATTTTATTTCCTTAAAAAATGAAAAATGTGTTAACCAGGTGTAAGTGGGTGTAAAATGTGTTCACATA
This sequence comes from Acer yangbiense, assembly GCA_008009225.1. Lineage (NCBI taxonomy): Eukaryota > Viridiplantae > Streptophyta > Magnoliopsida > Sapindales > Sapindaceae > Acer > Acer yangbiense. The sequence goes on from CM017769.1 coordinate 23,009,556, forward strand.
TTTGAGTTATTGTGCAGCAAGAACTTTAATAAAATAAAATTGTACTTAAAATGTATGTATATATGAGATTTCATGGCAGTGTCTACACTCATACAAGCTTACAGATACACACATATATATATTATTTAATACAAACCCCGAATATAATTTATGTCTGGAATCACTTATTATAATTTATGTCTAGAATCACTTATTATCACATGTGATAATCAGCGGTGTTACAAAACTAATTATCATACTTGATAATTTATGATTCTAAATGTAAGTTATATCGTAATGGTTTTTTGACTTGTTAGATACTCGAACATTTTTTTTTTCATTTTTTTAATTCTAAACTGAAATATAGTAACATTTTTTGTAATAAAATTATTTCTGAGATTCTTTTCTTCTTTCCCAAACCAACATATTAATTTTCTTCTTCTTCTCCAAGCCAATTATTAAGCACATCTAGTACTAGTAAGGAAATGCTGTAAGAATAAAACTAACGAGAAAATTAAATATTAAAGTAAATAAGAACTTGTTTTTTTTATGTAAATAAAACTCCCAACATCATTTTTTTTTTTTTAATTTTAATTTCTCCATAGTTTTTATATACATTTCCTTTTAGGTAATTTGCATAAACTCCTTGATTTTTAGGTCTAATTGTAGGTGGAGGGACCTTTTGCTAAATAATCTACAAACTTCCCCGACGTTAATTAGTCGACTTCTGTCAAACCTACTTTTGACCAGACTTTTATGGTAAAATGCCTTAATTATCCTTAGTTATTTGAATTATTTTATAATTTATGTTATTACTTAAAATAAATAATTTTAAGAGATGTTTTTTTTATTTTTTTGAAAAGCTAACAGTTTATAAAACCACCAAAAAGGCCAAGCAACAAGCAAGACAACAAAGAAGAGCAGCCAAACTCCACAACCGCAAACAGCTGCGACAGGGGCAGCAAGGAAACAAACCCTGTCGCAGGGGTTTGCCAGGGCAAGAGGCCACACCAAAACAACAGCAAACAACTAAAAACCTCACCCAAAAGCCCACAAAACAGAACGAACCACAACCCAGCAAACACAAGGAACAGAAAAAACACACAAAGAGAAAAAAGGAGGCGAACAACAGACACCAAAACAGCACCACAAAAGGCGAACCAGAAGAACAAAAAACAAATCAGATCAGCAGCCAAACAACCCCATTCCCTTCACTCTCAGCCCCTTTTTTAGCTAAGATATCGGCCTCTACGTTGTATTCTCTTGGGCTAAACTCCACCTGAGCCTGACCCAACACCCCCAGCAGGCTACAAATCTCCAAGATGATGTGAAGCAGCTTCCAGTTACCAACACCATTGCTGTTGATCCATGAAACCCCCACCTTGGAATCACTAGCAACCATAATTTTTTTGCCTTTCAATTCTTGTCTGGAAACGCAGAGCTGGCAAGCTCTAGCAATGGCAAGGATTTCAGCAGACAAGATATCTTGAATACCTACATTTTCAGAAAAAGAGCACAAGACTACTCCCCTGCTATCACGCAACACTCCCTCTATGCCGGCTTGACCTGAAGCTGGCTTCACCGACCCATCCACATCAAATTTTAGAGAATCCGAAACCGGAGGAATCCACTGCTTACAACTAGGAATCTTAACCCATTTTTTGTCAACACACCTGGCAGCAGGATCTAATAACAATAAAGTGATAGACTCCTTCGATCCCTTGCCAAGGTTCTTAAACCACCACACCACACGAAATCTAACCAAATCCATTGTTTGAACCTTCGGAATCATCGTATCCTTGAACACCTTCTCGTTTCTTGATTCCCAGATTGTCCATACCATCGCAAAAAACAAAGATGTCCATGCCCTTTCCGCATTTTTCCAAAGGCACAACCCAATCCAACCATTCCACCAAAGACCCCTGCCCCGTTGCTAACAACCTTCCACCAGCCCATACAGCTGCTCCACAGCCTCCAAGCCTAGCTGCAATGAAGGAAAATGTGGTCAATGGATTCTTCAAAAATCCCACACATAGGGCACAGCGAATTATTGTCAGCCAGCAGTCCAAATCGCTTCAAAACCTCCCTCACCATCACTCTACCATGAAGCATTTGCCAAACGAATACTTCGATCTTCGGAGGGCAGATTTTGCACCAAATGTTGTTGTAAACTTGCTGTCCCATATCAGCTTTAGCCTCAATATTTTCCAAAATGATTTAACGGAGAAATTGCCATCCACACACAAGGACCAACCAATAGTGTCCAGAACAAAATCCCTAATCTTCCACTTATCTAAAAACCTAATACAAGCCTCCCATTGGTCAATCTCCCAACTAAAGCAAGGTCTCCTAAGCTTGATATTCCAAATCCACTTTCTATCCACCCATCTCCCAAACTCCTCCACACACCCATTTTTGTTGGAAGCTAGGGAGTAAATCCTCGGAAATGCCTCCTTCAAAACCACTCCTTCCATTTTCAAATCATCCCAAAGTTTAGCTCTATCCCCCTTACCAACAACCACCTAAATTCCCTCATCCAACACCTTCGCACTCACCGTTCCTTGCTCAAGAATGCCACCGACAGCCTTTACAAAAGAGGAGCTAGAAGCGCCAGCCTTCCAATCCCAACACAAAGACTTCAAAGGAACTTTATACTTAGCACAAATAACACGTTTCCAAAGGGACGACTCTTCCTTCCCGAATCTCCACACCCATTTAGCTAAGACCCCTTTATTTTTATCTAAAATTGAACCAATACCAAGCCCCCCTCTTTCCTTACTTTTACGCAAGGATTCCCATTTTATCTTACATAATTTCCTTTTATATAACGGTATACTAGCCATGATAGCCTTTATTAACACCAATCTTCCACCTTTATTAAGAAACGATTTCTTCCACGGGGCCATCCGATTTTCAATCCTTCGAACTATCTCATTCCAAAACATCTTAGAGCTAGGGCGACCTCCAAGAGGGAGCCCTAGATAAGTGATTGGAAGAGTGCCTCTAGCACACTTTAACAAGGCAACCCAATTCACCTCCCTATTGCCACCCAAACCAATTTGAACTACACAAGATTTACTAAAGTTAATCTTCAACCCAGAGGCCACCTCAAAACATCTCAAAATTCTTCTAACGTTAACCACATATTCCTGTTTAGGCTGCAAAAAAAGCACGGTGTCATCCACAAATTGTGAGTGCGATACGTTGATGTCCTCCTCCCCGAAAGAGACCCCTTTCATCAATCCCATACAAGCCGCTTTCTTGAAAAACGCACTTAACCCCTCCACCGCCACATTAAAGAGAAAAAGGGATAGGGGATCCCCTTGCCTAAGACCCCTCTCCATTCCAAATTCATAGGAAGGACTTCCGTTTACCAACACTGAGATCCTAGGGGACGAGATACAATTCCTAATCCAACTTCTCCATTTCCAACCAAACCCCATATCACACAAAATATTATCCAAAAAGTTGTAATCTAGACAGTCATACGCCTTTTTGAAGTCCAATTTGATCATAATACCCCCATCTTTGCTTCTCTTCCAATAGTGTATTATTTCTTCCGCTATAACAAACCCATCTAGAATTTGACAATTCCTCACAAACGCCATTTGACACTCTCCCGCCACAGTCTCGATTACCCTCCTCATCCGGTTAGCCAGGACCTTGGCTAGGATCTTATAGAGGGAACCCACCAAGCTAATTGGACGAAAAATTTTCATCGTCTCCGGTTTGATCCTTTTAGGAATGAGGGCAATAAACGACCTATTAAGCTCTTTTACAACCTCCCCATTATTGTGAAAATCCTCCATAAAATTCATGAAGTCCCCACTAATGACGTCCCAATTTTCCTTAATGAAATTAAGGTTGAACCCATCCGGACCCGGTGCTTTATTCCCGTCACAACTCTTAAGCGCCTCCCACATCTCGTCCACACTAAATTTCTCCTCTAACAACTTACCGTCCCCTGTTGATAATTTTTTTAACGGAAGCCCAATAACAGCCGGTCTTCTCCACTGCACATTCTTGAATTGTCTTTGAAAGAGCCCCTTTTCTAATCTCCTCCGACATAGTCTTACTCACCCCATCAACGAAAATTTTCTCAATGAAATTGTTCCTCCGACGACCACTAGCAACACAATGGAAATAACGGGTATTGCGGTCTCCATCTAACAACCATTTCACACTCGAAGTTTGGCGCCAATACTGTTCATCGCGTCTCAGAATCTTCCATAAATCAGTCATGGTGTCCAATCTTTCCTTCCGAAGCTCATTGGACCACCCGCTATTGGCTGCCATATTATCGATTCTAATCAGCCTATCCTCCAACTCTTTAGTTGTATCCCGGTCTTTCACACTCGTCGCCGCCCACCTCTTAATGATAACCTTTGCTCTTTTTAATTTCACACGAAGAATTCTACCACTTGTCCCCTTCGTTTTTCTACTCACCCAATCCAACTTGATCTCCTTCGTAGGCTCTTTTTCCTCCAGCCATTTGTTATCAAACCTAAAAGGACTAGGCCCCCAACTCAATTTTGAAACACCTAATGTAATGGCCGCATGATCAGAAATGGATCTGTTGACCCTATACTGCTCTAAATTAGGAAACCAGGATAACAAAATAGGAGATATCAAGAATCTGTCTAACCTTGCCCAGCAGCCATCCACTCTATTGTTAGACCAAGTGAAAGCTCCACCCCGCAAAGGGATATCCACCACCTTCGCCTGCAATATGAAAGAGTTGAAAGCTCTTGCCGACCACTTATCGAAGACCCCCCCTTTCCTTTCCGACTCATTTAGAATCGTGTTGAAGTCTAAGGCACCAAGGAATTGGAAAAGATTGTTGCACATTTAAGATAAAATCCCATAGCTCTTTCCTCTGTCTTTCATTATTTGGAGCATAAACGTTGCATAAAACAACCTCCTGATTTGAATTAATCAGAGAGCCCACCAGAATTAAACACCATATACTGGAAATACAATCCTTAATAGTCACCAAACTCTCATTCCACAGCGTTAATAAACCACCCACTGAACCATCAGCATCCACACCAACACCACGAGTTAAAATCGTCCCACCCAGACCTCTAATAATTCTGTTATCAAAAGAGCCGAGTTTGGTTTCTTGAAAAAAAACAGCTGCATGCTTTTGCGTTAACACCACTTTTCTGACTTTTCTGACTTTTTCCTTTCTCCCCAAACCCCTAACGTTCCAAGATAAAGCTAGCATGGAAATAACACTAACCCGACAACCACAAACCGCCGCAAAAAAACTATGGCTCATCTCTAGCCTCATCCTCCCCTTCTGTCACTGTAAGATACTTCACTATCTCCTCATCTTAGCCATTGTAGTCAAATCCCAAAGCTGCCCCTGTTTCTAGAATTTTAGCGACCTCCTCTACTGTATCCCCCGAAGGAAGCCTTTGCTCTTCTTCAGCTCCCCCCTTTGACCGAATTCCTTCTTTTATACCTCTCAATTTTGCCTCTTTTTCCAATCTTCTCGCGACCCCCTTTTCCACTACTTTAGCAATTTCTTCTTCAAGATTCCATAAAACTTTCCTCCTTGTTTTCATAGGATGTGTTTTAACAGAAGGGGCCTTACCTTTTCCTCTTTGCCTCTTAGCTCTTCTAGTATTGTCGTTCTCACTGCCATCTATGTTATAACAGCCACAATTACCATCGGTTTTGGATGTCTCCCCATTATCTGAATCTGAGCAATCTTCCGCCATCCTACTTTCCTGATTAACCTCTATCATCGAGTCTTCTTTCTCTTGAGGTCTTAGATCCACCATAATATCTATCCCCTGCTCATGTGCCATCTGTGTCTCCGGCACCACCTGAATAGATGATATTTCTTTTTCACCAGATTGGCTTTGGTTAGAAATCTCATAACATTCCTTATTTAAACTTCTTATCAGCTTCTTACCAATTGGGCATGTCCCAACCGGATCACCACCAGCCTCTTCAGAATTACTATGGGCTCTTCTCCTCTCCTTCTTGCTATGACCATCTTTACTGATCACAGGAGATCCTCTAAGGAGAAGCCCATTTGTCACAGGCCCATCCTCTGATTCAAAACCTGATGAGCTGTATTCAGATTCTTCTGATCTGCCCCTATTGACTGACTTCCTTTGAGTCCCTATTTTCACCACTCAATCTCCCTTTCATTGCCTATGAGTAGCTGTCTCCTTCTGACAGCACTGACCTTTTCCCTTTTCTAAAACCATTTTTCCTCCACCAACTTCCTTCCTACCTAAGATGGGGCAATACATACTCTGCTCCCTGACACCTTTTCTATTCTCCTTCTTTTCTTTGCTACTGATATTGACAGCCTCTCCATCACCTACTCTGACTTTCTCTGGTTCGTCTTCCTCTTCACTAGCAACCGTCCTTGACTCTGACCATACCATGTCTGATCCTTCCTTTTCCGGTCTGTAATTCAAATTTGAAAAAAAAGGCCTCAATCCCAGTTGACTTGAGATCCACTCCTCTGTAACCGGTGTCGGACATTCAACTAGCTTCACTGTGAATGAACGTCTCCCATCATTCACCACCACCACCTCACACGGTTGGACTTGCCCCAATGGTTTTATCACCAGCAGCTTACCTACATCCAGCCTCCATTTATACTCCATGGCTCTGTCGATCCATAATACTTCGCCTACATGTTTGCCTATTTTGAAAAAGAAATCTCTGCACCATCACTTTAGGGGAGCACCATAGACTTCCACCCAACTGATCTTCTTCAATTCTTGCACATGAGACTGCTCGTTCCATTCCTTCATAGAGTAAAAACACTATTTCCATAAGAATCGATTGTTAATGAAACCATCCCTCTCGCATTGTGATTGGAAAGTCCATACTATGTTTTTCCCTCCGATAAAAGTTGAGGCATACATGAATCCCCTATCATCCAACTTCTTATTCACCCCTTGATGCTATTAAAATTCTTTAGAACCCCCACTGCACTCCTGGATAGCCACTCCTCCACCTCATATGATCCTTTCCAAGACATGGTTATGTTCCTCATTGGCTCTTCCATTCCTTTCTCTTTTGCATTCTTCCTAGAATCAGCCTCCTTCACTACTTCAGCATAGGACTTACCATTTTTCACATACCTCCTGCTGTCAGTATCATCGTTGATGCTTCCTTTAGCATTCCTAACACCCCTGTTAAACCTGTTTTCATGCACTCCACTACCCACCTGCTGTCTGATGAGCTTCCGGCGACTATTCCAGTCATAGAAAGCCACTTTTGCCTCAATCGGCTAGCTATAAACGTGCATACCGTTCACCTTCAGAGCTACTTTCTCTGCCTCCTCCAGTGTCTCAAATCTGATAAAAGCAAAACAACCTCTGTTTGGGATTTTTTTCCCGGATAGGTACACGTCCCTTACCTTGCCAAACACCTTAAAAATACCCCATAAAGCCCTAGAATTGACCTCAGGATTAAGGTTGCCTATAAAGACAGACACCAAGCTCTCTCTAAAGTCCTTCCCACCATCGATTTTAGATCCGTTCGCTAGTCTTGCTCTATCCTTCAACAAAGGCGGGGAGAATCTCTCTCTAGAAAACTCTCTCATCTTTGTTGGTGACTAACCCTCATAATTTTAAGAGATGTTATATAATATATATATTAAAATTTTAAATTTTCAATAAAAAAATATGGAGATATGTTGTTCTTTTTTCTTAGATTGAATCCGGTCATCACCTAAACAAAAACATAAATCCATTTATCACCCAAATGAAAAAACCTCCGTTCATTAATTAAAAAAAAAATTGAACAACAAATAAAAAAAAAAATGTGAAGATCTGTTGTTCAAATTTTTTTTTTTTTTTCCCGAGATTGTATCCTATCAACCAACAAAAGCATCAATCCACTCATCACTTAAAACAAAAAATCTATCAATTAATCCCCTTAATAAAAATCTCCACCCATCACCCGATTGGTTAATATTATTATTATTATTTTTTAAGAAATCAAAACAACTCTACAGAACTCCACCGCAGGTGGAGAAATTGCTCCTCGCTCCTTTGCATGGAGGAGCTTCTGCTCATCGTGAAGGAGCATACCACATAAATGCTATATATATATATTTTAATCAACAAAAATGCTACCAAAACACAAAAATTAAATTTTAAGGTTTTTTAGTGTGTTTTTTTTTTTCTTTCTCGGATTATGAATGCTTCTCTAAATGTTGAACAATAGGTAGATAATAATGGATCTAGAGTTTTTATTAAAATATATATATATATCTGGTCTATATAGGTAGATAAATAGATACCGTAAATTAAAAAAAAAAAAACGGTAAATCCACATGGACCACATTATTGACAACTCTCAACCTCACTTGTCAATAATGTCATCACTAATTCCCAAACTTTTTTCAACTCCTTCAACAACAAATATGCATCCATCTCTTACTGATTCCCTCAATTATCCTCTTAGTAGTTGTTATTATTAGTAGTACATTATTTTCTTCAATGTTTTCTATCTTTAACTCACATTTCAATAAGGAAAAAAAAAAAACTGATATTCACATAGATTGAAAAAAAAAGCATTTTTTTTTTCCAAATCACGTAAATTTAGATTCTAATAACAAAAATAATAATAAGATTGAGGTTTTATTGTTTTAACGGGAGAAGGCCTCCAAAATATCTTTGGGGGTGTAGTGTTGTTCTAATTCTTCAATAGAGGAGGTGGGTATTATTTGATAGAGTTGAAAATAAGAAAAGCAAAAGCAAGAGATTAGATTGATAATGAAAATGAATTGGGGAAGTGATGTGTTGACAACTCAACCTTATTTTATTAATTAATTTACTTTCAAACACTAAATGACTATTTTACCCTCCTTAGATTTGATCAACAGTTAAAGCTAGCTGATGTTGGCTAACAAAAGGGGGTCTACTTGTAATTAAGGGTATTTGTTGAATATTTTACTATAAAGAGAAAATACAAGGCACATTTGTGTAATTAACCCTTAACAGTTTGTCTGATGACTGATGAGGGAGCATAATGTACTTGGAGAAAACAAATAGGGACTTAAAGTTGCTATTATGTCATTATGATAAAAGGCATTTAAAAATGTGACAATTTGTTTTAAGTTATGTTAATATTACCTCCTCGATAATGCATCGTTTTAGCTAGATAACAAACAAGTTATTTTAAAGACCAAAATTTGAAACATTGAGCCCTGCTTAACATTTGCTTGCGAAAGAACAACTATTCAATACATTTTATTCTAGAAATTTATAATATATTTTTTTTTTAATAGCAGATTTTATTAAGAAAGCCTAAGAAGGCAAGCACACAAACAACAAGAAACCAGCGCAACAACAACGAAACAACAAGAAAAGACAAAGAGCAGCCCAACAAAACAGAAACACCAAGCAAAACAGAGGAAACCGAGGCAACAACCAAAACCAGCCAGGGAACAGCTCAAGTATCCCCCCATTTCACAAAGTCCCCCCATCCTTACTAGAGCCCTTCTTAGACCAGCTAAATGACCGATTCCAATTTTTTTTATTTTTTTTTAGTAAAACCTCACATACTTCACTTCGATCTCGGAACCCTCAAAAATATAATATGCAGTAATCGGAAGATCCTCCTCCTCTATTTTGGTGGAAAGGTGGTAAAGATTCATATATTTGATCGAACAACCCATACACTTCTCAATTTTCTTGATCAAATCAGCTACCGAAGTTGTTTCCTTCACCTTGACATTAAATTCATCATCACCTTCTTTCAATGTAATATCGAATTTGGGTTTTCCTGACAAGGGCTTGAAGTGAAGAACAAGAGTTGCAACATTTTTCTTGAAGTCATAATACGCAATGGTTCGATCATTGTTCAACTCTTCGTTATCGTGCCTGAGAGTTTGCCTTTCCGCTTTCAAATTCAAAACCGATTCAATCTTTTTCTTCAATTCAAGAATGGTTGCTGAAACCGGCATTTCGATCTCAGGTATCACCTCCCCGCCGGTGATTGTGAAAAGCACAGTAGCAGCCATGATAAATTCAAGAAAAAAAGAAAGTGTTTTTAGTTTGCAATATTTTCTTTTTAATTGCTTCAACTGATCTATTGTATAAATACATATATATATTGCAAGTGCATTCTAAATGCATTTTTGGAAGGTAAATACATGTATTTTCATATATATTTTATTTTTCTATGAAAGACATACTATTTTTGTTTTTTAATAGTTCCTAATTTTTCTCTTCTTTTAGTTGCAATTTGGCATGTGTAATATACATGATTGTACGGTTATTCAAACCAACTTACCAACATAAAATAAATATGATTATAGATTTTTATTTTATTTTTTATTTTTACAATTTCTATCTAACGATCGACCTATATATATATATATTTGAAGCCTTTTACCATTGATAGGATTCGAACCGTTGACTTAGAAGTCATTTACCCAAACCCCAAACTCGTCCATCTACCAGCTGAGCTACATCCCTGGAAGTATGATTATAGAAAATCTTATTGTTGAAATTATACGAAAAATATATGAATAATAAGAATTTACTACCGTCAATGTGATTTAATGATAAAGAGGCCGACAATGTCGTAAATTTAAAATTAATATATAACGTATGCTGTTTAATTATTTGAAGTATAAAGCAAATTACAATCAAAATCCCTTAGACCAAACCTCTACATTGTTATAATCAATAATGCATGATTCTGCTGCAATTAGAGCATTTCCAATGCAATTATACAAAAATGGTTTGTATACCAAAAATCGTTGGTACGGTAACAATGTCAAGAGATTTGTTTCGTATGTGGTATAAATATAGACTTGATAGACAATCATTGTTAGGTTTTGACTTGTATTCCTAAGCGAACCCGATGTGAACCAAACAAGACTCAACTGATGTGGTACTTCCTAGAAGACGTGGGATAACGTTTGGAAGTTGAAGAAAATGTTTTAGGGAGGTTTGAAGATCATGAAGAACTGAATAAGTGGTTTGTTTCATTGTATGGATCGCGGTTTTCTGAGCGATATAATTTAAGGTGACTTGTAACGGTTTAGGAAGCGGGTGTACAACCGTGACCCGAATCGTAGTAAATAATAAGCATATGTAAAACGGGAAATCTTCAACGGAAAAGGAAGTAGTTTGTTTCTGGAAGTTCTTGTGCTTGAAGGAAAATGATTTACTCCTTACAAAAAGACTTGTCATAAAAGGAAATAGTATTTATGTGGAACAAATAAGTCTTGTACGTTTAGGAGTAGGATTTCCTTTTATATTATACTCCCTGTAACTAGTATAAATAGACCTTGTATTTAGGTTATTTTGTGTGGAGCAAAAAGAACCCCATGTAAACATCAGAGAGTGTGAGTGAGATCCGGGAAGACCCAATGAGAATATCCGAGGAGGGATCCAAGGGAATATCGGTGGATCAAGTTAGAGATCCATGGGTGATATTTAGGGGAGACCTAGGGGATATTGTGGGGTTCTTGGTGAGGATCTTATGAGTGTGGTTTGGGGTTAGGTGTGAGAGAGAATCCTGGAGTATATGGTTGTAACAATTTATCATATAGTGGAACTTTCTCTGTCGTCTTGACGGCCCGTGGTTTTTTACCCGTTTTGGGTTTTCCACGTATATCTTGTGTTGTGATTGTTTTATTTTCTCTCATCTATTTTTCTGCTTATTGACGTTATTATTTGCTATGAGTTATGGGCGTATATTAGGTACGGCGTTTCCGCGTTCATCGTTCTAGAGGATTATCCCCAACAATCATTTCAAATTTTAGTCTCCAATGCTTCTGTTTAAAACACAATTATTTTTAATTATGTGTCCAATTTTTGTATTTTTTCTTTTTTATTTTATTTTATTTCCTTAAAAAAAATTGAAAAATGTGTTAACCAGGTGTAAGTGGGTGTAAAATGTGTTCACATATTTGAGTTATTATGAGTAACTTTAATCAAATAAAATTGTACTTAAAAATGTATGTATATATGAGATTTCATGGCAATGTCTGCACTCATACATGCTTACATATATAATAAGTTATTTGATACAAACCCTGAACATAATTTATGTCTGGAATCACTTATTATCACATGTTATAATCAGTAGTGCTACAAAACTAATTATCATACGTCATATTAATTTATGATTCCAAATGTAAGTTATATCGTAATGGTTTTTTGACTTGTTAGATACTCGAACTTTTTTTTTTTTTTTTTTTTTTCATTTTTTAATTCTAAACTGAAAGATAGCAACACTGTTTGTAATAAAATTATTTCTGAGATTCTTTTCTTCTTTCCCAAGCCAACATATTAATTTTCTTCTTTTTCTCCAATCCAATTAGCACATCTAGCACTAGTAAGGAAATACTGTAAGAATAAAACTAATGAGAAAATTAAATATTAAAGTAAATAAGAACTTGTTTTTTATGTAAAAAAACTCCCTAACGTCATTTTTTTTTTTCCTTTTAAATTTCTCCATAGTTTTTATATACATTTCCTTTTAGGTAATTTGCACAAACTCCTTGATTTTAGGTTTAATTGCAGGTGGAGGGACCTTTTGCTAAATAATCTACAAACTTCCCCGACGTTAATTAGTCGACTTCCGTCAAACCTACTTTTGACCAGACTTTTATGGTAAGATGCATTAATTGTCCTTAATTATTTGAATTATTTTATACTTTATGTTATTACTTAAAATAAATAATTTTAATAGATATTATATAATATATATAACAAAATTTTAAAATTTCAAGAAAAAAAAAATGGAGATATGTTATTCTTTTTTCTTAGATTGAATCCATTCATCACCTAAACAAAAACATAAATCCATTCATCAGCCAAACAAAAACATAAATCCATTTATCACCCAAATGAAAAAAAATCTCCGTTCATTAATAAAAAAAAAAATGTGAAGATCAGTTGTTCAATTTTTTTCCAAATCACGTAAATTTAGATTCTGCTATAAAAAAAATAAAAATAAATTGAGGTTTTAACTGGAGAAGACCTCCATGAGAGAGAAGGCATGACAGAGCTATTTGGGGGTGCAGTGTTGTTCAATAGAGGTGGGTATTATTTGGTAGAGTTGAAAATAATTAAATAAGAAAAGCAAAAGCAAGAGATTAGATTGATAATGAAAATGAATTAGGGAAGTGATATGTTGACAACTCAACCTTATTTTATTAATTAATTTATTTTCAAACACAAAATGACTATTTTACCCTCCTTAGATTTGATCAACAATTAAAGCCAGCTAATGTTGGCTAACAAAAGGGGGTCTACTTGTAATTAAGGGTATCTATTGAATATTTTGTTATAAAGAGAAAAAACGAGGTACATTTGTGCAATTAACCCTTAACGATTTGACTGATGACTCATAACAATTAACACATTTCATGTTACAATGTTATTCTAATGCTTTTTTTCGATCTTCGCAAAAATGAAGGATTTTTTTCGTTAATATTTATAATGTTAAATATATATTATATATAATATTTTAATTAAAGATTATAAAAATTATTTTGATACAATTGAGAGCTACAAATTACTGAGAATTTTTTTTTTTTTTTTTTTTTTATAAAAAAAAAACTAATTATCAAAATATGATTTCGAATAAGGTTCCTTTTAGCTAGATAACAAACAAGTTAATTCAAAGAACAAAATTTGAAACATTGAGCCCTGCATAACATTTGCTTGTGAAATTTATAATATAACCAGCTAAATGACCAGATTCCAAAAAAAATTTCAGTAAAACCTCACATACTTCACTTCGATCTCGAATCCCTCAGAAATATAATATGCAGTAATCGGAAGATCCTCCTCCTCTATTTTGGTGGAAAGGTGGTAGAGATTCATATATTTGATCGAACAACCCATACACTTCTCAATTTTCTCGATCAAATCAGCAATCGAAGTTGTTTCCTTCACCTTGACATTAAATTCATCATCACTGTCTTTCACCGTAATATCGAATTTGGGTTTTCCTGACAAGGGCTTGAAGTGAAGAACAGGAGTTGCAACATTTTTCTTGAAGTCATAATACGCAATGGTTCGATCATTGTTCAACTCTTCATTATCGTGCCTGAGAGTTTGCCTTTCCGCTTTCAAATTCAAAACCGATTCAATCTTTTTCTTCAATTCAAGAATGGTTGCTGAAACCGCCATTTCGATCTCAGGTATCACCTCCCCGCCGGTGATCGTAAAAAGCACAGTAGCTGCCATGATAAATTCAAAAAAAGAAAGAAAAGTGTTATGGAGAAGAGGAAAGAAAAAAATGGTGAGCAGAGAGACATTTGCAGACATTTTTGGTTATGGAGAAGAGGAGGATGATTGCTTGAACAAATTTTCAGAATTTCCATATCAAATAAGAACACAAGTATTCGAGAGATGCTAAGCTAGGTAGGTAGTCTATTCATTGTTCACTTCGCCAACTAAGGGGGTGATTGTTTTTCCACTTAAGTCTGAAAAGACATCAAAAAGTCATTTTGTTTGCTTTTTTTCGGACCTTAGGTGCTAAAAACATCTGAAATCCAAAAAGTTGAAAATTTAGGCTTTTATCTGAAGTCTGAGAATCAAACTAATTTTAACAAAAAAATTTTCTTTCAAAAATACCCTCAAAATCTTCATAATATTACACAATAAAAAAATTAAAAAGGAGATGGAGATGGAGGTCGTCTACCTCCTCCCTGAGAAGACGAACAAGTTCCGATGCGATGCATCAGCTCAGATCATCAATCGTTGCCAAAAAACAGATTCAACTTCAATGTCTCAAACAACAATCAAATGGTTCAATCCCTTCTACACTATCCAACTTCTCTTCATCGTCATTCACTGGAAATTTAGATCTATGTGGTGGACCATTGTCACCATGTAACCCATTTTTTTCGGCACCATAACCTTCACCGTCTAATAACCCACCATCACGTCCAGTCCACAAAAAGTCGAAGAAACTCTCCACGCCCGCCATTGTAGCCATCGACGTTGGCGCTGCTCTTCGATGGAAGGGTGTATAGCTTCGATTTGGAGGATTTGTTGAGGGCATCGGCGGAGGTACTGGGGAAGGGAAGCGTTGGGACGAGCTACAAGGCGGTGCTTGAGGAGGGGACTATGGTGGTGGTGAAGAGGTTGAAGGAGGTTGCTGTGTGCAAAAGGAATGATACAAATATATCACATTAATGATTGTTAAGGGTATAAGTGTCTTTTTAATAGTTTTCAGATATTGATATTTAGACCTCATAATAAATAAAAAACAAACATATTATTTATTTTTAGATTTAAGTCACTTTTCAGACTTCTATTCAGATTTCGGACAAAAAAAAGCAAACGCTACCTAAGCAAAAATATCATTAGCAGCTGAATCTGTTTGAAAACTTTGAATCAGCCCAATGAAATGCGTGTGGCCGTCGATGACTGTGATAATAAATAGAATTTTGTTTTCTTAGTATATCACATACTGCTTTAAATTGAGACATTGACGGGCTGAATAAGTATCTTTCACCGCGAATAATATTAGACGGTGTCACAGTGGTCTTCAAAATTGATCATCATTTGTGTTAAAAATGAATTTCTAATGATTTCTAAAGTTTTTTTTTTTTCTTCCTTTTTTTTTTATATGAAATATAAAACTACTGTTTTATATAAAAAAAAATAAAAAAATTCCCTTTTTTAGTTGTTGATAGATTTCATTTTTTACTTATTAATTTATTTTTTTACTTTAGAGCAGTTGAATATTTCGGACGTCTTCGTCTATACCCTATGACTATGTTTTTTAAGGAAAGAACTTGACTTTCAAACTATGAAAAAAATAAAGATTAATTCAGAAACTTTTTTCGCAATAAATTAATTATAAACATAATAGCAAATATAATGTAATTTATGATAACGAATTAAACAATCACTTAACGTGTGTTGAATAACAGTATATTGGTTTTTATTGGTTTTTATTCCCTCTTGCATCGAAAACTTTAAGCATATATTATTGTGTATGATGGTATGAGGATGTGAAATCAGTTGTAATAGATATCAGCAACTTGACAGAGTTGAGTTCTCTCTCTTTTCATTTCCCTAAAGTAGAGCTTCTTGAAATTTAAAAATTTAAGAATTCTCCGGACTGTGTTTCTAGCCCGGAAAACTTAAGAATTTATCATTTGTGAAATTGGGTGTGTTACTAAATTATGAGAGTTTAGAAATAAATTGTATTTAAATGAAAACATTCACTTAAATAAGTATACTATTGGCATTAAGATGAGTGTTTATAGTAATGTTTTAATTTTAAATTCTAGACATGAGTATACTTATATATATGGGTGTGTTTATCATATATATATTGGTGTCAATATCCGTACCTTTTTTATTCCCTCTTGTAAACCGTATCCATTATGATGGCTTAAAATAGGTGAAAGGGCCAGTTCTTTCCTATTTAAACTGTATACACAATAAATTAATTTAAGCAATCATAATGGATACGGTTTGCTACTCGCTAATGTGGAATTGTGGATACAATATAATACCAGTTCAAAACTTCAAATCTGAAAAGATTGCAAGAGGGAATAAAAACAAATATATATATATATATATATATATAGATTTTCTATTATCAGTTCGAACTGACAATAAATATATCGGGACGAAGAATGTAGACTACTAGATGTACATATTTTGACTCAAAGTGTATGCACTTGTCTATATTGTTATTCAAGACACGTTGAGTTGATTGTTTCGTTTTCATAAATTTCATTATATTTGCTATTATATTTATAATTAATTTATTGTGAACAAAGTTTCTGAATTAATCTTGATTTTTTTCATAGTTTGAAAGTCAAGTTCTTTCCTTAAAAAAACATAGTCATATGGTATAGACGAAGACGGCCGAAATATTCAACTGCTCTAAAGTCAAAATAAATAAATTAATAAGTAAAAAAATGAAATATATCAAAAAAAAAAAAAAAGAGAGAAAATAAAAACAAAATAACTTTAGAAATCATTAGAAATTCAATTTTAACACAAACGAAGATCAATTTTGAAGACCACCATGACATGACACCATTCAATTTTCAATTTTTATATTTTATTCAGCCCGTTTAACGCTGCATGTGATATATCAAAGAAAAAAAAAATCTCTATTTTGAAGAACCATTCAATTGACTATCGGTTGCATGTATTGTTATTTATTATCACACTCATGGACGGCCACTCGCCGAATATTTTTGCTTAGTTGACGAAGTAAACAATGAACAGACTACCTACCTAGCTAACCTCTCTTGAATACTTGTGTTCTTATTTAAGATGGAAAATCTGAAAATTTGTTCAAGCAATCATCCTCCTCTTCTCCGTAGCCAAAAATGTCTGCAAATGTCTCTCTGCTCACCATTTTCATTTCTCTGATAATCCCATTTGGAACCTCATTAACCTTCAACTACACCAGTTTCAGTCCTAGCTTGGATGACAACATTTCATATGAAAGAGCTTTCCCGGACGGCAACCGTGTCATCCAACTGGCTTCAAGAAACAGCATGGTGGGTCGAGCCAGTTATAGCAAGCCCGTACGACTCTGGGACCGTGCCACACGGAATCTCACTGACTTCTCCACCCATTTCATCTTTGAAATTGATTCTCAAAACAGAACAGCCTATGGTGATGGCCTTGCCTTCTTTCTTGTGCCGCAAGGTTCCCGGATTCCAAACGTCACGAATGGAGGCTCTTTTGGTCTCATCAATGATGATCAGCCTCTGAATTCCACTACGAATCAGTTTGTAGCAGTGGAGTTTGATATCTATCAGAACTCTTGGGATCCTCCAAGAGAACATGTGGGTATTGATATCAATTCTATGAGGTCTGTGAGCAATTTGACATGGTTGAGTGATATCAGAGATGGACAAAGAAGTGAAGCTTGGATAAGTTATAATTCCAGTACACAGAATTTGAGTGTTGTTTTCACTGGAATTAGTGATAATTCCACAGTGATGCAACAAGGCCTTCATTATAATGTCGATTTAAGGCTTTATTTACCTGAGTTCGTAACAATTGGCTTCTCAGCTGCTACTGGAAATTTAACTGCAATACACACTCTTTACTCCTGGGAGTTTAGTTCAAGCTTGGAAGTCGAGGGTAATTCTACTGATCAAGCACCACCACCTAGTAATCGAAGAAGGAGAAGAAGAAGGCGCTCTAAGAACACGAAACTAGGATTGGGGTTGGGGCTTGGTGGTGGTGGTGGTGTTGTTTTGATTTGTTCATTGGTTTTGGTATGTTTTATTGGCATTTGTAAGGGAAGCAAAGGCAAGGACGAAGAAGATAATAATGAAGAAAATGCATTAAAGGGGAGTGTTGGAAATAATGCAGTTGAGAAGTCTGAGAGTTCATCGGTTCCAAAAAAATAATTGTCATCAGTAATTATTTACTGCAGTCAATAAACGGTGCTGCAAGCAGCAACATCGGTGCTTATATATCAAGCTTGATATTTCCTCGGTAGAAATCCCTCATCTTAAGTCTTTATATTGAGTTGTAATTATATAGAAGAACATCGGTGCTGCAAGCAGCAACTCAAAATATATTTCACTATTTTTTTTGTTTAATCAAATATTTCTCCAACAAATTGATATCATAATTATATAGAAGAACATCGGTGCTGCAAGCGGCGACAAATTACTGAGAATTAAATGATTTTTTTTTAAAACTAATTTTAAAAATATGATTTCGAATATGGTTCCTTTTAGCTAGAAAACAAACAAGTTATTTTAAAGACCAAAATTTGAAACATTGAGCCCTGCATAACACTTGCTCGTGAAAGAACAACTATTCAATACATTTTATTCTAGAAATTTATAATATAACTAGATAAATGACCGATTCCAATTTTTTTTTTTTTTTTTTTAGTAAAACCTGACATACTTCACTTCGATCTCGGAACCGTCATAAATATAATATGCAGTAATCAGAAGATCCTCCTCCTCTATTTTGGTGGAAAGGTGGTAGAGATTCATATATTTGATGGAATAACCCGTACACTTCTCAATTTTCTTGATCAAATCAGCAATCGAAGTTGTTTCCTTCACCTTGACATTAAATTCATCATCACCGTCTTTCACCGTAATACCGAATTTGGGTTTTCCTGACAAGAGCTTGAAGTGAAGAACAAGAGTTGCAACATTTTTCTTGAAGTCATAATACGCAATGGTTCGATCATTGTTCAACTCTTCGTTATCGTGCCTGAGAGTTTGCCTTTCCGCTTTCAAATTCAAAACCGATTCAATCTTTTTCTTCAATTCAAGAATGGTTGCTGAAACCGGTATTTCGATCTCAGGTATCACCTCCCCGCCGGTGATTGTGAAAAGCACAGTAGCAGCCATGATAAATTCAAGAAAAAAAAAAGTGTTTTTAGTTTGTAATATTTTCTTTTTAATTGCTTCATCTGATCTATTGTATAAATACATATATATATTGCAAGTGCATTCTAAATGTATTTTTGGAAGGTAAATACATGTATTTTCATATATATTTTATTTTTCTATGAAAGACATACTATTTTTGTTTTTTAATAGTTCCTAATTTTTCTCTTCTTTTAGTTGCAATTTGACATGTGTAATATACAAGATTGACATGGTGACATATGAAAGACACCATTGAATGGATTTGAATGAATTTGACTACGAAGTTTGCTCTTCTGGCATGGATGCTTGTTCTAAAAGTATGGAATCTGTGACTGCAAATCCAAAACAGTCTTTTGTGATAGATCGACAAGGTTTTTTTTTTTTTTTTTTTTTTTTTTTGGGTTGTGTTATAGAGATTGAATGGAATTTGTTAAAATGAAGAATTTATAAGCTTGAAAGTTCAAACCATGAATCAGTCAAATTATGGACAACCAATAAAAATCTTTAAAATGAAATGAAAATACCGAGAATTGAAATGGGTATCACATAATTTGGAAGTATACAATTGTTGTGGACATTAAAATCTTTAAAGTGCCATTGAAAAGATTGAAATTTCAATACACTGATTCAAAACAAAAATAAAAACTTAAAACTTTTTTCCTTTTCAAGTAGGCTCCTTTGTAAACAAAGCAACCCGAGAAAAGGATTTTTTTCTCTTTTTTATTTAAAAAATAATAATCAAAAACCCAGATAACAGATCTTCCTACAAATGCAAATGCAGAGAAAAAACCCCAAAGAAGAAGAAGAAGAAACAGAAAAGGTTCTATAAAAAAGAATCAAGTTTTTTTAAAAAAGAATCAATGCCGACACTAAGCTTAATTGACGATCTCAGATTTTTGACCAACATTTTCCGTTCAGATTTCACAACTTTGTTAGAACTTAGAACATAGAAGTAGAAGAGAAAGGAAGAAAGAGGAGTCTCGTTGAAGAGAAGAGAAAGAAGGAAAGAAGAGAAGAGAAATATTTTGGATGCTTTTATGTAGGGGCATTGCGGTAATAGCGCAAAAATTAGGTTATAAACAATTAAAATTTGAAAGTAGATTATAAACAATTACTCAATGTTTTAAATAGTTAGAAATGAACTTCTCCCAAAAAAAAATTCCCTTTTTTTGTTGTTGATAGATTTCATTTTTTACTTATTAATATATGACTATATTTTTTAAGGAAAGCACTTGACTTTCAAACTATGAAAAAAATCAAGACTAAGGCCTCGTTTGATTTTTTGTCAGAAAACTGAACAGTGCTGAATGCTACTGAAGACTAAATAGTGACTGAAAACTGAAAACTGAAAAACATGTTTGTTTTTTTTTTTTTTACTGAAAACTGAATATAAACGATAAGTTGTTTGTTTTTTTTAAGTTATATATATCTGAAAATAAATACTTTTACATCTATACCCTTCTAACTATTATTTGTTATATATTTACATTTTAATATATTACAGACAACTCTAACATATAAATTAATTCTAAAATAAATTTATTTAGTTATTAATAATATATCAAATTTATATTATTGTATAGAATCTAATAATTACTATGCTATTAGCTAGTAACATTATAAAACTGATGGGCTACTTCATATGTATATTACGGTCAAAATGAAGTTCATCAATATGTTCTTATTAGCAATCTACTTCATGTGTATAATTTATTTTTTTTTATTTTTTTTTGAAAAACAATATATTAAGGGCTACTAGAAGCATTGCAACACAAGAGCGAACAACAGGCAACCAGCCTCAAAAAAGAGCCAACAGACCGGCAACAAAAGAGGCAAAACAACAAAAAAATAGAAGCAAGCGAAAAAAACACACACCCACAAAAAAACGAGCCAAAACAATGAGAACAAGAAACAACAAAAAACAGAGGAGACGAAACATGGGGGATTAGGTGTATAATTTATTCTTTAATTGATTTGGAATAAACTTGGATAATTATATAATTTATAGATTTCATGTAAGAAAAAAAAAAACATTATAGAACAAGTGGTTAGTTTTGGAAGTAAAATTTTGCATTAAATTCTACTAGATTTGTATTAAGTGAAAAGTGAAAATTTTTCACTTTTCAAAACAAGTGGTTTTAGGGGTTCATTAAGTGATTTTAACACTTAAAAAATCAAACAAAATAACTTAATGGAACACATTAAGTACCATTCAGTGTTAAGTGGAAAAATCAAACATGGCCTAATTCATAAACTTTTTTCACAATAAATTAATTATAAACATAATAGCAAATATAATATAATTTATGATAACGAAACAATCAACTTAACGTGTGTTGAATAACAATATATATAGGGTGAAAATGGAAACTAGCCAAAAATTAAGGAGGTTTATTGTTTTTAGCCTGAATTAGTATTTTGATTGTTTTTGTCAAAAAATCCACTTTTCGGACAAAAATGTCCTTCATTTAGAAATTTTGCCGGGTGTGTTTAATTCTTTTTTGCCTGGTGTGTTTAGTCGTTTTGGTCGGGTGTGTTTAGTCGTTTTTGCCTGATGTGTTTAATTCCTTTTTGCCTGATGTGTTTAGTCGTTTTTTCCCGGTGCATTTAGTTAGTCCGGTGTGTTTAGTTGATTATAACTGGTGTGTTTAGTCTGGAAAAAGAAAAATCAAATCTGGAAACCCAAACCCAAACTCAACCATAACCACAACCACAACCCATACTTTACATCCGAAAAATCAACCACAACCACAATCCAAACTCAAATCCAAACCTTTTTAAATCTGAAAATTTTTCAACAAAAAAAAACTGAAATTTTTAAAAAATCTGAAAAATTTTATTTAAAAAATCTAAAATTTTTTGTTTAAAAATACATGATTTTTTAAAAAAAAATCTGAAAATCAACCACAACCACAACCCATACTTGAAAACGAGTGAGAAGAAGGTGTGAAGAAGAAGATCTGAAAAAGATCTGAAAATTTTCAACCAAAAAAAAACTGATTTTTTTATAAAAAAAATCTGGAAAAAATGAGTGTTGAAGGCATGAAGAAGATGAAGGTGTGAAGAAGAAGAAGAAGGCGTGAAGTGTGAAGAAGAAGAAGAAATCGTGAATAAGAAGAAGAAATCGTGAAGAAGAAGAAGAAGAAGAAGGCGTGAAGGAGAGAGAGAAAGGCTGCAGAAATAATGAGAGAGACAAGGAGAGAGAAGAGGTTTTGAAAACTAATGAGGGGCGTTTTTGTCCAAAAGGTGGATTCTTTGACAAATACAATCAGTTTACTAATTTGGGCCAAAAACAATCAACTCCCTTAATTTTTGGTTAAAAAGGGCTATTTCCTCACATATATATATATATAGTCTTTCTATTATCAGTTCGAACTATATATATATATATATATATAGTCTTTCTATTATCAGTTCGAACTGACAAAAGTTATATCAGTTCCTTGTATGTGGGCCACTGGATTTAAATACTTTGACTGACAAGTGCATACAGCCAAGTCAAAGTATTTAAATCCAGTGGCCCACATGCAAGGAACTGATATAACTTTTGTCAGTTCGAACTGATAATAGAATTTCTGTATATATATTGGTTTTTATTCCCTCTTGCATTGGAAACTTTAAGCATATATCATTTTGTATCTATGAGATCAACGATGGTATGAGGATGTGAAATCAGTTGTAATAGATATCAGCAACTTGACAGAGTTAAGTTCTCTCTCTTTTCATTTCCCTGAAGTAGAGCTTCTCGAAATTTAAAAATTTAAGAATTCTTCGAACAGTATTTTCGAGCCTAGAGAATTTAAGAATTTATAATTTATGAAATTGGGTGTGTTAATAACTTAATAGGGTTTATAAATAAATTGTATTTAAATAAAAACATTCACTTAAATAAGGATACTATTGACATTAAGATATGTGTTTATAGTAATATTTTAATTTTAAATTCTTGACATGATTGTTCTTATAAATATGGGTGTGCTTATCACATTTATGAGTGCCAATATTCGTACCTTTTTTATTCCCTCTTGCAAACCGTATCCATTATGATGGCTTAGAATAGGTGAAAGGGCCAGTTCTTTCCTATTTAAACTGTATACACAATAAATTAATTTAAGCAATCATAATGGATACGGTTTGCTACTCGCTAATGTGGAATTGTGGATACAATATAATACCGGTCCAAAACTTCAAATGTGAAAAGATTGCAAGAGGGAATAAAAACAAATATATATATATTGTTAATCAACACACACGTTGAGTTGATTGTTTCGTTATCATAAATTACATTATATTTGCTATTATATTTATAATTAATTCATTGTGAACGAAGTTTCTGAATTAATCTTTATTTTTTTCATAGTTTGAAAGTCAAGTTCTTTCCTTAAAAAACGTAGTCTATACCATAGGGTATAGACGAAGACGACCGAAATATTCAACTGCTCTAAAGTGAAAAAAATAAATTAATAAGTAAAAAATGAAATATATCAAAAAAAAAAAAAAAAAGTGAATTTTTTTTTTAATAAAACAGTATTTTTATATTTCATATAAAAAAAAAGGAAGAAAATGAAAACAACAAACGAAGATCAATTTTGAAGACCACCATGACACCATTCAATTTTCAATTTTTATATTTTATTCAGCCCGTTTAAAGCTGCATGTGATATATCAAAGAAAAAAAAAAAATCTATTTTGAAGAACCATTCAATTGACTATTGGTTGCATGTATTGTTATTTATTATCACACTCATTGACGGCCACACGTGTTTCATTCATTGGGCTGATTCAAACACAATCAGCTGCTAATGATATTTTAGCTTAGTTGACGAAGTAAACAATGAACAGAATACCTACCTAGCTAACCTCTCTTGAATACTTGTGTTCTTATTTGAGATGGAAAATCTGAAAATTTGTTCAAGCAATCATCCTCCTCTTCTCCATAACCAAAAATGTCTGCAAATTTCTCTCTGTTCACCATTTTCATTTCTCTGATAATCCCATTTGGAACCTCATTAACCTTCAACTACACCAGTTTCAGTCCTAACTTGGATGACAACATTTCATATGAAAGAGCTTTCCCGGACGGCAACCGTGTCATCCAATTGGCTTCAAGAAACGGCATGGTGGGTCGAGCCAGTTATAGCAAGCCCGTACGACTCTGGGACCGTGCCACACGGAATCTCTCTGACTTCTCCACCCATTTCATCTTTGAAATTGATTCTCAAAACAGAACAGCCTATGGCGATGGCCTTGCCTTCTTTCTTGTGCCGCAAGGTTCCCGGATTCCAAACGTCACGAATGGAGGCTCTTTTGGTCTCATCAGTGATGATCAGCCTCTGAATTCCACTACGAATCCGTTTGTAGCAGTGGAGTTTGATATCTATCAGAACTCTTGGGATCCTCCAAGAGAACATGTGGGTATTGATATCAATTCTATGAGGTCTGTGAGCAATTTGACATGGTTGAGTGATATCAGAGATGGACAAAGAAGTGAAGCTTGGATAAGTTATAATTCCAGTACACAGAATTTGAGTGTTGTTTTCACTGGAATTAGTGATAATTCCACAGTGATGCAACAAGGCCTTCATTATAATGTCGATTTAAGGCTTTATTTACCTGAGTTCGTAACAATTGGCTTCTCAGCTGCTACTGGAAATTTAACTGCAATACACACTCTTTACTCCTGGGAGTTTAGTTCAAGCTTGGAAGTCGAGGGTAATTCTACTGATCAAGCACCACCACCTAGTAATCGAAGAAGGAGAAGAAGAAGGCGCTCTAAGAACACGAAACTAGGATTGGGGTTGGGGCTTGGTGGTGGTGGTGGTGTTGTTTTGATCTGTTCATTGGTTTTGGTATGTTTTATTGGCATTTGTAGGGGAAGCAAAGGCAAGGACGAAGAAGATAATAATGAAGAAAATGCATTAAAGGGGAATGTTGGAAATAATGCAGTTGAGAAGTCTGAGAGTTCATCGGTTCCCAAAAAATAATTGTCATCGGTGCTGCAAGCAGCAACTCAAAATATATTTCACTATTTTTTTTGTTTAATCAAATATTTCTCCAACAAATTGGTATCATAATTATATAGAAGAACATCGGTGCTGCAAGCAGCGACAAAATACTGAGAATTAAATGATTTTTTTTAAAAACTAATTTTCAAAATATTATTTCGAATATGGTTCCTTTTAGCTTGATAACAAACAAGTTAATTTAAAGACCAAAATTTGAAACATTGAGCCCAGCATAATATTTGCTCGTGAAAGAACAACTATTCAATACATTTTATTCTAGAAATTTATAATATAACCAGCTAAATGACCGATTCCAATTTTTATTTTTATTTTTAGTAAAACCTCACATACTTTACTTCGATCTCGGAACCCTCATAAATATAATATGCAGTAATCGGAAGATCCTCCTCCTCTATTTTGGTGGAAAGGTGGTAGAGATTCATATATTTGATGGAATAACCCGTACACTTCTCAATTTTCTTGATCAAATCAGCAATCGAAGTTGTTTCCTTCACCTTGACATTAAATTCATCATCACCGTCTTTCACTGTAATATCGAATTTGGGTTTTCCTGACAAGAGCTTGAAGTGAAGAACAAGAGTTGCAACATTTTTCTTGAAGTCATAATACGCAATGGTTCGATCATTGTTCAACTCTTCGTTATCGTGCCTGAGAGTTTGCCTTTCCGCTTTCAAATTCAAAACCGATTCAATCTTTTTCTTCAATTCAAGAATGGTTGCTGAAACCGGCATTTCGATCTCAGGTATCACCTCCCCGCCGGTGATCGTGAAAAGCACAGTAGCAGCCATGGTAAATTCAAGAAAAAAAGTAAGTGTTTTAGTTTGCAATATTTTCTTTTTAATTGCTTCAATTGATCTATTGTATAAATACATATATATTGCAAGTGCATTCTAAATGCATTTTTGGAAGGTAAATACATGTATTTCTTATGACATTCATTTTCATATATATTTTATTTTTCTATGAAAGACATACTATTTTTGTTTGTAATTTTTCTCTTCTTTTAGTTGCAATTTGACTTGTGTATTATACATGATTGTACGGTTATTCAAATCAACTAACCAACAATCCAACATAAAAGAAACATGATTGTAGAAAATCTTAATTCTGAAACTATAAGATAAATATATGAATAATAAGAATTTGCTACCGTCAATGTGATTTAGGGGGGTGTATTAGATTAGGACTTTTAAAGACTTTTAATGACTTGAAAAGTTTGGTTGTATTCAATACAGACTTTAAAAGTCACAAGTCATAAGGTGTTCAATATAGACTTTTAAAAAGTCTATAAAAGTCATGGGTATTCAATCAAGACTTTTAGAAGTCTATAAAAGTCTATAGGTATTCAAAATGTTAATGACTTTTATGGAATTCATACAATCAATGACTTTTGTAGACTTTTGGGTTAGAGGTATAAATACCAAACCTCACAAATTCTCTCCCACTCTACCAAGAAACTTTTGAAGACTTTTTATTTGAGAAGAAAAAACTCATCACTTTTCTGGAAAAAAAAAATTTAACGTTTCAACCGGAGAAAGCTTCCATTCAACCCTATCGTCCACAGTTGATCGTCGTTGATTTCTTGGTAATTCCCCTTTCTCATTAATTTGGGTTAGAGAATTTAGGGTTTCCATCCTTGATTAATTTGATGAATAATTATGTATTATGGGTTTACTACACTTTTTATTTTCCTTAAAAAAATTTGTATGTTTGCTTGAGTGATTGCGTAGAGTAGAGCAACAATCGCAATATATATATATTTTCTATTATCAGTTCGTTCTGACAATAAATATATCAGGACGAAGAATATGGACCACTAGATTTACATACTTTGACTCAAAGTGTATGCACTTGTCAAAACTTCTCTATAATATGTGGTCCACATTCTTCGTCCTGATATATTTATTGTCAGGACAAACTGACAATAGAAAGACCATATATATACATATTTTTTATTATCAGTTCGTCTTAACAATAAATATATCAGGTCGAAGAATGTGGACCACTAGATTTACATACTTTGACTCAAAGTGTATGTATTTGTCAAAACTTCTCCATAATCTGTGGTACACATTCTTTATCTTGATATATTTATTGTCAGGACGAACTGACAATAGAAAAACTGTATATATATTGGCTAAATTTTTTTGCGTAGAGTAGAGCATATATATATTTTTTTTTGTGCGTAGAGTAGAGCAAAAAAATAATAATTTATACTTGGCTTTTGTGAGGGTTTGTGTTGGGTTAAAATTGCTGGCTCTGTTATTCTATTTTCTTCTTGTAATTGTCATTCTTATAAGTTGTTGGCCTTGATTTACATCTTTTTCAAATTTTAATATAACATTTTTTCTTTTTTTTTTAATTTGTTGAGTTGCAAGTTATATTGCAACTAATTGAAACCGAAAGAGATCACCTGTTTTATGAGACCTTTCATAATTAGGGATCCTTTCTTTTAAACTGCTAATAGTGCCTAATATATAAATTTTGATAATAAAAATACAAATACAAATTAGATTCAAGTGATTAATTCTAAAAAAAAATTGTTTGGGATTTAAGGTACTTTGTTAAAGTTAGTATTTTTATTGTTTTTTGGATGATATTTCTATTGGGGATGCTTTGAATCTTTGTTTAAATTCCAAGTTTAAGCTACAAGGCACACATTCTTTTTGTAAAAATAAAAATTGTTTATTTCTTCCTTCTGTTTCTCTTTTCACTTTTTCAAAGATCGTTATTGGGTTCAAAGGAGCATTTTTTTTTTTTTTTTTTTTGACAATGAAGAAAAAAAGGAGCATTTGGTTCTTTCTTTGGTTGTCTTGATTCATTGTATTGACAGTTGATGTACCTGATTGATTGTCTGTTGTGATTTTACTTATACCTGGTAAATTCTCTGTTTGGTTGCCAAGAAAACTATTTGAAAATCAATTGAATTGAGTTGCCTTCTCTTTCTTCTCCCAAGAAAATTGAGATTCTTACATTGGTTTAGCCAAAAGAATAGTAAATAGAGTTTGTAGAGATGATTGTCTGATTTTAATTAATTAAAAAGCTTTTTTTTTTTTCATTTAAAAGTTTTTAATTAGTTCTGATTATTTTTTTAATCGTTTATCATATTGCATTTACAATCTAGGAATATTATTAATGGGAGATTCACATAAAAAAAAAATGACAAAAGAAAGGGAAAAGTTGTAGAAAAATACAAAGTATGGACGTTGGAAGAGAGTACTGAGTTGTTAAAACTCATGGTTGATGCTACCACTCATGGATGGCATGACAGTAATGATTTATTGAGCAAGATAACTGTAGAAAGAAAGACACTCCCTGCTCTTAATGTAAAGCTCGGATGCCAAATGACTTATCCCCAATATCTAAGCAGTTTGAAATGGTTTAAGCAACGATACAATAACTTTTCTTAGCTTATGCACCATAGTTCTGAGTTTGGATAGGACTCTGTCACAAAGGAATTCATTGCAAGTGATGAAGTATGAGAGGATTACTTAATAGTAAGGTTTTTTTTTTTTTTTTTTTTTTTTAATTTATTTAAAACAATAACAATACAAATTATTGATGTGTATGTTTCATGTGTTAACATTTATATTTTGTTTTTTAATAGTCGCATCTTACCCATAAAAATTACCGCACAGACACTTTTGCGGATTATGAAGGTATGAGAATTGCAATTGGAAATGGAATTGCTATTGGAAGACACTCGATTGGATTAGGGGATGACACTGATGCAAGAACATTTGGGGTAGAAGAAAATAGAGATGGTGGTTTAGATGACTAGCTTGATATATGATCTTGGAACCGGGACATTCGTAACTGATCAACAAGAACCTTTATATCAGTCTCTATCTCCCAGGAACTCAACTTCACCATTACCCTCTCAGCCCATGAGTTTGGCGGTTCCTCCAGCAACTAGAAAACGGAATAGAACCGAGTATGAAGGAAAATAGAGCTCATTTTGAGACCAACAATACTCAACTAGATGCTATAGACTAGCTCACTCATACAATTGACAAGCTCAATCATACTATTGATTCAATTGCCACAAGAGAGCATAGTTTTTGGGATCTTATCAAGGAGATCCCAAACTTGGATAATTGTGCTCGTTTCAAGGCACTTAAGTTGCTTAATACTAGAGCAAAAAAGATTGAGTCCTCGAAAATGACACCTGAAGAGTGTTCTGAGTGGATATTTTATGAATTGACTCAGAATGAGTGATTCTTCTAGAGATGATCAACTTGGTTTTTGAAACTATGTTTCATTTTATTAAACTTTTGGAATTGTGATAATGTTTGAATTGTTGTTAACAATGATTTTTTTTTACTATTTTGAATTAGCAATGCATTCTGTTTATTAGTTGTTAATTGATTGTATCGATTTAGGAATATAACATGATGTTGATTTGGTCCACCATACAGCCATCATTTTCTCAGCTGTTAGTGTTAGGCTGTTACTCATTACTTCATCTCTGAAACTTGAAGTACAGTAGTTCTAAGTAAGTGACATGGCAATTTAGAGTATTAATATAATCATAATCAGTTATATATAAATATTAAGATGATGATTATGATTCTATTTGATTAATCGAAATTTGCACGACAACTTAAATTTAATTTATAATCAGCATTATAGATAGAAAACTGGGTTTGCTCTGATACCAATGTCTCATACCATTTGAGTCCTTGACAATAGTCTGGCGCTTACAACAAATTCAATTGACCACCTTTAATGTAACATTGCTTTCCACTTATAAGTTTAAAATCCATTATGTTTTTATTTGATTTGGGATTGTGACAGCATATATCTTGTCTACCTTACTTCTTATAAGTTTAAAATCCATCCTAGTTTTAATTGTCATGGGATTGTGACAGTAGATTGTGTTGTGTGACACACCTCTATTTTATTTAATTTGGTCTTAAGTAAAAGAAATTTGCTTTATTCTATCTCACATCTAAAATATTATTTTTAGATGTCAAAGTCAATGAAAGTCTATCGATTATCTTTGAAAGTTCATTAATTTCTTTAAAAGTCTTTAAAATGAATGTATATAAAAAGTCTATGAAAGTCTTTCAAACTTTTATAAAGTCTATAAAAGTCATTAAAAATCTTTAAAGTCTACATAAGTCATTCACTTAAAAAAAGTTTTCAAAAGTCATTTGAAATTCTAATTGAATACACCATCCTTAATGGTAAAGAGGTTGACAATGTCGTAAATTTGAATTAATTATGTATGTTGTTTAATTTGAAGTATAAAGCAAATTACAATCAAAATCCCTTAAACCAAACCTCTACTTTGTCAAAGATATAAAATGACCCAATTACCTTTAGCAAAACATCATAGCCTTTTTTACGTTTTTAACCTTGGAAAAGGCAAAAAAAAATTAAAATTAAAATGTAATATGAAAGGCGAGTTTGCCTCCATGAGTGTGATGAAATGAAACTTTTTTATGGAAAGAAGTGATTAAAAATTGTCAAGAGGTTATCACTCGCATATTGATTTTTGTTTATTAGTTTCTCATGTTCCCACACAAGGTAGTAGGGTGGCCCATTGGTTAGCTAAATATGCCTTAACGTTAGGTGAGGACATGTTTTGGATGGAAGGGTATCCTCGTTGCGTAGGGAATGTTATTTGGCGAATAGCCATGTTGGTTTGTAGTCCAATTCGTTTTGAGTTAAAAAAAAATAAAAAAATAAAAAAATATATCAATTCAATTATAGCAGTTACTTTTTTCTTTTCTTGCCAATAAAATGGTCTTGCTAGCTGATAAAAATTGTTTTTCATAACCACAAGGTGGGTTGCCTTGGTGGTCCAAGGCTTGAGATTAAAAACCCAAGTCCTTAGTTCTACTCTTGACAATTACATTGTGGCTAGCCCTCAAAGCGTTTAGCTCTGTTGGTGGAAGGATGGACATGGGGCTAATGTCAGCGGTTCGAATCCTACCCAGGCGGGAGCGAGTTCTGATTTACCCCGCTTGCATCTTTGTGGAGCCACATGTGTGGGCCGAGGTTTCTTATATGTCATACTCCGCGAAGCTAACATACATGCCACAGCGGGACACATTTATTTTTAATGACGTATCCAATTTTTGTCTTTAATTTTATTTTATTTTATTTCCTTAAAAAAATGAAAAATGTGTTAACCAGGTGTAAGTGGGTGTAAACTGTGTTCACATATTTGAGTTATTGTGCAGCATGAACTTTAATAAAATAAAATTGTACTTAAAATGTATGTATATATGAGATTTCATGGCAGTGTCTACACTCATACAAGCTTACGGATACACACACACATATATAGATGAACATATTTTTTTTTTTTTTCATTTTTTAATTCTAAACTGAAAGATAGCAACACTGTTTGTAATAAAATTATTTCTGAGATTCTTTTCTTCTTTCCCAAATCCCAAGCCAACATAATAATTTTCTTCTTCTTCTCCAAGCCAATTATTAAGCACATCTAGTACTAGTAAGGAAATACTGTAAGAATAAAACTAATGAGAAAATTAAATATTAAAGTAAAGAAAAACTTTTTTTTTTTATGTAAATAAAACTCCCAACATCAAATTTTTTTTTTTTTTTTTTTTAAATTTCTCCATAATTTTTATATACATTTCCTTTTAGGTAATTTGCATAAACCCCTTGATTTTAGGTCTAATTGCAGGTGGAGGGACCTTTTGCTAAATATTCTACAAACTTCCCCGACGTTAGTCCAATTCCGTCAAACCTACTTTTGACACTACTTTTATGGTAAAATGCCTTAATTATCCTTAATTATTTGAATTATTTTATAATTTATGTTATTACTTAAAATAAATAATTTTAAGAGATGTTATATAATATATATAATAAAAATTTAAAATTTCAATAAAAAAATATGGGGATATGTTGTTCTTTTTTCTTAGATTGAATCCGGTCATCACCTAAACAAAAACATAAATCCATTTATCACCCAAATGAAAAAATCTCCGTTCATTAATAAATTTTTATTTTGAAGATTGTATCCATTTATCAACCAACAAAAGCATCAATCCACTCATCACTTAAAACAAAAAATCTATCAATTAATCCCCTTAATAAAAAATCTCCACCCATCACCCGATTGGTTAATGTTATTATTATTATTTTTTAAGAAATCAAAACAACTCTACAGAACTCCACCGCGGGTGGAGAAATTGCTCCTCGCTCCTTTGCATGGAGGAGCTTCTGCTCATCGTGAAGGAGCATTACCACATAAATGCTATATATATATATATTTTAATCAATAAAAATGCTACCAAAACACAAAAATTAAATTTTAAGGCTTTTTAGTGTGTTTTTTTTTTCTTTCTCGGATTATGAATGCTTCTCTAAATGTTGAACAATAGGTAGATAATAATGGATCTAGAGTTTTTATTAAAAAAATATATATATCTGGTCTATATAGGTAGATAAATAGATACCGTAAATTAAAAAAAAAAAAAAACGGTAAATCCACATGGACCACATTATTGACAACGTACTCTCAACCTCACTTGTCAATAATGTCATCACTAATTCCCAAACTTTTTTCAACTCCTTCAACAACAAATATGCATCCATCTCTTACTGATTCCCTCAATTATCCTCTTAGTAGTTGTTATTATTAGTAGTACATTATTTTCTTCAATGTTTTCTATCTTTAACTCACATTTCAATAAGGAAAAAAAAAAAAAAAAAAAAAACTAATATTCACATAGAGTGAAAAAAAAATCTTTTTTTTTTCCAAATCACGTAAATTTAGATTCTAATAACAAAAATAATTATAAGATTGAGGTTTTATTGTTTTAACGGGAGAAGGCCTCCAAAATATCTTTTATTAATTAATTTACTTTCAAACACAAAATGACTATTTTACCCTCCTTAGATTTGATAAACAGTTAAAAGCTAGCTGATGTCTGCTTGTAATTAAAGGTATTCATTGAATATTTTGCTAAAAAAGAGAAAAAAAAAAAAAAACATGGTACATTGTGCAATTGACCCTTAACGATTTGACTGATGATCGATGAGGGAGCATAACGTATTTGGAGAAAACAAACAAGGACTTAAAGTTGCTATTATGTCATTATGATAAAAAGCATTTAAAAATGTGACAATTTGTGAAAAAACAAGGACTTATCTTAATATTACCTCCTCAATAATGCATCCTTTTAGCCCTGCATAACATTTGCTTGCGAAAGAACAACTATTCAATACATTTTATTCTAGAAATTTATAATATAACCAGCTAAATGACCGATTCAAATTTTTATTTTTATTTTTAGTAAAACCTCACATACTTCACTTCGATCTCGGAACCCTCTGAAATATAATATGCAGTAATCGGAAGATCCTCCTCCTCTATTTTGGTGGAAAGGTGGTAGAGATTCATATATTTGATGGAATAACCCATACACTTCTCAATTTTCTTGATCAAATCAGCAACCGAAGTTGTTTCCTTCACCTTGACAATAAATTCATCATCACCTTCTTTCAACGTAATATCGAATTTGGGTTTTCCTGACAAGGGCTTGAAGTGAAGAACAAGAGTTGCAACATTTTTCTTGAAGTCATAATACGCAATGGTTCGATCATTGTTCAACTTTTCGTTATCATGCCTGAGAGTTTGCCTTTCCGCTTTCAAATTCAAAACCAATTGAATCTTTTTCTTCAATTCGAGAATGGTTGCTGAAACCGGCATTTCGATCTCAGGTATCACCTCCCCGCCGGTGATCGTGAAAAGCACAGTAGCAGCCATGATAAATTCAAGAAAAAAAAAAGTGTTTTTAGTTTGTAATATTTTCTTTTTAATTGCTTCAACTGATCTATTGTATAAATACATATATATATTGCAAGTGCATTCTAAATGCATTTTTGGAAGGTAAATACATGTATTTCTTATGACATTCATTTTCATATATATATTTTTACTTATGGCATACTATTTTGGTTTTTTTAGAGTTCGTAATTTTTCTCTTCTTTTGGTTGCAATTTGACATGTGTATTATACATGATTGTTACGGTTATTCAAACCAACTAACCAACATAAAATAAACATGATTATAGAAAATCATTTTTTATATATATATATAATATCTATATATCTAGGTATTTTTTTTTAAACCTTTTATCATTGGCAGGATTCAAGCCACTTACTTGAGAGTCATTTGCCTAAACCCCAAACTTATACATCTATGATCTATCAGCTGAGCTACGCCCCTGGATTCTGGAAGCATGATTATAGAAAATCTTATTGTTGAAATTATAAGAAAAATATATGAATAATAAAAATTTACTACCGTCAATGTGATTTAACGGTAAAGAGGTTAACAATGTCATAAATTTGAATTAATTATGTATGTTGTTTAATTTGAAGTATAAAGCACATTACAATCAAAATCCCTTAAACCAAACCTCTACTTTGTTAGAGATATAAAATGACCCAATTACCCTTAGAAAACATCAGAGCCTTTTTTACGTTTTTGACCTTGGAAAAGGCAAAAAAAATAAATATTTTAAACATAATCTGAAAGGCGAGTTTGCCTCCATGAGTGTGATGAAATGAAACTTTTTTATGGACAGAAATACCTTTATGAAATTGAATAATTTCCAATTAAAAAAATGAAAAATTCATTAAAAATTGTCAAGATGTTACCACTTGCATATTGATTTT
This sequence comes from Acer yangbiense, assembly GCA_008009225.1. Classification (NCBI taxonomy): domain Eukaryota; kingdom Viridiplantae; phylum Streptophyta; class Magnoliopsida; order Sapindales; family Sapindaceae; genus Acer; species Acer yangbiense. The sequence continues at coordinate 23,044,573 of CM017769.1, forward strand.
TGTTTATTAGTTTCTCATGTTCCCACAAAAGGTAGTAGTAGGGCGGCCCATTGTTTAAGCTAAATATGCCTTAACGCTAGGTGAGGACTGAGGACCTGCTCTGGATGGAAGGATATCCTCGTGTAGGGAATGTTAGTTGGCGGATAGCCATGTTGGTTTGTAGTCCGGTTCATTTTGAGTTATAAATTCCTTTTCCAAAAAAAAAGGTCTTCCTAGTTGCTAGCTGATAAAAATTGTTATTCATTTACTCTATTTGTTTGGTCTAAAATGAAGCTTCCTGCAAGCTCAAAGATGCACAAAATAATTTTAGAAACTAACAAGCAAAATAATAACAATATATATATATATATATATATAGATATAATTTACACTAACAGATCTAGAAAAAACATGAAGTTTGATATATTTGAATACTGTCAATCTATTATGACTTATGAGCTCTAAGAACTTGGCAATTGCATAGATGCCTCGTCGCTGTTTGAACATGGAAACTGCAAAGATGTTAAGTCATTGCTTAGCAAATCCTTCCATTGCTGAGTCACTGTTTTAACCTGGGTGTAAAACTGAATTCCAGCCTTGCCTGCAATTCATAGAATTCCTCCGGTTTTCAGGAATTAACCTTTATCCAATTAACCCCAAATGTTTTTTCAACAAAAGGTCAAACATCTTTGAAAGGAATACGTATTTACCATCAAAATTGAGATCACCGGCAAATGATGATTTGGAACTAGTATAGGATGAAAAGGGAGGCACAACCGATATAGGTACATTTATGCCAACCTGAGCCAAACCAGTTCACATAAAAAATTAATCATTCTAGAAAACCTTGGGTTATAAAATCAAATAAAAGGAGCTCAGAAGTATATACAAAACATGCACTACTGTTTCATATATACGTTATTCCTTTCCCGTCAAAAGCAGTAGTGAGAAAAGTGTAAATGGCTGTCCTACCTGCCCAACCTCAACTTCAGTCTGGAATTTCCTAGCAGCTACACCAGATGTGGTTAATATAGAAGCTCCATTGCCATATCTGTAAGAAGATCCCAGACATGAAGTAGATTAAAATGCTTTAAAGATTATGATTTTATAAGGTGGTCAAGAGAGAGATGAAAATGGCATTACTTATTTCTGTTAACAATGTTTATGGCCTCGTCGATACTATCAGCCTGGCCAACAAAAACATATCTAGAGTAAGCAAAGACCAACATGCTAATAGAATAAACGAAGAGAAAACAAAAGTTGCAAACCTGCATACAAAGAAGAACTGGGCCAAATATTTCCTCCTGCATAAACCAATACAAGTCAAGAAACTACAGTAGGGTCTAGAAATCAATTCTTGTTTTCAATTGGAAATCATTCATTTTGAGAATATGATATGACATACCTTGTAACACTCCATGTTATCTGTAACATCAGATAAGATGGTGGCACCAATGAAATTCCCATGCTCGTATCCAGGAACCTATCAGTGACACATAAATTGATTAGGTAAGCTAGCCAGATAGTACCCTTTCAAAACTCCAAAGCAGAACTACAATTATAAATACACTTCTTGCACAACTACAATTTTATTAATGTGTTTTGCACATTCAGGATAAAATTCCACCCCAGGTTTGTGAGAAAGCCAATTCATCTACAAGAACACACAAGCTGATAATGGTCTGAATTGGTGAAAATCATATCTATAAAAAAACCTAGTAAAAAAAAAAAAAATTGGTTTTACAATAAAAACTTAATTTGCCTCTATGAGTACTGATATTTAATTAAAACTCTTCTATGTGGGACTACAAGGCAGTTTAATCACTTTTTCATAAAAAGTTAAAAACTCCTATTACAGGACTACAAATTGAAGTTCTTAATATTATTTAAAAAAACCCTAATTACTATTTAGGATACTGTTCTCACTACAAGAGTAGCCCCTGTTTAGACTCTTGTTTAAATTAGTGTACAAATTTCAATGTAACCTTAATTATCAAATTCATGGGTTGTCATAAATCATATACAAAAATAGTAGCACATCATCCATATCAAAGTAATGAAACAGAAGATGGATCAAAATAGTGAAAGGACAAAAAAGATACCATAATATTTCTCCCATCAAGTAATAATTTTGCACCACTTTCAAAACCTGCTTGGATCAATCTGTGTATCCTTTCCTTTGCCTGGAAATAACGAGTACATCATATAACTACAGTATGAAAAATGAAGGTGAATAGAAGTGAAAACTTCTCAAAAACCACCACGCATACACCCAAAAACGCAACTGCTAAAACCTTAACCAATGCCTAAGATGTCAAAACAAGCAAAGTATAATTAATTTCATAAAACAGTTAATCACTTCTAGTTCATTTCTTTTAGAATTACTAGTGTTAAGTAATTATGAATCACCTGCTTGCTAATCACTGGACCAAGGTCTGCATCAGGTTCAGTTCCAGCAGTTACTCTGAGTGCTTTGGCACGCTCCACTAGTTTATCTTCCCTGCAAAAATGTTTAACAACCACCTCTTACACCTAAACCTTTCACATCCATTGCAGAACTAATATCCAAGACAAGGAAGGAATCATTTATATAAGGTCCCTAATTTGTTAATTTTCAAGGAAGGATGGACACTACCACAAATTGCCAATGCTTCTTTCTCTATGCAAGTCAACCTTAATTACATTTTCAAATGAAGTTTATTAAAAGGGAAACTAAAAGGAGATTTGCTAAGAAAGTAATGAGACATACACCGATGAATTGGTTATCAATTTTTGTTGATAAGACCAGATCATCAGAAGGCATGTAAAGATATACGCGAGTAGCATAACTACTTTCATTTTATAGAAAACAAAACAATATTATTAACAATAGAGAAAGAAATACAAAGGGTCAAAGAAGTCCACAAAGAACACAAAAGAGCCCTAAACCAAAAGGAAGAGGGCATGCAAAAACAGCCCTACAACAACAACTAAAGGTGCTGTTAAATGATTGTATCTTGATTTAGTAGGTGTCTTTTCAGATTGGATGTTGTCTTTTGTGGACTGCTGGTCTTTTGTAATCTTCCTAGTTTTTAATCGTGAGAGATCGCCCATATGTGAATCTTAAGAGAGAAGATGAGAATGAATCCCATATTGAAGAGATAAATGAAAGGGAAGGGTTTATATAGCAATGGATGCGACAACCAAGAAGCTAGTCTTTTTGAACATTGTATGAGAAAGAAAAAGAATATACTTAATAGGATAACAAATTTAGGTGCAAAATAGGAAAAGAGAAGTTGTTTAGTATAATGCAACAAAAATCAGAATACTATTAGCAGGAAACAACCCATGCTAGGAATAGAATTAACTTAACATCAGATGACAACTGGCACCATGAAACGTGTAGATGATAGTTGACATACTATGACATACAAAAGAAACTATTACATATAACAGAAATTATCTTTTCTTGATTTCCACCAAAATCACATTTGCTCAAACACTGGGTATGCATGTATTAGTTAATGTAGTTAAGAAGTGAGATGTGATGGCTGATATCCTCTTACCAAAAATTATAGAACAGCTACAGTTTGGAGGCAATTGGAGGGGACTTCAATAAAGATATTTCTCAAACAGCTAATGAATTCCAAAATTATTTAAGGTGAAAACAACTAAAATATCAAATGGTTTTCATAAGGCTTTTATAATTTCTAACTTACAAAAGAAGTATATCAAAAACCACTAGAATGGAAAGTCTAACAACATAGCACAACAGTGAAGATGAAACAAAATACCATGGAGTTAAGCCTCCAACAAATACAACTGTGCTGAGTGCCATGCATTTTTGTCCTGCACCACCAAATCCAGCAGCAACTAGGGCAGTCAAAGTAGCGTCTACACTTGCATCAGGCATGACAACTGCATGATTTTTGGCACCAGTATTGGACTGAACAAAACAGTCAGCCAATCAACTCACATCGAACACAATAAATGCAAAGGTAAAAGAGCAAACATATTGCTAATTAAATAATAATTCAAAAAATTAAAAAAAAATCTGCAGATTGTTATCATAAGTTACCTGAATACGCTTTCCTTTAGCCGATGCTCTTGCATATACATAAGCACCAGCCTATTAAGGAAAAAAAAAAAGGCGAGCAACATAAGTAACATTAAATAGCTAAAAGCCCTTAAAGAAAATCATTGACAATTAACCAAGCACAAGTAACACAACCATGTAGTTTGAACTCAAGTGTGCATTATTCTCTTCAATCATTTAAAATGTAAAATACAATGAACGGAGAAGTAAAAAGGTTCAAACAGATATACAAATACAGTAAATTAAAAAGTAAGCATATGAAATATTAAATCTTTTCAGTACACATCCATGGGATTTGTTTACAAGCATTATCTAAAATGAATTCATTCCACAATATTGGATGCAAAATTGAATCAGACCAACTTAACTGGTGCTTGCATCATTTTCATGGTAAAAAACCATGCACAACTTTCTGTACATTCTATATGTAACCAAATGGGCTTTACTTTGGTTCATTCATGCAAAACAATTACATTAATTTTCCAGTGGGATGGAGGTCTAGCAGTGAATGATAGCCTGCACTAAGGAGTGAGACAAGGAATGAATTATGAAAACCATACAAGGAAAATCAGATCATATTATTAATTTATTTATTTTATGTTGCCAAACAAACCATTACAACAACTTCCTACCATAAAATAAACTTCATTATATAGAAGTTTGGACCATCCCCCTACCCGCTTTTGTTCCTCACATTAATTCCAGACTAAGCCTTCCTTTTGTGGAAAAAATATACATGCAAAAATGCAATTAACCTTGACATTTAGTAAGATGCATCACTTTACTACAAATAAATGATCATAGAATATTTTAATCATCTTTCTGAGAATTACTTGCACAGCATAAAACAGAAAATATAATGAGGAAGTATATTAAAGAAAGAAAATATTAAAATATGTTTTTAATCCTTGAAGTTTTACCAAGGTCTTCATTTAGTGCTTGAAACTTTTAATTTAGTTTTTGAAATTTTATGATTGGTCCGATATAGTCCAAGAGGGGTTGAGATCCACCACGATAAATAGTGTCTAATGACTCCTGGTTTTTTTTTTTTTTTTTTTTTGTTGAGCTGGAACTTTTGTTACTCCTCTATGAGCAATGTTGCTGATGCAACATGCTTTTCTTTTGATGCAGCCATTTTTGCTGGTAAGACAATTTCTGCTACTGAATAACAGCCTGGGTCTACTACATAAAAGCTATTGGACAAGGACTCCCAACTAACCAACCCAACAAAACTATATAAAACTAGTATTTACAGGCTTATGCACAAAACAGCTAACCTCAGCAGTTTACATGAGGATACATAGTAACTTCTTCAATATCAATAACTTTATCATCAAACTTGGAACAATTACAGTTTCCACTCACTTATCATGACTTTAAGTCCTGAAAAATTGGCAAACTCATTAACTACTCTCTCAAAAGAATTGCAGAAGAATGGACAAATTGAGAACCTAGATCTTATACAGTAGATAGATAATAGATTGACCATAGAAGTTCACATAATCAGGGTTTAAAGATAATGTTTCTTCTCTTGCAGTCTTACAATAATTTCGCCTACAAATGAAGTCCATCAAAGGAACTTGATCACTAGAGAGCTTACCTACACTCGGGTATTTTCTAAAAAGCTCTTAATTTTTACTCCAAACTAAGAAACATGATTTTGACCTGATAAGCACACACTCCCTTCAACAATCAATCACTAGAGCGCTTACCTACACTGAGGTATTTTCTGAAAAGCTCTTATTTTTACCCCAGACAAAGGAAACATGATTTTAACCTAATAAGCACATAGTCCTTTAACAATCAATCCCTGTGATGGGTAAACTGATTTTGAAATGCAAAAGGTTTTCCAGGACCCTGTTTTGCAGATGGATTATGGCTTGGAGTTGTACACTGGCAGTGATGCATGAGCAAGACTTTGTGATTTGGAAAAGGTGAAAAATGAGTTAGAGAAAATTGTCTTAAAAGAGATTAAGATTAAGTGGTTTGGAACTTCAAGAATCTCCTTTCTCCATCTTAAGGACTACTCTTTCTCTTTCTATCTATTCAATTGTGTACATTGTGGATGATATATTCCTCCAGTCTTAATTCTCTTTCACCTCAATGCCTTTCGAGTTTTCAGTGCTGTGCTTTCTCTCCTCGTCAAAGACAAGTGTCTATGTATGTGTCTTTCTCCCATTCAAATGCTCTCTTTTTTATGCTTATTTTTTGCTTCATCAGCTCTGGATTCTAAAGACTGAAACTTCTTGGCTTATCAGCTCAGCACCTAGATGCTGCTAAAGCAAACATTTGCAGAAAACGTCAATCGTAATATCACCACACGCTGTTAGTAATTATGGATGGTAACTCCTTACTGGACTAATTTGAACCAATAAATATATTCAAGGACTATACACTGAATTGAAACTTAAACAAAATTTGGAGGACCAGAAGCAAATTTAAATTAAGAATAATAACTTTCTAAATTCAAACTCCCATACTTGTTATCATGTCTACTCCAGTATCATAAACATTCTGTAATTTTAACTCAACTGACAAATAACTTACAGCATTTGGACCGAAAAATGATATAGCTTTAATATCTTCATCATCGCAAATAGCATTTACAATGTCCTGCTTCAAGCAAAAAAATGTAAATGAAAGAAATGAAGACTGGAAAAAGAAAATGTTAAAATTATTTAAGAATAAAATATAATCATTTTAAAATAAAATAGTTCATTTTCAGTTATTTTTAAATTATTTTAGATAGAATTCCGAAACTTGGGACTAAAGTCCTAGGGAGGGGAGGGGGGTGGGGTGGGTGGTCATGGGATAGGAGAAATCCAATCCCATGAACTCCTAAATGTGAGAATAAGAATCTAATCCTATTCCCAATCCCATAGTCCCAATGGGAATTAATGCTTTTAAGAAGATTAATAATGTGAACAAAAGCACATTACCAATCAATGAGTGTAACTTACATTGGTACCATGAACAATATTTAAAACACCACAGGGCAAACCAGCCTCCACAGCCAACTCTGAGAGCATCACAGCAGCCCCTGAAGAAACAACAAATAACATCCAACTCAAATGGACAGCCATATTTTATACAGATCTGTGATCCTACTTCTGAGAACTGCAAATATGTTCCATTTCTATGGTCTCTATAATGCTCATGTTGTTAGAGACTTAGAGTATTACAAGTTTATATTAGTTGACCATCAATGTTATGAGAAATTATACACATTAATTAAGACGGCAGGTAGAGAGAGGAAAAGTAGTTCTTTATGAATATCTTATATTTATCCCAATTTAATATATTTTCCACAAAAATATGAGATTATAAGGAAAGACAGACATAAAAATCACCTGGATCCTTCTCCGATGGCTTTAAAATAAACGTATTACCACAAGTCACAGCAATGGGAAACATCTGCTTGTAAAAGAGCAAATAAGTTAACACACTTCTACAGTGATATTTCTTTCTTCATCTTTGCCCTTCAGCAACATATAACAGCATAAGGTTTAATCTTGTATAACAATTACATAAAATTTTATTTTATAAACAATAAGGGGAAAAGATGGCAATAAGTAATAACAAAATAATGGGAAGAAACATAGTGCATTCTTCATTTTTCATTGATTATTAGTAAATAGTAATACATGTAACAATGTTCCCATATATAGCATTAAGCAATACGATGTGCACTCTAAACCAACACTATAACATAGTTATTATTTAAAGGCCAGCAAACAAAAGAAGTATGGCAAGCTTACCCATAAAGGGATCATAGCTGGAAAGTCAAAAGAGCAAATCCCAGCACAAACACCTAGTGGCTCTCTGATGCTATAGGAATCAACCCCATTAGACACATTCGATATAAATTCCCCAATTTGCAGAGTTGCCAGTCCACAAGCATGTTCAACGACCTCTACTGGGAATAATCCAATTCTTCTTACAGCAGAGCCATCAACAACTGAAATTTTTCAGGCACAAGAAGAGACAAAAAGGCACTAACCTAGCCCACACAACACTTCATTGTATGCGTCCTTCAACGTCTTTCCATGTTCAGTTGTAATGTTCATAGCAAGTTTATCCTTGAATCATGGTGACAATTCAATGACAGAAAAATTTAGGTAAAATAAAATAAAATTTTAAGAAGGTAACTGTTCTAGAATTACCATGTCTCTTCGAATAAGCTCTTGGAACTTGAACATTGTGCGTTGACGAATGGCAACTGGTGTGTTTCGCCATGATGGGAAAGCCCTTTTTGCCGCAAATACTGCAGCTCTGTACTCCCCATTGGTAGTCAAAGGAACTTGAGAAACAACCAGCAGTGTTGCCTATCATTACATGATAGACAAATTAGGAAAAAGGAAAACACTTGCTTTTATATATATTTAATTGTACAAGCAAACCATCAAAAATAAATTCTTCTGAGAATTAAACTCACAGGGTTTATAACATCAATGGATGCAAATGACTGAGAATCAACGAATCTACCACCAATCAGATTGGGAACCCTCTGAAATATAGCACCAATTGAACATAAATCCATTAGCACTTTGTTGAAAACAGTCAACAAGAAGAGAGAGAAGACAAAGAATAACTAAAGAAGTATAAACAATAAAAGATGACTCATTTCTTTATTTGCTTCTTACCCCAAGTAGTTGGGATAAGGCTTTGTTGATCTGAGTTGCATTGGATTACATCTAAGCTTACCGGAGGGTTGCGTTGCCTCCAAGATGGCTCCACAACAGATTGATAATTATTTCTAACAGCAGATTTCTGAGGTCTTAATGACTTGAAGTTTCTCACTGCACAGAGACATGCCATCACCATAGTAAGGAAAAATGTTCAAATATTCACTGCTTACCATACACAGGCTTCTCAAGCTTTTCAACTAGAAAGATGGTGAAGATTAAAATTTTCAAGAACCAAAAGCAACAACAAACATATGACCATTTTACACCAACCAGAACATCATTTCACCCATAATCCAAAGCATCATTAAGGAGATGATATGTGTGTGCAATTAAGTGGCCATGAATCTATCCCATAAGGGTGGGTGGTGGAGAACCGATAAAGCAAAAGAACTTTATCGGAAAGGGGGGGAATTTAGAAGAAATTGGAGAGAAAAAAAAAATGACTAATTTTTATTCATTCAAATCTGAGAAAAAAAGAAAACCTAGTCCCATATTTATAGTGGCCAAAAGAAAACCAAAGGAAGTAAAAATCTACCTTCCTCAAAACTAGAAGATCCCAATCAACTAACAATGGAAAGCAAATATGCAAATCAAAGATCCTAACTGAATCAAATCAAAAATCAAAATAAAGTCAAAATTCCTAATCAGAACAAAATCAAGAATCCTAATCAAAATCAAATCAATTCTTCATACGCCTTATGTGACATAAGTACGTATTTCCTTAGGATGTTCTATATCAGTGGGGGGCAGTGATTGCTAATTGGCCAACTAGTGCCATAGTGACCTCTCAAACATTTTACTGTGCTACCAATTACCGAACACTTGTACAGACATCGGCGACAATCATTTAAATCAGCCCAGCAATAACTTTGAAATTATGACATCAAAAATTCTCAATCAAACTTGTCATAGAGTAAGCTGCCTTAATGGACAATAATCCCAAATACATAAAACTGAAGCTAGTATTAATCCTGACATTCATATTCCAGTGGGAAGTTTATACTAAGGCCAAGCTGGTGCCACATAAAATCCATCCTGCTAAATTGACAATACTCAGCACCAAGATCATAGATAAACCTTATCATAAGCATACAGTAGACATAGAAGTAGTCAATAACTATTCTACTCACTTAGTTATCATTTCACACCAACCAAATTGCATGCAATTTATATATGTATAACAAACCAACCTACATTTGTTAGAGATGTGCTAGCTCTCCCAGTTCGTTGCTTAGACATATATAAAAGAATCTACAGCACAAAAATTATATGAAAAACTAAACAAATGAATAAGACAGTAACAGAAAAGAGAGTTCAGGATGACTCTTAAAGAGGCCCCACCTGTTACATTTCCTTGTCGGAGCTTAGCTTTAACATTGTAAACATGCTTTGGTGTCGATAAAAGCTCTGGATTGCTTTGTCTCAATCGTTTTAGAATTTGGCGAGGTTTCAATCCAGCTTCCGTCATCTCTTTGATTAAAAAGACCTCGCTCTCACTGAAGCGACGAGCAGAAGGATGTTCAGAGATGTCCTTCAAAGGTTCATGGTTATGTGTGCCATTTTTAATCGAAAGTATCCACAAGCCATCTTCCTTCTTACCCAGAGCTTCAAAAGGACAATTTGTAAGCCTTGAACCAGTTTTTCTATTGCGGGAATTTTCAGCAATGGATTCATCAATAGGCTTCCGCCTGTTGCGATAAACACCTCCTCTATCACAGCCAAGGACTACCACCCTGTCCCTTTTAGATTGCTTGATAGTTACAACATATCCCTGGGACACAGCAAAGTCACCAACATGTTGTATAAGTTCTTCACGATCTACAAAAGTTCCAGGTGGTGGTGGAAGCATTTGTGGGGCCTCATTCAACTCCGTGGAACTTTGAATGTCCATCAGTAATTATGAATGAGATAACCTGCATTAAACAAACAATTACCATTTTAGAAGCCCTTAGCATTGTTACTTACCCATTAACAGCTGCCTGAGCTTTATTTAAGGTATGGAAAATTCTAAATTAATCGTGCATGTTGACAAGATAATTGATGCTTGATCTCAAATAAATGAATCAAGCTTTGAAACAAGATGATTGATGCTGTAACAAAAAATCTATATTACTCAAAAGAAAGAGTTCTATTTTTTTTTTCTTTATTTCATATTTGGAGTTCAATTCTGGTCTGATTTCTTGTCTTTTAGCTCTCATCATATGCACATAAATGCATTAATAAAATATAAAGCCAAAAGGTATAACAGCACACACCTCATGGAACAGTGTCAGTATCCTCCTCTTCCAAGACTTCACTTTCAGTTAAAAGGAATGGGAGCATGGTATCTGAAAGTTCACTGTAAAAATTGAATTTATTTGGTTCCTTACACTTACAAATAAAGTACATACATAAACATATATCTAAATTAGCTTGAGTGTGTGTGCAATAAGGTGATGCAAATTTACACAGTTCAATAGATTCATGCTTCATCAAACAGCCTAACTCCAAGGCATGTATACAATTACCAAAACAAGTAGAAAGGTAACCATTAAATGCCTTTCAAAAACCAAAAACACTCAACCTGAATATGTTTATAAACAGAACCCTAGGTTCATGGTTACAAAGCTCCTCAATTTTGAGGGATCTTTACAATGAACAGCCTTTCAGGCCTTCACCAATTGACAATCCATAGGACATTCCTAAAAAAACATACAGAACAAAGTTATTTTATAACTACAAAATAATATGTATTTGATCTGCAACACTGTTGGTGATATCTTCAAACTTACCCTGTTACAAAATACAATTACTGGTTTCACTTCATTGAATATCATTCCAACTTAATTTGACACAAATAAAACCAAATGCTATATACTAGCAAACACACCTATTTTGCTTAAAATCTGAAGTGCCTCACCTCATCTCTAACCAAATAATGGTTTCAAAACTGAAGTAGCGTGAGGCATTGGTGTAGCAGAATGTGTTTGGATGTTTTGAGATATTTTGTGGTAGAATGTGTTGGAGGCTGAAATTGGTGGTTTGTGTATTTGTTAAGCTTCTTGGGTTGTGTATGTGGGAGGCTGAAGTGGGTGTTTTGTGTGTTGTAGTTGAAGTGTATAATGATCAATGTTAGTCTCTTATAAGACCAACAAAAGAAAGAGAGAGTAGATAGAGAATTAGGGTTTGGGAAGATAAAAAATTAGAAGAAATGGGGAAAACTATAGAAGAAAGGGGAGGAAATTTGAGGAAAAATAGAGGGGAGGAAATTAGGAGGAGAATTCTATATATTTCATCAAATCATAGTCTGCTTTCAAATGACAATGATAGAACTTTTTATAGTGCCAAAAAACAATTAAGATAAAAATAAGCTAAACTAAAGATAAAGATAAAGATAAACTAAACTAAAAGCCATTAATCTTTTATCTCATTTGAAAAGAGATATCTTTTTATTTATTTTTAATAAAATCAAATCCTAATAAAATAAATATTTCAATAATCCTAACCCCATGCTCCATTACTAACACTATATGATGTTTCCATAAAGTTTCTATATAATTTTGGACACTTCTAAGCTAATACATTTTCACTCTAACGTGATTGCATTATAGTTAATACAAGCCTCTCTAAGCTTCACCGGTAGAAGACTACTCTCAAAGGAATAAGAGAGAAACTGCAACTGAACGCCAGGGAAATAAAACTATCAATCACTCTTACATGAAAAAGCACAAACAGAACAGTAAACTATGTAGGATTCGAATAATAACAGTCGCTACTATGGTGGCAAACTCTCTTGTTAAAAGAAACTAAATAATAAATCCTCCTAGTTATATACATTGAGAATCGTGCATGAAATGATTATATTCATTCATCATTATTCAAATGAACACAGCATGAATGGAACCAAAAAAGAAAAAAGAAAAGAGTGAGGGTGGCTAAGAATTTCGATGGCTTCTACAATTGAAGCAGATAAATAGAAATTTGGTAAACAGATATCAATGCTAAATCAGCTTCAAAGACACTAATATAAGATTCGATCAAAACAATCATAGATGTTTAACTAAAAGAACCTCAACATATGTTTACCAACTCCAACATAAATAAGAAATATCACTACCTCTCCCTCAAACTTTAATCAAAATCTCTAACAGTTAAACTCAACATATGTTACAAGCTCAACTCCTGTAGAACCCCACTAAAGAGCCAAAATCTGTGAACTGATTTTGTAAATAATAATGAAATTAAAAAAATTAAGGCCCAAATAAAGATTATGCAAGCTTCATCCAGGACACTGGCCGTCATTGTAATGTCATATAATTCATCCGCTTTAACAAAAACCTTCTTTTACATAGATGAAAGCCTAACCACGATAATTCAAGTAACTCCTAATTGACAAAAAGTTCAAAAACAAAAATTTTACTTCCCCTATCGCATTTTCTCTGTGATCAAACAAAAAAACAACAAATTAATGAGCAAATGAATCCCAAATTAAGTTGCAAGCTATATAAACATGCAGCATTACCCAATTATAATCCGACAAACATCATTTATTGATTTCTTCAAAGGAGAATTTGGGCAGAAATACGAAAGAGCGAGCCTTGATATACTACAATTGAACAACACAAGCACCGGGCTGAATTTTGAATGATACCCATTTCCCACTAAGCCGAAAACAACAATTTTCACTAAGTTAAACTTCAAAATTACACATTTTTCATCATTTCGTTTTGTTTTGTTTTTTTCTTTTTTCGATTCTCGGGAACCAAACAAAAGATATCGTTAAAGAGAGACTTACAGGCGACAACGATCTGTCGGTAAATTGACGGAACTGGACGTTTATAGAGTATATGTGCGCTCTTACACAGTGAATCACCACCCGTTCCGGAGAGAGAGAAAGAGAGAGTCAAACCGGTGAAACCTATGACGAGTTTGTGTGGCAGACATCAATTTTGGGTTTATTTTGAAGGCTTTGGAGACGTTTTTAGGGAATAAATGTTGAAAAATTGAATGCGAAGATGAGAGAAGAAGAGAAATAAATGTTTAAATTCTCAATGAGTAAGAAATGGAGAAGACGACGTCAAGATTTGATTAAGAAGTTGCTCAATTAAAACGTGACTGTATATTTTGTAATAAATTATTGCTGTTCCTACTTTCTATTCAACCAAAATTTAACTTTCAACTGCCGGCTTAAGGACCCGAATTTATATAATACTTTTAAAGATAAAAAATAATAAATCTCTTTATTATTATTATTATTTTTTAAATCTGACACCAGGTAGATCACCGGCCGCCATTGTGGGGAAAACTCGAAAGACCTGTATGAGAGGCACCCAGGGGTACCTGCCACCCGAATGGTATCAGAGCCATGTCTCGAGTCCCTGGAGTCCAGGAAAAGAGTTAGACTGCTATGAGTATGTTAGTCTGGTATAGAAGGAAGAAATTTCTCAAAAATGGCAAACACTAGCACAAATCCCTCTACTGCTTCTCTAGTTCCTAATAGATTGTCTTCTTCTATATCCTTACCTTCTCCTACTATCCAAAGAACCCAGTCCAACAGAATCCAAGATCTGGTAGAATACACCCATATCCCTGCTTCTGCCCAGATAAATGAAACTACTTTCCCCCTACTCAATCCATACAACATCTTCAAGAGAAACAAATCTCTTGCCACCCGGTTAACTCGTCTTGTCCATACCAGACCGCTTCCCATCAAAGAATATGTCCAGTCCACAGGCCTAGATAAATGTTTGATTCCATCCTCTTCTAGTGAACAATATGTCACTCTCACCATTGATCAAAACATGATAGATCAATGGATCAAGGAAGGATACTCCCATCTCCACATAGGTGCTGTCAGAATCATCCTCTCCCTACATGGGCGAAAAGGCTTACCTGTCACTGCCAGACTGGCCTTGCTCAACACCATCTACACTCAGTATGAACATGCTGTGATTGGCACCTGCCTATCTACTCTTCATGCTGGTAGCATATCCCTCACATACTATCCCAACCTCAACATTCCTTTGCGAGACCAGAACCTTCACAAATGTCTCAAGATCCAAGTTCAGATTCTTGGTGCTCCCATGCAAGCCAATTCCTACATGGCTACTGTCCATCATCAGCTTGCTTACAGACTTCAAGATCATGCTCTTGATCTCCCACTTCCTGGTCATAATGGTGACACCATCTTCATCAAAGCAGAAAGAGAAGATGAAGTTCCCACCATCCTTCAAATTCCAAAACAACTGCCCAGAGAAAAGCTCACAGAGATTATGCCTCTTGAATGGCTCACAAACTATGAAAAGGTTTTCCAGGACGAAGCTCATGTCGTTGCTGCTGATACGTCGTATGTTCCTCAGCCAGATGGCTCCATCAAAACTATCTATGCTCCCCTCACCGGTTCTCAGGCTTCTTCCAGTTCGGAGACTCCTCCGATATTCCAAGCCCTTATGATTCAACCGGTTACCACTGAAGCTGACATTCCCATCCACAGTTTTGAAGCTGACGGATCTCCGATCTACACTGACAAGATCCGTGGTCACTTCATCTGGGATGATGATCCAAACATGTGTGATGCAGACTGTATATGTCGACGCTGTCTCAAGGACACCTCTCCTACCTTCTGCAAACCCTGGAATAAACCTCACAAACCAGATCATCCTGATAGTCCTTGGATAGGCCTCCATCCTATCAAAAATAAACCTCTACCCATTTATGATAAAGCTTTACAGATCTTACGATCTGAAGGTCTCCTGCCTCCACAACCTACCCTTACAGGTCCTAATCAACCAGCACCAGTCCCTTGTTACATGACCTCAGATTATGATTGTGATTTCCCTCCACTTGAACCTTCCTCAAACCAAGAAAAAACTCGTTTCTCAAAACCTTTTGTCCAATCTACCGAAGTTCAACCCGATGGTTCTTACAAACAGCCCTCCCAGGCTGAACAAGTCCTTAATTGGCAATCTCATAATGCTAGAGCTCAGAACAGAGTTCTTAACTCTATTGATCAGAAGATTGATCGTGTTACACGACATGTTTCTCAGCATGATCACCATCTCCAAAGTCTTGATGCCTCCTTCAGAGATTTGGCCTCTGACCTTCAATCGAGAATAGCAAAGCTTCATACAGATCTTCACAGATATATTTCTCATGGCTATTCTGGCCCAGACTTTGACACAAAAGAAAGAGAAATCAAGCAACTTAAAGAACAGCTTGAACAGCTGACCAGAGATCATTCCCACAAACCAAAACCTTACTCTCATCACTCACAATCACTGTTTTTCCCTGTATCTCCTACACATTCACCCCCTTCCAGATCTGATGATTTTTCCAATCACTTTAAATCCACTGGTGAATTGTTCCGGAAATATCCCGTCCTCTCTTCCCCTCAAGCAAAACCTAAGACCAGGTCTCCTTCGAAGCAGAAAGACAAGCACGCTGCTTCCAGTTCATACGACCCAGTTCTATTTGCTTCTAAGACGTTTTCCTCCTCCTCCAAGTCTGATTCAACATCCTTTTCTGAAGACGTCTCCTCCCAGTCGTCACAGACTTCCTGTCCTTCATCCTGGCTGGATACTGCTGCATCTTCTCCTCCTGCTCATGCAGACCTTACTCAAGTTTTCATGGCATCTCGCACAGATCCTCAGCCCTCAACAAGAACCTATGAGTCTCCCGATGAGACTGCCTCCTCCACTCCTGCTCCCTTTGTCGAAGAACCTCCAGAACATGTTCCTGGCCGTTCTCCTGCTAAACCTACCAATGGCCCTTGGTTTACTCTTGATGACACTTCTCCTGGTTCCTGGAGAAAAAGGGTTTCAGAGATGAGCGCATGGCTTGACCTACAACTGGCGAAGTCTGAACAGAACCTTGAAACAATTCTACGTGAGTTCGTCTCTCGTTTTACTGGTTCTCTCAGAGATTGGTACCAAGCTCTTGGTGAATACCGACAACTCCAATTTGTCAGAGTCCCCTTAGCCTCCCAAGCCATGGGATACATATTCAGAGAATTCCTTGGTGATCCTGACCATCTCTATAAACAGGCTCGACAAGAATTCTTTGACATGCGTTGCTGCTCTCTCAAAAGAAATGACATTATGTTCCATTACAAGCGGATGTCTCAAAGATATCATACCCTTGGTGGAATTAATGATCATAGTCTTAAACAAGTCTATGTCAACTCCCTTCCAGATGACCTTCAAGATGAGATACAACGGAAAATAGACACCTCAGGACGATCTCTCAATGATACATCCTTAGGTGAACTCCACATGTATGCTCTCAGCTCTCTGGATAAACTCTGTGCCACTCAAAGATTCTTCTCCAAGATGCTCACAGAAGGCAAACACCTACAGTCTCAATGCCGTCAACCTTCTCTTCAAATCAAGTGCAAATCCTTGGGCTCTTGCACCTGCAACACGAAGAAGAAGAATCATTTCAAACGTTTCAAAAACAAGAAAGGCAGGCCTAAACGATTCAAGTTCTTCCGCAAGAAAGCACAGCGCGGTTGGAATAAATCCCAACGCTGCTACATTTGGGCAAATCCGGACATTATGCAAAAAAATGTCCAAACAAAAAGGCAAAGTCCGCCAGATTAGTTCAGCAGTTGAAAGACATTGCTGATGAAGTTCCGTCCGATGCAGACATTGAATCCATCTTCTCTGAACAAGATCAGGCTGATTCCTCCACGACCTTTGTTCTTCAAGAAGATCTTTCTGATTCGAAATATTCTGGCTCCTCTGACTACAGTTCTATCCCAGAATCCTATCAGGCTACTCAGCTCGATTCTCATTCCGGTCCCCAAGCTCCGGTTCGGATTCTACCTGACAAGTACTCCAAACCTGTTGATGTCATCGCTTATTTCGACACAGGTTCTCATACTACAATGATGAACCCAAAGGTCCTTCCTCCAGAATTTTGGAAATCCCAAGTTCGGCATTTTCGAGCCGCTGATGGAAAGGTTTTTTCCACTAATCTGATTTCCAGAAAGAAGATTGGTATTCAGTTTTTCCCGTCCTTCACTCTTTGGGTCCAGGTCGTCGGCACTCCTCTTCCTGATAAAGATATTCTCATCGGCTGGGATGTTTTTCGCCAATGTTACTCTCTTCGGATTCTCCCTACTGGCATCCGATACAAAAAGCATTTCAAAGCTTTTTCTGACATTCCGAAGATTTTCCCGCTCTCAGAAATCCAAGCCCCTTTTGAACATATCCAACAAAAATTGCTCCTGCTTTGTGCTGACAATCATGCCACTTTCTCTCATCCTTCTCCTCTGTGGAAGAATCCTGATTTCTTTATCAAGCTTCCCTTTAAGCTTAATGAAGATACGAATCCTACCAAGGCTACCCACTCAGGCATGTCTCCCTCAGATCTCAGGCTCGCTAATGAAGAATGCAATGAGCTCCTCCGTCAAGGTCTGATCGAACATACCTCTTCTCCCTGGGCGTGTCAAGCCTTTTACGTTGAAAAACGCACAGAATTACTCAGAGGAAAAAAGAGATTAGTCGTGGATTACAAGCCTCTCAACCTCTTTCTCAGAGATGATAAGTTTCCTGTTCCCAGACCAAATGTCTTATTCTCTCAACTTCCAGGTGCTACGATCTTCTCCAAATTTGACCTCAAAGGTGCTTTTTGGCAAATTGGTATTCATCCAGATGAAAGATATAAGACAGCGTTCTGTCTTCCTAATGCTCAATACCAATGGACTGTTCTCCCTTTTGGTTTAAAGACTGCTCCATCCCTTTTCCAAAAGGCTGTTACCAGGATTTTTCATCCTCTCTTACACTCAGCACTCGTCTACATTGATGATATCCTCCTGTTCTCTCCAGATGATACCTCTCACACTCTCCTTCTCCAACAGTTCCATGACATTGTTCATCACTATGGTATCATGCTCTCTGAAAAGAAAAGCATAGTTGGGAAATCTGAAATTGAATTTCTTGGAATGCACATTTTCAACTGCCAATACCGTCCTGGTCCTCATTTGGCTGTCCGATTGTTGGACTTCCCCAATTCTGATCTCAGTGTGAAACAAGTTCAACAGTTTCTCGGAATCGTCAACTATGTCAGAGATTTCATTCCACATGTCAGTCATTACACCTCAGTTCTTTCTACGCTCCTCAAGAAGCGTCCTCCTCCCTGGAGTTCCTCCCACACTGAGGCCGTCATCAAATTGAAGGAGATCACTCAATCTCCTCCTGCCCTCGTCATCCCTTCTTCGGGCCAGCTCATCCTCCAGACTGATGCCAGTGATATTTTCTGGGGAGCCGTTCTCATTGAAGATCGAGACGGTCAACGACGATACTGTGGTCATGCTAGTGGAAAATTCAAAGATGCCCAACAGCATTATCACACTATCTATAAAGAGATTCTTGCTGTCAAATACGGAATCCAAAAGCTGGATTTTCACCTCAGGACAAGAAACTTTATTGTTGAAATGGACAACTCATCTTTTCCAAGGATCCTCGATTTTCGCAATAAGATTCCTCCCAATCCTCTCCTTTTGAGACTCAAAGATTGGTTTGCCCGATATGACTTCACTGTTCGTCACGTGAAGGGCCATCATAATATAATTGCTGACATGCTCTCCAGACTTCCACTCACTCATCTCATTATCTCCAGACCTCCACTCACTCATCTCATCACATCCACAGGTCATTATCCTCTTGTCTTCATGACTTCTCCTGCTGGTCCCTCATCATCTCATGCTGGTCCCTCATCATCCTCACCAGCCGTTCCTGATTACTCATTCCCACCAGAACTCTTGGCCACATTGCCACCTGATCATCAACCTTCTTTAAATCAAATCCAGTCCTTCGCCAAGACTCAACTTCCGGTCTACCTAGCTCAGATCAACAGACAAGACTGTCGTCACACTGTCAACAACTTGTCCAGACCATTTCTTGACCCGTTCATAATGCCACCTTTCTACTATTTCTCTCCTCAACTCCTTTGGTTCCTCTGGTGTTTATCAGTTCTACATCATCATGCCATCGTCTTCCCTCTTCAGGCTCTATATGGTCATCTCCATGATCCTTCTCAGCGGAACTCTCTGTTATGGGTTTTCCTCCAATGGTTCACGTCCTTGACCAACTGGAAGCACGAACTCACTGAGCTCATGGGCAAATATAACATTTGGAAACTTGATTATGAATCAGCTGCCTCTGTATGCTGTATATGGATCTTTAATAGGCCCTACAGGTACAATCCCCACAACCGACTCCTTTGGACTGCCAACTCCAGTTATGAATGGCATACCACATATGATTATCCAAAAATGTATCCACAAATCCTTCAAGTCGGTCTGCTCAATTTCCTCTGTGATGTTAATTATGTCTCCACCGACGAAGTTTTCATCCTACCAAATATTCCCAGGGACCCCTCTCAAAGCTGGAACCCTTTTCTGAATTCATACATGATTGACTCTCAGGACCCCTTTGACGCTGCATGGCCCTGCTTCATCTGTGGAGCCCAAGATTCAGATGATGAAAATCATGCCAACTGTAATATGTCTTCTAGTCCGTGATTCAGCTTCGCTCAAGTCAAAGATCTCACCCGTCACGTGAAATGAAATAATTCACTTTCTTTTTGCTATTTTGTTTTATTAGGCAACTGTTTGGCCTTATTAGGTTTAATTATGCTATTTCGTTTTATTAGGCATCTTTTGTCTTTATTTCAATTTGAAAGTCTGTAACCTTTGGCCGATGGCCCTGCTTTGCTTTAGCTAGGTATCTGCCACGTTTGTGGCCTTACTGTATAATAAGTTTGTCTGCACTCTATCTCTCCCCCTATATAAGGAGAGCTCGTCGCTTGTGTAAAAGGCAGAAACACATCTATAAAAATTTTCCTTGTGTGTTAACTCTCATGTCTTGCTAAATTGTTCCTCTTCTTCCTTTGAATACCATGTCACTCATATAAGTAGCAGTCTGTAATTATCTCAGTATGCTCTGTGCTTGCCTCTAGGTTGAGGATCCTGCACATCAGAAGATGAGATTTGTTGGCTTTTTGGCTTAAGGTCCCTGTCTGTCTCTAGTGGGTTGGAAAGTTAGTACCCTGTTCAGGCCGTGGTTAGGCCGCCATTGTGGGGAAAACTCGAAAGACCTGTATGAGAGGCACCCAGGGGTACCTGCCACCCGAATGTAAGCAGTACTTATTATTATTATTATTATTATTATTATTATATCGAAAGGGTATCCCCACTTTAGATTTAATGGGTAAATATGAAACTTCAATCCTATCACGAATGTGAATAGGAAAGTGCACAACCACTTTACTAAGAATTGATGAACGTATTACTTAACGATTTACCGTAATTTGGTTTTTATGATTATTTCATTTCTGTGCTCCTAATATTATAGTTTTTATATTTTTATTTAAAATTAATGTTCAAAATTCACGTGAATATGTGATCAATTTTTTTTTTTTTTTTTTTTAGGTCTATAAATGTAAATTTTAATGGTAAATACATAAAAATAAGATTTAAAAAGATTTTTTTTTTTTTTTTTTTTTTACAATCCAATTTTTTCATTTTACACTTATTTTCTAAAGACACTTCATTCTCAAAATTTAAATTTTAAAAAATTCTAAAGACATTTTCTTTTGTTCTAAAATTATCTTTTATATCTTTTGATACTCTTATTCTAAAGATACTCCATTTAAAAAAATGAATTTCTAAAGACATTCCATTTTATTTTAATAAAAGTATTTTAATAAAAGTTAGGACGAAGCATCGTAGCTTTTGGATTCATCCGATGAGTAATCTTTTTTTAATTAAATTATTAAAAAAAGAAATTATCTCTCATAAATCATTAGATTAAATATTACATATTAAACACTCTCTCCTAAATTTTTAATTACCATATTAAACTCTCTGTCCTCCAATACATATATCTTATTTTCTATCTATATTCTTTCTCAAGTAAGACAAACAGTTAAGAAAAAAAAAAAAAAAAAAACCTTATGAATAAGCTTGATTTTTAGAAACCGGATATATGTATATATATAAAATAAAAAATAAAAAAATAATAAACAAAAAAACTCAAAAAAAAGTACCCTATTTTTCAAAAAAAAAAAAAATTGAAATATGAAAATGTTTTTTATTACTTTTGTAGGTATGTGATTGATTATTTCGTTAGTCTTAGAAATTCTGAATTTAATCAAATCTAGTTACAACAAATCAAGTTGTCAAATATCTATTTTTTTTTATTTTTTATTTGAAAAATAAGGTATTTGTATTGACTTTTTAATATATATATTACTATTAGTAAAAAACCAAAATATTCATAAGTTTTTTTCTTCTTTAAAATTGGGGTGTAAATAGATAATTTGTGGATTGTAAGGAGAATCTCTCATTTTAAAAAAGTAATGTTAAACTTCGTCACAAAACCACAGTCCAATGTGACGTGATAGTAAATGACACTCATTTAGCTTGGTAATGTCTCACATTTGAGTCGCCACACCACTGGCGATATGTCAAAAAACAAATCTTCAAAAATTTTATAATTTTTTTATTACAATGTTTTTAGTCGGTTGATCTAAAACTACTAAAGGTCCGTTAGGAAGAACTTCTTCAAATAAATCTTTTAGTAGTTGATCTTTTTTTTTTTTTTTTTTTGAAAGAAAGAAAGAAAACAAAAGAACAAAGCAGACTCAAGAAGATCTTCTAGAACTAAATTCTCCACGCAGGAAGGACAAGATTCCATCCAAAAACTATCCTTTCTATTGGACAGAGCCATCTTAGCTAATCGATAACTCTATGAGCAACATTATTAGCTTTCAAGAACTGAGTTTGTTGGATACAGCTCCAGAAGAGCTAGAATATCACTAATCACAGTCCCAACATCAGTAGGAGAGGGCCCGCCCCCGTTAATCAGCTCGACTACACTCAAAGCATCTGATTCGATCATAAAAGGAATCAGACCTGTCTCTAATCGTTTGGTTATCAATTAAAAAAGATCTTTTAAATGATAAGATTATCAAAATACTTAAAAAAAATATTAAATTATAGGGTTATATTAGACATTTTTATGTTATTAAAAAAACTCAAAATGTCTACTTGGAAAAGCTTTAAATTTGAGCTTCTCCTAGTAGATACACAACAACTTTTTTAATTATCTAAAAGCTCTGCTAAGTGACAACCAAACAACATAATTTTTTTTTAAAAGAGCTTTTTCAATTAAAAACGGGGTTTTTAGCAAAAATGTCATATTTTAGGGGCTTAATAGCAAATCTACTGATCAGACTATTTTGTACCTATTTGAGGTCCCCCATTTCATATCTTTTGTGCTCGTTTTCGAGCGTATTTTTGTATACAATATTTTGTTTGAGCTTTGTGTAGGTACATATTCTCTACAATAGGTACTTGAGCTTAAAGAACAGTTTGGGAGGAAAAATGAGTCAAAAACGGAAGAAATTGGAATATATGCTGAGTGCCGCGCCTCATCATCAACATAGACCCGTGATGTGATCTAAACCCAGCCGTGGCCAAGTGAATCCAGATGTTTCCACGGTTGATCCGTTGCCGAGCCAGAACGCGACACCGAGACCACAGTAGAACCCCTTCAGCATTCCAGCAGCTTACGGACAAGTACAAAATTTGAGGTACTCGGCGGTTACATTCGGCAGCCTGACCGTCGATTTACAAACCGCCGATCAACATCAATGAAGTCCAGAAGCATTCGGCGGGCACAAACAGTGGCCATAATTCAACTGCTGATTCAAGACAATGAGCATCATTCCAATTCGGTGGTTTGAAACGACGGCATGACCGCCGATTCGACCAAAATCAGCAAAAGGGCTGAAATTGAATAAGCTTATACAGAACGGACAACTTCTGGGGGTCATATCTTCCTCATCAGATTGAACCAATTTGATATCTTTATATATTCAGAAAGCCCCAGGAGTCTAGTTTCTAAAACATTTTACGGATTACAATTCTGAGCTTTCTGCAAGAGGTTATGTCCATTTTCGTAACGGTGCACGATGCTAAAATGCTAACATTCTGTCAGGTCTAAACGGCTACTTCAAACGGTGGCCAGACTGTCGAACCAAACCACCGATTACCTCCAGAAGGTCATTTTTTAGGCAAATTTCAGGTATAGTTTCGTTCTTTTACCCCAACCTTCAGCCCTAACCTCCCCACACTATATAAACACTTTATTCTCCTCTCTCCCAGCAGAATCCACACCCCACACTTCTTCTTCTTCATCTCCTTCCACACCAAAAGAGAGAGAGAATCTTTCAAGGGCATCCATGAAGGTTTTTCCTCCATAGATGCCTTCTATTTCATCTTCTACCCATTATCCACACATTTAAGAGTAGATTGCAAGGAGAAAAGAGGGTTTTTAGACCAATTTCGAGCTAGGGTTTCATGGAGGACTTGAAGGAGGTTTTCTTCAAGGGTTGTTTCCTTTAACTCATCTCTTTGTATTTCTTGTTTTCTTAAATGTGTAATCCCCACTTGGGAATATTTGTAAAACTATATTTGTGCTCAATATATATGGTGGTTGTTTTTATATCCAATTTGTGTTTTGATTCATTCTTGATTGTTGTTGAATATATCTCTTATCTTGAAATGCATGTTTATGGATGATTGGAAATTAATATGTATTCATGAATGGGATTAGGAAGTAGATTAATGTAATTTAGGAGTAGTTTTAATCAAATATCCCATTTTGTGTTTGTATGTTGATGGAAGGTCGAAATTAACTTGTATGGATGGGTTTGAGTGAATTAGAGTTAGGATTGTGCCTTTTGGAGGGGCTCTCCGGGCATAGTCTTGGCTAATTAGCTAGGAAGAGTGAGTGAACCTATAAATTGCCATATTAGAAGGGTTTGGTTCAATGTTCTTGTTAACAATTGGACTTTAGCTATTTCTCACTCTAGGGGCTCTAGGTGAGTCATGGTTAGAGTTACAATTATTGGTCTTTGGCTATTTCTCACGCTAGGGGCTTTAGGTGAGTTATGGTCGGAGATACAATCACTCTTTCCACATTCATTAGACTTTCACGTTGCCATTTTACATTACGAAGCTATCAATGGGGCTCAATATAGTTTTGTTTGTAGAATCGGTTCATATATGTTGGTTGCGGTTTCGTGTTTGAGAGGTTCTCAACACATTCTTCAACCGTTAGCTCTATGAATGGGTATAAACTGGATTGAGGTAAGAACAAACCCTTAACTAAAATTGGATGTCCTTAATGTCTAACAACCAACTATTTGTACACTTATGTATGGTGAACTTGTTGAACCTTGTGTGACCATTTTCATGCATCTCTCCTATCCACCATTTTATTTATCACTTTAAACACCATTCTCACCCTTCCATATTCTCTTTGTTTTTATTTATTTTCATTTTCATTCTCTACACACACACACACACACACACACACACACACCGCATTGAACATACATTTCACACACACCATTCTCACCTTTCCGCATTCTATTTACATGTTTACAATAAATTCTAGAACTTGATACGGGTGACAGATCACACCTCCCTACGGAACGATACCCTTGCTTGCCGCTTTACTAGTCTTTTGCTAGTTTAGAGCACATTGTGTAGAAAACCCCTTTTTAAATGAAATAATCTTTTGATCCTTGAGATTTCTTAACGACGGAAAAAACGAGTATCATCTACCCTAAAATCGAATTCGATTGTAAAACTACCATATTCTTCCCAAATTGCCCTCACTCATCACTCATCACTCATCATATTTATTATCCTTATTTATTACTTTTACCAACCAACTTATCAAACAAATAAACTAAACAATATCTAACAATTTTCCTACACTACAACACTTTGTTTCCCACACATTTGTTTTTCAATTTTTGGTTTTAAAAACATTTGAGAAGATTATATAAAGTAATTTGAAGGTGTTTATTACATTTTAAAATTATTTTCTCAACCTCATTAGCCTTATTTTGAGAGTTTTGAGATATCCAAGAATTTTTTTTTTCTTTCCATTTTATGAAGATTAAATTGCTATTGCAATTTTCAAGGCTTGAAAAAAAGTTCAGGACAGGGTGACCCGACCCGACATCAGGTCACCCTGTCCCGAGGCTTTGAAACCTCGAGACGGGGTGATCCGATCGTAAAAAAAATCCTTAGGATAGGGTGATCTGACATCGGTCACCATATCCTGAGTCTTTAAAATCTTTGGACAGGGTATCCTAATATCGGGTCACCCCATCCCAAGGTTTTAAAGCCTTGGGAAAGGGTGATCCGATGACAGGTCACCCTGCCCCGAGGATTTTTTCATGGCTTGAAAAAAATCACCATGTCTCAAGGCTTTAAATCCTTGGGACAGGGTGACCCGGTGTTGGGTCACCTTGTCCTAAACCTTTTTTTAAGCCTGGAAAATTGCAAGGGTGAGTTAATCTTCATAAAATGGAAAGAAAAAAAATTCGTGGATATTTCAAAACTCTCAAAATAAGGCTAATGAGGTTGAAAAAATAATTTTAAAATGTAATACATACCTTCAAATTACTTTATATAATCTTCTCCAATTTTTTAAAACATAAAATTGAAAAACAAATGTGTGGGAAACAAACGTGTTGTAGTGTAGAAAAATTGTTAGATAATGTTTAGTTTATTTGTTTGATATATTTTTTTTTTTGGAGAAAATATTTGTTTGATACGTTGGTTGGTAAATGGTTGATAAAGTAATAAATAAAGATAATAAATATGGTGAGTAATGAGTGAGGGCATTTTGGGAAGAATAAGGTAGTTTTAGAATTGAATTCGATTTTAGGGTAGATTTGCTATTAAGCCCCTAAAATAGGGCATTTTTGCTAAAACCCCTTTAAAAAGCTCTTTAAGCTAGTAAGGAAGCTTTTCCAAACGGGCACTAAATGTTACATGACATTTAAAAAATAATTTCTCAAGATAGAATTGTGATTATTTTCTGAAATTTTAGAAGGTATTTATTGTAAAATATAATATTTAATTTTTTTTTTTTTTAGTGTAGACTATTTTGAAAAAAGGGTGGAAAATAAGAGAGAAAACAAAAACTAACCATTGGAAATATTAAACTTTTGTTAGTAACAACTTTTGAAACTTTAATTGTTAATAACCACTTTTAAAAAAAAAAAAAAGTGTATGTCCGTAAATTACAAGAGTACCCTTGAAATTAGTTTTTTTTTTTTAAAAAAAAACCTCAAACTTGAAATCATGGCTAAAAACTTGATTGTTGAAACTTGAAATCATGGCTAAAATGAAATATGTGAAACTTGAAATCATGCCCAATTTCCCTTCTACCCCTTCTTCCCCAAATCCCCAAATTTCCAAATTAGGTTTTTTTTTTTTGAATGGTGACCCTTTTTCCTACAGATCAACTCGCCGACGGAGGAGGAGCTCCGATGGCCGTGAAGCCCAGGTGAAGCACGCCGCACGCCGCACGACGCACGACGCACGACGATGCAAGATGACGCACGGCGCCAATCAGAAATGCACGACGCGAAGAGAGAAAGAGAAGTTCGGGGAGAGAGAGAGGACGCGGGCGACGATTTGTTTGGTTCGGTTTTGACGGGGAAGACGCCAGCGACGATATGCAGACGCCGGCGTTGATTTACAGGCGTCGATTTGGACGAGGAGAAGAGAGATCGGGGAGAGAGAGCAGAGGAGAGAGAAAGAAAAGAGAGGAAGAAGAGAGAGTGTGTTTGGGATGATTTTTATATGGAGGCAATCAAGTAATTTTACAAAAACATGGTTATCAAACAATTAAAATTTTGTTTGTGGTTAAAAACAAAATTTCCATATTATATGTGGTCATTTTTAGCAATTTCCACGGAAAATAATGTTGAGTGTTATTATAACCTCTTATGAAAAATGTCGATTGCAATAGTTATTATGGTCTTCAAATTTATACATAATAATATTTTACAATTGGATTGGATCATATCAGATATAATTGTAATTGGATTGGATCATATTCCATTCTAAGATTGTATCAGATTGTAATATCTTCAATCCAACCGAATCGAATCAGATCTTGGATTATGGCAAATCCAATGGATCCAATCAGACACACACCCCTAATTTGAATTATAGAACTCAAGTTTACAAATGGCAAAATTCAATTACAGTAAACAAATTACAAATTAATTGCTACAACAATTCAATTGTTCAATGTAAAATATATAAAGATTAACTTGATACTTTTTTGAATGATTAAAATTAACTTGTGATGCAGTAAAAATTACGTTCAATTTAATTTAAGTTCGTTCACTGGGATCGGTGTTCATTCAGTTAAAACTACTTAGTCTAGGAAAAACCTATTCTAAGTGCATGAAAATTAAATTGCATAATGCTTTGAGTTGGGAAAATGGTTTGGTTACATGCAAATGATTAAAAAAAAAGAAGCAAACTTGAAAGCTAAAAATGTAAACTTAAAACTAAAGATGCAAACTTGAGAAATAAAAATGTAATCTTGCGACTAAAAACTAAGCTAAACACAATAAACAAACACACAAGCAGTGAATAGATGGAGAAAGCACTAGGGAATCAATGCAACCTTCTTAGACCACTCTATGTTTTTATTTAGTTTCGTTAAGCACTTCAATCCAATTTTAGGGCTTATTTAAAGATAAATCCATTAAGTTATAGGTCTTTCCCATTATTTACACATGACCATATAATAAGCAATGGTCAATCCCTCTATTTACTCTTAAAACTCCAAGCCAAGTTGGTCTAGCATGGCCATGCATAAACCAACCCTTCCAATTACTAAGCTTGTGAGAGAATTAGATGGGATGACCACCCACACCTAAACTCAACACCTTAAATTAACTAACTCTCAAACCCATGTCTCTTGTGACCACAATAAAACATGAATAGAGAGATTAGAGCAATTAATTCAATAATTGAGACTAAAATCGAATTGAATTAGAGAATAGACTAATTAATTACATAGAGTAGTCCAATACGGTTACATCAATCCCCCAAAATGAAGTTTTGTTACACATCAATGACAAATAAACAAAGAAGGGAAACGTGTAGAGAAAACCCATAAAATCCATGTGAGCTCTCCCTTGTTCCTTGAGTTCCTTCTTCTCCTTCCTTGAATAAGCTTCCAAAAATGGTGGACTTGGTGAAGTATGGAGTGTGGAGAAGATGATGTAGGAGAAGGGTTTTAGGTTATGGTGTCTAGGGTTTAGAATTGTGATATGTATGTTTGTATGTGTGGAAAGAGTATCTCTAAAAAAAAAAAAAAAAAAAGACATGATATTTATATTGGGTGCCAAAAAATAGGTTTGAAATTCGTCATTTGAGCTAAGCTGGCACAGAAGGTCGCTGCCAAGTTGGCTATTAATGGGGGCGACCAGCATGACAGCGAAGATCACTGTCCTTTTGATGTTGAGGAGGTCGCTGCCACATTGGTTGTTGACAGGGGCGACCAACAAGGGTGCGAAGATCTCTGCCCCTTGGTGCCTAAAAAAGGTCACTACCACATTGGCTTCCGAAGGGGGCGAACTTCACGGCGACCGCAACTTGGATTGTTAAAGGTAGATGAGGTTGCTTCCACATTCACTTCCAGCCACGGCGACGAGATTCGAGCTTGGTTGGCCAAGGAAGTTTGGAAGATTTGGAGGTTTGGAGAAACGTTGCATGGAGGCTAAAAAATGGTGGCAAATGGACCGGGGGGAGGCGCGTTGTCGATCTGGGTGAAAAACCGTCGGAAATGATGTCAGAAAATGGCTAGAACAGCCGGGTCTGCAACCAGGTCAGTTGAAGTTGAAGACGATGACGTCATGCTGAGGTGTTGGGGTGCGGTTAGAAGTGGACTTGGGTGCACTCAGTAGCTGAACCTTATCTGTTGGGCTCGCCGGATCTGGGCCGGGCCGGGTCGGGTTGAAGGCCCAATTCGAAACGCACCGTTTCATTAAACGACGTGGCGCGCTGCGCTGCGTTGTCTGGCGAATTACAATATATACCCCTCAGTTCTTCTCTAATCACAGAATATTCAATATATTCTCCATATTTTCACTTTAACCCTTGATTCTCCAAAATTATGCCAATGCCCCTGAACTCTATAAATACATGAAACACTTATTTTATCATATTAAATACCCGGTTTTACCCGAGGAACAAGCACAAGAAGTAGGAATTGGGGACCTAAAAATAGGAACAAAAATAGTACAATCACTTAGAATTGGATTTTTTTTTAGTGGGTATTGATTGCTACTGGCTTATACAATTTATAGAGAGAAAAAAAACATTTGTGTGTTTATTGTGTTAATACTTGTTTTCTATTGTATTTTCATACAAATTTAAATCATATAATCATTTGTCTAGGTCATAAAATTAGTTATTTGGAATTGCATAACCAAATTGTCTGAATTTTAAGAATCATTCTGATTGCCTAACTAGTTATCTACATCAAGTGATCAGATAAAAAAAAAATAGTAAGGATTTAAACAGTCACCAACCTTCCTTAACATATAAAATAGTTTATATATGGTTTAATATTGACTATTAAAAAAAAAAAAAAACAGCATGGCTGAAATAAAAAGTCTAACAAATTATAAATTTTAAACATAAGTTTTAAACACAAACATAAATAAAACCATTCAAAAGTTTGAAATATAAATATAATCATTTATTATAATAAAATACAATAGCATTACAAATTTGCTCGATGTTCATTTACATAAGACAAATTATAATATAAATTAAGTCCAATATTTAGGTGAATTCGGCGGCCAACGGATTTGACAAATTTTAAAATGAAAATTCATTATCCGATCCAATCATGTTCTCAAATCCGATCTAATTCAATGGATTGTATCATATCTAATAATGGATCCTATTGGATTGGATTCTACACACCCCTACTTAGATCTTTAGAGTTATTATATATTCATTAAAGAATAAACATTTCCTCATATTTGCTTGTAACCCTATATATATATATATATATTCTTAGGTCTTACTTTATACTTTACATTATTTTTTTTTATCTAATGAAACTCTAACTACCATTTTTCTCTTTTCTCTCATCTCTTTGGTTTTTTTTTTTTTTGTTTTTTTTAATTTTTATTTTGCATTAATTAATTCACATAGTATCAAAAGTACAATCTCATGGAGAAGAAAGTTTAATCACATCCATGAGTCTTGTACGATTTCAGAAAGGTTGATTCACACCGACTTCTTCCATTTGATTTGGTATTTGGCTTTCTCTCTCATTTGTTAGATTATTTGGCTATCTTTGTATTCTCCGACTTGTTTACAAAGTCATCGTATTTTGTGTTTTCCTTTTTTAGTTGGCAAACTCTTGATGCTTCTAGAAGCCGCGTTGTGAGTTTGAGCCTTTGAGGGATATTAGAATTATTATATTTATGGCGTAGAATAGACTTTTTCTCATTTTTACTTGTAACGTATACATTCTTTCTTAGGTTTTATTTTGTACTCTTACATTCTTTTTATTTATTGAAACTCTAGCCACCATTTCTCTCTTTTCTCGTCTCTTTGGTTTTTGTTAGTATTAATTGGGTACACCCAAGATGGGTCCAAACCCAATTATATAGCCTTGGCCCATGAAACCTAACCCAACATCTGATAATAACTGTTGTAACAGTTATTGTAGATAACTGCCTGTGCAGTTATTCTATTGACTCCACTAACATACTATGTGAGACAATATAGGACTAAGTCATATATAAGCAATAGTGTATGCAAGTGAATAAGAGTGAGTGTGTGTATTACATAAAATACAGAAAAGAGAGAAACAATAAAGAGAGGATACTTATACTGTGGTTTGAGTTTGAGTCCCAATTTATTGGTGGCTCTTTCCTGACCTGTGAAACATTTTGTATTTGATCCAGAACCGAAGAAATGTACAATTCGTGATTCTTTCTTTTCATGTTTTGTATGATATATTATCTTCATTGGTATCAAAGCCTGAAAGAATGTTTTCTGGTTTGGAAAAAGTTTTTTTTTGTTTTTTTATTTTTTTTATTTTTTTTATTTTTTATGATATGCATGGATCAAATGTTTTACTGTTAGTTGTTCAATAACATGTAAAACAATTGATTATTTTTCGGATTTATTATATACACAATGTATGTGTTTTAATAATACCATGTAATCATATTTTGTTGTTGTTCGTACCATATGCAAGAGAGTTCATGATACAAACTTATATTTTCTATTAATATCTGTTTTATGTAATAATGTATATGGATCTGTGTGGCTTATTTTCTTTTTAAATCACATGATCATCATTTTTGTGTGATTTTAGTAGCCATACGTTTTTTTTTAATTATATTGAATGCCGTAAATTTTATTTTGGCTGTCAAGGAATTCACATAAATGTTTTACTGCAATTTTAAGAATTGTATGTGTAGAACTGTTTTTATGTTTCGAATTCATTAAAATTGCGTATGACGTGCTTATGATTCTATGTGAATTGTTTTATTTGAGTTATATGCCATGAAAACTTAATATTTCACATATGAACACTAAGAAATAGAGCCCTAAAACCGAAACTTTGAGTAAGTGGTAGAGGGTCAAAATTGTCATTATAGGTTGCAATTCTGGTACCATTAGAACTAGAGATCCCAAGCTTTCCGAAGACACCGCGATCGCAAAATTTAGTTAAGAAATGAGTGAGAACGAGTCGTTTGAAAACTGGGTTGGAGATAAAATTTTTCCAGAAATTTTGTTTTAAGGTTGATGATGATGAATAGTACCACGCGTTATTAGGGCGGCAAGTGTACTTCACCCCAAATTCATTTTTTAAAACTAAGGGCATCAATGGAATTAGGAAGTTAATTGGAGTTGAACGGTATTTGTCCGGTGATCATTGGATTCCGGGAAGGTGGCGCATGGACTACACGCGCCTCCTCTGCACGTGTGAATGCACATAGTAGTTATGTGCTGTTGAAACGTGGCTCACCCAGAGAGTGACACGTGTCGGGGGGATCTGTCAGCAATGACAAGTGGTCCAATATCCCCTGACGCCACGTGTCAATAACGTGTCACATGTAAACCGTCGACTGTTTTCGATGATCGGAGCGGTTTTCTGACGACGGTTACAGACGATCGGAACAGTACCGGCATCGGTCATCCACCTGGATTTTTTTCGGTGCCGGTTCACTTGCCGGATAGTGTTTCCGACGATCGACCAATTTTTCGGCACTGTTTCTGGTGACCAACCATTTTTCTGGCGTCGTTTCCGGCGACCGGCCATTTTTCCGGTAAAAAAAAAAAAAAACTTAATTTTTCTCTCCTTTTCTGTTCCATTGATTGTTTTTCGCTCCAATGGGAGTTGAATTATGCCCATATAATTTTTTTTTAAGTTCTCAAATTTTTCACTAACAAATTAATTAATTGGTGTCTGTTTTTCATTTATCTGTAGATAGAGGAAATGTGTAACCATAGCTCATCTGATTCCGATCCTCAAGAGGAGTACTCACCATTGTCGGTGGAGGAATATTTACCACAACCGATAGAAGATCATTCACCATCATCGGATGACTTCGATCCTCAAGAAGAGAATTCACAACTCTCGGTGGAGGAATTTTTACCACCACCGGTAGAAGATGATTCACCATTGTTGGATAACTCTAATCCTCAAGAGGAGTACTCACCAATGTCGGTGGAGGAATATTCACCACAATCGATAGAAAATTATTCATCATTGTTGGATGAAATGTCCATAGAGGAAAATACTATTGAAGAGTATACATCTGGGACGCTTGAGGATGATGAAAATCAACAATCTCCAAGGACGGTGATGGATGAAGCAGACATTGAAGGTTACATGAATTTTGAAATACAACTAGCTGGGTTCATAACAAAACTAGAAGGTCATAATATGGATTTAAGCTCTAGCCTTTATGAACAGTTGTTAGGTTTTGGGGATCTCATTGTTTCTGAATGGGCTTGGAGTGATGGTGGGCTAGAATTCATTTGGAAAGATGAAATTCATGCCTTACTTAATGTTTTACCAGAAGAGCTACGACAACATAATTATGTAACCCTTACATTGATAGAAGCAGATGTACTTACCAACTTTAATGAAGCCTAGAAATCATATTAGATTATGATGATTATCGAGTGCGTAAAAATCTCAGAAAGCATGCGGCTTTAGGTGTGGGTTCTAGTTTGAAAACACAAAAACGTTATGATCGTAAGGCAAAATGGTACATAAACAATGCTTTTAAAAACTATTTGGTAGAGGAGAAATACTACCTACCTCAGGATGATAAGCATAGTATTTATGCACATTTTGAGAGAATCCTGCATGAAATCCCAGAGAATTTTAGAATTACTGATTGAGAATGTAATTCTTAGGCAGTATATTGTTTTGTACATACTCCTAGTTTGTAAATACAACTCTTTATTATTAATGAAATGGGATGTTCACATGATTATGCAAAGTTTTATATACTTGTGCATATTTAATATGAGTGTTCTAAATTGTAAGAAACAATGTTAGAACTGTTCAGCGCAAAGACACTAATAAATATAAACTAGTGAATATTAAGGACTTGGATGGTGAATGGGAGCTTTGACTCTTATTTCGATTCCTATTCTAAATATTCCTCTTATTATATTCTTTATGTGTAAGTTTGCTGCATAAAGTTGTGCTAAGTATGAAATTATAAGAAAAACATGTTAGAATAACTATTAATCACACTATGTGTTAAACAAATTTTAGGAAATGGCTTCAACATCTAAGTCAATTGTTGCTGAGTTGAACAAGGGAGAAAAGCTGAATGGTGATAACTATGAGATGTGGCACCGAAAAGTTCAGCTAATCCTAAAAGAGTGAGAGGCTCTTGAAACTCTAACAAATACCATGGTTGAACCACCAATTGGTAGCACTGCTCAACACAGGAGAGATATGAAAACATATCAGACCTGGAAGAGGAAGAACAGTCTGGCTCGCATAACAATGCTGAGTAGTATGACTAATGCTTTCATGTGCGAAAATGAGGGGTTTGACACTGCGCAAGACATGTGGATTGCGTTGAAAGACAAGTTTGGTGGTACTTCTACTACCAAGCTTATGAGACTTACAATCAAGTTTGACATTTATAGGAAGCGCCAGAATCATGATATGAGGCAGCACCTAAGAGAGATGTCAAACATGATTCGTGAATTGAAGTCTACATGTCATTCCTTAACTGATGAGCAGCAAATCCAAGCAGTGATCCAGTCTCTTCCTAACAGCTGGGAAAATATGAAGATCAACATGACCCATAATGATAATATCAAGACTTTTGATGATATATCATGTCATGTTAAACTGGAAGATGAGCACCTAGAGGCAGCTAAAACTTCCGGTCAGCTTTACATGGCTGAATCAAGCAAGCACAAAGGAAAGAAGGGGAACTTCCAGAAGGGAAACTCCTAGAAGGGAAAATGGAAGGGTCTTACAGAGAACTTTAAGAAAAGTGAGACCAAATTTCAGAAAAGGGGCAAGAGTGCTGGATTCAAGAAGGACAAAACCAAATTGAAGTGTTACAATTGTGGCAAACAGGGTCATTTTGCTCGTGAGTGCATTGAGCCGAAAAAGGTACGACCTAATTCAATAACTGATAACTATGTTTTGGTTTCTAGTTCTGTTTTACTCACTGAATCTCGTCCTTTATGGACTGTTGACTGTAGACTCAGGAGCCACAGACCATGTAGCTAGAGACAAAGCAACGTTCGTAAATTATCATCGAATCAGTCAAGGGCCCAGATGGATTTACGTGGGGAACAACTCTATAGTTGAAGTGAAGGGTATTGGCACTTGCAAATTGATGATGCATGGTGGTCAAGTACTTTATCTCCATGATGTTCTATATGCTCCTGGAATCCGACGAAATTTAGTTTCAGTTATTGTTCTTCTAGGTTTAGGTTATGAACTAAACTTTTATGGTGTTTGTATGGATATTGTTTTAAATTCTGTTTGTGTTAGTACTGGATATTTGATGAATGGTTTTATTGTATTAAATACCGAGTTAGACGGTTTTAATTGCAATGATGGTTGTTTTTCATTAATTGCTTCCGCTAATAATGCCAATGTTGATGTGAATACTGGGCATGCTATACTGGGTCATTTGGCCAAGATAGGATGAACAAATTGGCTAGAGAATGCCTTTTAGGTTCATTTAATAAGATAGAATTACATATCTATGAAAATTATCTGGCTGGAAAAACAACTAGAAAGTCATTTGGAAAAAGAGCTAGGGCTGAAAATCCATTATAATTAATTCACTCTGATATCTGTGGTTAGGGGTGGGCACCCAAACCGCCAAACCAATCAACCCGCCCAAACCAAACCAAACCAATTTAAGCGGGTTGGTTTGGTTTCGTTAAATAAAATAAACTAATTGGGTTGTTTTTTAGCAACCCAATTGGTTTGGTTTGGGTTGGTTTATGGGTTGTGTTTTATCAAACCGTATAACCCAACCCAAACCATTATATACTTAAATCTATATATTATTAATTAAATTATCGGACAAAAGAAATACAAACTAAAGTTAACCCAATGTAACAAGAAGTGAACTTCAAAACTTCAAAATGGTTGCTTGCATGGTGGTAGATATTATTAATTTAGAAGCTTAAACGATTTAGTTTTATTTTATAAGTCTTAGGCGTTCTACACTTAAGGATTTTTATTTTTATTTTTTTGCTTAAAGATTGTTCTACACTTGAGTTAAATTTAGTATTATAAATTAGTATTATTGTTTATTTTAGTGATAATTGGTTTAACTACTTATACTAATAATAGGATATTATTAAATTTATTCAAAAAAAAATAATGTAATTATTTTCTTAAACCGTTAAACAAAACCGAACCAACCCGATTTTTATCAGTTTGGCTTGGTTTGGTTTTACCTCATAAATGGTTTGGTTTGGGTTGTAAAAAATTAAACCGATTTTATAATGGGTTGGTTTGGGTATAATCAAACCCAACCCAAACCAACCCATGCTCACCCCTATCTGTGGTCTAATGAGTGTAAAGGCAAGGCATGGTGCCTCATATTTTATTACATTCATAGATGATTTTACCCGCTTTGGTCATGTCTATTTGATTTCTCATAAGTCTGAAACATTGGATTGTTTCAAATTATACTTGAACTTAGTAGAGAATCAATTAGAAAAAAGGGTTAAAGCATTACGTACTGACAGGGGACGAGAATACCTTTCAGATCAATTCAAGGAATTGTGTGATGAAAAGGGTATACATAGACAGTTAACTGTTCCTAGAACTCCGCAACAAAATGGTGTGGTGGAAAGAAGGAATAGGACATTACTTGAAATGGTTAGGTCTATGATGGTACAAGCAAGTCTCCCAGTGCATTACTGGGGAGATGCCTTGTTGACTGCCACTTATGTACTTAACCGAGTTCCCTCGAAGTCAGTTACTTCCACACCTTATGAGTTATGGACAGGTAGAAAACCTAATTTAACTTATCTGCGACCTTGGGGGTGCGCAGGTTACGTACATGATCCATCCAACAAGTATGGAAAATTGGGTGCAAGAGGAAAGAAATGTATCGTTATTAGATATTCTGAGCATTCAAAAGGATATGTACTAATAGGTGAAAACTCGGATGGAAGTGTGATTGAGATAGAATCACGAGATGTGAATTTTTTAGAAAATGAATTTCCTAAAATGGGTGAAGTTGATAGAGATATTCGATTTTACGAATTGGATAATCTAATCGAGGATTCGAATCTAAATACTCCACTAGATGTTGATGTGGATCTATTAGGAACTTCTGTCCCTAGTGGGAGTAAAACTCCACTTGAAGTAAATATAGATCTACCAGGACCTTCTGTTCCTAGTGGGAGTAATAACGTTGTTGAAACAACTCTTTTAGATTTACCTTCTCGCATAAGTAACCGTGGAAATGTCCCTCGTCGTCGTTTTGAGATTGAGGGGGAAGCGTTTATGGTTGCTTCACATGATGCTGATGAGCCTAAAAATGTGAATGAGGCTCTCAAATCACCTGACAAGGAACTATGGATAAAAGCCATGAAAGAATAGATGGATTCAATGAAAAGTAATCATGTCTGGGACTTGGTTGACTTATCGCTAGGAAGGAAAGCCATTGGAAATAAATGGGTCCTTTGAATCAAGCGAAAGGCGGATGGCATAATAAAGAGACATAAGGCGCGTTTAGTCGCAAAAGGTTATACTCAACAAGAGGGAATTGACTATGCAGAAACCTTTTCCCCTGTGGTTAGGTTTGCTTCAATTCGCCTTATTCTAGCAATCGTCGCACATATGGCCTTAGAATTACATCAAATGGATGTAAAAATAACATTTCTCAATGGAGAATTGGATGAAGAAATTTACATGGAACAGCCAATAAATTTTGTTTCAAAAGGCCATGAGCGCAAAGTGTACAAGCTCAAAAGGTCAATATATGGTTTGAAACAATCATCCAGACAATGGTACCTATGGTTCCATCAGGTTGTTGTGTCTTATGGGTTCCAAATGGTTGAAGAAGACCATTGTGTGTATATAAAACCAGATAAAGATAAGTATGTGTTGCTATCTTTGTATGTGGACGATATTTTATTGGCTGGAAATTCTAAAGAGTATGTGTTGGTCATTAAGAAATGGTTGTCTTCAAATTTTGAGATGAAGGACATGGGTGAGGCTGCCTATATATTAGGAGTCAAGATTACAAGAGATTGTTCGAAGAAACTACTTGCTTTGTCTTAAGAGACTTATATAAGGAAGGTTCTTGAACGATTTAATATGGTTGATTGTAAGCCTATGGATAGACCCATATCAAAAGGCCAAAATCTTAGTCTTGACATGTGCCCTAAAACTCCATAAGAACTTGATAGTATGAAAAACGTTCCCTATTCTAGTGCTATCGGCAGTCTTATGTATGCTATGTTGTGTACTGGACCAGATATTTGCTATGCAATAGGATTCGTAAGTAGATATCAATCCAATCCTGGACGGAAACATTAGATTGCCGTGAAAAGAATTTTGGCGTATCTAAATGGTACTACCGACTACTCTCTTTGTTACCAAGGTGGAGATTTGCGTCTCACTGGATATACAGATGTCGACTAGGGAGGCGATCTAGATGAGCGAAAATCTACATCAGGATATGCATTCCTACTCAGTAAAGGTGCTATCTCTTGGAGTAGTAAGAAACATACATGTATTGCACTATCAACAATAGAGGCCGAATTTGTGGCATGTTCGACAGTAGTACAAGAAGCCGTCTGACTTAAGAGATTTTTGGAGGATCTGGATGTCTCTAAGGACATGGGAAAGCCATTGACAGTTTACTGTGATAGTCAAGCAGCGATTGCTTACACTAAAGACTCCAAGTATCACAGTAAATCCAAACACATAGAGACAAAATACAATTTTGTTAGAGACATCGTATCCAAAAAGGAAGTAATGATTCAACACATTTCAACCCATGAGATGGTAGTTGATCCTCTCACTAAAGCTGTGACTAGAGACGTCTTTGAATCACATGCTAAGTCATTAGGGTTACATAAATTGTAAATGATAGATTGAATCATTGTTCTGAATGATGTTATTATAGTTATGAATAAAATTGTTTTCTGTTAGAGATCTTATTAGCATGTTATATTTCATACATAAATTATTATTTTTTATAAAATGTCGTCAGGTTGAGACTGGCATTCTTACATGTGCAGTCGCCTCAGTTGTTTTAGGAGAACAAGCCAAGATGAGACACATATATTATGCAGAATATGTAAGAAATATTCTAAAAGGAACTGAAATATATATGAAAATGTCGCCTTGATTGTGTCAAGATGAGGTTCTTAACAAATATGCATATATTTTAGAATCGATCATAATAGACCCCACTATCATTGATACCTGATTTAGCCAGATATGAGACCTTAATGTGGCGCTAGAGAATGGCGAGCTTTTAAGAACTCAGGTTAGTTACAGGATGTGACTGAACTTAGATCTGTACAGTGAATTAAAGAAAGACATAGTCATTCCCGTTTATAATGAAAATCACTGTAACATGTGTTTCATACCTCGTGTGCTATTTGTGATCGATTTGAAAAATGAGAGAATAAATCCCTGCTTCCTCATTGTGTAAGTTCCATTGAAGTTGTATAACACTTCAAATGATGTCCTTATGACCATTCACTTTGTCTCAAAGTGACATAACAGTGTTAGCACCTTTAGCGTGTTATTTCTATGGCTATGATAATACAGCCTATGGGGCATGTCTAAGGTAGCAGCTGTTTCGGAGACTAAGAGACTAAGATAGAATGGGAAGATTTAATATCTTTTTATCTTACTTGTGTTTTCACCGGCTAGCCTATTGTATTTGGAGATACAATTGTGAATACATGAAATATGATAAAGTCAAGCATAGCTTCTTGAGGGGTTAAGTATGTTTTGGACTGATAAAAAGGGTTATGAAATTAAATCTAGGACACAATAATGAACAACATTATATCCCGTGTAAATAGAGAATTTGCAATTGAGATTTCGAAGCTCCTTGTTTTTACAATTGATTGTTCATAGGTCACACGGTATATTTATCTGTATGAATACTCTTATAAGATTTTATGATAATGTCATAATTATGTTCTCTCTGATGGAGCTGTGTTGGACCCACTTGTGCGAGTGAGAGATGTTAGTATTAATTGGGTACACCCAAGATGGGTCCAAACCCAATTACATGTCCTTAGCCCATGAAGCCCAACCCAACACCTAATAATAACTGTTGTTATTGTAGATAACTGCATTTGCATTTATTCTACTGATTCCACTAACACACTATGTGAGACAATATAGGACTAAGTCATATATAAGCAATAGTGTATGCAAGTGAATAAGAGTGAGTGTGTGTATTACGTGAAATACAGAAAAGAGAGAAACAGTAAAGAGAGGATACTTATACTGTGGTTTGAGTTTGAGTCCCAATTTATTGGTGGCTCTTTCCTGACCTGTGAAATATTTTGTATTCGATCCAGAACCGAAGAAAGGTATAATTCGTGATTCTTTCTTCTTATGTTTTGTATGATATATTATCTTCAGTTTTTTATTCACATAGTATAAGATTGTAATCTCATGGAAGAAAGATTAATCTTGAGAAAAAATATGAGGGAAGATGATAATTATTCTTCTTATTTCTTCACAAAAATATATATATATATATATATATACAAATTTTCTATTGTCAGTTCTTCCTGATAATAAATATATCAGGACGAAGAATGTGGACCACTAGATTTACGTACTTTGACTCAAAATGTATGCACTTTTCAAAATTTCTCCATAATCTATGGTCCACATTATTCGTCCTGATATATTTATTATCAGGACGAACTGACAATAGAAAGACTATACATATATATATATATATATATAAGAGGCAGTAGCAAATTTGCCTACGACTTTCCTAAAAAAAATAAAACTACACTAAAACTGGAAACTCCTAAATATAAGATTGGGTAAAAGATTACCTAAATCTCCTAATTATTTACAATACTAAAAAAAAAAAAAAAAAAAAAAGATTCTACCACATAATCTAATTCCTACACTCCCTCTTAAGCTGGGTTGTAGATGTTAATCATTCCCAACTTGAAAGTTAAGTCTTCAAAATTGCTCCTAGGAAGAGTCTTGGTGAGGATATCAGATGTTTGAAATGTTGTTGGAGTGTAGATTAATCTAATACTTCCTTCTTCTATCTTCTCTTTGATGAATTGTCGATCTATCTCTATATGTTTTGTTCTATCATGATGAACATGATTTTTAGCTATACTTATAGTTGCCTGGTTGTCATAAAATAGTTTCATTGACTCTCTAATAGAAACCTTTAGCTCTACCAATAACCTTTTTAGACATATTCCCTCACAAATACCATGTGCCATGGCCC
Organism: Acer yangbiense; assembly: GCA_008009225.1. Taxonomy (NCBI): domain Eukaryota; kingdom Viridiplantae; phylum Streptophyta; class Magnoliopsida; order Sapindales; family Sapindaceae; genus Acer; species Acer yangbiense. The sequence goes on from CM017769.1 coordinate 23,086,147, forward strand.
GAAACTCGGCTTATATACTACTCCTTGAAACCACCGATTGCTTCTTACTCTACCAAGTAACCAAATTTCCCCACACAAAGGTACAATATCCTGAAGTGGATCTCCGATCAGTTGCTGAACCAGCCTAGTCAGCATCCGAAAATAGTTCATTGTCTAGGCTAGAGTTCTTTTTGAAGTACAAACCTTTATGTAACGCAGAATCTGATAAATTGCATTCATGTGTTCTTCTGTTGGGTTATTCATGAACTGGCTCACTACACTAACAGAGAACCCGATATCTGGTCGTGTGTGAGAGAGATATATCAGCTTCCCCACAAGTCTTTGATATCTGCCTTTGTCCATAAGAGCACTACTCTTCAGTGTGCCTAGTTTAGTTGTATGGTCCATATGAGTATCGGCTGGTTTGCAGATTCCGTTAGTAAATCCAGGACATACTTCCATTGAGAAACTGAAATACCCTTTTGTGGACCGAGCTAATTCCATGCCAAGGAAGTATTTAACAATTCATAAGTCTTTGATCTCAAACTCCTTTGCTAGAAAGTTCTTGAGTTTATTCATCTCCTCCTCATGATTCCTAGCAAGAATGATGTCGTCCACATATGCAATAAGGATGGTAGTATGTCCATTAGGTGAGAATTTAACTAACATAATGTGATCAGTTTGGCATTGTGAATACCCAAACTTCTTTACTGCTTTTGTGAATCTATCAAACCAAGCTTGTGGAGATTGTTTGAGACCATATAGTGACTTCTTGAGCTTGCAAACCTTGTTGACATTTGCATGTGTTTCAAGACCGGAAGGAACTTCCATGTAAACTTCTTCTTCCAAGTCCCCATTTAGGAACGCATTCTTCACATATAACTGATAAAGTGGCCAATCCAAGTTGGCTGCCAAAGTAATCAGGACATAAATTGTGTTTAATATGGCCATCGGAGCAAAAGTTTCATGGTAATCAATTCCATAAAATTGAGTAAACCCCTTAGCAACCAATTGGGCTTTGAACTGATTATCACTTCCATCTGCCTTGTGTTTCATTGTGAATATCCATTTACAGCCCACCGAATTTTTCCCTTTTGGCAATTTCAAAATTTCCCATGTTTTGTTCTTCTCCAATGCTCGGATTTCTTCCCAAACTGTAGCTCTCCATTCGAGCACTTTGAGAGCTTCTTGGATATTGTTGGGAATCTATATCTTGGAGATGTTTGTAACAAAGGCTCGAAAATTTGGAGACAAATCCTCATATGAGACATATTCCAAATTTTCCGATTGGGTAAATGAGATGATTTCTACATTCTCTGAATCCCTTCTTTAGAGCAACAGGCTGATCAGAATTAGCATCATCAATTATTGTATGATTAGGATCAAAACTCATGTTATCTGGAGGAGTTTTATTTGCTTCATTTGTGTTTGGGTCAGAAACTTGAACTTGTTGATTCGGTTCAAACTCTTGAGTAGGATTGAGAGATGTTCGGTGCTCGATCCACTCCTCTTTGAATCTTTCTTTTTCTGGAATAGAAAATGAACTCATTATTTTTTTGCAAATTAAGAATGTTCAGGACTAGAAGGATCATAAATGGTAGGTCTGGACTGGTCAGTCTCAATTTGATAAGGAAGAGGATGACTAGGAGGATTAGACTATTGTGGTTCTTCTATAACACCAAAAGGACTCCACAATATATGAAGGGGGCTTACTGACTTGATGTTTCTCGGCTCCCAAGACTGAAATTCCTGAATATCATTCTCTCCCTGAATTTCAGTTTTCAGATAATATGCTTGATTTTCAAAGAATGTAACATCCATAGACATATAGAACTTTTTTGTGAGGGGAGTAACATTTGTATCCCTTATGAGTTGGAGAATATCCAAAACATGCATTTAATGGATTTCAGATCCAATTTGCTTCAATGTTTTCGATGAATATGTACAAACACCGAGCACCCAAATATTCTAATAGGGATATTTGAGATAATACAAGAATGAGGGTAAGATTTGAGAAGGACTTGACAAGGTGTTTGAAACTTTAACACTCTAGAGGGCATCCTATTAATGAGGTAAGTTGCTATAAGAACAGTTTCTCCCAAAAAATGTTCAGGAACATTAGTGGAGAACATAAGGGATCGGGCCACTTCTAGGGGGTGCAGTGGCGGACCTAGCTAAAGACCAGGTGGGGCACGTGCCCCACTTAAAAAATTTCAAATAAAAAAATTAGTAATTTAAAATTATATATTGTATACAATATAAATAAACTTAAATTTTCATATTTGTTGAAACAAATAATGCACAGTGTGTTCTAATATAAACCAATTTTCGTATTTAGTCAATTTACGAAAATACCCATATCTAGTTAATACAATAAAACAAGCGTAAAGGTGCAGAAATATAAATGATGCTTGATTTTTACGTGAAAACCCTCAACAAGGAAAAACCACGGGCTGTTAAGTGCGCCACACTCGAACCTCGAATCCACTAATGGCAATGGTGATTACAACCTAATCCCGGTATATAACCCACCACCACTACCTAATCTCGATATAAGTGAACCTAGTCCAATTGCTTGATCCTTGTAATCAGTACATGTAATGATATTTACAGCCTAATCCCGGTCTGTAACCCACCACTATTACCCGTAGGCCTGTAATAGCAATCCTAGATCAAGACTTCAATTGCTTGTGATCTACGCAACCTAATCCCAGAAGCTACACAAGACTTACTTCTCAATGAAGAGATCAACACCCTAAGTGAATATGCAAAGATATCCAAATATGCAAATAGAGCTAGGGTACACTAGATGCTTATCTAAGAATATAAGATGATAATTAAATCATTCCTAGATATTAAATGATAAATGACATGGCATAAAACTTAGCTATGCAGAGGATAACCAATCCTAGATACAATAGCTATCAACAACAATCTTAATCATTTTAATTAGATAAATTAGCTAGATGTTTTATAAACATGAAAACCTAGCTATCAAAAACAATCTCAATCATACAATGAGATCAATTAGCTAGATGGTATATAAGCATGAAAACCTAGCTATCAAACAATGTCAACATATCCATACATGTGAACTCAATTAGTTGTAGAGAATTTCTAACAACATAATTGTCAACTAAACATACATAAATATTCAAAGCCTTAACTAGTTGATCAAAAGACAATCTATCAACCTAGTTATCAATAAATTACACAAGAATGTTTATGACTTAGCTTTTTAGGAAAAAAGACCTAATCAATTAAGCTATCAAAATACAAACCCAATCATGTTATCAAGACTCATAAATATATGCAATAAATGCAATAAATAGAGTTTAGGTATTTAATCATGCAATAAATACCTAATATAGAGTAAGAAGAACATTAAATGATATTCAATGAAGTTCTCAAATAAATTTCTAGGTCCGCCACCGAGGAGGTGTTTGTTTTTTCTCTTTGAAACCCCATTCTTCTGAGGGGTCTCAACACACGAATGTTTGCAAAACTATATGCTGTTTACATTCTTCCTGTAATTGTAGCTCTGTTACCTATTATCAAATAAAAATAATTTCACTGTATATTTTTTTCGGTTCCATTTTAAGCTAGAGTAGTACTATAACTTTCCCATATATAAACCCATAAAACTTTCCAATTTCATTTATTTTCCAGGATTGCCGGGTTGGTTTGAAGTGTTGTTCATGAGTGTAGCCTCCAACGGGTTGACACTCTCACCGGTGATCATACATAAAATGCATGCAAAAGATTTTATTGGAAGAATATGATGTGAACCAATCTTGGGATTCAATATTGGAAATGCATGCACCAAGAGGATTTGAATTAGCAAACATTGGTGGTTGTTAATTTAGGCTCATATAGTTTTTGGAATCCCAAGAGGAAACCATTTGAGACCTTGAAAGCTTTAATTCTATGGCCATGAGCCCATGACCATTACATTTGCAGATTTAAGGTTTATTATTATTAATATTATTTATTCACAACAACAATTAAATCGTTGAAATTAATTTCTTTTTTCATTAAAAAAATTTGAAAATCAGAAGAGACGTAATTGATTATAACTTCCAAACTCATTGAATTCAGGTTTTGTTAAATGTCTGGATTAATGGATGTAACCCGATAAGCATTGGAAGACTTTAAAGTCTGAATTTAATAAAGTTTAGTTAAATATCTGGATCGGGTTTTGTTATGGTTTTGCATGAAAGCCTACAAGTTTAGACTGTGAGTAAAGATAATGACAGTACCTCTTAAAAACTACATGTATATCCCTTTCATAATCATATCCATCGAAATTTTAAAAAAAATTCTAGTTTGTAAATTTCCATTTTTATTTCATTTTTTTCTTTCTTCTCACGTCAAGAAACTCTCTTCATTTCTTATTAATTGTTTCGTGTCCACAAATCACTTCGATTAGAGGTTTTTCCAATTAAAAATCCATTTTATATTTGTAAAAGTCATATGAATGCAAGGTTTGTATGCCATGTTTCAATTAAGTTGGAAGTAGAAAAGTGTTTGATGAAATTGATGAAGAACTATGGAAAAAAAAGTCCAAAACATGTTTGAAAGAAAAAAAAAATACATATATTATAGATAAAACAATGCATAATGATTTTGTTCTTCTAATGAAAATAATAAAAATTAATTTAAAACTTACTTTTTCACAGCCAACTTTAGATGATTTTGATTCATTCTCCATACTTTAGCAATCAATTTGTATTTCTTTTAAAGAAATTGAAAATATATTTGAAATTTGTATTTAAAGACGCATTTACTAATCAGGAATGGATGGAATCAGAATCAAGTTCCATCGGAAAGGGAATGGAGGGGAATTGGAATCAAGTTACTAAATTTCATTCTAATGTTTACTAATAATTGAGGAATCGGAAACGAAATCAAATTTATTCCATTTCTAGAGTATTTACTTAAACTAAGGAATCTGAATGATACATAGTTGATTACAAAAATACCCTTGTATATATAACATGTTGAAATTTATTTTTTATTATTAAAAAAAAATATTTTTTTTATATTGCTCATAACACTGTAACTATAATAATTAACCTCTTTATATTGTAAAATTTGAACTAATTAGACACTCATAATTAAAAATTGAGAAGTAATTCAGATTTGAAAACATAATTAATTTGATGTTGAATTAATTTCTCAACATATACAACCATTAGAGCATCTCCAATGCAATACTAAATCATTGTGTCAATACTATAATTTAGCACAAAGTAAAAAAAGCATGCTCTAATGCAGTGCCAAAAGTAAATGCATCCGTATTTGTTGACTTTTTTAAATTCTAAATAATAAAAATTTAACAAATTTGGTAGGGAAAATTGAGATTGAAACAATTCTAAAAAATATTAATGCATTGGTTGTATTTGTTGACTTTTATAATTTTAAATAATTAAAAAAAATAAAAAATAGCATATAAAATAGAATATTGCATTGGAGTACAATGCTAAAATGATGTGCCAAATATAACATTTTACTATTTTTTGTGTGCCAAATTTGGCATTAGTATTAGCCTATGCATTAGAGTTGATCTTAGCTCACATAGATTCATTATCACTTTGTCAGTAATGTTACACATCCCATCCAAAATCCCACATTTTTCATCCCAATACATGTGGCACTTGAAATGTCAAATGGTGAGTGGATATATGTGGTAAGTGAGATAAATCTTCATTAATATGTTTCCATTCACAATTTAACACCTCACATATTACATATGTTTGGATAAAAAAAAAAGTGGGATTTTATGTGGGATGTTTAGCATTATTCATTAATTATTAATGGTGTAAATGAAAACAAACAAACAAAACAGGTGATGCCTCCGCATCAACATCATTCATCAACAACATTTCACTTTATTTATTATTATTATTATTATTTTTAATTCAGGTATACAATATATATATACAATCTTTCTATTATTAGTTCGTCCTGATAATAAATATATCAGGACGAAGAATGTGGACCATTGATTATGGAGAAGTTTTGACAAGTGCATACACTTTGAGTCATATGTAAATATAGTGGTCCACATTCTTCGTCGTGATATATTTATTGTCAGGACGAACTGATAATAGAAAATCTGTTTATATATATATATATATCTGTGTGTGTGTATACAGATTTTCTATTATCAGTTTGTCCTGACAATAAATATATCAGGACGAAGAATGTGAACCACTAGATTTACATACTTTGACTCAAAGTGTATACACTTGTCAAAACTTCTCCATAATCTGTGGTCCACATAATTCATCCTGATATATTTATTGTCAAGACGAACTGACAATAGAAAGACTGTATATATATATATATATATATGTGTGTGTGTGTGTGTGTGTGTGTGTGTGTGTGCGCCATGATTTCATACTGGATTTGAAAATGATGAATAGAAGAGAATGATAGAGAACCCTAGAAGAGAGCGATTAAGTGGAAAGACAATTTTTTATTTATTTTTTTATTTTTATAAACAAATTATTGTAAGTGAAGATATTTTAGTAAAAATATACTGATTCCTTTTTTCAATCACGAAAGGGAACTTGATTTCTAGGGTGAGTGAGAGGAATCAAATTCTGTGGATCGGATCCAATGGATTTGCCATGATCCAAGATCCGATTATAAAACACTTCAATCCGATCCGATCCAATATGATCTGTTGGATCGAATTAATATAAAATTGTTCTTAATATATAAAAGTTATAATCTGAAATAAATAAAATCAAACATATTATTCAAACATTACTAATTAATTCAAATAAAATCAACATTAAAAAATACATAACATAACTGGTAAACTTTATATAATTCAAAAAGTTTATAAGCATTAAGCCTTAGCTCCAAATGTAAACTTAATAAGCTGTGATGTTGATGAAGAAGAATAAAAGAAAAGAAGAATAAAAGAAAAGAAGATGGTGGATTATTGGCTGTAGAGAAATTGAGAAAGAAAACCCAAAATAGTAATATTAGAAATTGTATTTGGGTTGGGCCTTTATATTGGGAAAAGATCGCTTTCCCCCCCTATTGTTTACCATATTATTAAAGTGAGGACAGGGTTTCCCAAAAATTGCCGGTCTACCCCCTGCAATGAAAATAATATTCAAACACCCCCTTCTGTTAGCTTTTTCAACGGAAAAGCTGATATAGTGGGTTAAAAGACGATTTTGCCCTCCATTGCCTTTAAGAAAAAGAAAATTAAAAGAAAATAAAAAATCATAATTTAAAAAAAAAATGATGGATCTCCACCGTCCATATTTTTATTTAATTTTAAAAACATAAATTAAAAATAAAACAAAATATAAAAACAATTTTTTTAATAATAATATACACATTTAAAAGCAATATAAACATATTTAATAATAATATTTTAATTAATTTTAATTCTGTAGAGATATTAAAAAATCCAATCTTAGATCCACCATCACTCTAACCCATTCATCTTCAAGTCTTCAACCTTCATCACCCCTCCAACCCAGAAAATCATTCAACAAAAGCATACTCTGATGAAAATAATAATCAAGGCCGAACAATAAAAAAAAAAAATTCGAGATCCAACGTGAACTCCCAACCAACATCATCAAAGACCCAGAATCCATACACAAAACACAAACCCAGATTCTACAAATCTCTAAGACCTAGATTCCAGAAACCAACATCATCAAAATCATTTTCTCTTTTATTTATTTATTTTAGTTTATTTTCCCTCTAAAAACTCAAACCCAGAATCCATACACCAAAATCGCATATGAAAAACCCACTCTCATCTGCTCTTGTACGATCTTTTACTCTTTATCCCCAACCCTCCATCGATCGATCCAAACCCAAACCACCATTGATCGATCCAAACCCACCATCGATCGCGTGAATCCACGGCCGCCGTCGCCAAGAGAAAAAGAAGAGGAGATTGACGGCAGCTAAGGGATTCGAAAGATTCGAGAGGGATTTTCTGATGTGGTTTTCGATTCATAAGGAGATTTGAGAGGGAGATTCGAGATCTATGGTTTGGTTCAGGAGGAATTCGAGAGATCTATGTGTTTTGTGTTTTGTATGGATTCTGGGTTTTGGTTATTTTCGTGGTGGTGTGTTTGTGTTTGTGGATGTGTGATGAATGGCAGTTGGGGTTTGGTGATGAAATCTGATTTTTTTTTTTTTTTTAATAGATCAGTTTGGTAAAATTAGTGCTTGGATCAGGGTGTTTGGCCGATCAGGGTGTGGGGGTTTAGATGATGGTGGTTGACTGGTTATGGAGAAGAAAGAAGAAGAAGAACTTGAGGAAAGAGGAAGAAGAGGTCGTGGAGAAGAAAGAAGAACTTTATTTAATTTTTAATTTTAATATATAATTTGTTTAATTATTTTCATTGGAGGAGTGATGTGGCATGATCTCCTCCACCCATTTGTTTTTTTTAATATATTATTAATTATAAATATCAAATGACTTTAATGTCCAATTAGATTCCTGTTCCCATTGGGAGTTTACGAAATTGCCCCCCAACAGTAACGGTCAACCCTTATTGTTGATGATTTTTCTGACAAAAGGACTTGTTTGTTAAATAAGTCTGTTCTGGGGGGGTCACCTTTCTCAAGTTGAGAAACTCTGTCCTCACCTTTCTAATATAGTGAGCAGTAGGGGGGAAAATGATAATATCCCCTTTATATTAGAAAATAGTAGATAAAATAAAGAGTGGTGCTATTGGCACACCCCCTACTAATCTATTTATGCCCCACTTTTTAAATTATTTAGTATTATATTTTTTCCTTTATCAAAATTACTAAAAGAGACATACAATTTAAGAAAAAAAAATAGTAAATCTAATAAAACCCCACATTTCTTGCTTGATTATTGATTATCTGCAAACATAACATCTAATTTATAGTTATTCTTTGGGAAGAATCAGAATCTAAAAGAAAAATAAAGTAATAAGATCATATCTGAATAATTTACTTGATCTTCCGGTAACTGCACCAATTGTCTATTTAAAGAATCGTAATGAACAACTACTGTGCCCTTTGAAGGTCCCGAATTGCATTCCAACCAAAGATATTTTCCAATTAATTGAAAAATCTTCTGGCCTGATCTAATTCTACTCCTACTTCTCTCTCTTGTATTCCACAATACTTGTACTGGATCTTATTTAAACAATAAATCAAACACTTAGGCTACATTAAACAAATGAGATATTGATTATTATTTAATCTCATTACTCTTTTAGAATCTAAAAGTGAAATGATGATAACCAAAACAAATACTTACTCTTTGCTTCTTATTTCGTTTTGTTTGTGGGTTGTTTCGGTTTTTTTTTTTTTTTTTTTTTTTTTTTTTTTTTTTTTTTTGATCTTGGGTTGCTCTGTTCTTTGCTTTTTTCTTGGGACCATTTGCTTGTTCTTTGTCTTGTAATTTCCTGGCCTTTTCTATTAAGCTTGATGTTAAAAAATATATATATATACTAAAAAAGAAATAGGAAAAAAAAATCGTTTATGGGAGGTGAGAGAAAGACAAGACCAGAGATAAAGAGATCTGAGATAGATAGAGATATTAAAGATGGGGTTTATTAAGTTTGAAAAATAAGTAAAATGGTAGTTTTGGAAATAAATAAAATATATTAATAAAAACATTTAACTTTATTTAATTAAATCAGAATTTAAATAAGTGGGGCTTAAATAGATCAGTAGGTGGTGTGCCAATAACACCACTGTTGATGATTTTTCTGACAAAAGGGGTTGTTTGTTAAATAAGTCTGTTTTGGGGGGGTCACCTTTCTAAAGTTGAGAAACTCTGTCCTCACCTTTCTAATATAGTGAACAGTAGGGGGGAAAATGATAATATCCCTTTTATTTTATAAAGTAGTGGATAAAATAAATTACCCAATATAAAATAAGGCTTAATATTTTAGACAGACTGACGGATTCGACGGATTTCCAAACGGAAATCCAAGATCCGATCCAATCCGATCAAATCCAATGGATTTTAGAATTTAGGATCCAATCTAGGGGTGGCCATTTATCCCCGCAAACCAAAATCCCCACTCCCCCATCCCCATCCCCATTTGGGAGAATTTTTTGGGGGAACATGAGGAAATGAGGGGGGCTGAGGATGATTTTTATCCCCAAATTGAAATGGGGATAGGGATGGGGGGACCTATATCCATCCCCATTTCCCCAATGGTCATCCATAATCCAATCCGATACAATCCATTATTCAATCCAATCCAATGGATTAGATCCGATCCAATGGATCGGATCGTATTGGATTGGATCCTACACACCCCTACTTTCTATCAATAACTTAATTACTGATTTGAGAGTGGGGTCCACTAAACTTGATTCCATAAAAAATTAGTAAACAATGGAATTCTCAAATTAGTAACTTAATTCTCTTTCCTGAGTATGATTATTGATTAGTAAATATGCCATAAATGAGAATATAAGGTTTAAGAAAATAGAAAGAGTTTTCAATGATATATATTAATATCAAATCATTATAGGAAACTTTATTTTTTCACAAAAAATTAAAATAGGAAACTAATTAATAATTATTAGTGGGTGTACCGACAACTATTTAGTCTTCAAGGGTGTTATTGGATTTTCAAAGACATACTAATTTAGGGTGTACATACAGTTAGGGATGGCAAAATTATCCATGGATACGGATATCCGTAAGAATCAACTCCTTTAAAATGGGGATGGATACTATTATATCGGGGATAGAGCGGGGATGGATGTCATCCTGATATCCATTTTATTTTCGTGGATGGGGATGGATATCGTCTATGGATATCCATCCCCATCCGGATCCATTACAGATTTTAATATTTTAAAAATATAAAAATATATTATATAATTATTAATTCTAAATATATAAGTTATTATTACTTTTTATATTTGAACTGTATTGGATGTATTTGTTTATCTTTAAATAGGATAAAATGTACCGTTACATATGTTAGTTATATTTTTCTCTTGTAAACTAATACAAATATAAAGTTTTTTCATTGGATACGGATATAAACGGAGCGGGGATGGATATCTCTATCTTAATTAGCGGATTATCCGAATCCTCCCCGCTCACTTAGAAATGGGGATGGAGATATATATCTCAAACGGATATAGGGATATATATTGGGGTATCCATACCCAATCCGATCAATTGCCATCCATACATACAGCTTTTAAGGGGTGCAAATATCGTCACTCTTAGGGGTCGTTTGTTTTTTTGTCTGAAGACTAAATAGTTCTGAATTTTACTGAAGACTGAATAGTGACTGAAACTTGAATATGAATGACATGTTTTTTTTTTTCTCACATCTGAATGTACTGTCAACACGTTTGTTTTTTAAAAATAAAATTGTCTGAAAAGAAGTAATTTAACATGCAACACTCTTTATAAAATTTTAGAATGATAATTTGTTGCAATTGGATGACTACTAGCGTGCATGAAAAATTGAAAATTAAGGTCAATTTCATATCTCACTATCACGAGTCTTCTACTCTTATTGAATATCTCACTATCATGAGTATTCTTGACCATTCATATGTGGTTTGAGGTTAGTTTCATAACAATGTAATTTATAAGACAATTGACCCAAATTCCACACTATATGGAAACTAAAACCTCAAATTTAAAATATTATTTTTTAATCACCCATGGCCACGGTGCAACAACTCTTCATAATACCATAATAAAATAATGATAACAAATACCATAATATGATAGACAAGTTTATTCACCACTACATGTAGATAAAAAAAAATTAAATAGTTTTTACCAAGATTTGATAGGAGAGAAATTCAATTGTTCAATCCTAGGAAGATTTTAATATGAGAAGTGATTAGGTTTTTTTTTTTTTTTTCTTTCTTTCTTTCTTTCTAAAAGCCGTTTAAAATAAGAAATACGTTAAAAGAAATAATTCTACACCATATCAAATTAGGATAAATTTAGAAATATATCTTTTTCTGGAGGATAGACTTGGAAGAAAATATTTTAATTATAATTCAGTGATTTGGAATTAAGTTAAAAGTCAGGCTTTCTTACCCTTTTTTTTTTTTTTTTTTTTTTTTTTTTTTTTTTTAAAGTTGTTTTTTGATAATTTTAAGTTGTTTGACCATTTAAAAAAACAAATAAAACAACTTAATGAGTTCAATTCAGATCCATTAAGTCTTAAGTGGAAAAAACAAACGACCCCTTAGACTATATTTACTCAAGGGTGTTCTTAGTAATTTTACTCAAGGGTGTTATTGGATTTTTAAAAACATATATATATTTTTAAAGTATTACACTATTACATAAATTTGGGGGGTTTTTTTTGGAGGGGGAAGACTTCAATCCGCAACCTCATGGTATAGGTGTGAGGGGTTTACTATCGGACCAATCTCATCTCGTCGATTTTCAAAAACATACTAATTTAGGGTGTACAAACAGTTTTTAAGGGTGAAAATATTGTCACTCTTAGATTATAATATAAATTGATTGATTTAAATTCGATCCATTGGGTCGGATCAGATAAGATTTAAATATTTTACAATCAGATTGAATTAGATCAGATATGATTGTAATTTGATTGGATTCGATCCCGCTCTAAAATTAGATTAGATTCCGCTCTATGTTTGGATCGGATTGAATTATGATATCTTCGATCCAATCGAATTTGATCTTGGATAATGATATTTCCAATGGATACGATCCGCCGCAGACCCCTAATATGAATTATAGAACTTAAGTCTACAAATGGCAAAAAATTACAAATTAAATGCTACAACAATTCAATTATTCATTGTAAAATAAAGAATCTACAATACAAAAGTATCCATGTCATCATCAACGACATTTTCCAGGGTGGAATGGAACATGCTCATACTTGCCTGATCAACTCCTTCAAACTCATCCAATTCATCATCCTTAACAACATATTGTTTCAACTTTTGTCTGAATGACAACAATTTCTCTTCCAACAAAAACCTCTCTGACTCATGTCTCATTACAATCCACTGCAATGATTCAATCACTTCTTTATCAAACTCCTGTTTTTTCTCAGCCAATTTACGGTATTGATTGGCTTCAATTTCGGTTGCACTCTTCTCATTTTGAAGCCGCAGAATCATGGCCATTGTCTCATCAGCTGCTGATGAAGCCGCCATTCTTTCTTTCTCAAGCTCCATACAAGCCAAACTTGCTCTCTGTTTTTCAATTTTGACCAATCTTCTGAGTGTTAACACATCAAATTCAAAGTCTTCTTGACAGCATTCTTGTGACTTTGAGTGCTCCAAGAATTTGAGTGGACCACATTTGCAAGACATAATCTTTGCAGCACATTCTTCACTATCACCAAAACCAATTTTTGAACCCGACTCGTCATTTATATGATGATGACTTGATCTACCTCTAATGTCACACAAGAATTGAACCAAACCCCTACCACAAAGACTGAATTGTAAAATCTTTAGCCCTAAACAGAACAGCAAAAACAACCCCAAAAGATTAAAAACTTGTGAGAAACAACCAAACACAAAGAACCAACATCCAAAATCACTTGTTTGAATTAGTGACTTGAGAAATGAAGCACAATCCATCATCAAAAACCTAAGAAAGAAGAGCAAGAACCGCTTGTAAAAGTCAAAAACAGAGCAAACAACAATCACTAAACAGAAATGAGCCCCAATCTGCATGTGGGTCTAATAGCTAATGAAGATATTTGAACTGTAATTTTTGAATCCAAACTTGAACAAATCAAAAACTTAGAATACAAGCGAGAAATAAAAGGGAGATTTGGTGGTGGGAATTATGAGAGCATCTCCAATGCAAGCGTGGCTTGTGAAAAAAAAAGATGTCACGTAGGATAAATAGACGTTATGTAAATAATTGTGTCTCCAATGCAACCGTGCATATTCAACGTCAAGCTGACATGGCAAAAAAAATATTAGACATTGTCAACATGACCGTCCACTTTCAGACGGTCTGTTGCACAGCTATTTTTTAGGTTGACTCAACAAACATTTAAAACTAACATTAATTTTTCATATATTTTTGGTAAGGAAATAAAATAAAAAATAAAACAGGAAAAAAAGATGGACATGTCATTAAAAAAAAATGTGTTTTAGACGGAAGCATTGGAGACCAAATTTTGAGTTGATTGTCTATCAAGTCTATTTTTATGCCACATAGGAAGCAAGTCTCTTGACATTGTTGCCATGTTAACAATTATTGGTATGCAAGCCACTTTTGCATTGGAGATGCTCTGAATATAAGAAAGTTGCTTCTCTTAGAACTCATAAAAGAAGAAAATACAGTGAAAGTTTACTATATTACTAACCTCGGACCTTCCATATAGAGGCAGCATTGAATTACGTGAACAGAGAGGATAAAAAAAATGAAAAAGTGAAAAAACAAACAGTGAGTGTCTGTCACATTGTGAGAGTGTGGGTTTATTGGGTGGAGAAATTGAAGGCGAAAAACTCGAGGCACTGGATCGCCTATTCTATTCATTCAATGTCAAAGATATTGTACGTGGATTCCGAGTTAGGGCTAAAACTTGGGTGCAGCGTGATGCACCGTGCATCACGCTGCACCCAAGACTTTCTCCCGAGTTAGAGGATCACTGCTTTATTTATTTATTTTTGTAAGGGCAATTACCAATTAGTTATTGGACTTTTTTTAAATTTCAAGTTGTTTACAACTTTTATAAAAATAATCAAATTGATTCTTACATTTTTCTCAAGTACCAAATTAGTCTTTTTAATAAAGTTTAAGTCGCCAGATTTGGAACTTCTCTGTGTTATGTTGTGGAAAGTGTGGTTTTGTAGGAATAATCTGGTTCATAATTTGGATGGGAAGGAGGTTGGTGATGTGGTGAATTGGTCGGTCCAATTCCTTGAGGAATGGAGTTTGGCGAGTAAGGTGGATTCTAGTAGTCCTCTGGGGCCTGCTACTCTGAGGTCCACTTGGAGCCCCCCGGAGGTTGGTATGTGGAAGATCAATACTGATGCTGCGTTGTGTAGCAGGGACCAAGTGGTTGGGTTGGGTTTTATTGTGCGTAATAGTTCAGGCAATCCTCATCTTGCAGCTATGCATAAGTGGGTTGCCTCTTTTTCTCCCCTGGTGGCTGAAGCGTTGGCGGTTAAGACTGGTGTTTAGATGGCCATTCAGGAAAACTTGGTTCCTTTTATTGTTGAAACCGATTCTCTTCAGGTGGCAAATTTGGTTAATTCTTCTACCTCTTCCTCTGCGGAGGTTGGTATTATTTGTGATGAGATTTCCTCTCTTCTTCAGGCTTTGCCTGGTTGCTCGATTAGTCATATCTATAGGTCTTGTAATGTTGTTGCTCATTCTCTTGCTAAGTCGGCTCTTTCTGTTGAGTCTGAGTGTCTTTGGGTGGATTGCTGTCCTCCCTGCATAGAGAGGCAGGTCCTGGTTGAGTCTTCTTTTTAGCTTGTTCTCTGTTTTGTCCCTTTCAAAAAAAAAAAAATAATAAATAAAGTTCCGTCAGTCAACTTTAACTGTGTAGGAGGCTTTACTCCTAAACAATATAATAATGACACATACACTTTTTTTTTTAACACATCACACATGTATATTTTTGTTTATTTTATTTGTGGGTTTTGATTTTTGAAATTTTTTGATAACAGTACTTGTATAATATTAACAATTTTTTATTTTTATTTTTATATAAAATGGTAAAAGACTAAATTGAGAATGAATGATAACTTTGTTTATAAAATAAGGGTATAATTGACATTGTCTTATTAAAATATTTTTCTATTTTTTAAGAAAATTTTAATTAAAAATGGTACAAATGACGTTTAATTAATAATATTTTTGGATTTTTTTTTGTAATTATAATAGTGAATTTAATGCATAAAAGACAAAACAACTTTGCTATAATATGACAAATAAATGGTATTTACGTATTTGAACTAAAATTGTTAAAGTCAACTGTTGTATTTAACATTGTTAAACCGTTAGAGAGACCAATTTGGTCACTTCTAGAAATAGAGGGACTAATTTGGCACTTGAAAAAAATATGAGGACCAATTGATCACTTTTGTAAAAGTCGTAAGAACTTGGAATTTTAAAAAAAAGTTAAGGACCTAATTGGTAATTACCCATTTTTAAATTTTGTAGGTATATGATATATCTATCTCATAATATTGGGACAAAAAAACTTATAAAATGCACACAATGAGTTTCGAATTTTTAAAAGAGTAATGCTAAGCTACCCTTAAATTCATGCTAAATGATGTGATATATAAATTGTCAACATCTCATCGCTTATCCAATAATCTCATAATTTACATGATTCCCACTAGGGATTAGGATCCCCTAACCATCTCATTTTTGCTCATCTTTTAAAGATCAAGTGACATGCGGCAAGAAAGTAAATGAATGGACATGATCCATCCATTTTATTCTCTCTCACTTAAAAAGCCAGTTTAATCCCTAATTGATTTCCTTCTTTAATCTTTTCCTCTGTCACTTTACAAATAGGAACTTAGGGGTCGTTTGTTTTTTTGTCAGAAGACTAAATAGTCTTGAATTTTTCTGAAGACTGAATGGGGACTAAAATCTGAACCTGAATGACATGTTTTTTTTTTTTTTCTCACATCTGAATGCACTGTCAACACGTTTATTTTTTAAAAGTAAAATTGTCTGAAAATAAGTAATTTTATATTTATACCCATGTTAAACAATTATACATATAATATAAAACAAAAATAATCCGAAAATAATAATTATATATGAACACATATGATCATGATCTTCTTCTTCGATTACAAACAAATTTCATTTCTACTGGAAAGAATTTTTTTTTTTTCAAAAAATAAATGGGGAAATAAGAAAATTCATACAAAACACTCTAAATATATATATATATATATATATATATATATATATATATATATATATATATACATCACCCTAATATCATAATAAAGTATTGATATTAAACACCAATATGAGAAATGATTAGAGTTCTTTTTTATTTTTAAAGCTATTTAAAATAAGCAATACATTAAAATAAAGATTTTTATAACATATATAATTATGATGAAATTGGAAATATGTTATATATGTGGGATAGTATTGGAAGAAAAGATTTTGAATTGCATTTAATGCAATTAAGTGATTTGCAATTAAGTGAAAAATCAGGATTTTTTACTTTTTATTTTAAGTTGTTTTTTGGTATTTTTAAGTTGTTTGACCACTTAAAAAAAAAAAACAAAACAATTTAATAATTATGATTCATACCTATTAAGTTTTAAGTGGAAAAAACAAACGACCCCTTAGTCCCCGGCTCCATTTGATTAAGTCTTTTCAATTTTCTCGATTCAAAATGAATGGACAAGACCAAAGACCATATTTGTTTCCTTTATTTTTTTTTTCTCACTTACAAACGACAACTTCAGTTTGTATCTATTTTCCGATTTTTCCAAAAAAAAATTTCTGCTTTCCTTTTAGTTTTCTTTTGATTTGCAAAATAAAAATATATATTTATATATATATCGATTTTTCTTTTTGTTGGTTCCTCCAATTCTACGGTATACATATTGTCTAATCCATGAATCACAACAACACTTTATAATGAAGAAAAAAAATTTGTTGAAAAAAAAAAAAAAAAAAAAAAAAAAGACATTGAAACACTTCTTCTATTCTTCAAATGTAGGGAAGCAAGGAATCAGAAGTGAACCCAAGAACTATGGCAAGAATCAAGATACACAAGTCGTGGAACAAATTGAATATGTAGTTTTTAAACCAGTTGCAATATTTGAAAGTGGTTTCGACTGAAAATTTGAAAAGTTTAGAATACGAAAAAAGATGAGTTAAATGGAATTAGGGATTTATTTTTTATTTATTATTTATTTTTAAACAGAATTAAGGATTGAGTTGTTGTTTGCAAAGTGACAAAAAATAAAGGACAATGGTAGACATCCAACCATTTTTGTCCAACTTTTTGTTCAATCCCTGATGTGTCAATTGGTGAGTGGATATATGGATAAATCATTATTAATGTGCATCCACTCACCAACTGACACATCAGGGGTTGGACAAAAAGGTTGGATGTGTAACATTATCCAAAAATAAATTAAAAAATCAATTATGACTGAGCTGACTTTTCAAGTGAGAGAGAATAAATAAAACAGATTTGTCCATTCATTTCTTTTTTGCCACATGTCACTTGATCTTTAAAAGATAAACAATAATGAGATGAGTAGGGGATCCTAATCTTTTGACAAGAGTAATGCTAGACATCACAAGTAGTTCACAACTACGATCACAACTTTTCAATCACAACTCATGTGGCAGCTGATGTGTCTATTGGTGAGTGGATACATGGGTTGTGATAGAAAAGTTGTGATAATGGTTGTAATGTCTAACATTACTCTTTTGATAACTCATATCTACATCATTTGGGTATGAATTTGGATAAGATTTTTGGACAGCATAACATTACTCTTTCTAAAAATAGCAAATAATGATAAAATGATGTTGGCTCAATGGTAAACTTTTTACACCTACATCCAAGGGGTTGTAGGTTCGAGTCATGCCCCTCCCCCAATATTGAAATACTGTATTCGTTCCAAAAAAAAAAAACAAAAGCAATTGGAATCTCTAGGAATACAAGAAATAGTAAGGGTGTGTTTGTTACCCGAGATTGGACATGATTAGACTATATCTAATGATATTTCCATGTTTGGTCATGAGCTCATCAGATTGGAGAACCAATCATGTGGGGCCAGAATTAGTGATGTTGTAGCAGGACTATATTTTAGTCTTGCCACAAAGCTAGGAAGCACGGATACGGATACGGGATACGGATATGGCAAGATACGGGGATACGACAAATCTCAAAAAATTAGGATACGGATACGGATACGTCAATTAAAATAATATATATTTATATTTTTTTTAAATAAGAATATATAAAAAGATATTTGATAATTCATTCAAAAATCAAAACATATTCATATCCAATCATCCAAATAACACACGTCACATAACAACCTAAGTCATAACAATGTTGAAGAATACTGAAATGGGTGCTGAACTTGCTTGGGTATCTCCGTACAGGATTCGTGGATGAAGAATTCACATTGTAATGTTTACAATAAACTGAACCACTGATTCTCTGCTTGCAACAACAGCAATTCTTTTACACGGTGTTTTGTTATATTCCTATCTTCATGTTCTGAATTGATAATTTTAGAATAAAAAAACAATCAATATATATAATTCTTTCATTTTGAAAAAGATTAAAAAAAAAAAAAACAATTTATTACCTGATAACTTTGGAAGGCGTACACCACTCTTATCCTCTATATCACCACCACCCAGTTGGCAGCTGGCACCCACCAATTTCATCCTTTATTTTTATTTTTTTTATTAACATATTTATATATTTTTTATCTATCTTCATTAGTGTGTTATCTTCCACATCTCATCGATCAGAGTTTTTTTTCCTGTCTCAATTTTCCAAGACTCTCTCTCTCTGGTTTCAAAAAAAAAAAACTCTCTCTCAGAGTCTCAGTCTCTCCATCTCTCCCTTCACGATTCACCTTCTTCTTCTTCTTCGTAATTTTCTCTGCTTTGTTACTTATTTTTTTCTTTTTCCTTTTGTTTCGTAATCTTCTTCTTCACCGGACGACGGCGGCTTCGGCGAGAAACCTTAGATCTCTTCTTTCTCTTCTCTTTTCCTTCTTCTTCTTCCTCTTCTCTTCTTCTTCTTCTTTTCTTCTTTCTGTTTTTTCTTTTCTTTCATTGTCAAGTGGCCGCTCCTCCTTGAAACATGCCCTAATCCTAATCTGATATATTTCTTTAAAATTTCATTTTGACCTATATATTTTTGAAATTATAATTTGACTCCATTTTGTATTACAATATTTATGATTTTGTCCCAAACGTATCCCTAGCGTATCCATGCCGTATCCTACCGTATCCTTGCCGTATCCCCCAAGTATCTCCACGTTGACTTTTAAAAAAGTCAACGGATACACCATTTGGCGTATCGGATACGTATCCTAGTGTATCTGGGGAGTATCGGAACTAGATACGAGTTCGATATGAGTTACCTCCATCAAATGGAGTATCCGTGCTTCCTTGCCACAAAGGCTATGATTGTTTAGTCTTAAATTATTTTATATATAAACTATTAAATTTATTTAATTTGTATTAAAAATTAATTTAATATATGTTATTCTTTTTTAATTATTAATATATTTTATTCTAATATTATATATAAAAAAAAAAATTTCCCACCAAAATAATTACAACATTTTATTCCTCCCACTAAACAATTTATCCCAAAAGCTTTCATTTTTTTTTTTTTGAAAAGTTGGGCTATTCTTCTATCACGTTTCTGTCATGTTTATTGCTATATTCGTACAAATACAATAGTTTCATACACGTGAAACTAATATCGTTTTAATATTAATAGTATGAAACAAAACAAATGAAGAAGAAATCAATTGATGAATTAAGGAAATAAAAGGAAATTGAAATTTAAAATAAATAAATAATTTTTAACCAAATTTAATTTAAAATAATTTTATTTTTCTTTTCTTTGAATTGATTTTAAAATGATTTTATTTATTTAAAAAATAATTTAATATAATTTTATCCTTATCTCTGACAAAAGACAATTATTTTCAATTATTTTTTATCCAGTCCTATGTTATACCAAACATAACTATAAGAGATAGTATTATTATTGTCCAATCCGTACTGCACCAAACACATAATTGTACTAATTTACTCAAGTCCAATCCAATCTAATCAAATCAAATCATCCCATAAAAATAGTCTAATTATGTCCAATCCAATTCCGCGCATCAAACATAGCCTTAAGATGTCAAGAACGTCCGCTCCTAACTCGGACATAGGTTCAACAACCCTCAAGCTTAAAGAGTAAAGGCTTCCTTCTCTAACATAACTCTCCATTTCGTCTTTTCTCTTTTGCCTACGTACTCTTTTAGCTTTTCTTGTTTTGTACAAATGAGTTCTTATAATGGTATACAATAATGGGGTTTTCGTGTCCAAATGATATGCTAGCATGCATAGTCGCTAATTTGCATGATAGAAGATATAAAAAAAATTAAAAATTAAAAATTAAAAAAAATCACAACAAATAAGAGATTGTTACGAAATTTTCTTATTTATAATAAGATTATTGACGCAACGTGAAACAATTAATGAAGGAATAAGATCAATATCTATACTCCAAAATAAACTAGAATTCACCAGAAAAGAGAAAACATCTTAAGAGAAAATATGAATTCTATTAGATAAAAGTTTATTTGCCTTTTAGCTTACGAGCCTATTTAAAATAAATGAAACCCTAATCCTTGTTGATCAAGAAAACAAGCCAAATTTAGGGAAGTTACCAAAAATAGAAAAATTGAGATAATAGAGGAAACAAATAATACTAAAGTCCTATATCAAGGCAGAATTGACGATAGACGATTATGACTTTCAAAACTCGACTTTTACCAAAACAAAAGTTTCCTAAAATAGCAAAAACGGCAATTACGAGGCTTAAACGATGGAATTTGACCGAAAAAGGTTGTGCCTCACCCCAATGGCGGTGACTTAATAATTAATCGTCGTTTCATTTCAACCGTGAAAGTTTTACGCCATTCCGACTCCGTTGCCAAAAATCATTTATGCTTGAATTTCCGTCGGTTCATCAAAGCCATGAAGGACTCCGCCACCTATTCTACATTAGCTGTGGGGAGAATTGCTTTTGGATTTCTTGTGAGAAGAATCAACTGAGTGTTTGGTAAACTAATTTTTAAAAGTACTATGAGAACCAAAAATAATTTCAATGTGTTTGGTAAACCGTACGTAAAAAGTGTTGTGACTATGTAAAATTACTATAAAGGACACGAATGAATATTGAAGATGTTTTGAAAATAAATAATTTGTTTTATTTTTGTGTGACCATAAATATGTTATAAAAATAAATAATTTGTTTTATTTTTATGTGACCATAAACATATTATAAAATAAATAAATAATTTGTTTTATTTTTGTGTGACCATAACACATTATTACTTTTTTATTTTATTTTATTTCTATTGCCACATATTGCGAATATTTATATCAAGAAAACCCTTTGAAACTAATTTCTTTTCATTATTGCTTCCGCATGAAGCAGTTTTTTAAAAGCTACAAAATGTAGTTTCTCATTTTCTCATTTGGAAGAAGCCAAAAATGACTAAAATCACTTCCTTGAAAATTTACCAAGCACCCTAGTCTATTCCCATTTCCTAGAATCACTTTTTTGTCACAAAAACAGTTTTGGAAGCAATGCCAAACTTAAGCCTTAAGTAATACAACATCTCTCATATGGATCAAGATTAACTAATTACTAATATGACACTAATACAGTAGTGCCTCGATTTATTCGCTTTCACTTTCGTCACCCAATAAACCCACACTCTCACAATGTGACAGACACTCACAGTTTATTTTTTCTCTTTTTTCATTTTTTTATCTCCTCTGTTCATGTAATTCAATTGTCTCTATATGGGATGTTAGGCCATCTCCAACCCAAAAACCCATTTTGGTGTAACTTTTGCACTAAAATGGTGCAACTTTCACACTATTTAGCTTTTCCATCTCTAACCAATTGTATCAATTGTTACACTAAAAAGAATATTCCTTTTAATATTCCCTTTCTTTCCCTTATTATTATTATTTTTTTAAAATTTCTCCACAATAACATTTCACCTCATAATTAACATAATATTACAATAAGTTAAGAAATTATGAAATTAGTGCATTAAAAGAAATCAAGCTTTAAAACAAAGCGGTGTGGATAGGCAAAGAAATTATGCAATCCAAGAGAGAAAATTGGAAGTGACTGTACGTAATTATAATGATCGATTTGAATTACATAACTGATCCAAACCGACGTATGTTTATGCATCATGAACAATTAAGAATTATGGCAAAAAGAGCTCAACAACATGGCCAGGGATCTCAAAATACATCTGGGTCCTTTGGCCAATTTTTCGATAATATCTGAGGATCTGGAAATGGTATTCCAAAATACTAAATCGGTGTTGTAATTTATGTTGTTATTTTCTTTAATTTTAGTGTCTTCTAATTAGTGGTAATTTATTTTATCACTATGAAGTTTGTCTTTGGTCTTTAATGTTTTTATTAATTAATGTATTTTGCTTTAATTTCCGCTGTTTTGAATTAAGTGATTTATTTAAAAAAAAATTGCATTAAATTTTTTGAATTATACACTTCATTTTAGTTTATTATAAATGTTAATATCAATAATAATTAAATTAAAACAAAATCATTAAATAATAAAAAGGACCAAATTGGAATAAATTTAATTGATTAAGTGTAAAACTGTGATTAAACAAAACCTTTAAATAAAGGGTTTTATAAAAGTTTAGGGATGAAAAAAGAAAAAGAAAATAGGCACCATTTTTGTGCCAGGTGAACAGCGTTGTGCCAGAAATAGCACGACACTATTCACTGGAGCAAAAATGGCGCAACTTTTACAGTTGGTTTGGAGTAACGTTTTTGCTCTAAAATGGGTTTTTGCTTTATTTGGATGCAGGGTTGGAGATGCCCTTAGTCAGTGATATGTATAGTGAACTTTCTCTGTATTTTCTTCTTTTAGGAGTTCTAAGAGAAGCAACTTACTTATATTTCATAATTCCCACCATCAATTCTCCCTTTTGTTTCTTGCTTGTATTCTAAGTTTTTGATTTGTTCAATTTTGGATTAAAAAACAAATAGCTTTATTAGGCTATCTCCAACCGATGCCATACACAACACCAAACTCCAAATATTACAACTTCCAAGAAAAAAAAATTAGTGTTGGTTTGCCGCTCAACTGTTCACTGCATTAACATTTTATTTTATTTTATTTTATTATTTAATAGTCAAATCATTACTTTAATCTTTTTTAAAAACCTCTAATTTAACCTTTCTATACTTAATTATAACAATATGTATTCTAAAAAAATATACTGTTGGAAAGATCTCGTTGAGATATTTTAAATGACACCAATATTGATATATATATATATATATATATATATATATATATATATATATTCAATTAATTTAATTTAATTATCAATTATATATTTAAATAATGTTAAACTTTTATAATAATTTAAATATTTATTAGAAGAATATTATTTAAAGATGCTTTTTTGGTGTTGAACATTGTAGTGGAAAAAAATTTGGTATAAGCATATTCCCAAAAGATTCCCTTTCAACTCCAAATTGGAGTAGAGATTGGTGTCCAACATTGGAGTTGCTTTTAGACATTACACCCACATGCAGATTGTGGCTCATTTTTGTTTAGTGATTGATGTTTGCTATGTTTTTTATTTTTACAAGCGGTTCTTGCTCTTCTTTCTTGGGTTTTTGATGATGGGTTGTGCTTCATTTCTCAAGTCACTAATTCAAACAAGTGATTTTGGATGTGGGTTCTTGGTGTTCGGTTCTTTCTCACGAGAAAATCTTAGCTGCACCCGGTGCAACAATCAGCACATGCAACTTCTTAGGTTTATATAATGATATAGGTTGCATGGTTAAAGTTAAGTGATAACATGACGTGTTTATGATAACATGAAATGTGATTTTAAGATGCAATGCGATTTGGATTATAGACAATATATATATATATATGTATGTATGTGTATGTGTGTGTGATTTTACTTAGCTCTCAATATGAAAGCCCAATTCTGTTTGGCTGCTATGTGGCAGTCAAACTTAAAATCTTAATAGGTAGTAATCAGTTGCAACAGGTTATTACCAAACAAAATTAATAAAAAATAAATGTTTTAATTATATATAAAGTAAAAAAAAATTATTAATTTTTATAAATGTTTAAAATTAAAGAAAAATATTCTTTTTAAAAAAAAATAAAAGTCATCAAAATAAAAGATAAATAAAAATAACATGTACTTAAAAAATATTTTAATTATTTATACAATACAAAAATTAATTAAAAATATTTTAATGTTATTTTTTTAAATAAAATTGATCAAAACAAAAAGATAAATAAAAAATGTTAAAATTAGTAATAATAATAAATAAATAAAAAATCATAACAAGTAAATGTAAAATTTAACCGATTTGACGTATCTTAGTAATCATTTCAACATAAATATTGCAAGTTAATGTGATGTTGTAACTTTAATGTTATATTTAATCATACTTTTGTTATACATAGCCACTCCGACGTAGTATGTAGTAAGTACATCTTAACACGTAAAAACTAAAACTTAGAGCATCTCCAATTAAAACGCTTTCATCAGGGATTGAACCTTCAACCTTAAAGTTAAAAGTCACAAGTTTTAACCAGTTGAACTACTCTAGTTCATTGTTGAAGGTTTGTTGATTTAAATGTATATATATAGCTTTATAATTTGTTTAAACTAATTTAAATCTGTTTATATAATTAAAAATCAAAGCCCGTAATTTGTTTTTCTTTTTTTTCTTTTCAAAAAATATATTATTTCAACTTGATAAAAAAAAAAAATCCAGAAAATCAAAGCCCATAAATTGAAAAGGGAAAAAAAAAAATCATATATAATAATAAATAAAAACATAATTTAAAATAAACTCATATTTATATAATTTAAAATAAACTCATATATAATAATAATAATATATAAAAACATATTTCTGAGAATCAAAAAGAAAGTAACAAAGCAAAAGGAAAAAAAGTAAAAAAAAAAGAAGGAAATTTTCAATTTATGTGATTTGATTTTCTGGGTTATTTATTTATTTATTTATCAAATTGAAATAATATATTTTTGTAAAAGAAAAAAATCCAAAAAAAGAAAGAAAAAAAATTTACGGGCTTTGATTTTCTGGATTTTCTGAGTTTCCTTTTGTTTTGTTATTTTCTTTTTCATTTACATAAATATGATTTTATATATTATTATTAAATATAAGTTTATTTTAAATTATATAAACAGATTTAAATTAGTTTAAACAAATTATATAACTACATATACATTTAAATCAACAAACCTTCAATAATGAGCTAGAGTAACTCAGCTGGTTAAAGCTTGTGACTTTTTAATCTTAAGGTTGAAGGTTCGATCCCTGATGGAGGTATTTTAATTTTTTTTAGGGGTTGACCAGCTATTATTGAAACTAGAGGGACTAAAAGAAAAAAAAAAAAAATAACAATAAAGGGTAAAATTGTATTTTTACACATTTTGTTATAGTTGACCATTAATTTTTTAGTTAAATGGACTAAAGTGATGTATTTAAAAAAAACAATGGACTAAAGTAACTAATATGGCAAAGACATTTAAATAGGTGATAATTCATTAAAAAGTAGGGACTTTAGTGATAATACCTCTATAATTTAACATAGAGCACAAAAACCATACTCCAATACAATGTTAACTGTTGTGCCAAATTTGGCACACAGTATAGCATATGCCAAATTTGGCACAGCAATAAATGCTCTATTTTAATTACAAAAATACCATTATATATATATTTTAAATGTTTAAATAATTTAAATTTAATGTACATTAATGATAATTTCAATCAAAATCTGTTTCATTTGCAATTATTTTATGAATGCATTAATGGTAAGTATTGACTTTTATAATTTTAATTAATAAAATAATAAAAATAGCATTTTAAATAGAATTGTGCATCGAAGCACAATCCTAAATTAATGTGCCAAATATGACATTTTACTCTTTTTTGTACCAAATTTGGCATTGGCATTGATAGATGAATTGGAGATGGTCTTAAAATGTAACCATTATGACATTGCTTGTAACCATTCAAACGTAAATATTGCTAGTTAACATGATGTTACAAATTTAACGTATAATATAAACAATATAATGTAGTTAATAACCATTTAACATAAATGTTGCATGTTAACATGATATTGCAACTTTGACGTTATATGCACACATACCCATGTTACACATAACCACTCAAATGTAACATATAACAATAACATTTTAAAGTGTAAAAACTAAAACTTAAAATGCACACAATTGACATAGCTCGTAACTAGGGGTGGACACAAAATCCGGAACGAAACGAACCAAAAAAAGAGTGTTCGGTTCAGTTCGCATCTTCTGTTCGGTTCAAACCAGCATTACAAAAAAAGTGACCTATAGTGATACATTTCTTTATGACAAATTTTGATTGTATCACTGTTGATATTATTTTGTGACAAATTTTACTATTTGTCTTTATGTTTTGTTCAATTGAAACTTTTTAAAAATAATTGTTACAATTAGTTACAAAACTTGATAATTTGTGACAAATAATATAATTAGTCATAAAATTACTTTTTAAAAAGGAACGATTTTATTTTATAAATAATTAGGTTTTTAAAAGGCATCAGAATCAATTAATATTTACATTAAAAAAAATCAATTAATATTTCCTTAAAATTAAAAAAAAAAACCACACAAAAAAAATGCCACAAACATGTTGTGTTTTTTTTTTTTTTTGCTTCTTTTTTTTTCCTTTACCTTACAAACACTTTTTAGGTTTGAAACAGTGTTTCACCAGAAGAAGTACGAGATTATAGAGAAACTTTTGCCCAGATAAAAATGTAAGCTTATCTTGATTTTTTTTAAGGGTTTGTTTTCTTATACTTGTTTTTCAGGGTTAGAATCTCAAATTCGAGTTTCATATATTGAAAGTGTTTCTGAATAAGATATGATTTTTTATTTTTTTTTAAAGAATTGTATATAGCTATTTAGAGATGTTTTTTTTTAACCTTAATTTGTTTTCAATTTTTTTAAGGAACCCATTATTATTATTTCATGATCTATAGTTGTTTATTCTTAGATTTCCACAGTATATGTTAATATTAGTTTATGTGCTTACTAATTGTTTCATAAAATGATTCTTATGGAACAATCAGTTGTTTGATGCAGCATTGAAAGAAAACTCTTAAGTTTATCTTTTTCTTGATTTCATTTTTTTAGGGTTTGTGTTTTGGTACTTGTTTTTTCAAGGTCAAAATCTCAAATTTGAGTTTCATATATTGAAAGTTACTTCGAATAAAGTATGATATATATATATATATATATATATATATATATATATATATATATATATATATATATATATATATATTTGTATGTAGGATTATATATACGTTTATGGATGTTTTTTAACTTTAATTTGTTTTCAGTTTTTTTAAGGAATCATTATATTTCATGATTTATAGTTTTTTATTCTTAAATTTTCACAACATATGTCAATTTAGTTTATATGCATACTAACTGTTTGATAAAATGATTCTCATAGAACAACCAATTTTTATATGCATACCAATTGTTTGATAAAAGAGTTCAAACACTTAATAAGATAATCGATATTATTGGTTGGATGAATAGATTGACATTATGGAGGACTTTATATGAAGATGAATAGATTAATAGTTCCAATAAGTTTTATACTTGGATATCAAACTTATAGAATTTATTTTATACTTGTACTAAGTTTTGTCAGTATTGTTGCATTTTTCACCGGCTTTATTTCGGTGACTTTAATTTGTTCTCACTATTTTTTTTTCTTCATGTCTTCATGTATATAGGTTTCTCTTGCAAAACTTAAAGATTCTTTAGCTATCTGACAACTGACAGTGGATCATTAGCTTCTAATATTTCACAATCAAGAACTCGGAAGTTTCAAGTTTTTGGTTATGCAGTTGGAAGTTATTGTGTGTGACCAAACATTTATGTTAACTTAGACTAGCCGGCTTACATGTGTTATTTAGTAGTAGACTTTGAAAGATGTTAGATTACTTTTGTATCAATTCGATATTATGTTAATTTTTGGATATTTTTTAATAGAATAATTATTTATGGAACTCAATGTCATTCAATGAGTGACATGTTTTATTTGGTTATATTTTTATATATATATTTTTTTATACAATTTAAATTTATATTAAATTTTGACAGTTGATTAAATTGTTACTATGTATCTATACATTGACTTAATATTCATATTGTTAATTGTCACTAAGTTTGAGTTGTAGTGACAAATATTATATAGTTAACTTAATTGTCACTAAGTTTGTCTGTAGTGACATAATTTTAAGATGATTATTTGTCACTAGATTTGTGAATAGTGACACTTTTTAAACAATAAATTGTCACTAAGAATATGTACAGTGACAAAATCTTTAAACGGTTAATTGTCACTAAATACTAATATAATGACACAATTTTTATTTTGTCATTAATTAATGTCAAGTGATAATGCGTCACTAAAAGTTATGATTTGTGACTAGAGATGCACATTTTTCCCCGGGGCCCCAATTCCCCGCGTCCCCATCCCCATTTGGGGAATTTTTTTGGGGGAAAAATGGGGAAATGGGGAGGGATGGGGATGAAAATCATCCCCAAATTGAAATGGGGATGGGGATGGGGGGACCATTTCCCCATTTCCCCCACAATTATATTGAGATGGGGATGGGGATGGGGGAGAGGTCCCCCATCCCCATTTCCCCATTTCCCCCAAACATATATAAATATAATTATAATATATATTTTTAATATATTTTTTTTTATTCTTTGAAAACTCTAACTCCCTAAGTATATATACACATTTACTCTTTAATTTTTTTTTTTTTTATTGAAATGTTTTTTTTTTAGTTTAATTTATAATTTTTAGTCAAATGGGGAAATTGGGGAACGAGGGAAATGGGGGAAATGGGGAAATAGGGAAGAATGGGAAAAAACGGGAAAAATGGGGAATTGAGGATGGGGATGGATATAGGTCCCCCCAAAATTCCCCATCCCCATTTTCCCCAAATAGGGAAATGGGGGGGGGGGGGGGGGGGGGGGGGGGGGGGGGGGGGGGGGGGGGGGGAACGAGGGAAATGGGGGAAATGGGGAAATAGGGAAGAATGGGAAAAAACGGGAAAAATGGGGAATTGGGGATGGGGATGGATATAGGTCCCCCCAAAATTCCCCATCCCCATTTTCCCCAAATAGGGAAATGGGGGGGGGGGGGGGGGGGGGGGGGGGAAGGGTCTGGGAAGTGGGGATGGGGATGGGGGGACCTATATCCATCCCCATTCCCCAAACGTGCATCTCTATTTGTGACAAATACCAAAAAACTGTCACAAATACTTTTAGTGACGGGCAAAAGTGACGAATTGTTTGTGACACTTTTTTTGTCACAATATTGAATTTGTGACAATTTCTTCACTTATAGTGACAAATATTTTTTGTCACTGTAAGTCAATTTTCTTGTAGTGCGGTTTGAATATTGGAAAACCTAATTGTTTTCGGATCAGTTCAGTCTTGGATATCCAAAACCAGTTTGAACCAATGAACCACATTGTACAAACAAACATACAAACAAACAAAAAAAAAAAAAAAAAAAAAAAAAACTCTAATCCTTTTATCTCTTTCAGCATACTCTCACTCTCACATCCACTTTTTCTCCTCCAATCTCTTGAATGACTCTCTCCATCTCTTCCAAACCCTGGACTCGCAACCCCCAGCTCTTGCTTGGAAATCAATCATCAGATGCACTCCCCAAATTATTACCACAAATTTCATTTGACTTAGATTCTTCTTATGTCTTTCTGTCTTTTAAAAAAAAAAAAAAAAATTCTTTTTCTTCTTTAGAAGTTAATGAAAATCCCATTTTTGCCCATAGTTGTTCTTTCTAATGCTACCTATTCTTTCCAGGAAAATGCATTTTAGTGATTCGAAACTGATACTAACGAGTATTGCTTGATTTTTTAAGCAATATCATGTTTTCTCTCGTTTAGTTACGTAGTAGATTATCAAAGGGTTTTCTTTGTTTTTGTTCTATTAATTGTTTTGTGGGTTATGAATACATTTTATTGGCTATCAAGTGTTTCAGTTGTGTCAAACTACAACTACTGTCTATATTGTTTTCTTTATTATTAGAATCATATAAGGATTGTATAGCTGTTAAACTTATCTCTAGGAGGGTTCAATATTAAGTTGCTATTGTATATATATATGCGTTGCAATCAATAAAGAAGGTGTGCAGTTTTGCAACAAATCAATTTGTGTTTACATGGTATCAGAGCTACGATCTATTCCTTAAATTATTATTAATATATATATTTTTTGCCTTTTATCATTCAATGACTACCTCCACCAACGGCACCTCTCCTGCCAACAGCCCTCCTGAAAACAGCTCCTTTGCAGCTCCTACCGTTGTTAATGTCACGCCAGCCACCTCTACCTCCCTCCGTTCCAATGAGTTTCATCTTATCACCATCAACATCACTGCCCAGGCACCCCTCAAACTCACCACCAATAACTTTATGTCCTGGAAGATACAGTTTCAAACTCTCTTCACGGGATATGATCTTCTAGGCTTCATTGATGGCTCCAAGCCTTGCCCACCGGCCTCCACAACAGTTGGTGATGTCACCACTCCGAATCCTGCCTACGGAATATGGGTTCGTCAGGACCAGCTCATCTTGAATGCGATCATTGGTTCATTATCTCCTACTTTCATCTCCTTCGTTACTAGAGCAAAAACGTCCATGGAAGCGTGGACTATACTTGCAAATACATATGCCAAACCGTCTCGTGGTCGTATCAAGCAAGTTAAATCTCTCCTCAAGAATTCCACAAAGGGTACACAGTCCATCACTGATTTTCTTCATTCCGTTAAGGCTCGTGCGGATGAACTTGCCTTGCTAGGTGCTCCAGTTGATGACGATGACCTCACTGAGAGGATTTTAGACGAACTTGATGATGATTACAAAGAATCAGTTCGGGCAGTCCAAGCCAGAGACAATCCCATATCCTTTGATGAGCTACATGAAAAATTGCTAACCTTTGATGCTTCACTTCAGAATCGCAAAAAGGAGGCACCATCTTTTCCTGTTACTGCGAATCCCATATTCAAAACTGGCTCAAATTGGCGCCCACAGCAAGGTGCTAACTCTTGGCGTCCACCGTCCTCTGGAAAAAATGGTTGGCGTCATCCTTCTTCCCATTCATCTCGGCCTCCTTTCAACAACACAGGACCACCAAATCGTGGCCATCAACATGCTCCACGCCCCTACCTTGGTCGCTGTCAGGTATGTGGTGTCCAAGGCCACTCAGCCAAGCGCTGTCCCTCATTCCAACTGGTCCCAGTTCAGCCGTCTGCTGCTCCACCTACTGCTCCACCAGCTTCTCCAACACCCTGGCAGCCTAAGGCTAATTATGCGGCTGCTGGCTCTTCCTCAAATTTCGCCTGGCTCTTAGACAGTGGGGCTTCTCATCATGTGACAGCAGACCTGAACAATTTGTCACTCCATGCTCCTTACAATGGATCCGATGATGTCATGATTGGTGACGGCACAGGTCTCTCGATCACGAATATTGGCTCCACCACTCTTAGTACTTCAAATAACAAATTTTCTTTGCAGGATGTTCTTTGTGTGCCAAATATGAAGAAAAATTTGATTTCAATTTCTCAATTTTGTGCTACTAACAATGTTTCTGTTGAGTTCTTATCAACTTCTTTTCATGTGAAGGATCTTCGTTCGGGGGCAATTCTTCTGAGAAGTTCAACTAAGGATGGAGTGTATGAGTGGCCAACTTCCAGTCTCGTGTCAACACCGGTCTTAGCTTTTTCAGGCGTCAGAACCACCTCCTCCACCTGGCATCATAGATTAGGTCACCCAGCATATCCCATATTACAACGTATTGTTTCAAATTTCAATTTAGAATTGTCGTCTCCTATTTCAAAGGATTTTTCATGTCATTCATGTCAATGCAATAAAAGTCACAAGCAACCATTTTCTTATTCAACTCTTGTCTCCTCTCAACCTCTTGACATAATATTTTCTGATGTTTGGACTTCGCCTGTTTTCTCTCATGACAATTTTAAATACTATATGATTTTTGTGGATCATTACACCAAATACATATGGCTCTATCCCCTTAAGAAAAAATCAGAGGTCAATGACACTTTCATTAGGTTTAAAGCCATTGTGGAAAATTTTTTTGCATGAAAAATCATCACATTTTACACAGATAATGGCGGTGAATACATGACACTCAAAGACTACCTAGCCACAAATGGTGGCAAATGGTGTGTCTCATCTCACTACCCCACCACACACACCTGAGCATAATGGGTACTCCGAAAGGAGACATTGTCATATATATGTTGAGACAGGTCTTACCTTGCTCACTCATGCCTCCCTTCCACTCCATTTTTGGCCTCATGCGTTTGTTACGGCTGTGTACTTGATCAATCGCATGCCAACTCCAACTCTCGGTCTCTTGTCGCCTTATGAGAAAATTTTTGGTCAGCCTCCGAACTACTCAAAGCTGAAGGTATTCGGGTGTCTTTGTTACCCTTGGCTTAGGCTATATACATCTCACAAACTT
Organism: Acer yangbiense; assembly: GCA_008009225.1. Taxonomy (NCBI): domain Eukaryota; kingdom Viridiplantae; phylum Streptophyta; class Magnoliopsida; order Sapindales; family Sapindaceae; genus Acer; species Acer yangbiense. The sequence continues at coordinate 23,119,516 of CM017769.1, forward strand.
GACAGTCGGTCCACCTCATGTGTCTTTCTTGGGTATTCCCTATCACAAAGTGCCTACCTATGTTATGATCCATCCGGTTCGAAAATGTTTGTCTCCCGCCATGTCAAATTTGTAGAGACAATTTTTCCCTATAAGTCGTTACACATAATTCTGGACCATCCCAACTCCACCACCATCAGTTCTTGGGTTCCATCGGTCATCACATTATCTCCATCCACTGCTGTCCTCTCTCCTGATTTGTCTCCAAGTGAAGCTCCCATACGCGTGACATAAGATGATCCTCAGCTCTCTTCACCGGCGGCTAGCACAGCAGCTGAACCAGTGCCACTGTCACCTCAGTCTGCAGCCTCTTCATCGTTCACTTTAGCCACTCAATCCGAGTCCCCAGGTCTGCTTCCACCCGCCATCAGTGCTAGCTCCGAGTCGACCACTTCAGCCGCTGCTCCACGGCTCTCCACTACAGGTATGTGCTCCACTTCTCAGTCCTTCTCATCAGGTGCAGTGTCTCCACCTATCAATGATCACCCGATGACCACCAGAGCCAAGAATTTCATTCACAAGCCTATTTAGAAATTGAACTTGCACACAAGCCTACAATATGCGTCAGAGTCTGAACCAACGACAGTCACACAGGCTTTGAAACACTCTAATTGGCGTCGGGCTATGTCAGAGGAGTACGATGCTCTAGTTCACAACAGTACTTGGGAGCTTGTTTCCCTGAATGAGGCCTCTAACATTGTGAGATGCAAATGGATTTTTCGGATCAAACGGAAATCTGATGGTTCAATTGATAGATTCAAGGCTCGTCTGGTTGCTAAGGGGTTCAATCAGAGACCGGGTGTGGATTATTTCGAGACCTTCAGTCCTGTCATCAAACCAACCACCGTACGACTTGTCCTCAGTCTAGCTACAAGTCACGGCTGGCCCCTCCGTCAGCTGGATATTAATAATGCGTTTCTTCAGGGTCGACTCACAGAAACAGTTTACATGGCACAACCTCAAGGCTTTGTCGACTCTGATCGCCTAACACACGTTTGCAAGCTCCGGAAGGCTATCTATGGCCTCAAGCAAGCACCGCGAGCTTGGTACCATGAGCTGAAACAATTTTTACTCGCTGTTGGATTCAAGAATTCTCATGCGGACACCTCTCTCTTTGTTCTGAATACAGGTGGTAACATCCTCTACCTTCTTATATATGTAGATGATATAATTCTCACAGGTAATAACTTAGCTCATGTGAATCGGTTTGTTGAGAGTCTTGCTCAGAGATTCTCCCTGAAGGATCTTGGTCCCCTCTCATATTTTCTTGGTGTTGAAGTGGTTCCTCATGAACATGGTATTCTCTTGTCACAGCGGCGCTACATACTGGATCTTCTCTCTCGCACTAACATGTCCGGTGCCAAACCTGTCCAAACACCCTTGCCTACCAGTCCACCTCTTAGTCTCCACTTGGGTACTCCTTTAAGTGATCCTACCATGTACAGAACAGTTGTTGGCAGCCTACAATATTTATCGCTTACTCGTCCGGATATTTCCTACGCCGTCAACAAACTATCTCAATTTATGCACCAGCCCACTTCTGTCCACTGGGACCTTGTGAAGCGTCTTATGCGTTACTTGTGTGGATCGCTGAATGAAGGGGTTGTGATACATCGGAATTCTCAAGTTACTTTTCATGTCTTTTCCGATGTCGATTAGGCTGGGAACAAGGACGATTACTCATCTACAAGTGCCTACATTGTCTATCTTGGGAGGAATCCAATTTCATGGAGCTCGAAGAAGTAAACAACCATCGCTCGCTCCTCTACTGAAGCTGAGTACAGGTCGGTTGCAGCCACGGCAGCAGAGCTGAAATGGGTGTGCTACCTTCTTACTGATCTGGGTATCACACTGTTAGCTGCACCTGTTGTTTACTATGATAATGTGGGGGCTACCCAGCTATGTTCGAATCCTATTTTTCACTCTCGTATGAAGCATGTTGCAATTGATTTTCATTTCATTCGAGACCAAGTGCAGTCCGGCGGTTTACGTGTTTCTCATGTTTCCTCCAACGATCAACTTGCGGATGCGCTAACTAAACCACTGTCGCGACCCCTGTTTCAGTCCCTCAAAGACAAGATTGGACTCTCTTGTTGTGGTCCATATTGGCTATCAAGTGTTTCAGTTGTGTCAAACTACAACTACTGTCTATATTGTTTTCTTTATTATTAGAATCATATAAGGATTGCATAGCTGTTAAACTTATCTCTAGGAGGGTTCAATATTAAGTTGCTATTGTATATATATATATGCATTGCAATCAATAAAGAAGGTGTGCAGTTTTGCAACAAATCAATTTATGTTTACACATTTGAGGGATCTGAGATTCAATGACGATGGGATTGGTTGTGGTTGTGGGTCTTTTTATGTGTGGTGAAACAAATTTTGTTTGTATTATATATTGTTTTCATTGAGGGAGAAGTAGATCAATGGATCATGTAATTGGTGGCAAGTTCAAGCTGGGGCGCAAGATCGGGGCTGGATCATTTTGGGAGCTTTATTTAGGTGGGTGTTATTTGTTACACCCACTAAAACCGAAATGAACTAAACCGATCAAAATTAGTTCAAATTCGGTTCAGTTACCATCTCTTAATCGATTTAAACCGGTTCAAATTTCTGAAAACCGAAATATTTTTGGTTCAGTTCGGTTTTGTCCAAAATCGAACCGAATCGAATCGAATCGAATTGTGCCTACCCATACTTGTAACCATTCGAATGTAAATGTTGCTAGTTAACATGATGTTACAAATTTAACGTATGATATAAACATTATAATGTAATTAGTAACCATTTATACATAAATGTTACAAGTTAACATGATGTTACAACTTTGACTTTACATGTATCCATACTCATGTTATACCTATAACCACTCCAACGTAGAATATAACAATTATATTTTAAAGTATATAAACTAAAACTTAAAATGTACCCAATTAACATAGCTCGTAACCATTCGAATGTAAATGTTACTAGTTAACATAATGTTGCAAATTTAATGTATGATGTAAATAATATAATGTAGTTAGTAACCATTTATACATAAATGTTACAAGTTAACATGATGTTGCAACTTTGCCGTTACATATACTCATTCTCTTGTTAAACGTAACCACTCCAACGTCGCATATATATAACAATTTTATTTTTAAGTGTAAAAACTAGAACTTAAATTGTACCCGATTGACATAACTTGTAACCATTTGAATGTAAATGTTGCTAATTAACATGATATTGCTAGTTAACATGATGTTGCAAATTTAACGTATAATGTAAAACAATATAATGTAGTTAATAACCATTTATATATAAATGTTACAAGTTAACGTGATGTTACAACTTTGACATTACATGTATCCATACTCATGTTATCTGATTGGCTTTTTTTTTTTTTTTTTCTTTAAAAAAAAAAAAAATCCGATATGAATCCAATTTGAAATTTTTTGGACAAGGACCAATCCAGATACAAAAATCTAGAAAAATTGAAAAAATCGGATTCGGATAATTCGAATCTAAATCTCATTGACTCCTCTGATTGATGGATTCCATTTTCTGATTACGGAAGAACTACTTAGGCAATATTCAATTGATTAATTACCACGCTTGTCGAACAAAATACCCTCGTCAATCACTCTTACCGATTGAACTTCACGTTGACAACAATCCTCTTGCCAACTAGATTTGATTTTTCTACCGCTGAACCTATCAACGTCCTACCATCATCCATTCTACAACCTACGATTTGCTTAACATTCTTTTATCTGTCTACTTTTTATCTTACTGATTTGAGCATCAATGTATCTTTGGCTAGCACCACTTTGATGTCCCAAATGCTCTATGTTTATTTTCTTTGGCTTTGTAGGTTGTTGGTGCCCATTCCAATCAATTGTAGATCCCACCGGTAATAGCATGTAACAAATCCATCAAATATGTACCAAGTAAAATAGACAGAGAATTTAAATAATTAAATTAATAAATTTTAAAATTAGCAATGATATTAATATTATATTGTATTTAATAAATACTTGTCCATATTGTAACCAATTTTAAGAATTATTTAATATTTTATTTTATTTGAATTTGCTTAATTTATTCTTTGCACTATTAAAATAAGATTATATATGCTTATTTTTATTTAATTAATTTATAAATTTATTATTAATATATACTTGTATATTTTTAAAAAATGAATTCGTTCAATTTTATAATTATATTATAATAAATATTATCTAATTAATAATTTTAATTTAAGATATGAACATATTTAAAGTCGATTATTTCGATAGCTATGTACGTACTTCATTTAAATACAGTACTAAACTACTAATGTTGTTATTATTAATATTATTATTTTTTGTGTTGTTGGATTTTCAAAAAAATAAAATAAAAATTGTTGGCCACAAATAGACTTTTCATTTCTACCAATATAGTATATAGGTTTCAAGTTAACATTTTTTCATTTGTTTTAATAAAGATTCTTCAATATTAACCCTTGGATTACTTGTAAGAAATCCAATGGTCAATAAAACTCCCAGTAACATTGCATTATACAACAACATAGTCAAACTCAAATATATATATATATATATATATACAGTTTTTCTATTGTCAGTTCGTCATAATATAAAATATATTAGGACGAACAATGTGGACTATTAGATTTACATACTTTGACTCAAAGTGTATGCACTTATCAAACTTCTCCATAATCTATGGTCCACATTTTTCGTCATAATATATTTTATATCAAGATGAATTGACAGTAGAAAGACTATATATATATATGACAAGCAAGTCCTACCAAGGTTTCTTTATGACTCAGATCTTATCTCTTCAACTTACCGTCGACATATCAAGACAAGAATAGTACCGGACATATCACTATTCCTCAACAATATCCAACAATCATGGCCAGATAGTCTAATGTTCTCTAACAGTAAAAGACAATAATTCAAAAAGACAATCATGCATTTGTATTATTGGTCAATTACCACGGTTATGTTTACCATAGTAACATTAACTATAGTTAGTTCTCTCTTCTCTCTATTTAAGGATCTGTGTATCCTATGAGGGGTAGATTCAGTTTTCTTAATTAGGATTTTCATATCTTTGTGACAAGTCTCTATCTCTCTCTCTTCTTTGTAGAAAATGCTCTTGTGTTCCTACTATCAATAAAGTTTGCGACCATTCCTGTATATCTCTTGGTTATCATTGCTGTCAGACTTATTGTTTTAATTTTGTAAGTACCATAATCTTATTTTATCTATTCCATTTATGCTACTTAGTTTTCTATATATGATCCTGTGCATTCTATTTTATTAGTTAGTACTCATCTACTTTGGTATCAGAGCAGGTCCTACTAAGGCTCCTTCATGACCTAGATCTTATCTTTTCAACTTACAGTCGGCATATTAAGACAATAACAGTACTAACAAATAAAATAGAATGCACAGGATAATATATAGAAAACTAAGTAGGATAAATGGAATAGATAAAATAAGATTATGGTACTTACAAAATTAAAACAATAAGTCTGCAGCAATGATAACCAAGAGATATACAGGAATGGTCGCAAACTTTATTGATAGTAGGAACACATAAGCATTTTTTACAAAGAAGAGAGAAAGAGACTCGTTACAGAGATATGAAAATCATGAGAAAACTGAACCTACCCCATACAGGATACATAGATCCTTAAATAGAGAGAAGAGAGAACTAACTATAGTTAATGTTACCACGGTAAACATAACTACGGTAATTTACCAATAATACAAATGCATGATTGTCCTTTTGAATTATTGTCTTTTACCGTCGGAGAACATTGGACTATTTGGCCATGATTGTTGGATATACGTCTAGTACTGTTCTTGTCTTGATATGGCGCCGGTAAGTTGAAGAGATAAGATCTTAGTCATAAAGGAGGGAGCCTTGGTAGGACCTGCTTGTCATAATTGATATGATGCTGTCTGAATGCGACATAGAAAATTTTGACTGTGATCATGTCTTCTTTGGTACAATCACATCGACTAATATGTGATTGCATGTTCTAACATGCAATCACAATAATTTAATTGTGTGATCATGTGCAATTCATATGCAATAACATTATATATATTTGTGATCACATGTAATCATATGTGATCATATACTGTTATATCGTGTAATGTTGCACCGAAGAATGACCTATATATATATATATATATATATATATACAGTCTTTCTATTATCAGTTCGAACTGACAAAAGTTATATCAGTTCCTTGTATGTGGGCCACTGGATTTAAATACTTTGACTGACAAGTGCATACAGCCAAGTCAAAGTATTTAAATCCAGTGGCCCACATGCAAGGAACTGATATAACTTTTGTCAGTTCGAACTGATAATAGAATTTCTGTATATATATATATATATATATATATGAATGTTTGCATGCAAGGACCCCGATCATAATTATCTGTATTTTTAACGTAAAACACAAAATTTTAACAAAGAGAAAGCCATTTAGTTATAGCCACACCAAGAAGTAAAGTTTAATTTATAAGGTTAAGTGCTTTGAATATAATAAATTTGTTTAATTTAAGTTTATATGGTATTCAACACAATCTATAGTCTACACAATAATACAGGATTGAGCTCAATGTAAAATCAACAAATTCATGTGTTAGCAGTTATGGTACGTTTAGTGATACATCAAATTAGTATTAAGTTATTCAGTATTTGTAATCTATATTCCCGCAGCTAGCCCTACATGAAATCTTTTTCTAGAAATAAATTAGGCTCCATCTAATCTTCATTTTTCTACCCAAACAAATCCGCCGTGTTGTTCCAAGGCATATATATATATGTATAGTCTCACACAAAAAGTTGAGGTCAACTTTACATGTAATACTATGTATAAAATTCAATTTCTGTGTTCTGTGAAAAAGTTTAGAACTTGGAAGCTACGTCTCTATGTGTATATATCTATGGATACATGAGATAATTAAATAATATCCTCATTTTCAACCACCAAAATTAATCAATCTTATGGCTCCAAAGCTGAAGAAAAAAAACAGCAATAATGGCGAGAAAGCTACAGAGTTATGGCCAGATCTTCCACAACAACTTATCAAAATGATATCTTGGCAGTCAACTCTAATGCAAAATATTGGTGATGGTGGAGTGACCAAGTCATGGAGATCATTATCAAAGCAATGCAATCAAACTTCAAAACCTCCAATATGGCTTCAACTCCATGATGATCGTGGCAACAATGTTCATGACACAAATTTCAAAATGAACATAAAATTTCACCGAGGCGAGTGGATTTGGTATCCGAGAAGGCGATGGCCAGAACCTTGGGAATATTATGAGGGATTTTCTGATGGTGCTATAGTGGCCAAAGGAGTATGTTCGCGAAAACTAGCCGAAGGAGAATCATCCCCGACAGTGTATTACCAAATTTATTATCCATATGGTTGCAAAAGCTTCTACTCTCTTCCACCTTGGGATCCAATGGTTCCATTTCGACACCCTGTCGTGTCCTCGTGTTCGGAAAAGTCAGTTATGATGGTTTTAACAGGCATTACTCATCCAGCTTTTGCATTTTGTAGACTCAGAGGAAGAGGTTATCGAGAAATATATGCATGGACAAAGCAAGATTGCACAATTCCTGACCCTCATTGTTCATCAGAAAAGCAAAATTTCATGCGATTTACGAATGCGATTGGCTATCAAGGGAAGTTCTTTGCATTGAGTTTGCAAGGAACACTTGCAGTTATTGAACCTGATGTTGATTCTTCCGATCTAAAAATCACAGCTTTAGGTCCGAAGAGAGCTGTTCCTAGTGTACAATCTAGGTATTTTAAGGAATATTTGGTGGAATCAAATGGGGAGATTTTGCTGATTTTTCTGATCTCTAGAAAGTCAGTTAACATTGTGGATGATGTAGAGGTTTTCCAGTTAGATATTGGTAAACTTTTATGGGTTAAAATGGAGAGAATTGGAGATAGGACTCTGTTTTTGGGGACTAATTGTTGTATATCAATATGTGCAAGCAAAGTGGGAAGCAAGAGCGATTGTGTTTATTTTAGTAATAATAAATCGGTCCAAGGCTGGTGGGTATATGACTTTGAAGCTGCAGGCAGTATCTCTTCTTGTTCGAGCGATGGAATTCTTCTTCAAATTTGTCGCGTGTTGGATCCAAATCCAACCAACAGCAAAAGAAGGAATAGAAATAGATTAGCTTCACGTGTGTTCTCCTAGGTGTACTTATTAATTAAGAGAAGTCTCTTGCCGATTACTTACTATTGTTCAATTTAAAATAAATATAAATGTATTCGAGATTTAAAACACTTAAAATATTTTCTTTTAATAAAAGTATTTAATGGATGCATTTAAATGGAAATGACAATATCTATTAATTGGGACCAGGTATTTTTTTGAAAATTTTTGCTATTGGTATGATTCGAGCTGCTGACTTGGGAGTAATTTTCCCAAACCCCAAGCTCGTCCATTTACCAGCAGAGCTATGGCTCTGTTGACACATTTAAATGGAAGTGAAAATGGCTGTAAATAACACTTTTTATAGCTAATTTTGTGCTTAACATTCACTTTATAATTTAAATTTTAATAGCACCAAAATATGTGTGCCGACAAAAATGCCCCTCTAAGTCACCTATTGTATTCCCATTGTTCTTTTCTTTTTCCTTCTCCCTTTCTTCTCACACCGGACACATTCAAGAAGTTTTTCTCACAAAAACCGTGTCTCTCAAGTTGAAAATGATATATCAACTATCAACATTTTCGATCTCTCTCTGTTGACCTCGATTTTTGGTTGATCTAGTCAACAGTGACACGTATGCAGATCAGCACTTGATACAACCAATGAAATGTGACTAGGTCGCCTCATTGATAAGTGTATGAATTAATGAATAAACAATAAATAAAAGATGAAATTAGAAATAATAAGGATACTAGGATTTTTACGTGGAAAACCCTAAACCAGGGAAAAACCACGGTCGTCGTAACGACAGAGAAAATGAAATCTTCATTTTGTAGGAATAATTACAGTTTACAAGTGATCGATGTATTGCTTGTGGTGTCCCCCTCTTTTTGTTTGATATATGTGTTTATATAGGGGTTTGGGTGCTGCCCTAGTCCTTGGCATGCAAGCAAAGATTATTATTATGCGAGATCCTATGAGGATCGTATTTAGGCGAGATTCTTGGTGAATCGAATCTTCATGTATTTATGGTGCAAGGATCTTCATTCCTTATGGGAGTAGTATTCTGAATCTTCTCATTTATCGTTGGATTTGTGAACTGTTGGATTGTTGAAGATTGTCTTGCCTAATCCAAGGCTGTGCTTTGTGGAAGATATATTGAAATTCGGTTAAATTGATAATATTTTATATTCGCTGCGTGGGTGGCGAGCCCGTGTCAATTCGCCTATTTGGGGGTTCTCCGGTGAGCAGGTTCCTTTAATGGGCGACTTGATCTCCATTGTTATATGTGGTCCGTCGAGCTGACACGTCCTGATGTCGTGGATGTTTGGTTTTGCGAATTCCAAGCTCTGTGCTGACGTATCAAGTCGAATAAAATTAGCCCAGACACTCTCTATCAACATTTTCAATGTCTCTTGAAAATTTTTACCTTGTAAATCTCTGAAACTTTTTCGGTTATAGTTTGAAATTTGATAAAGAAAACGGTAGAAGGAAAGTAGAGAGATAAACACATAAAAAAAAAAAACTTAAAATATGTAAGTGAATTGTAGCGGGAGAATAAAATGTTGAAAAAGAACTGAGGGAAGAGGAAACAAAAAAAGAGAGAGAAAGAACACTTTTTCACAATCTACAGTATTTTCTCCCACTTTAAACTTCAACTCACATGTTTGTGTCTAAGGTGTATTTTTGTCTCAAACACTTTTGATGCTATTAAAACTCAAGTTAATAACATGATGATAATCCCATGACACAAGCTCAAAAATGTGCTATAAATATTCCTTAGTGTTTCTTATAAATGTACGTCTTGGAGTTGTTGAACGAATCCATTTGAATGTCCAAATTTCACATAAAAAGGGACAAAATATGAAATATCCAAAAAAAGAAACGTGAAATATCACCCGAAAAAAAAAAAAAAAAAAAAAAAAAAAAAAAGGAGTTTTAAGTGAGTTGAGGGATATTTCAACAAATTTTCGGTTATAGACCGAAATAAAATTTACAATGTGGTTATTAACATGAAAACCTTGTTTGTTCATGTAATATTTGTGGTGATTTTAAGGAATTCTAACTAAAGGGCTCAATATCTAAACTTGGCCCAAAACCTTGCCGGTCCGGGTCGGCCCAATCACGGTTAGGAACCTTCTTGGGTTGAACCGACCCGATCGCCTCTCGTTAGGTACTTAGGCGTATGTATAACAGGACTGTTTGTTTTTGTTTTTTCTTAATTTCGATCCCTAGCAATCCATCGGGTTGCAGAGATCCATCCAATCGAGTTCGAGGCAACACCATCGAATCGTTCATTGCCTTTTGAGTTGAAAGTTGAATTTACTAATTTTTGATTTGGAAAGTGATTATCAATCAGTGAGAAGAAGATGGCATTAACGGATGAAGAAATCAAAAGGCTAGTCAGAATAAGGAAGACGGTGATGGAGATGCTTCGAGATAGAGGCTATTTTGTTGGTGAATTCGAGATCAACATGACCAAACAACAGTTCATCTCCAAATATGGCGAGAATATGAAAAGGGAAGACCTTGTTATCAATAAAGCTTTGCGCAACAGCAACTCTGATCAGGTTTTAACTTCGATCTTTAATTAATATCATTAGTTTTTAGTTTTTACATTAATGTTTAATTAGTACCCACAAATGTGTTTGTCACTTGGAAAATATCACTAGTTTGTGTTGAGCTTAATATAGAGGCTTGAGATTGAATCTGAAATTTGAGAATTTGTGAATGTAGGATTGCTTACAAAATATTTGTTTTCAATAGAATGAACCATTTGGGTAGTAGTAGTTTATTATCATTAGGCGTGCAAACAAGCCAGAATAATTGGCTTATGAACCTGAACCCAATTAAAAGATATGATTTTGACGAATCCAGCGTCGTAGTTAGGCAGGCTCAAGGATTGTGTGATAGGGTTTTTTACTTTTATGCTTAAATTTAGGCCTGAGCTCAGGTCATCATTTATACTCATCGTTTATTGATTATCTTTACTTTGGGAGGCTGATTGTGCTGGATATCTGAAGCCATGCACCCTTAAATCATACTCTTAGCAACTCTTCAGCATCCGAAAGTTAGTTTTTTTTTCAAATGTTTTTAATTTTTAAATTGGATTTACTTCTGCAATTGTATTAAAGTTTGCATGATATGCCTGAAGTTAAAGTAGAATTTGATCATTGTGTTTCTCATATACCCTAAAATTATGTTCTTCGTGTATATTTCTCTGATTTTTTAACCTTATGCTTTTCTTTCCTCTTTACAAGATTTATGTTTTCTTTCCCGAAGAACCAAAAGTTGGCGTCAAGACTATGAAGACTTATACTAATCGCATGAAATCAGAAAATGTTTTTAGAGCAATATTGGTGGTTCAACAGAATTTGACTCCCTTCGCTCGGACATGTATAAGTGAGATATCGTCAAAGTTTCACTTGGAGGTATTCCAGGTAAAATCATTTACTTCCATGATATTGACAGCTTTAACTCCCAGTTGTTGAATTTTACCCAATGTACTTCAAAATATGAGGGTAAATATCATACCCCATATTGAGATTATGGTTAGATTGGATGGCATTGTTCATCCGGTTATTATCTATGTTACTTGTGGCCAATTCTTGCGATGACAAGGCTGAAGCACTGCAGCCTAAAGAATTATTTTCTGTCTTGGTGTGGGTTAATGTTAATGCATTACTTTCTGAGCTTGAAGAAGCATATTAATGCTTTTTTTTTTTTTTTTTTTTTTTTTCCATTGAAACAGGAGGCAGAACTCATGGTTAACATCAAAGAACATGTTCTTATTCCTGAGCATCAGGTGCTTACAAATGAAGAGAAGAAGACTTTGCTGAAAAGGTATACGGTGAAGGAAACACAGGTCAGTTCTGAGAATCTTGATATCTTCATCTTGTTCAATGTGTACATCGTTTACTCTACGGAGTCATATGATCTTATGTGCTTACCTACTGCCTTAAAAACGAATTAGGTTCCATGCATAGGCTTGGCATTATAAATTATTTAAAATTCTAGTATGCTTTCGATACTTAAAATTTATGAAACATGTATTTTTTTTTATTAAATGACAGTACTGTTTTTCTTTGTAATCATGTGCTTGACCCTTCTTCAATTTCCAGGGTGTGTGTGTGTGTTTTCCCTCCCACCACAATTTTATTTTAAATTCTTTAGTGTGTAGATATATACAGATATAGGGGTGGGCATGTTTCGGTTTCCAAATTTCTGAACCGAATAGATCTGAGATTTGATACAAAACCAGACTGAACCGAACATGTTTTGGTCGGTTCAGTTCGTATCGGTTTGGGCTATTATGTGGGTCTATTGGGCCGAGTAAGTTCAGAAGGCTTGAACTGATTTTGAAAAGATTTTCTTCTCATTTCTCTTTGACCAAACACAGACATGAGATTGAACTGAAGTTAACTTTCTAGGTTCCCCTAAATCACAAACCAATTGAAAGATAGAATCCAACGCATGTATAACTATCACGAAACATTGTTACAAAACATATTTCAGAAAATTGAAAGGCTATAAAACAAGCGTTTAAGTAGAGAAAAAACTGTCAAAAGCTTCAATTCTTCTTTAAGATCTCCCAACCCGAGAGATTTTTTATGGATCGATGATTGTAGATGAGAGATTGAGACCGAAATTGAGTGATGACTGATGAGTAATCGGCATTGAGAGTTGAGAGATGATAGAGATGAAGGTCAAAGAGGGACGTTGAGAATTGAGAGATTGGGTTGAGAGATGAGAGAGACAGAGCAGAGGAGTGGCTGTTGATCGAGAAAAAAGGTGGAAAATGTAGAAAGTAAAGTAGGGTTTTTTTATAAAAATAAATACATTATATATCGGTTTCTCGGTTCAGTTTCGGTTTGGATCTTCCAAACTGAAATCAAACCAAGAAACTTTGATTCCTTGTTTAAGAAACCGATTCAAACCAAATTGAAATGCAAAACTGATCCGAACATGTAATTTCAGTTCGGTTTGGCCCGGTTGGCATTTTTATGCCTACTTCTATATAGATATATATTTGCAACCCAGATTGAGGATTTATTCAAGAGGAAGAGCTGATGGGGATTCATATTAAAATATGTGCTTTTAGATGTAACACTGATTCACTGTTGCAGCTCGTAGAGGGAGGTTCATCACTATAAAAAATTTCTTTTCCTTAAGGTTATGATTTAAACTGTTTAGGCATTTTTATTGTTAATAAAGCTCACCGATGATTTTGTAACAACAAAGAGTTAGGTAAAATTACAAATGCTTGTTATGTTTCTTTTTAAGGAGCTGTTCATAAATTAGCTAATGAGAAATTGTTTTGATTTTGTAATAACAACCATTTTTGGAGGGTAAGCTATTAAAATGTGTTTGTTACAGACTTACAGATTACAGTAATTGTCCCAAAAAAAATCAAATAATATCAATTAATGTGTTGAGTGTTGACCATTTGTATTAATATGGTCCTGTGAGTTTGAACCCTTCTTGCATTTCAAGTTTTCCTTTCTCCTACCTTTTTGGATTTCCGATTTTGGGAGTATGGTAAATCTTGCTTATTGTGTTTTTATAATATGTGATCAACTAGAATGTGGTGTTACTGCTGTTGTTACTTAAGGTTGGGACTTGGGACTTGGGATGTTTGCTTCGTATTATGCATTTTAGTATGTAGCTCAGTATGTTTTTCTGTTGCGATTCTTATATTCTCTGTGGTTTGGAATGCAGTTGCCTCGTATTCAAGTGAGTGATCCAATTGCAAGATATTATGGGCTGAAGCGTGCACAAGTTGTGAAGATTATCCGGCCAAGTGAAACTGCTGGCCGTTACGTCACCTATCGATATGTTGTATAAGTTATTTCTTCATATGGGTCCAGTTACTTTATTTATGCTACCATAGCTGCATGTAAAATTGTCCTCCGACTGAAACCGAAAAGGCAATGGAGACATTTGAGTATGCTGTTGTTTACTATTTTGCATCTAAATTGAATTCAACACTTTAATTTCTAAATGCGATACTTATGGAATGCAAGATGTAGTTTGTGCTTGGTAAGATGATGTTTGTTTAGTGGATAACCATACATCGATCTCGGGGCGAAAAAAAAACTTGAAATGGACCCTTTATTCATATTCATAGTTTTGTTAACTCATAACGCAAACCAAAATTTGTCTAGACATACAAGCTTTAAATAATTCATTATTGCTAAAAGCTTGGTTACCTTGGCAGCAAACTAAACAGCTTGATTTTTTTTTTTTTTTTTTTATCAAACGTTAACAGTATCTATATTGCTCTTAAGGAAAAAAAAAGCTTGATTTTTTATTTTTTATTATATCAAAAACTAACACAGTGATGCTGATGGTATTTGTATTGCTGTTAAGAATTTTTAGTTAGCAAGATTTGGTTTCTAAGGATAAAAAAATGATTTGATTTGCAACGTGAAAATGACATTTGAGTTTCCAAGAACAGTCTACAATAGTAATAGCTTAGAACAATGTTTTAGAAGCACACAAAGTCGGAATATAGGACCCAGATGGTAGTCATCATCAAACTAATTATAGTTTCTGGACTCTCCATTGCCACTCAAGCTGCAAGAAAAGAAACACATATACATTAGTAAAACATTAGTACTAGATGCTGCATTAGAGGACCCCATCTTAGAAACAAAATATCAAGAACTTAGGATTCTTAAATCGACTAAAATAAAAAATTTCCAAGCTTACAAAAGATAAATTTGAGTTAGGGATGTCAATAGTGTTGATTCGGAACGGAAACAACATCATTTGATCCAAACCCCAACTATTGAAGACCTGAGTCGGGGAATCCTGGGGTAGGGCGAGGTGGACAAGTCAATGTAACAAACCCAAGTACTTTCGAGTGCATTTTTGTGGCCTCAAACAAATGCTCCACTGTCAAGGTTTTTATTATTTAAATAATTTTTGAAATAACACGTACATGCCATGTAGCTGTGAATTCTCTCAACATAAAGTCATATTAGGATGGTGGTGAACTTCGCTTTCGATGGCCGTAAATCATGCTTTTCTTCCCCATAACGTATAGACCTTCCAATCAATGGAGATTACGTGTGGACTTGGGAAAGTTGGGGCAATTAATGAAAAGTCTCACACCAGATAATCAAACCATGCCTTTTTTTTTTTTTTTTTTTTTGAGCCCACGTGGACCTTTCTATTATTTGCTTTCTTCTCTATAACTATTTGGCCTCCATTGTTTTGTAGTTTCAAATCCAATCCAACGCTATATGCTGCCCCTCCAAACGAGACCGAATCTAGTCACACACATTTTCTGATTCAATAAAAGATCAATAGTTGATAGACAAAAAAGCCAAGGAAAATAGTGGTTTAGCTAGAAACGATTATGCGTCTGATAATGTTTTTCATTTATTGTTTTTCAAAAATAAAAATGAAATGAAAACAGTGTTTTTGGTTCCGTTTCGAAATTCAAAAATACATTCGATAGGTTAATAGAAAAATATAAAAAATTATAATTTTTCTATTATATTTTATATTGTACTTTTTTAATTTGAATAAAAAGTGGTCAATAATTCATCACAAATAATTATCCAATAACTCATGATTTTGAAGAAAAAAAACTCATAATAACTCAAACTTCCTAAACAAAAAAAAAAAAAAAATGAAAATCTTTCAAAAGAAAAAAAGGGAAAAAAATAAACCTAAAATGGTAGAACAGATTGGTAAATAATTAGTAATTTTACAATTATAATTTGTAAATTCATAATGAATAATTATCAACTAAACTCATAATTATATTCACTTTTATTAAATAAATATTAATTTTTGTATTAAATGTAAAATCTTTCAAAAAAAAGAAAGGAAAAAAAATAATTAAAAACTAAAAAAGAGGAGGGCAGATCGATGGATATTCTCTTCCAAAGCAAAAGAAAACAAGTAAATTTTTTTTTAAAAAATAATAAAGGAGCCGCTGATTTGCTCTTGAAGGAGCAAATAGGTGACTCCAACGTACGCCAAAGGAGGTGAGATCCTCCGATGATGATGCTGACCTGCCCAGATTGGCATCCACGAAGGAGGATCTTACCTCCTCCGGCATTGGAAGAGCAAATCGGTTGCTCCTCCAAAATTGCTTTCATGGAGTAGAGAGTAGGGAGAAGAAGAAGAAGAAGAAAGAAGAAAAAAAAAATGTAGTTTTTTTTTTTTTTTTTTTTTTTTGAAAAACTAAATTAAAAACATCTTTTAGTTGTTTTCATTGTGTTTTCAATTTTAACTTAGTTTTGCTTTCTATTTTGTTTTTATTTTTTGAAAACTAAATGAAAAACAGTTAACAAATACGAATTCAAAATCGTTTTCAGAAAACAAAAACGAAAATGGCTCTAAAATTCTCTACCAGACAGTCCTTAACTGCTTCTGTCTCCATTACAAAAGTCAAGTCGTGAACGAGGACTTGGAATACAAACTCATCTCACATCAACGAAAAATACTTATAATCACCTATGGTACATGCATCCACCTTCCCTACTTTAATTCTTTGCTTCTTAGTTCTTACTATTTCTGTATTTCATGATAGCTTAGGGCCCGTCCTACAAGCCGTTTTTTGTTTTTGTTTTTCGAAAAGAAAAATGAAAATGAAAACAGTGTTTTTGGTTTCATTTTTGAATTCCGAATACGCGTCTGGTAGCATTTACTGGAATCCGTATTTTGAAAATAAAAACGGAAAAAACGCGTCTGGTAGGATAAATCGAAAACTTTCAAAAATTGAAATTAATATAAACAAATTAATTAAAATAATTAACCATTTTTTAAATATAATTAATAAATTAACACAAAACCCTTATCAGTGGAAGAGGAAGAAGAAGAAGAAGAAGAAGAAGATGAAGATGAAGAAGAAGAGGAGGAGGAGGAAGAGGAAGACCAGATCGGCGACGGCAATCGGCGATCAGAGATCGGCGAAGGAGGAAGAGGAAGAAGAAGAAGAAGAAGAGATCGGTCGCCGATCGCAAGCGGAGGAGGAAGAGGAAGAAGAAGAAGAAGAAGAAGAAGAAGAAGAAGAAGAGGAAGACGGCAACGATCGGCGGAGGAGATCTCGTCGGCCGGAAGAAGACTGCTCGTCGGCGGGAAGAGGCAGCTCGTCAGTGGGAAGAGGAAGAAGAGGGAGAAGAAGAAGAAGAAGAAGAAGGGAAGAAGAGGAAGAAGAGATCTCGGCCGGAGATCGGGAAGGGGAAGCTCGTCGGCGGCGGGAATGAAGAAGAGGGAGAAGAAGAAGAAGGGAGAAGAAGAAGGAAGAAGAAGAAGTCAGTAAAATTTTTTTATTAAAATAAAATATATATTAATGATATGGGACCCACAACATTTGGAAAACAAAACCAAAAACAAAAACAAAATCAAAAACAGTTTTTTTTTTGTATTTCAAAATTTCCACTTTTAACACTTGACTTTGTTTTTGTTTTTGTTTTTTATTTTTGAAAATAAAATGAAAAACGGTTTACAGGACACGAATTCGAAATCATTTTTGAAAAACAAAAACAAAAACAGCTGAAAACAGCCTGCAGGACGGGGGCTTAGCTTGTGTTGTTTATTTCACTATCGAGATGCAGGAGATATTAATGAAGATTTTGAGTTTTAAAAATATTTTTGTAATTAATAAATATTCTTTTATGTTCATTTGTTATATATATTTAATTAGGTAGTTAATTATGTTATGATTTGATTTTATTAAATCAAATCTAATTTCCTTATTAGATATGCTTATTAGAGTTTTTTTTTTTTTTTTGATAATTAATAAAATTTCAGAGAGTTTTCTCTTATTTATCCAAATATCGGTAGCTTTGAGTGGGTCGACGATTTTGATGCATGTTATTCTGGTATTTGTGTACGTATCAACATATTAATATAATAGAAGGTTTAGCTTCTGGTATACGTGCATGAATCAACGTACTCGAATCAGTTATCCCTTTCTTTTATCGACCTTGTTAGTATCGATTTTTCCATTGTATCAGTTTGGTATAGTGTCGGGCTGTGGTATTGTCTTTTGATCACAATTTTGTTTTTCCTTTTTTCTTCTTCTAAAAAAATAAAAATAAAATCAAGTTCTCATTAACTACTTAATTAAATATATAATGAATGAAAATAAAATAATATTTATTAATTACAAGCATATATTTAAAACTCAAAATCTTCAATAATATCTCCTGCATAAATAACTTATGAATTTAATTTTGGAATTTAAAGTCAATTTAAGGCAACAATTGGAATTCTTAAATTTTGTCAAGTTCTTAAACGATCAAGGAATGTAAAGCCACTAATATAAGAATGAAATTGAAACAGAGTGATATATACAGTAGTTGTTGTTGCACTTCAACCCACTAGTTTCTATTGGAATTTTTGTTATAAGAGATCGAGCATATTGGAAGAATTGATGCAAGAATTCACGTAAAGGGTTCTCCCTTTTACCTTTTGTTTTTGCAGTAACACGGTATGATAAAAGGAAGACACTGCTCACAAAGCCAGGTACGGAACCCGGAAAATTTATTTGTGGACCTGTATACTAATATATAATATTTTATTTTTAAAATAAATACCGTGCACACAGGGATGTGGAAGGTGAAAGGAAGGAAATCAAATGGGGCCTATTATTTAATGTGTGGCCGTGTGGGATGGTGTCCCTTTGATTTTCTCGCTGTCATATGATTTTTCTACTCTCCTTCCTCTGTCAAAATCAAAGACTAGTAAACTACTAAGCAAATTAGCGGTAGACTTATTGGTGGAAAAGCAATGATAAACAGGGTCGTTCTGGTGCTTTGTTGATCTGTAAATTTAAGCATAGTTTGGCAAACAATGTATTGTCTCCTCCTAGTTTTGTAATTTTTTTCTTGTAAAAGTCTTTTTACTAATTTCAAGTTGCTCATGTTTATTATACTCATAAACTCTGTGCAAAGATGAGTTTCTATTTAATTTTTTAGTTTTTGTATTTTGGGGGCAATGAATCTTCTTTCCGGAGAAACTAAAATGTTGGTTAAGTTTCTGTTATCTCTTGGTTACGTATTGGGTTTAGCTCTTATCCATCCCACTTATGCCCAAGACTCACCCCGAGACTTCCTCAATGCCCATAATGCGGCTCGTGCAGAGATGGGTGTTCGTAATTTGACATGGAATAACACGGTAGCAAGCTATGCACAAAATTATGCCAATCAGAGGATGGGTGATTGCAAGCTTGTGCATTCAGGAGGCCCATATGGTGAGAACTTGGCTGGGAGCACAGGTAATCTTTCGGGCAAAGCAGCTGTTGGTCTTTGGGTTTCGGAGAAGGCTGATTATGATACCATCACCAGTACATGTCGTGATGACAAAGTGTGTGGGAATTATACCCAGGTTGTCTGGCAAGACTCAAAATACCTTGGATGCGGTGCAGTGCAGTGCAAAAATGGGGGATCTTTCATCTGTTGCAATTATGACCCTCCTGGCAACTTTCTTGGTAGCCGCCCATTTGAAATCAATCAAAGAGTTCTTAGTACTGTATACTCTATTTCTGTACCACAAACGTCAATTTCTCCTAATCCAACTGGATACATAACAGCAAACTCTAACTCTACTTCTCCACCTCCTAATTCAACTAGATACATAACAGCAAACTCTAACTCTACTTCTCCACCTCCTAATTCAACTAGATACATAACAGCAAACTCTAACTCTACTTCTAATCCAACTGGATACATAACAGCAAACTCTAACTCTACTTCTCCACCACCTTCAATTTCTCCTAATCCAACTGGATACATAACACCAAACTCTACTTCTCCATCACCTTCAATCACTCCTACTACTATATACATAACACCAAACTCTACTTCTCCACAACCTTCAATTTCTCTTAATCCTGAAGTAGTCACACCAAATTCCAAGAATAGAAGAAAGAAGGTAAGACTTGTGGCAGGCTTAATTGCTGGACTAAGTGCGCTGATTGTTGTTTTATCGATAATTTGGCTTGTTTTAAGATGGAAGAGGAAACGTAATGAGACTGATTCCATATTTGATGTGCCATTTGGTGATGAATTTGAAAATGGAATGGGACCTAAAAAGTTTTCGTATAACGAATTGGCTAATGCAACTAACAATTTCGGAGAAAAGAACAAACTTGGAGAGGGTGGTTTTGGGGCGGTGTATAAAGGATTCTTGAGGGACTTGAATACTTTTGTTGCTGTGAAGAAGGTTTCAAGGAAGTCTAAACAAGGAAGTAAAGAATATGCCACAGAAGTCAAAATCATTAGTCGATTGAGACACAAAAATACAGTAAAGCTTATGGGTTGGTGTCATGAAAAAGAATTGATTCTTGTTTATGAGTTCATGCCTAATGGCAGCCTAGATTTTCATCTCTTCAAAGGGAAAAGCTT
This sequence comes from Acer yangbiense, assembly GCA_008009225.1. Lineage (NCBI taxonomy): Eukaryota > Viridiplantae > Streptophyta > Magnoliopsida > Sapindales > Sapindaceae > Acer > Acer yangbiense. The sequence continues at coordinate 23,140,126 of CM017769.1, forward strand.
GTTGACATGGGATGTCAGATACAAAATTGTACAAGGCTTGGCCTCGGCGTTGTTGTATTTACATGAAGAAGGGGATCAATGTGTACTGCATAGAGATATTAAATCAAGCAACATTATGTTGGATTCAGAATTCAATGCTAAACTTGGGGATTTTGGGCTGGCAAGACTTGTTGACCATGCAAAACGGTCTCATGTCACTGCTTTAGCTGGAACCTTTGGATACATGGCTCCTGAATGTTTCACAGAAAGCAAGGCTAGCAAGGAATCCGATGTCTTTAGCTTTGGAATCGTTGCACTGGAAATTGCATGTGGGAGAAGATCGATAGAACAAAGAGACGATGAAGCTCAAATTTCATTGGTAGCTTGGGTTTGGGAATCATATGGAAAAAAAAGGCTTGCTGATGTTGTTGACAAGAAGTTGTGCATGAACTTCGACCAGAATCAAATAGAGTCTTTGATGATTGTTGGATTGTGGTGCGCTCATCCTGATCGAAATCTAAGACCATCTATAAGACGAGCTATGCAGGTACTTAATTTCGAGTCACCATTGCCGATTCTTCCTTGTAAGATGCCTGTTCCTAATTATGATGTGCCTACTGCCCCTGCAATATGCTCAGGTTCAGGTCAGTCTTTGATGTCTTTAACTGTCCCTCGTTAAATTGTGTAGTACATGATCAGCTCAATGCAAGAATCTATACATAAGTTACTGTATCTAAATTGCAGTATTAAGAGTTGTTGAAGATTTTTTTCTTACTCAAGATGTTGTAATACTTGAAGAAGCAAAAACATTCGCTCTATAATTTGCATAAGCTAGCTGGAATTTGCCATAAACTTTATGTTGAACTTTTAGCATACATAACTTTTACTTCATATTTGCTTCTTCGCGAGTACATTATATGGGTGATTAATTTTGCAATAATTATGAATAATTTGCAAATATTATTGGCTTCCTTTGAATTTTGACTTGAATATACACAAATGCAAATAATTCAAATATTCACCCAAAAACTCCTTTGTAAAAAAATTGATAAACTCCATCTAATGTGTGGTATGCCGGTATACTTCATAACAATATAGATATTTATCGAGAGTAATCATTCTCTGTCCAAATTTATGAAACAAGTATTTTTTTTTTTTTATTAAATGAAAGTACTGTTTTTCGTTGTAGCATGTAGGCTGCCTATTTCACTATGGAATCTCCCTTAAATGTTCGCATGTGATTCATGTGCTTGACCCTTCTTCAATTTCCCAGGGGTGTGTGTGTGTTTTCCCTGCCACCACAATTTTATTTTAAATTCTTTAGTGTGAAGATATATATATAATATATATAGATATAGGGGTGGACATGTTTTGGTTTGGTTTCATGCCGAACAGAACCGAAAAATTTTCGGTTTCCAAATTTCTGAACTGAATAGATCCGAGATTTGATACAAAACCGGACTGAACTGAACATGCTTTGGTCAATTCGGTTTGTATCGGTTTGGGGTATTATGTGGGTCTGTTGGGCCGAGTAAGTTCAGAAGGCTTGAACTGATTTTGGGGTATTATCGGTTCATGTCTCAAGGAAGGCTAATTTTGTAGCCCATACCCTTTTCAGGTCGGTCAATTGCAGAGGATCATTATTGGATGGAGGAATATTACCCTCCCTGTATGGAGAGATTTTTACAGGAGGATTATCCTAATTTATGTTGTTGTTTTCTTGTGTTGAATAAAATTTTACCTTCAAAAAAACTAGTGTGAATTTTAGATTAGGAAGATTAAACTGGGGCTTTGGTGTTAATACAACTAAACTGAATAGTTTGGGTATTTTATACAAACGTCCCTAGAATCAATGGTGGTTCATTAACATCTAACTGTTGACGCTATTTGGGTCTTTCCAAATCAAACGTGACAGCCTTCAATGGCACCTTCGGGCTTCAATCAGCCTCCTTCACCTGTATCTCTTCTTTTAGACACCACCGGTAAAACATGTTAAAGAATCTATATGTGAAGCTAAAGAAGATGAAATGAATCCCGTACTAAAAAAACAAAGAAAAACAAAAAATAAGAAAATTATATATATACTAATGAAGGTTACAGCCCAATAACAAAAAAATAAAATAAAAATAAGTGGCTAATCAAAGCCAATCCGTCAACCCGGGCTCACATGTGAGCGGTGTTAGAAAACCGCCCACATTTGATGTTCAAAAAGATGAGATTATTAACAAGAACATGAACTTCAAGCTCTCTAATAATCCTTTTTCCTTCTCTTGCTCACTGTTTATAGATTCAAAAATAGAGAAAGACCAAAATTCAATAAATGTAATCCATCAATTAAGAAAAAGATTTAGAGTTGCAAGCAAGCATTAATTAACAAAAAGTTTTGTGGCTCTGAGCAGCCAGCATTCATAATTCTTAAAAGAGAAATAATAAAACCTGAAGCAGTTCAAACTTCAAACAGTCTACAATAGTAATAGCTTAGAACAATGTTTTAGAAGCACACAAAGTAGGAATATATATAGGACCCAGATGGTAGTCATCATCAAACTAATTATAGTTTCTGGACTCTCCATTGCCCCTCAAGCTGCAAGAAAAGAAACACATATACATTAGTAAAACATAAGTACTAGATGCTGCATTAGAGGACCCCATCTTAGAAGCACAATATCAAGAACTTTGGTTCTTAAATTGACTAAAATAAAAAATTTCAAAGCTTACAAAAGATAAATTTGAGTTAGGGATCTCAATGGTGCGGATTCGGGACGGGAACAACACCATTTGACCCAAACCCCGACTATTGAAGAACTGAGTCGGGGAATCCTGGGGCAGGGCGAGGTGGACTAGTCAATGTACCAAACCCAAGTACTTTCTTGTGCATTTTTGTGGCCCCAAACAAATGCAAGACGATATAACTAGTCTCTCCATCGTAAAGGTTTTTATTTATTTAATTAATATTTGAAATAACACGTACATGCCATGTAGCTGCTGTGAATGCTCTTATTATCGAGTCATACTAGGATGGCCCTAAAACATGCTTTTCTTCTCCATAACGTGTAGACCTTCCAATCAATGGAGATTACTATAACATCTGTTTGCTATAATTAACGTGTGGACTTGGGAAAGTTGGGGTATTTAATTAAAAGTCTCACACCAGATAATCAAACCATGCTCTTTTTTTGTTTTTTTTTGTTTTTAGCCCACATGTGGACCTTAATTTCTATCATTTGCTTTCTTCTCTAGAACACGTGTCGACTATTTGGCCTCCATTGTTTTGTAGTTTCAAATCCAATCCAACACTATATGCTGCCCTCCAAAGTCCAAACGAGACCGAAAAGATCAAAAGTGGATAGACAAAAAAGCCAAGAAAAATATTGGTTTGTAAAGCTACAAAACGTTTATGGTACGATTGGTAACGTTTTTCATTTACTGTTTTTCAAAAGAGTAAGGGCCCGTCCTGCAAGCTGTTTTTTGTTTTTGTTTTTCGAAAAGAAAAATGAAAATGAAAACAGTGTTTTTGGTTTCGTTTTTGGATTCCGAATACGCGTCTGGTAGCATTTACTGGAATCCGTATTTTGAAAATAAAAACGGAAAAAACGCGTCTGGTAGGATAAATCGAAAACTTTCGAAAATCGAAATTAATATAAACAAATTAATTAAAATAATTAACCATTTTTTAAATATAATTAATAAATTAACACAAAACCCTTATCAGTGGAAGAAGAAGAAGAAGAAGAAGAGGAGGAGGAGGAGGAGGAGGAAGAGGAAGAGGAAGAGAAGGAGGAGGAGGAAGACCAGATCGGCGACGGCAAGAGGGATCGGCGGCAATCGGCGATCGGCGAGAGGCGAAGGAGGAAGAGGAAGAAGAAGAAGAAGAAGAGATCGGTCGCCGATCGCAAGCGGAGGAAGAAGAAGAAGAAGAGATCGGTCACCGATCGCAAGCGGAGGAAGAAGAAGAAGAAGAAGGCAGCGATCGGCGGAGGAGATCTCGTCGGCCGGAAGAAGACTGCTCGTCGGCGGGAAGAGGCAGCTCGTCGGCGGGAAGAGGAAGAAGAGGGAGAAGAAGAAGAAGAAGAAGAAGAAGAAGAAGAAGAAGAAGAAGAAGGGAAGAAGAGGAAGAAGAGATCTCGGCCGGAGATCGGGAAGGGGAAGCTCGTCGGCGGCGGGAAGGAAGAAGAGGGAGAAGAAGAAGAGGGAAGAAGAAGAAGAAGGAAGAAACGAAATCAGTAAAAAAAAAAAAATATTAAAATAAAAAATATATTAATGATATGGGACCCACAGCATTTGGAAAACAAAACCAAAAACAAAAACAAAAACAAAAACAGTTTTTTTTTGTATTTCAAAATTTCCACTTTTAACACTTGACTTTGTTTTTGTTTTTGTTTTTGATTTCTGAAAATAAAATGAAAAATGGTTTACAGGACACGAATTCGAAATCATTTTTGGAAAACAAAAACAAAAACAGCTGAAAACAGCCTGCAGGACGGGGGCTAAATTGCACTCAGCCTCTCTAAGGTTTGGTCTCTTATACACAGAAACAACTTTATCATTTTTTGACACTCACACCCCATGTTGACTTTATCTTACATTTAAAAGACTAAAATACCCCTATCCCTAAATTAAATAAATAAATGGGTAATTTCATTAAAGTCCCTACTGCTTGGCGAAATGCCACTTATTTAAACATCTTTATCATATTAGCAATTTAAGTCCCTTATTTTTCCAAAAATACATCACTTTAGTCTATTTGACCAAAATACTAACGGTCAACTCTAATTATATGTATAAAAGTACAATTTTATCCTTGTCAAATGATTTATTGAGTTTCAAAAATAAATAATATTAAAATGGTTTATAAATATAAATTAACAACAAAAATTTATTTTCTAAAAGAATATATTTAAAAACAGAAAATAAAATAAAATTAATGGATGGATTATGGAAAATACAAAATTAAAATAAATAATAAATTGAAAGTACGATTATGAATACTTTTTATAAAAACTATTTTTTTATATCCAATTTTGTCGCCAAAAAAACTATAAAAAAACTGCTTAAATTGGATATGAAAAAATTGTTTATTATAAAAAAATAATTTTTTTGGCCAAAAAAGAAAAAAATTGGATATGAAAAAATTGTTTATTATAAAAAAAATAATTTTTTTGGTAATAAAATTGAATATAAAAAACATTAGTTTTTTATTTTATTTTATAAAAAAGTATTCATAATCGTACTTTCAATTTATTATTTATTTTAACTTTATATTTTCCATTATCCAACTATCAGTTTTTTTTTTTTCTATTTTTAAATACATTTTTTAAGAAAATAAATTTTGTTGTTAATTTATATTTATAAACTTTTTTAATATTATTTTTTTTGAAACTCAATAAATCATTTTACAAGGATAAAATTGTACTTTTATAAATATAATTAGAGTTGACTGTTAGTATTTTGATCAAATGGACTAAAGCGATGTATTTTGAAAAAAAAAAAAAAAAACAAGGGACTTAAGTTTCTAATATGATGAAGACGTTTAAATAAGTGACATTTCACCAAAAAGTTTGAAAATCACCAATAAGACTGATTATCCCACCTTTGATGTACCTTTTGGTGATGAATGTGAAAATGGAATGGGGCCTAAGAAGTTTTCGTATAAGGAATTGGCTAACACAACTAACAATTTCGGAGAAAAGAACAAACTTGGAGTGGGTGGTTTTGGGGCAGTGTATAAAGGATTCTTAAGGGACTTAGGGGTCGTTTGTTTTTTTGTCTGAAGACTGAATAGTCCTGAATTTTATTGAAGACTGAATAGTGACTGAAATCTGAATATAAATGACGTGTTTTTTTTTTTTCTCACGTTTGAATATATTAACATGTTTTTTTTTTTTTTTAAAAATAAAATTGTCTGGAAAAAAGTAATTTTATATCTATACCCATACTAATTAAAAGAAGTAATTTAACATGCAACACTCTTTATAAGATTTTGCATGTTCTTCCGCAAACAAAGTTTAATTTAACAAAACAAAAAATTCATCCAGGAATATAAATTTGTATGTTATTTTGCAAACAAAGTTCAAGTTCAATTTATTGTTAAAAAAAAATAAAATTCAAGTTCAATTTTACATATTGTCAAAATATCCGGTATATAATTCTAGAAACCATTTTTGTTTTGTTTTTTTTGTTTTTTTTGTTTTTTTTGGATCATAAACCATTTTTTTTTTTAAGGTTCCTAGATACCATTTTTTTTTTTTTGAAATAGGTCCATAAATTATATACACTGGTATATATATATATATATATATATATATATATATATATATAAACAATTATTCTATAACTTCTTCAAGTCACGAAATCTACTCAATATTGAATGCAACCACAAGAAGAATAGTTGATAAATTATATAACTGTAACTATGACAATCATAACAAATCATCATTCTAGATTATGTTTGAAATTTCTATTACTGCAACAAAAACGTTTCAAATTTTTATTCACCACTACACGTAGATATAAAAAAAAATTAAAAAAATTAAAGAGTTCTTACCAGGATTTTGTAGAAGAGAAATTCAATTGTTTAATCCTAGGAAGATTTCAATATGAGAAGTTATTAAGTTTTTTTATTTATTTATTATTTTTATTTTATTATTTTTTTCTCTTTCTAAAAGCCTTTTAAAATAAGAAATACGTTAAAAGAAAGAATTCTACACCATATCAAATTAGGATACACCATATCAAATTAGGATAAATTTAGAAATATATCTTTTTTTTGGAGGATAGACTTGGAAGAAAATATTTTAATTATAATTCAGTGATTTGAAATTAAGTTAAATTTCAGGATTTCTTACTTTTTTTTAAAAGTTGTTTTTTGATATTTTTAAGTTGTTTGATCACTTAAAAAAACAAACAAAACAACTTAATGAGTTCAATTCAGACCCATTAAATCTTAAATGGAGAAAACAAATGACCCCTTAAACAGTTTTGTTGCTATGAAGAAGGTATCAATGCAGTCAAAACAAGGGAGTAAGGAATATGCTGCTGTAGGTAAAAATACCGTAGTACACGCAGCGGAAGTGAGACTAAAAATAGATTTAGTAACTTTTAAAATTTTTCCTTTTTTATGAACCTTAAACCCTTTAATCAATTAAACATATATATTATCTAACAAAAGAAGAATACCTTTTGTCGCGTGATCCGATTGACTTACGTCGATGGTAATCCGCAAGATCTTCAATCCTAGCACGAACGTGGATCACCTAGGAGCGTGGTCTCCCTTTTCTTTGAAATGCAAACCTGAGAATGGACAAACAAACTTTTCTTTTTCTTTGTTAGTCACAAAAACAATCAAAAGAAGACTAAGATTATTCCGGTCACTTTTGAGTTCTCAATCTTATGATCGAAACTCGCGTGAACCTCAATCGATGTTGTACACATAAGCTTATTGATGAACAAGCAATTAGTGTACCATCAAAGAATAATCTATTCACTCTTTTATGTTTTTAGTAGAATAAAAACCTTTCTATGAATTGAGAAGAAGAAGAAAATTGTATCAAGCACCACAAAACCCTAGAGTGGCCGAATTCTATAAGTCCACCTATATAGGTGGCCAAATTTTCTTCTCTTCTTTCACTTAGGGTGGCCGAAAATCATAACCTAAACCCTAATTCCTATTTTAGTTTAAGACTCCAAACCCTAATCCAACTCATAGATCTTTTATTCTTTTATTTTGACTAAATAAAAAGACTCCTTATTTGATTAAATAAATAAAATTAATTATTTATTTTCTTACCAAATAAGTCTTTTACTTTTAGTATACTACCAACAATAGTATAACACTAGGAATCATATTTCCTAATCAGAAAAGATTTGTTTCTTAATTAAACAATTAATTAATAAATAAATTAATTCTTATTTAATTAAAACAATGAAAACAAAATAATATCTTAGGTTAAAAATTTAACCTTGCCGCCCCATATAAAATAATTGGGCCAAATATTATTTTCTTATTTCATTTAATCCATTGGACTTTAAATAAAAAGCCTACATGTGAACCAGACCCATTCTTACTAAAAGAAACAAGCCCACATGTCTTTCATTAATATATTAATATAATTGGGCAGCCCATTACATAAATAATGTGCAAATTATATTCTTAATATATTAAATGCAATTCTAGATGGACCCTTAAATTGGTCCGGTAGAATATATCAAGTGATCCATGATAGTCCGTATGGATTGGGGATCTTGGCGGGCCATCTAAATTTAAGCTTCAATAGACATAACCTAATCACAATCAACAAATGATTCACTTAGGTCCGATCCATTAATTTTACTCATTCCACTAAAGAGCTAAAATTGAACTCTTAAATAAAGATAGAAAAGGAAGATGTTCCTCATTCATACCCTAGACAATCATGTTGGAGATAGTGTATCCTCGTGATTAATATCAGTAATCGCCAAGAGTTCATAGACCGCCTATAACTCTCCAAGTTACCATATTTACTCATATGACCACGTTTTGAACTTGGATATTTTGACTTGTCCAGAAGCCATGTTTTCAATAGACACTATCAAAAACTCAACGTTGAGATTTAATATCCAATTACCTTAAAACATCCATATGATGATATTATACTCTCATTTAATAAATGGAGCCACGATGTCCATATCTATAAATGAAGTCCTCTATCGATTAACAAATGAATATCACCAAACTATCGAGGATAGACTATGCGTTATAATCGTACTCATTGATAACTCAAATGATATCATTTGCAACCATAAGTCTATCATTTATCTCAGGATTAAGATAGACTCTCCGATTGTCCTGATAATGAAAAGACTATTATCTATTGACGGTTCTAGATAAAGCTTTTCATTGTGATCCAGTTCAATGCACCCAGTGCACTAGATCCTTTTGCTCGAAGACACTCCGATGATTTTAGACTCATCATATCTCATTTGATCCCACTCAAATGCTAGCAAAAGAATTTTACAACTTTAACAAGATAAAGGTGCCCAACCTTTAACTTAAGTTGTGAACATTATTCAAGAATAACTAAAGAATTGTGCACATACATATCCAGATGTACGAACAATTCTTCTTTTCTCATAGTCTTTAGACCTTATGATTATTTACTTTGACAATTATAATATTAAACTATAAATGCTATACGATTTGTTAAACCAGAAATCACTTTATTAATATGAAAAAGATTGTTAATTACAACATTACACTCTTGCTATTGAGCATAATTCTAACAATCTCCCACTTGCACTATAGCAAATGTGTCATATCTCTCAAGCCCATGTTCTCTAGATGCCCATCGAAACTCTTCTGAGGTAGAGCCTTTGTGAAGGGATCCGCTAGATTTTCTGCTAACGCGATTTTGGTAATCGTCACGTCACCTCTTTGAACAATCTCCCTTAAAAGATGATACTTTCTTTCAATGTGTTTACCTCTCTTGTGACTTCTTGGTTCTTTCGAATTAGCCACTGCTCCACTGTTGTCACAGTAGATAGTGATCTGCTTATTCGCACTAGGAACCACTTCCAAGTCAATCAAGAATTGGCGGAGCCAAACAGCCTCTTTGGCAGCCTCGCATGCAGCAACATACTCAGCTTCCATGGTGGAATCAGCAATACAAGATTGCTTGATACTCCTCCATATAACTGCTCCTCCTCCAATAGTAAACACAACCCCTGATGTGGATTTTCTGGAGTCAGAATCTGATTGGAAATCAGAATCTGTATACCCAACGGGAATCAAATCCCCTCCAGAGTATACAAGCATATTATCTCTCGTTCTCTTAAGATACTTGAAAATATGCTTGACTGCTGATCGGACTATTTTATACCTATTTGAGGTCCCCCATTTCCGATCGTTTGTCTCGTTTTCGAGCGTATTTTTGTATATAATGTTTTGTTTGAGCTATGTGTAGGTACATATTCCCTACAATAGGTGTTTGAGCATAAATGAATGTTAGGGAAGCAAAATGAGCCAAAAACGGATCAAATGGAGTATATGTTGAGTGTCGTGCCTCTCCGTCGACACAGACAACGACGTGATCTAAGCCTAACCGTACCCACGGTTGATCCGTCGTCGAGATAGAATGCGACAACGAGACTGCGGCAGAACCCCCTCGACATTCCAGTAGCTTACGGATGAAGTGTAGAAAATCCAAATTCGGCGGTCAACATCTGCGGCCAGGCCGCAGAATTTAAACCGCCGATCAACATCAGTGAGTCCAGAAGCAAATCGGCGGCCACGATTCAACCGCCGATTCAACCGCCGATCAATTCCAGAATGTCACTTTTCCATTCTGCGGTTTGGAATCTGCGGCCAGGCCGCCGATTAAACCGCCGATCGCCCAGCGAGAGGCCGATTTTGGGCGAAATGAGAGGGGCAAACTCGTCAATTCATCCCCATTTTAGCCCTAAAACTCCCAACACTATATAAACACCCTTTTTGCCTCATTCTTTCAGAATCCACACCCCATACCACTTCCTCTTCTTCTTCATCTTCATCTTCTTCACCTAATAAGAGAGAGAGAAGCTTTCAAGAGCATCCATGGAGGTTTTTCCTCCATGGATGCTCCCCATCTCACCTTCTACACATCCTCCACCACATTTAGGAGTAGATTGCAAGGAGAAAGGAGGGTCTTTGGACCAATTTCGAGCCAAGCATGGATCAAAGGAGATTAGCACATTTTGGAGGGGCTCTCCACTTGGGTTTTCTCTTTTATCTCATTCTCTTTGTATTTCTTGTTTTCTTGAATGTGTAATCCCCACTTGGGAATATTTGTAAACTTATATTTGTGCTCAATATATATAATGGTTGTTTTTATATCCAATTTGTGTTTTGATTCATTCTTGATTGTTGTTGAATATATCTCTTATCTTGAAATGCATGTTTATTGATGATTGGAAATTGATATGTGTTCATGGATGGGATTAGGAGTAGATTAACTTAATTGTAGGAGTAGTTGTAATCAAATATCCCATTTGTGTATGTATGTTGATGGAAGGTCGAAATTGCATGTCATGAATTGGTTTGAGTGAATTAGAGTTAGGATTGTGCTTTTGGAGGGGCTCTCCGGGCATAGTTTTGGCTAATTAGCTAGGAAGAGTGGGTGAACCTATAGATTGTCATATTAGAAGGGTTTGGTTCATTGTTCTTGTAAACAATTGGACTTTAGCTATTTCTCACTCTAGGGGCTCTAGGTGAGTCATGGTTAGAGTTACAATTATTGGTCTTTGGCTATATCTCATGCTAGGGGCTCTAGGTGAGTTATGGTCGGAGATACAATCACTCTTTCCACACTCATTAGACTTTCACGTTGCCATTTTACATTACGAAGCAATCATTGGGGCTCAATGTAGTTTTGTTTGTAGAATCGGTTCACATATGTTGGTTGCGGTTTCGTGTTTGAGAGGTTCTCGACACACTCTTCAACCGTTAGCTCTATGAGTGGGTATAAATCGGATTGAGGCAAGAACGAACCCTTAACTAAAATTGGATGTCCTTAATGTCTAACAACCAACTATTTGTGCACTTATGTATGGTGAACTTGTTGAACCTTGTGTGGCCATTTTCATGCATCTCTCCTATCCACCATTTTATTTATCACTTTAAACATCATTCTCACCCTTCCATATTCTCTTTGTTTTTATTTATTTTCATTTTCATTTTCTATACACACACACCGCATTGTACATACATTTCACACACATCATTCTTACCTTTCCACATTCTATTTACATGCTTACAATAAACTCTAGAACTTGATACGGTTGACGAATCACACCTCCCTGCGGAATGATACCCTCGCTTGCCGCTTTACTAGTCTTTTGCTAGTTTAGAGCACATTGCGTAGGAAACCCCTTTTTAAATGAATAATCTTTTGATCCTTGCGATTTCTTAACGACGTAAAAAGCGAGTATCAAAATGGCGCCGCTGCCGGGGAGGCGTATTCGTTGATTGTTTCTTGTTTTAGCTTAGGTTCTGTAAATGTTTAGATTTAATTGCTTTGCGGATTATGTTTAGATATGTTGAAAATAAACACTTGTTTTTTCTATTTTTCTTTATAGCATATGCGTTTAATGTTGTTTGAGTTGTACTTGTGCAAGGAAATGATATTTTCAGGTCGAATGGACCACACAACTCAAGAGAACCGTAAGTTTGCGTTTATTGCACCGCAACAACTCCCAAGTGAAACGGCAACGCCACAATGGCCTACTTGGTTGTAGCCACAAGAGGTATCCTCTGAATTTTGAGTTTAAATGGAGTGCTTGTGGATAGTTGTTGAATTGGGCGGAAATTGCCCATGAGCTTAATGTCTAAAATGCTATGCTTGTAGTGTTTGTAATTTTTATTTTTGTTTAGATCTAAGAGTGGATTTGTATTGTGCTTAGATCTTAGGATTTGTTGTGTATTGTTGTTAGCTTTTTATTTTTGTTCTCATCTCTGAATTTTGCTAAACGTTGTCCATATTTTATGATTTGAGCAACATTGAGGACAATGTTGAGTTTAGGTTTGGGGGTGTGGACACCTTCGTTGTTTATTTTTATTTTTATTTTTTATTACGTTTAGAAAATTTTCAAATCTCTGCACAAAACGATAAATTTTGAAATTTTTTGGAAATGAGTCCATTTTTGTTGAGTTGTTTTTCTTTGTGTGCCGATAGAGACATCCATTGCATGCTTTTAGCTCCGTGCGTCGCTTAAATTTGCTTGTACAGTGCCAATCTTTTGATGTTGAGGTGGATGAGACTTCTATGTTTGTTTAGCCTAGGAAAATAGTGGAGACTACCCGTGAGCTACATTGTGCCTAAATTGCGAAAATTTGAGGGTATATTATGTTTCTACTCTTTAAACACTCTTCGATTTTTTTGGTTTTGTTAATTGTGATCTCATTGTACATCAGCTTTGCATTGATTGCCATAGAACATTCATGTGGACTGCTTGTTGAAACTTGTATTCCCTTAGTAGATGGACTTTTAGAAATGATTTTGAGCTCGAGTGTGTGCATAAACTACTAAAATAGCCTAAACACTCCCATACCCCTATATTCATTGCAAATTGAAGCCAAACACATATCCATTCCCTAGTTATTGATCATGTTGAGGTGTATAGCTTAGGAGAAGCTGGCTCTAAATTTTGTAAAAGCGTGTACTTACGCGAATATATGTAAATTGTGCTAGGAAAAGGCTTGCAAAAAGAAAAAAAAAAAAAAAAAAAAAAGAAAAGAAAAAGAAAAAGAAAAAGAAATTGAATAAGTGTTGAAATATAAAACACTTAAGCCTTCTAGTTCTCCAATGGTAAAGTTACTCACTAATAAGGGTACAATTGTAGCACAAAGCCAAGACGCTTGTATTGTAAATATGTAATAGAGCTAATTTTGTTGTAAAGTGTAATGTGTAAACACACCTTAGCATTGTTAATAACTTTATCCTTCCCGCTCCCACCATCTCTTACATCCCAAACACTACCACAAATCACCTTGGCCCTAATAAAAGTGAGGAAAAGTTCATTTGATCTCTTAGGAAGTCTATCTTGGGAATGCGAGTCAATGCATGTCTTTCCACGTTCGTGGCATTTCAATTCCTTCCATGAGATCCATTTTCAGAAATGTGCGTCATTGGAAAATACTCATATGTGATTATATTTGATTCCATATACCTAAACTCCAAATCACATATGTTTGCTAGAGAGTGCGCCTAAGTTCTGAGTGAAAATATGACTGAAATCCGGTGAGGATTAGAGTCGAGGCGAATTTTATCTTGGGCATACGGATGTAGTTGTTTTGTAAACCGAAAACATCCTAAGTATTGGCATACTTGCATTGTGTGATGCATTGTTATTAATTGGTATATTTGAGATTCTAGCATGCATGTGTAGTCTTTGCTTGGTATGTGCGGATTTGCATCTCAACTTTTATTGCAGAGTATACGTTTATGGGTGTCGTAGCTGTAAACCCTCAGGAGACTATAACTCCTCCTCTAGGGATCGCCTAGTGGTTTAAAGGCTTGTGGCACATGCTAAGTGCCACCGTGTTTCCTACGGAAGTGGACTAGCTTAATTTTTAGTTTTTATTTATAAGTTTTTTTATTATTTGTTATTTGTATTTTTGTTCTCTTTGTTTTGCTCGAGGACGAGCAAATGATAGGTTTGGGGGTATTTGATCGGACTATTTTATACCTATTTGAGGTCCCCCATTTCCGATCGTTTGTCTCGTTTTCGAGCGTATTTTTGTATATAATGTTTTGTTTGAGCTATGTGTAGGTACATATTCCCTACAATAGGTGTTTGAGCATAAATGAATGTTAGGGAAGCAAAATGAGCCAAAAACGGATCAAATGGAGTATATGTTGAGTGTCGTGCCTCTCCGTCGACACAGACAACGACGTGATCTAAGCCTAGCCGTACCCACGGTTGATCCGTCGTCGAGATAGAATGCGACAACGAGACTGCGGCAGAACCCCCTCGACATTCCAGTAGCTTACGGATGAAGTGTAGAAAATCCAAATTCGGCGGTCAACATCTGCGGCCAGGCCGTAGAATTTAAACCGCCGATCAACATCAGTGAGTCCAGAAGCAAATCGGCGGCCACGATTCAACCGCCGATCAATTCCAGAATGTCACTTTTCCATTCTGCGGTTTGGAATCTGCGGCCAGGCCACCGATTAAACCGTCGATCGCCCAGCGAGAGGCCGATTTTGGGCGAAATGAGAGGGGCAAACTCGTCAATTCATCCCCATTTCAGTCCTAAAACTCCCAACACTATATAAACACCCTTTTTGCCTCATTCTTTCAGAATCCACACCCCATACCACTTCCTCTTCTTCTTCATCTTCATCTTCTTCACCTAATAAGAGAGAGAGAAGCTTTCAAGAGCATCCATGGAGGTTTTTCCTCCATGGATGCTCCCCATCTCACCTTCTACACATCCTCCACCACATTTAGGAGTAGATTGCAAGGAGAAAGGAGGGTCTTTGGACCAATTTCGAGCCAAGCATGGATCAAAGGAGATTAGCACATTTTGGAGGGGCTCTCCACTTGGGTTTTCTCTTTTATCTCATTCTCTTTGTATTTCTTGTTTTCTTGAATGTGTAATCCCCACTTGGGAATATTTGTAAACTTATATTTGTGCTCAATATATATAATGGTTGTTTTTATATCCAATTTGTGTTTTGATTCATTCTTGATTGTTGTTGAATATATCTCTTATCTTGAAATGCATGTTTATTGATGATTGGAAATTGATATGTGTTCATGGATGGGATTAGGAGTAGATTAACTTAATTGTAGGAGTAGTTGTAATCAAATATCCCATTTGTGTATGTATGTTGATGGAAGGTCGAAATTGCATGTCATGAATTGGTTTGAGTGAATTAGAGTTAGGATTGTGCTTTTGGAGGGGCTCTCCGGGCATAGTTTT
This sequence comes from Acer yangbiense, assembly GCA_008009225.1. Lineage (NCBI taxonomy): Eukaryota > Viridiplantae > Streptophyta > Magnoliopsida > Sapindales > Sapindaceae > Acer > Acer yangbiense. The sequence continues at coordinate 23,155,541 of CM017769.1, forward strand.
GGCTAATTAGCTAGGAAGAGTGGGTGAACCTATAGATTGTCATATTAGAAGGGTTTGGTTCATTGTTCTTGTAAACAATTGGACTTTAGCTATTTCTCACTCTAGGGGCTCTAGGTGAGTCATGGTTAGAGTTACAATTATTGGTCTTTGGCTATATCTCATGCTAGGGGCTCTAGGTGAGTTATGGTCGGAGATACAATCACTCTTTCCACACTCATTAGACTTTCACGTTGCCATTTTACATTACGAAGCAATCATTGGGGCTCAATGTAGTTTTGTTTGTAGAATCGGTTCACATATGTTGGTTGCGGTTTCGTGTTTGAGAGGTTCTCGGCACACTCTTCAACCGTTAGCTCTATGAGTGGGTATAAATCGGATTGAGGCAAGAACGAACCCTTAACTAAAATTGGATGTCCTTAATGTCTAACAACCAACTATTTGTGCACTTATATATGGTGAACTTGTTGAACCTTGTGTGGCCATTTTCATGCATCTCTCCTATCCACCATTTTATTTATCACTTTAAACATCATTCTCACCCTTCCATATTCTCTTTGTTTTTATTTATTTTCATTTTCATTTTCTATACACACACACCGCATTGTACATACATTTCACACACATCATTCTTACCTTTCCACATTCTATTTACATGCTTACAATAAACTCTAGAACTTGATACGGTTGACGAATCACACCTCCCTGCGGAACGATACCCTCGCTTGCCGCTTTACTAGTCTTTTGCTAGTTTAGAGCACATTGCGTAGGAAACCCCTTTTTAAATGAATAATCTTTTGATCCTTGCGATTTCTTAACGACGGAAAAAGCGAGTATCAACTGCCGTCCAGTGATCAGGACCAGGTTTCGATTGAAACCTGCTAACTATGCCAACAGCAAAACAAATATCTGGTCTAGTACAGAGCATTGCATACATGAGACTTCCAACTGCCGAGGCATATGGAACTCTACTCATGAATTGCTCTTCATGCTCATTCTTAGGAACTTGTTCCTTAGAAAGCTTGATTCCATGTCTGAAAGGTAACATACCTTTCTTGGAATCCTGCATGGAAAACCTAGACAAGATCTTGTCTATGTATGAAGCTTGGGATAATGCAATCGTTCTATTCTTTCTATCCCTTATTACTTGGATACCTAGAATAAAACTTGCTTCTCCTAAGTCCTTCATATCAAATTGTTTTGCTAACCATTCTTTTACTGATGTCAATACACCTACATCGTTTCCAATGAGTAGTATATCATCAACATAAAGAATCAGGAAAACCAACTTGTCGCCTTTAATCCTTTTGTATACACAAGGTTCGTCAGGATTCTGAATAAATCCAAAACCTTTGACAGCTTGATCAAACCTTATGTTCCAGGATCTGGATGCTTGCTTCAATCCATATATGGATTTCTGCAACTTGCATACCTTTTCCATTTGGCCTTTTTCAATGAATCCCTCTGGTTGCATCATGTAGATGCTTTCGTCAAGACTTCCATTAAGGAAAGCTGTCTTGACGTCCATTTGCCAAATCTCTAGATCTAAAGATGCTGCAATGGATAAAAGTATCCTAATGGATTTAAGCATGGCCACAGGAGAGAAGGTTTCCTCGTAATCGATACCTTCTTTCTGTGTATACCCTTTAGCTACCAATCTAGCTTTAAAGGTTTCCACCTTACCATCCATACCTCTTTTCCTCTTGTATACCCACTTGCACCCAATGGGTTTTATCCTTTTAGGCAAGTCTACAAGGGACCAGACTTTGTTATCGAACATAGATTCAATCTCGGATTGCATTGCCTTTTGCCAATGGCGACTATCAACATCCTCCATAGCTTCCTTGTACGTGTAGGGATCATCGTCGTCTGGGAGATTCTCCACTGATTCTCCCAGACCGATGTATCTTTCGGGTTGTGTTCTAACCCTCCCACTATGACGAGGAATGGTAGGTTGTTGATCTTGTGTTGGATCGGAACTTACAATTGGGTTAGGTTGTGTAACCTCTCGTGGAATTGTATCTCCTGACATCTCATTCAGGACAATTCTACTTCTAGGCACAAAATCATTCATATAGTCCTTTTCCAGAAATTTAGCATTTGTCGAAACAAATACTTTAAGATCTGAAGGACAATAAAAATAATATCCTTTAGTTTCTTTTGGATACACAAATATACATGTTTTTGAACGGGACTCCATCTTTTCTGTCTTTCCTTTTAACACATGCGCAGAACAACCAAATATCCTTAAGTGTTGTAAACTAGGCTTGCGCCCAGTCCACAACTCATGCGGTGTTTTAGGAACAGACTTAGATGGTACATCGTTTAGAATGTATATAGCAGTTTGTAAGGCATATCCCCAAAAAGAAATAGGAAGTGTTGAATAACTCAACATAGACCTAACCATATCCAAAAGAGTTCTATTTCTCCTTTCTGCTACCCCATTCTGTTGAGGTGTACCTGGTGCAGAAAACTGAGAAACTATCCCATTATCAATAAGATATTGCTGAAACTCACCGGATAGATATTCTCCACCATGATCAGATCTCAAGATTTTTATATGTTTCTCAAGCTGATTTTCCACTTCAGCTTTGAATGCTTTGAACATGTCAAAAGCATCCGACTTATGTCACATGAGATACACATAACCAAATCTCGAGTAATCATTTGTGAAGGTGATGAAGTACTCATATCCACCTCTAGCTTGAATGCTCATAGGTCCACATACATCAGTGTGTATCAATCCTAAACATTCAGTGGCTCTCGCACCTTTGGCAGAGAACGTCCTTTTGGTCATTTTACCTTCCAAACAAGATTCACAAGTTGGTAGATCATCAACCTTTAAGTCACTCAAAGGTCCGTCACATACCAATCTTTTAATCCTATTAAGGTTAATATGACCTAAGCGTAAATGCCAAAGGTAGGTTTCATCAGTTGATAATTTTACTCTTTTATGATTAGGTTTCGTTATTTCTGTGTCTAACGAGTGAGAGATATTTCTATGCAAAAAGTATAGACCGTTTTCCAATGTACCTTGGCAAATAATTTTGTCATTCTTACTAATAATAAAAACTTTATTAAAAGTAACTGAATATCCAAATTTATTTAAACAAGAAACTGAAATTAAATTCCTCTTGAATTGAGGTACATAATAAACGTCTATTAAATCTAAATGCCTTCTAGAATCCAAATAAACTCTAATATCTCCCACTACACTTGCAGACACTAACGTTCCGTTGCCCAAACGCAAGTTGATTTCATTCTTATTCAACTTTCTCCTTTCTTGGAACCCCTGTAAGGAATAGCAAACATGATTTGTGGCTCCAGAGTCTATGATCCAAGAATCTGTAGAATCTGCCAGAAAACATGTTTCAAGATAATTAATATTACCTTGTTCCTTCTTGTTCTGGGACTTTGGGCAATTTCTTTTCCAATGTCCCTTTTCACCACAAAGGAAGCATTTCCCTTTGATCTTGGTTACTTTCTTGGTCTCCATCTTGGTAGGCCCAAGTTGCTTTTTCTTCTGTTGTTCTTTAACCTTTTGACGGGTCTTAACAGTAGCAACTTTACCAACCATATGAATCTGAGATTCATAAGTAAGAGCAGGTGGTTTAGGAGTAGACAGAATAAACTTATGTTTTTCAGCTTGCAGCAACAACCCAATTTTCCTTTTCCATGTGACATAATTATCTCCGGTTAAAGTATTATCTTTTAAGATGTTCATTAGGGATGGGGTCATGATTTCTGAATATAACAAAAATATATATAAGTAAATAATCATGATAAAGCACTTTTAAATATTTATCTTGAATTAAATAAATAACTCAATCATAAAAATTCAACGGTGATCCAACACCCATAAATGTTACGCCTCCTTTGGGAGTTCGCACCATTTACTAGTTAGACTAGGTCCCACCTAATTGTTAACATAACAACCAGCGTTTTCAATTTTAGCCTTGCAATTTTACTGACAAGAACTCTTGGGAGGATATCAATAAAGTTACATTGAGTGTGTTACCAAGATATCGACCCTCAATTTTCTCTCACGAAAATCCCTCCTTGGGGAGTAGATCTCGTTTGAGTCCATTGTCTAGTCTATCCTTGTAAGGAAGTATATTGCTAAATTCCATTCATGGACGCCCCTTGGGGGGATTACCAATAAATAATAAAGCTCAACTAACCTTGGAGGCCATAGGTGTTACAAAAACACCTTCTCCCACTCAATTATTTAAGGCGTGTGATTAAATCCCATAGAATGATTTACCAAGTTATCTAGATGCCAATTTAGATACCTAAATCATTCAATGCATGTTCATACCAAAAGAGATATATGAGTGGCACTCCTATTCTATATGTCATGTTATCATACAATAACAAATATTGTAATATTAAGCAAAAATTAAATAGCAACAATTTTGGCCCATCCTAGAAAAACAAGTAAATTACAATTGTTTTAGGAATACAAGATCTTCAAGTGGCCCATCAACCATACGCTCATCCTTCGACCTCCTCCCATGGGCGTGCACAGCCCACAACCCCACAAAGGGGCTGCCATGCGCAGCCCATAAGGCCCAACAAAGCTGCCATGCGCAGCCCACCAAGCTTGGGCTTGCCATGCGCAGCCCAATCCACTCCTAGGGTGCGCACGGTGCTCGTTCTCGGTTCCGGTTGCTTTGTTTTTCTTCGTGTCTTCGAATATTCAATACCCAAAAATATTACAGCAGTATAAAATAATAAATACTGCAGTATTAAAGTTTTATTTTTTTTAATTTTTTATTCACTGCAGTATTTTAAACATAAAAACTGCACTAATAATTAAATAAAAAAACTGCAGCAGTAAACCAAAAAAAAAAAAAAATACTGCACCTTTTTAATAAAAAATAAAATAAAACCTATCAACTACCAAGAAGGAATTATGGCGATAATAGACCACCCTTCTTGTTACAATTCCATAACAAAAATACATTGAAAATCTAGGACCAAAATCGAGCAATAACAATCCACATAAAACATATATAAATCCATACATCACATGTAATTATATATGCGAATACCTAAAGCGCCATCTCTTTCTAAACATGCATAATCACAATAAAAAGAAATAGATCCACGTATATATACGTTAATTAATTAAAAGGGTTCAACCTAGGCTCTGATACCAATTGTAGGTAAAAATACCGTAGTACACGCAGCGGAAGTGAGACTAAAAATAGATTTAGTAACTTTTAAAATTTTTCCTTTTTTATGAACCTTAAACCCTTTAATCAATTAAACATATATATTATCTAACAAAAGAAGAATACCTTTTGTCGCGTGATCCGATTGACTTACGTCGATGGTAATCCGCAAGATCTTCAATCCTAGCACGAACGTGGATCACCTAGGAGCGTGGTCTCCCTTTTCTTTGAAATGCAAACCTGAGAATGGACAAACAAACTTTTCTTTTTCTTTGTTAGTCACAAAAACAATCAAAAGAAGACTAAGATTATTCCGGTCACTTTTGAGTTCTCAATCTTATGATCGAAACTCGCGTGAACATCAATCGATGTTGTACACATAAGCTTATTGATGAACAAGCAATTAGTGTACCATCAAAGAATAATCTATTCACTCTTTTATGTTTTTAGTAGAATAAAAACCTTTCTATGAATTGAGAAGAAGAAGAAAATTGTATCAAGCACCACAAAACCCTAGAGTGGCCGAATTCTATAAGTCCACCTATATAGGTGGCCAAATTTTCTTCTCTTCTTTCACTTAGGGTGGCCGAAAATCATAACCTAAACCCTAATTCCTATTTTAGTTTAAGACTCCAAACCCTAATCCAACTCATAGATCTTTTATTCTTTTATTTTGACTAAATAAAAAGACTCCTTATTTGATTAAATAAATAAAATTAATTATTTATTTTCTTACCAAATAAGTCTTTTACTTTTAGTATACTACCAACAATAGTATAACACTAGGAATCATATTTCCTAATCAGAAAAGATTTGTTTCTTAATTAAACAATTAATTAATAAATTAATTAATTCTTATTTAATTAAAACAATGAAAACAAAATAATATCTTAGGTTAAAAATTTAACCTTGCCGCCCCATATAAAATAATTGGGCCAAATATTATTTTCTTATTTCATTTAACCCATTGGACTTTAAATAAAAAGCCTACATGTGAACCAGACCCATTCTTACTAAAAGAAACAAGCCCACATGTCTTTCATTAATATATTAATATAATTGAGCAGCCCATTACATAAATAATGTGCAAATTATATTCTTAATATATTAAATGCAATTCTAGATGGACCCTTAAATTGGTCCGGTAGAATATATCAAGTGATCCATGATAGTCCGTATGGATTGGGGATCTTGGCGGGCCATCTAAATTTAAGCTTCAATAGACATAACCTAATCACAATCAACAAATGATTCACTTAGGTCCGATCCATTAATTTTAACTCATTCCACTAAAGAGCTAAAATTGAACTCTTAAATAAAGATAGAAAAGGAAGATGTTCCTTATTCATACCCTAGACAATCATGTTGGAGATAGTGTATCCTCGTGATTAATATCAGTAATCGCCAAGAGTTCATAGACCGCCTATAACTCTCCAAGTTACCATATTTACTCATATGACCACGTTTTGAACTTGGATATTTTGACTTGTCCAGAAGCCATGTTTTCAATAGACACTATCGAAAACTCAACGTTGAGATTTAATATCCAATTACCTTAAAACATCCATATGATGATATTATACTCTCATTTAATAAATGGAGCCACGATGTCCATATCTATAAATGAAGTCCTCTATCGATTAACAAATGAATATCACCAAACTATCGAGGATAGACTATGCGTTATAATCGTACTCATTGATAACTCAAATGATATCATTTGCAACCATAAGTCCATCATTTATCTCAGGATTAAGATAGACTCTCCGATTGTCCTGATAATGAAAAGACTATTATCTATTGACGGTTCTAGATAAAGCTTTTCATTGTGATCCAGTTCAATGCACCCAGTGCACTAGATCCTTTTGCTCGAAGACACTCCGATGATTTTAGACTCATCATATCTCATTTGATCCCACTCAAATGCTAGCAAAAGAATTCTACAACTTTAACAAGATAAAGGTGCCCAACCTTTAACTTAAGTTGTGAACATTATTCAAGAATAACTAAAGAATTGTGTCTACCACATACATATCCAGATGTACGAACAATTCTTCTTTTCTCATAGTCTTTAGACCTTATGATTATTTACTTTGACAATTATAATATTAAACTATAAATGCTATACAATTTGTTAAACCAGAAATCACTTTATTAATATGAAAAAGATTGTTAATTACAACATTACACTCTTGCTATTGAGCATAATCCTAACAGCTGCAGCAAGTCAAAATCATTAGTCGATTGAGACACAAAAATACAGTAAAGCTTATGGGTTGGTGTCATGAAAAAGAATTGATTCTTGTTTATGAGTTCATGCCTAATGGAAGCCTAGATTTTCATCTCTTCATAGGGAAAAGCTTGTTGACATGGGATCTTAGATACAAAATTGTACAAGGCTTGGCCTCGGCGTTGTTGTATCTACATGAAGAAGGGGATCAATGTGTACTGCATAGAGATATAAATGTTGGATATGGCTTGAATTCTCTAATGGTTACCAAACACGATTTACCAATGTGGAGACTTCTTGAAGATGTGAGAACGTTTGGGAGTATGAGGTTATGTTTGAGGGAGGTTTGGAAGACGTGACGGTTTAGGAAGCAGGTGGCCAACTGCAACTTGAATCGTAGTCAATCACAAGTATGCGTTAAATCAGGAAATATTTATGGAAGAGGAAATATGTTACTCCTAGAAGTTATAATAGGAAAAGGATTTCTCCTTAAAAGAAGACTTGTCATAAATAGGAAATAGTATTTATGTGGAACAAGTAATTCTTGTATATTTAGGAGTAGGATTTCCTTTTAGCTTAAACTCCTTGCAATTCATATAAATAGACCACAATAGCTAGGTTATTTGTGGTGGAGCAAAATAGCAAATACTAGAGAGATCTCAAAGTGAGCATTGAGTGTAATTGAGTTTGGGGTATTATTTAGAGAGAGATCCTGAGTGTGTGGTTGTAACAATTTACTACATATTGGAACTTTCTTTTGTCGTCCTGACAGCCGTGGTTTTTTCCCTGATTTGGGTTTCCACGTAAATTCTTGTGTTATGTGTGATTGGATCCAATTATTTCTCTTCATCTTATCTTTTCTTTGTTATTGTGTTTGTTTGTGTTCTATCCGGCAACGCTTCCGCGATCTAAAATTCTAACAATTGGTATCAGAGCCCTCGGTTGCTTGGTAGTAGTCTTAACAAACTTTATGGCAAGAGTGATGAGATTCGATATTGAGAAGTTCGACGGAAAGATGAACTTTGGCTTGTGGCAAATTCAAGTCAAAGATATATTAATCCAAAACGGTTTACACAAGGCGTTGAAGGGTAGGTCAACCCCTGCGAACCCTGAAGGCTCTGGAGATTCAAGTAAAGAAAAGGCTAGTACTAGTTCTGTGAATTCTAAGATGAGCGATGATGATTGGGAGGATTTGGATGAGAGAGCTGCGAGTGCGATACGATTGTGCCTAGCCAAGAATGTTCTTGCAAATATTCATGGAACATATTCAGCGAAAGAACTCTGCGAGAGGCTTGAAGAATTATATCAATCAAGTAGCGTCTGCAACCGGTTCTACCTGAAGGAGCAGTTTCACATGCTGCGTATGACTGAAGGTACGAAAATTTCTGATCATCTGGGAGTGCTCAATGTTATAGTTTCAGAATTAGAGTCGATTGGAGTAAAGATTGATGAAGAAGACAAAGGTCTTAGACTCATCTGGTCCCTACCATCTTCCTATGCGCACATGAAACCAATCTTGATGCATGGGAGTTCAACCATATGCTTTGGAGACGTAGCGAACAAACTTATCTCTGAGGAACGAAGGCTAAAGAGTGAAGGTAAATCTTCTGATAACTCTGTTCTTTTGGTTGATAGGAAAAAAGGGAACTCCAAAGGGAAATACACTTGTTGGGGATGTGGACAATTTGGACACCTAAGGAAGGATTGCAAAAATAAGAAGACAAGTGCGGCTAATGGCTCCAAAGAGGGTGATCCGGCAATCGCCTCTCTTGAGTTTGACGACTACAGCGATTGCCTCTAAAGGGGCATAAACATCCTCATGGCATGACCGCTAGTTGCCATGAAAAGGATGTAGCTGATAGCGGGTCCACAATTGCGCACGGGCATTGGTTAGGAGGTGATGCAAGGTGTGTAGTGGACAAGGATGTCGATGGCTGAGCGAACTCCCTGGGAACCTAACGTGAGGAGTTGCACCACAATTTTCAGCAAAGTAAAATTTCGACATGTGCCGGTGAAATCTTGGGATGGTTGTTTCCTAAGTGGTTATACCTAGTGGTGGGTATGTTGATTCTCGATATTGAGGATCGTAGCTGTGGACAAGTTTTGGGAATTCTCGCCATAAGGGAGGATTGTTGGATATGGCTTGAATTCTCTAATGATTACCAAACACGATTTACCAATGTGGAGACTTTCTGAAGATGTGAGAACTTGGGAGTATGAGGTTATGTTTGAGGGAGGTTTGGAAGACGTGACGGTTTAGGAAGCAGGTGGCCAACTGCAACTTGAATCGTAGTCAATCACAAGTATGCGTTAAATCAAGAAATATTTATGGAAGAGGAAATATGTTACTTCTAGAAGTTATAATAGGAAAAGGATTTCTCCTTAAAAGAAGACTTGTCATAAATAGGAAATAGTATTTATGTGGAACAAGTAATTCTTGTATATTTAGGAGTAGGATTTCCTTTTAGCTTAAACTCCCTGCAATTCATATAAATAGACCACAATAGCTAGGTTATTTGTGGTGGAGCAAAATAGCAAATACTAGAGAGATCTCAAAATGAGCATTGGGTGTAATTGAGTTTGGGGTATTATTTAGAGAGAGATCCTGAGTGTGTGGTTGTAACAATTTACTACATATTGGAACTTTCTTTTGTCGTTCTGACAGCCGTGGTTTTTTCCCTGATTTGGGTTTCCACGTAAATTCTTGTGTTGTGTGTGATTGGATCTAATTATTTCTCTTCATCTTATCTTTTCTTTGTTATTGTGTTTGTTTGTGTTCTATCCGGCAACGCTTCCGCGATCTAAAATTCTAACAATAAAATCAAGCAAAATTAAGTTGGATTCAAAATTCAACGCTAAACTTGGGGATTTTGGGCTGGCTAGACTTGTTGACCATGCAAAAGGGTCTCAAACCATTGCTTTAGCTGGAACCATTGGATACATGGCTCCTGAATGTCTCACAGCAAGCAAGGCTAGCAAAGAATTTGATGTCTTTAGCTTTGGAATAGTTGCACTGGAAATTGCATATGGGAGAAGATCGATAGAGCAAAGGGACGAGGAAGCTCAGATTTCATTGGTAGCTTGGGTTTGGGATTCATATGGAAAAGAAAGGCTTCTTGATGTTGTTGACAAGAAGTTGAGCATGACCTTTGACCAGAATCAAATAGAGTGTTTGATGATTGTTGGATTGTGGTGCGCTCATCCTGATCGAAATCAAAGACCATCCATAAGACAAGCTACACAGGTACTTAATTTCGAGTCACCATTGCCGATTCTTCCTTGTAAGATGCCTATTCCTAATTATGATGTGCCTACTGCCCCTGCAGTAGGCTCAGGTTCAAGTCAGTCTTTGATGTCCTTGACCGTCCCTCATTAAATTGTTTAGTAGATCAGCTCACTGCAAGAATCTATACCAGAGTTACTGTATCTAAATTGCAGTATTAGGAGTTGGTAGATGATTTTTTTTTACTCAAGATGTTCTCATACTTGAAGAAGCAAAAACTTTAAAAATTTTTTTAAAGCATTAATTCGCTCTATAATTTAGATAAGCTGGCATTTGCCATGAACTGAATGTTGAACTTTTACTTCATATGTTTTGGTCAGTTCGGTTCGTATCGGTTTGGGTATTATGTGTAGAGGCTGAAAATATTTACTGTATATTGATTGTAGGTATTTTGAGATACATATACAATACAAACGATTGCTTGAGAAAGAATAGTTTAAGTGAACTAAAAGACTAAGAGATAAATACAAGTAATACACATAATTTAGCTAATGATAAATACAGAGATACAAACTAAATTAAACAAGTTATCCTTTATCCTTTATACACCCCCGCAAGATAGTGGGCATTGCAGACACACTAATCTTGGATCGCAACAAGCAGAACCTTGTCCTTGAGAGTGGTTTGGTGAGAGAGTCAGCTAGTTGGTCAGCGGAAGATACATGTGATATCCTGAGTTGATTGCTTTGAACCTTTTCACGAAAAAAATGAAAGTCAATTGCAATGTGCTTCATCCGTGAGTGAAAAACGGGATTAGAACAGAGATACGTTGCACCAATGTTGTCACAGTATATCGTTGGTGGATTAGGAGGAGCGATTAGCATCTCTTGGAGGAGAGACGAGAGCCAAAGTACCTCCGAGGTAGTAGAAGCAACCGCTCTGTATTCAGCTTCAGTTGAAGACCTTGCAATTGAGCGTTGCTTGCGAGAACACCAAGAGATTTTTTTTTAGCCAAGGAAGACAACATAAGCACTGGTGGAGGTACGATGATCTTGATTACCTGCCCAATCGGCTTCAGAAAAAGCATGCAGTGAGAGAGGGGAGTCACGGCGCAGAAGTAGGCCATGGCTCAGTGTGCCACGCAAGTATCGCATGAGACGCTTGGCAAGAGACCAGTGACCCATTGTTCTGTGATGCATGAACTGAGCTAACTTGTTGATAGCAAATGCTATGTCAGGGCGAGTGAAAGACAGGTATTTAAGGGCACCAATTACCTGACGATATTCTGTAGCATCTGTGAGAGAGGTACCATCCAAAAGTTGAAGCGATTAATCAGTGGGAAGAGGAGTTGCGGTTAGTTTGGCATCACTCATCTTTGTTCGGTGGAGGAGATCGGTGATATACTTCTGCTGCGAAAGAAACAAACCATGAGAGCAACAGTGAACCTCGACACCAAGGAAAAACGATAAGGGACCGAGATCTTTGATGGAGAAACGGCAAGCAAGTGTGAGCACAAATTCGTTGACCAACGCACGGTCACTACCCGTGAGGATTATATCGTCAACATACACCAACAGAAAAAGGGCGCAGCCATTAGCACTAAAAATGAACAGAGAAGTGTCAGAATGAGAGTTAACAAACCCGGTTTGAAGGAGGAACTGACGGAGCTCGTTGTACCATGCCCGAGGGGCTTGTTTCAGACCGTAGATGGCCTTATTTAGATGACAAACATGTGACGGATAGACAGGATCCACAAACCCCGGCGGTTGAGCTATAAAGATATCTTCAGAGAGATGACCTTGAAGAAACGCATTATTTATGTCAAGTTGACGAAAAGGCCAACCCCTCGATACTGCAATGCTTAATAGAACTTGGATGGTGGTGGTTTTAACCACCAGACTGAATGTGTCAGTGAAGTCAAGTCCAGGGCGTTGGTGAAATCCTTTGGCCACCAAGCGAGCTTTGTGCCTGGAGATAGACCCATCTGGAGACCGTTTTATACGGAAAACCCACTTGCACCCAACAACATTATGAGACGAGTGTTGCGGTACTAATTCCTAAGTTTCATTTCGAATGAGTGCATTGAACTCCTTTGACATTGCACGCCTTCATTCCGGTGATTTCATTACCTGAGACACACAAGATGGCTCGGTTTGTATAGCTGAAGGTAGAATGCTTGTGAGTGACAGCTTCTTGACCGACTTGTGGATGTTATTCTTTGATCTAGTGACCATTGGGTGACTGGAATGGGGAGCAGGAACCCAAATGGGTGCGGGAGAGGGCTGGGCAGCAGTGGTTACGGGAGATGGATGTGCTGCTGTTGCTGGAGGTGAGGGATCAGGCTAAGGTGTGCTATGAGCAGTCGTGAGCTGTGAGGAAGACGGTTGCACAACCTGTGCTCCGGGATCAAGGTCTGAAGTCGATATTAGGGACTCATGCGCAGCCGACCTGGGTGGAGAGTGAGCGTGGTGAAGCGGAACATTGACTGCTGGGGAGATGTCAGGCAGACAAGAACCTTGACTGTTAGTGTAAGGACGAAGGATATTTTGGTGAAGGGTATTGTACGGAAACACTGTTTCGACAAAGGTGATATGCCTGGAGACAAAGACACGGTCAGTTTTTAGGTCTAGACAGTGATATGCACTCTGTGACAGTGAGTACCCTACAAAGACGCAAGATTTGGAACGAGGTTCTAGTTTGTGACGGTTGTATGGTTTAATCCAGGGGTAACAGAGACACCCAAAAACACAAAGTTTTTCATAGGCCGGGTGTGTACCAAATATTTTTTCAAACGGTGAGACCAAGCCAATAAGTGGTGTGGGCATCCTATTTATTAAGTAGACAGCCGTGGTGACGGCGTAGGACCAAAACATGAGGGGGAGAGAGGCATGAGAGAGAAGTATACCGATGACGGCGTTCAGAGATGCCATTGTGTTCTGGTGTGTGGGGTGGAGTAGTGAAGTGAGATATGCCCTGGCTTGCAAGTGTTTTCCTTAAGGCAATGTATTCACCACCGTTATCACTATAAAATGAATTGATGAATTTCTCAACTAATGATTTGAAACGAACAAAAACTGCATGAACTTCCGATTTATTCTTTAATGGATACAACCACAAATATTTTGTAAAGTGATCAACAAACAATACATAATACTTGAAACCGTCTCTAGAAATAATTGGAGAACTCCAAACATCAAAATAGATAAACTCTAGAGGCCTAGAACTCGTAACGCTCGAAATTGCAAAAGGCAACTTGTGCGTTTTATTACACTTGCATGCAACCATGGGTCACTGAATTTATTTGACGAAGGAACAGGTAAGGCTTGGGTGGATACTAATGACGAAACTATTTTTGATGACGGGTGACCTAAACGGTGATGCCAATCCGAGAGAGAGGCTTTCGAACTGGAAAAGGCGATGATGGGAACTGACTTGGGCTGAGCATGAGACGGCCATTCATAGACTCCATTCATAGTCCGTCCTTGCATAAGTCGCGCCCCCGTGCGAAGATACTTCACAACAAACGAAGAGGGTGAAAACTCAATAGCAACCTAGTTAGAAACATAGAACTTGGATACAGATATTAAGTTTTGCTTCATGTTAGGCACACATAACACATTAGACAGTAAAAACGAGGAATAAGGAGTAGGTAAATGAAGAGAACCGGTGTGTGTGATTTTCAAACCTGACCCGTCACCGATCATGATATCGTCAGAACCATCATACGGAGAATGTAGGGACAGATTTTGCAAGTCAGCTGTGACGTGATGTGATGCACCAGAATCAAGCAACCAGTCAGGAGTGGCAAGATTTGGTGCAGCAAAATTGGCTCTTGGTTGCCATTGTCGTGGTGGCTGGTCTGCTGAAGGTCTGGAGTGTGCAGGTGTACACGTGAAGGTGGAGCAGCGCTTGGCCGTGTGTCCTTGCTCACCACACAATTGACAGAACCCACGGTAAGGTTTAGGCTTGTAGGGTTGGTTCGGAGTGCCTCTTTGATTAGGATTCATGGGTGGAGTAGTGCTGGTGTGTTGAGAGGTTGACTAAAAATTTCTGTTGTTGGTGTAGGACCGATGCTAATGCTGACCTGATTGTTGTCCGCTTGAGTTGGGTTTGGCAGCAAAGTTAGCGGTGATAGGGAGCTTTGGAGCCTTTGCGGTTTCATGCTTCAGGACTGCTTCGAAATTGATCAATTTCTCATGTAATTCCTCAAATGAAATTGTGGAGTTACGGGCATGAACGGCGGATGATATATCTTTGAACTCATCTCCAAGACCATTCAATATTTTCACAGTTAAATCTTCAGAGTTTTCTGGAGCATCGAGCATAGCTAGTTCGTCAGCGACGCTTTTGACATGTTGTAGATACTCGGTAATGTATTGTGTGCCTTTCGTGACATTGGTGAGAACGCTCTTGAGATGCATGATGTGTCCTCTGGAGGGTTTCGCATATGTATTGGCAAGAGCAGTCTATGCGTCATGAGCGGTGCTCGCTGAAGCAATAAAATGAATGATAGACGGGGATATGGATCCGATAATAGCATTCAGAAGGAGTTGATCTTGTTTGGTCCAAATATAATGTGTTGGGTTTGAAGTGGTAACTCCATCGGTTGTGAGAGTGGCCGGTGGACATGGGTGTTTGCCATCAACAAATCCCATGAGGTCGAATTCAACGAGAAGTGTGTGAAACTGTAGCCGCGATAGTTCGTCGCTGTAAGTTTCAAGGGGGCTTGGGCTGCTACATTAATAGAGATTATGATGTTTGAAGATGATGTGATGTCATGAGAAGAAGAGGAAGAAGAGATAACAGTGACTGAGGTTGAGGAAGAGGCGGCAGAAGTGGCCATTGTTGGATCTTTGACTCTTTTGAGTTACTGTGGCTCTGATACATGTAGAGGCTGAAAATATTTACTGTATATTGATTGTAGGTATTTTGAGATACATATACAATACAAACGATTGCTTGAGAAAGCATAGTTTAAGTGAACTAAAAGATTAAGAGATAAATACAATTAATACATATAATTTAGCTAATGATAAATACAGAGATACAAACTAAATTAAACAAGTTATCCTTTATCCTTTATATTATGTGGGTTTGTTGGGTCGAGTAAGTTCAGAAGGCTTGAACTGATTTTGGGGTATTATCGGTTCATGTCTCAAGGAAGGCTAATTTTGTAGCCCATATCCTTTCTAGGATGGCTCGGTCAATTGCAGAGGATTGTTATTGGATGGAGGAATATTACCCTCTGTGTATGGAGAGGTTTTCACAGGAGGATTATCCTGATTGATGTTGTTGTTTTCTTGTGTTAAATAAAGTTTTACCTTAAAAAAAACTACTAGTGTGAATTTTAGATTAGGAAGATTAAACTGGGGCTTTGGTGTCAATACAACTAAATCGAATAGTTTGGACATTTTATACAAACATCCCTAGAATCAATGGTGGTTCTTTAACATCTAACTGTTGACGGCTATTTGGGTCTTTCCATATCAAACGTGACAACCTTCAATGACACCTTCAGGCTTCAAACAGCCTCCTTCACCTGTATCTCTTCTTTGGGCACCACTAGTCAAACGTGTTAGAGAATTTACATGTGAAACTAAAGAAGTTGAATGAATCTCACATTGAAATAAAAAGAAAGAAAATTATATATTTCTATATATATATATATACTAACGAAGGTCACAACCAAATAACAAAAAAATAAAATCTAATCAAAGCCAATCCGTCAACCCGGGCTCACATGTGAGCGGTGTTAGAAAACCGCCCACATTTGATGTTCAAAAAGATGAGATTATTAACAAGAACATGAACTTCAAGCTCTCTAATAATCCTTTTTCATTCTCTTGCTCCACTGTTTATAGATCCAAAGACCACAATTCAATATATGTAATCCATCAATTAAGAGAAAGATATGGAGTTGCAAGCAAGCATCAATTAACACAAAGTTTTGTTGCTCTGAAAAACCAGCATTCATAATTCTTAAAAGAGAAATAATAAAACCTGAAGCAGTTCAAACAGTCCACAATAGTAATAGCTTAGAATAATGTTTTAGAAGCATACAAAGTACAAATATAGGACCCTGATGGTAGTAATCTTGATTTCTCTCAACGTTTTATCCATCTGAATCGACATCATCAAACTAATTATAGTTTCTGGACTCTCCATTGCCCCTCAAGCCGCAAGAAAAGAAACACATATACATTAGTAAAACATTAGTACTAGATGCTGCATTAGAGGACCCCATCTTGGAAGCACAATATCATAAAATAATAAAATATGTTCCGAAGAGCTTTGGGCTCATTGCTCAATGCTCTATAAATTTAGGCAACCAGCATAAACACATATATAAACACAGTAATATCTATGATACTTTGTTTTTTTGGGATCTTGTGAATTGGCTTTGTTTTTTGGATATGCCTAGTAAAGAAAATCTTGTCCTCTCTTTTTTCACTCTTCTATGATATACTAGCCTTACTCCAATATGCATACCTCCATTGGAGGTCAATGCACCTCCTTAATGGAGATTGCACACTTCCAATTTTTTTATTTTGAATTAAACAATATAGGTTTTTTTTATTTATTTTATTTTATTTATTTTATTTTTTATTTTTTAAAAATTATTATTATTATTATTATTATTATTTTATATTGGGATTAAATTAGCTAGTATGTATTATTCAAAAAGTTAGAGTTTTTTTTTTTTTGGAACTCACAGAACTCCTTACATAAATTAAACATGATAGATATTTTCTACGAACATAGATTTTTATTTTATTTATTTATTAAACATGCTAATTAAGAATTTAGATTAAACAAGCTAAACTTTTTTTTTTTTTTTTATTAAACATGCTAGAGTTTTTTTTTTTATAATTTTTATTTATTTATTTTTTTTTACTAAACACGCTAGGGTTTAAAAAATAAAACTAAGAACTTTTTTGTTTTTGAAATTCAGGAGGTCTACTGCAGACCAAAATTAATCCATAGTGGAAATAAGGGGTTTTATCACTCTTTTAAAGTGCATTTGCAAAACTATCACTACTTTAATAATTTGAGTTTAAATAACACCTATTATGGTGAATAGACAAAAATGCCCTCATATATATATATATTTTTTACTTCTCAGTTTTCCAAATTTTTAATTTTTTGTTCTTCTTCATCTTCTTCGTTGGATCTCCATTGGAGGTCAAAATTGAGCTCCATTGGAGGTCGAAATCAACTTCCATTGAAGGTCAAAGCCGTTTGACTACCGTTGGAGGTCTAATCAATCTCCATGGAGGTCGAAATCGACCTTCAATGGAGATTGAAATCGACCTCCAATAGAGATCAATAACAAAGGAGATGAATTTTTTTTGGAAATTTTCATTTTTGTCTAATAGTCTCAAATATTACAAAAATAGCCCAAAAGTCTCGAAAAATATAAAATAAGTCTCGAAAATACCCAATAAGTCTTGGACCGAGACTTATTGGGTGTTTTCGAGTCCAAGACTTATTGGGTATTTTTGAGACTTATTTTATATTTTCCAAGACTTTTAGGGTATTTCCGAGACTTATTAGATATTTTTATAATTTTCGAGACTTATTGGACTTTTTTTGAATTTCCAAGTCTTAAGACATATTAAGACTCGGAAATTACAAAAATAAAAAATAAAAAATCAATAAGTCTCCAAAATTACAAAAAAAAAAAAAAACCCCCCCAATAAATCTTAGAAATACTCTAAAAGTCTCGAAAACTATAAAATAAGTCTCGGAAATAACCAATAAGTCTTGGTCCGAGACTTATTGGGTATTTTCGAGACTTATTTTGTATTTTCTAAGACTTTTGGTGTATTTTTGTAATTTTCGAGACTTATTAGACAAAAATGAAAGTTTTCACATTTTTATATTTTTTCATTATCTTCTTCATCGACCTCCATTGCAGGTCGATTAAACCTTCAATAGAGGTTAAATGACTTCTACCTCCAATGAAGGTCGAATCGATCTCCAATGGAGGTCCAACGAAGAAGATGAAGAACAAAAAAAAAAAAAAAAAAAAAAAATGGAAAACGGATAAGTGAAAAAGAAAAAAAGAAAAAAAAAACTGTGGGGGCATTTTTGTACGTTCACCATAATAGGTGCTATTTAAACTTAAATTATTAAAGTGGTGATAGTTTTAGAATGCACCCTAAAAAAAAGTGCTATATAATTTTCGAACACTAAAACAAGGTAGAGGGTAATTTTGCCGGTTAAGAATTTTTTTATTTTATTTTTTTGATAAAAACAATAAAAACAATGATTTATAACACACACACACATATATATATATATATATATATATATAACAAACATCGAAAACATCTTTTTTAAAAGGCTAAAAATGAGTATTTCTTGTAATAATAAATAACTAAGATAACTAAGATATTATGGGTGTACAAACTTGAGAAAGCTTAAAAAAATATAGCACCAATGACCCTTGAACTTATAGCGCGGTAGCAAAGTGCCCCATAAACTTTTTTTATTGGCACTAAACCCTCTGAAATTCCATAAATTTGCAAAAACTGATGGAATACTAACTTCCATCAAATTTTTTGTCATGTGCTCTTCACGTGCAACCAGACTTATGGGCAAAGTTGGAATTTAAAAAAAAAAAAAATGTGATATCCCTATAATCAAATCTCCAACGTTGAAGTTTATTTATTTATATATATATATATATATATATATATATATAAAACGAAATCTCCATCAATTTAGAAAACAAAATAAATAAATAAAAACAATTTAAAATAAAAAATAATAATATGCAAATCTATCTACATCTTCTTCAGACCGGGGAAAACAACAACTCCAGTTTTTAGGGTTTTTCGGAAGCATCAAAGAGTCATTCAAAATCATATTTTTATGGAAAAAAAATCTTCACCAAGATCACTCTAACCCTCATCCTTCCTTGCCCATATCGAAATTTCTCATTACTCTTCTTCAAGATCCTCCACAACACAGACACTCTTAACCGTACCCAATTCGACTCCTCCAAACACCACCATCTCTCCAATTGAATTTCCTCCGAGAATCAAACAATCATCATTATCACCATCACCACCAAACCACCATCTCTCTGACCCTCTCTCACGCACACAAATATGGGTTCCTTTTGGTTCGAACCAATTCTAATAAATCAAACACCACTGGAGACGGCTGATCAAGCACATGAAGTGACCAAAGATTGGTGGTTGACTGCCGGAGATGAGCGACCGTCGGATATGAGGCAGCGACCACCGGGGACGAGCACAATTGAAGAGTGGCGGTAGTGGTTGAAGAGCATAGCTGAAAATCTGCAGATCTGGGTTGGGTTTAATTGATTTCAAATATTTCTTTCTCTTTCTTTCCATCTCAGACTCTCTGTTTCTAACACTCTCAATCTGCTCCGGCCCCATTAAGGGGAAAATGGGAGTTGCAGTGACCATATTTGTTCTCATCAGTCTTTGTTTTGCTGGAATCGAAATTGTTTTTGAGGAATTTGTGGTGTTTGAATGGTCACCTACTTCAATTCTGGTCGGAATTCTGTGCTTTGTGTTGTTGTTCGTCGTGATTCTTTTTGGGGTTGTTGTTCAAACAATTATCTAATCCTATAATCATTTATTTTTACCAAACACCAGGGAAGAAGAAGGAAGAAGAACGAATTAGAAGAAGAAGGAACAAAGAAAAAGGACAAATGATTATAGGGATATCACATTTTTAAATTCCAACTTTGCCCTTAAGTCTGGTTGCACGTGAAAAGCACGTGACAAAAAATTGGACAGAAGTTAGTAATCTATCAGTTTTGCAAATTTACAGAAGTTCAGGGGGTTTAGTGCTAAGAAAAAAAGTTTAGGGGGCACTTTGCTACCACGCTATAAGTTCAGGGGGAATTGGTGCTATTAACCAAAAAAAATATCTCATTTCTAATTAGAAAAAGTAGAAAACGTATAAAGAAAATTATGTTCTTAATAGCCTTCTACTGCTCTTCTATTTGAACCAATATTCTGACACCATTTCTGTTGACAATATAAGAAATCTTGTATAAAACAAACTAACAGACATATGAAACAATATATGATCACAACTTTAGTACACATGAGCATTATATATGACCTGCAAAATCATTGCCTCGTCTATATACTATATCACCATCAAAACTGATACTTTCCAATAAAGAGGATAAAAGAGTTCAATTAAATAAAACACAGGAAATGGAAATTTTAGTTACCTTTAGTTGTTAAGTCATTTGTGTAATTGGGTGAAACAAGGCTCTCCACGTACACTTCCACTTCTCCTTCATCTCCAATGTCCAGTGCCTGATCATATGTAATATTGCCATCTAACCTCTTTCTAATGCCATGAACCTCTATACTCTTACATTTCCCATCTTTTGTATTGCAAAACACAAATTCCCGTGTATCCGATAAAATCAACATTGTTTCACCATTATTCGAATACCACAGTGGCTTCAACCAATAGAACGATTCACAAATCAAAATTCAAGTCCAAGATCCTTTTATGCCATGTTCTTTCATAATCCAAACTTGGATATTAAAATGACTTATCTCCACTGTCAAGCACAGACAACCGCTCAAAATTCCAAGACAATACATGCAATTATTGTTTGGTAAAATGTCTCTAGCACTTGGTTATGGTTTAGTTATGTTAGTTTAGTTTAATTTGGATGTGTTGTTACAATCTAGTTTCTTTTAGAGTTCTAGAAATGTGTTAATTTGTCTTTAGATGATATTTATCTTTCTTGGTAGTTGTGCTAGTTACGTGTATTAGTGGTTAAGGTCTGGCGGTGCTAGTTTAATGTAGCACATTGGCCGTTGAATGATGATAATGTGGTGCGATCTAATGGTTGCACTTGGCCCTGTATTTAGTATATAAACTTTAAGATTGTAATGGACGAATGTATGGATGTAAAATTGAATGGAAGTAATTTTTAGCAAAATATTGAGTGTATTCTTTCTGGTTTTCTTCCTCTAAACCAAGAGTATGTTTATGGTTGTTTATTGATGGTTTATTGATGTTTATGTATGGTATTTATGGATGTTTAATGGTCTAGATTTCCAACAGTGGTATCAGAGCTTTATTCTTGAGGGGCTGTGAGATTTCGTTTTCAGTTTATTGAGTGCTTGTGAGGTTCAAACACTAGAGAGTGAGTGTTAAACACCCATAAGTGCAGACATGGCTACTGGAAGCAATGCAAGCCTTCATGTTCCTCAATTTTCTAGGGAAAACTACCAGATTTGGGTAGTAAAAATGAGATCATATTTGAAGTCTTTTGGCTTATGGGAGTATGTAGCAGAGGACAAGCAAGTTCCTGCTTTGAGAGCTAATCCAACCATAGCTCAAATTAAACAACATGAGGATGAGAAGATGAAGAGAGACAAGGCTGTCACTTGTCTTCATTCAGTATTGACAGACTCTGTTTTCACAAGCATCATGCACCTGGAAACAGCAAAATCAATATAGGATGAATTGAAGAGCAGGTTCGAAGGTAGTGAAAGGGTGAAGTCAGTGAAGCTGTTGACACTCAAAAGAGAGTTTGAGAATCTGAAAATGAAAGATACTGAGACAGTGAAGGACTACTCATCCAAGCTATCAGATTTGGTGAACCAAATGAGATTGTATGGTGATGTAATGGAGGACTACAAAGTAGTTGAAAAGATGTTGATCAGCTTGCCGGAAAAATTCGAAGCCAAAGTTGCAGCAATTGAGGAGTCCTGCGACTTGAAAAAGATGACCATTTCAGAGATGGTCAGTAAACTGCAAGCTCAAGAACAAAGGCATGCGTTGAGAAATGATGGTGATATGGAGAAGACTTTCCTTGCCATGAATAAAGGAAAGCACAAAGGCAAAGGCAAAATGGATGCAGCAAGTTCAGAATCTGGTCCAAGAGTAAGATTTCCACCATGTACCACTTGCAAGAGAACAAATCATCATGCAGAGGATTGTTGGCACAAGGGGAAACCACAAGTTCAATGCACATTCTGCAACAAATGGGGACACAGAGAACAATACTGCAGATTCAAGCAAAATCAACAAATTCAGCAGCCAATGCAACAACAAACTCAGCAGCCTATGCAACAAGCTAACTACACCGATGATCATGTATGTGATGAGCACTTGTTTACGATGTCACAACCATGTATGGCAGCTTCTACAGAGATATGGTATGTTGATAGTGGGTGCACAAGCCATATGGCTCGAGATGCAGGCATGTTCACCACACTTGATAGAAATGTAACAACAATTGTAAAGCTTGGAAATGGTGATATGGTGAAGGCTGCTGGAAAAGGTAAAGTTCTGATTCAAACTAAATCAAGCCCTAAAATTATTGATAATGTATTATACATACCTGATTTAGCACAGAACTTACTCAGTGTTGCACAATTATTGAAGAGGGGCTATTCATTGATATTTGAGGGAAATTTATATATCATCCTAGACTCTAAGAAATCTGAAATTGTGAGGGTTAGGATGCATGAAAATAGCTTCCACATAGACTTCAATCAAGTCAAATTAAATGCCTCTATGTCTAAGAATGATATGGTCAGAGACATGCAAGCAAAAAGTCGCACAGATGACTTATGTGATGCCTGTCTTATGTCTAAACATGATATGGTCAAGGACGTGCAAGCAACAAGTCGCACATATGGCTTACGTGATGCATGTCAGAATGGAAAGGCACCCATGAAGCCTAATATTGATGGAGTTTTTGATGGACATTCAAGCAACGAATCTGTTATGGATAATGGTGCGGTGGCTAAGTCTGATTCTCTATTTTTGAAGACAAGGTCATCTGCTGATGTTTATAAAAAATGCAATATGAGGGTCAATGAGCCTGCTTGCAATGAAGAAGTTGCTCAAATGGATGAAAAGAAGCTTGCCATGAAGGAGGAGTTGATGATGATTAAAAGGAACCAAGCTCAGTCCTCAGCAAAGGCTGAGTACATTGCTGCAGCAGCTGCTCCAAAGCAAGCTAAATGGATTAAAAGGGTCTCCATAAACCTAAATTATGTGGAAAAGAAACCCACTGGGTTATGGTACAACAATTCAGCATTCTCTATGGCCAAAAATCCTGTCCAGCATGGGAGATCAAAGCATAACAATGTCAAGTTTCATGCCATCAGAGAAGCTGAGAAGAATGGTGAAGTCAGTTGATGCATTGCAGGTCTGAAGAGCATTTGCCCAACATACCTACAAAGGCATCAACTGCTAACAAATTTGATGGTTAAGAACAAAGCTTGGAGTCTTTAAGAAAAGTTTCAAGGAGGAGTGTTGAACTATTGAAACTTTTCTAGAAACTCTCTAGCACTTGGTTACGGTTTAGTTATGTTAGTTTAGTTTAATTTGGATGTGTTGTTACAATTTAGTTTCTTTTAGAGTTCTAGAAATGTGTTAATTTGTCTTTAGATGATATTTATCTTTCTTGGTAGTTGTGCTAGTTACGTGTATTAGTGGTTAAGGTCTGGTGGTGCTAGTTTAATGTAGCACATTGGCCGTTGAATGATGATGATGTGGTGCGATCTAATGGTTGCACTTGGCCCTGTATTTAGTATATAAACTTTAAGATTGTAATGGACGAATGTATGGATGTAAAATTGAATGGAAGTAATTTTTAGCAAAATATTGAGTGTATTATCTCTGGTTTTCTTCCTCTAAACCAAGAGTATGTTTATGGTTGTTTATTGATGGTTTATTGATGTTTATGGATGGTATTTATGGATGTTTAATGGTCTAGATTTCCAACAATAATTGTCGCATATGAAAATCTGGAATCTGCTTGCTTTCTTGAATGGAAGGATTATACAGAAAACAATCCTTTCGTCCATTTAAAAGGCACAACAAGCCATTACAGGAACTCAAGCACCATAAAAATTCAAGTTTAGGTATAGGCTTAGTAAAATCAAGCCCCATTGAAAAAATATTGTCATCATTTTCAGATAGAGTTTCAAGGTCTACAGATTAGAGACACATAGCATTGATGAATTTGAGTTTTCGATCGTGCAATTCTCTTCGAAATTGAACCGATTCTAGAACAAGTTTTTTCCTCTGTGTTGTAGCGAGATGCAAATTGATGAATCGAGTATCTGTAATTAAAGCTAACCATAACTTAGATACACACCTGAATCAACATAAAGACTTGACTGGCAAATGTGAAAGTATTTCAATGATGAGCTCTGGTGGAAGAAGCATCACGACGCTTCTACTAATGAAGCAACTCAATGAGTTCTTCGACATCCTAAAAAATAGGTCAGAGACAACTGATTAAGCTTTAGAAATTGAGGAAAGTTCTAGAAAAAGTGCGATAGACTATATATAAGGACATAAAACGTCGTGAATTAATAACTATTACGATTTAGGAATGGAGGATAAGAACACGAGTCAACCTAATCAATGTGGTGTGACAAGCATACCGTAAGCAACTTCATGTCGTCTTATTATTATATATTCTATACTCAGATTAATAATGTCTATTATTGTAATATTGTATATCATCATTTTTTTTTATGAATAGTGAAAGTTTATTCAACGGCCGGAAGGCTGGAAAGGAAAACGAAAGAAGAACACACAAAGCAACAGGAAACAACGCAAGCCCTCCGCACAAAGCAAACAGAGCAAAACCAAAAAACAGAACACCCACCAACCACCCCAAACACCACAAGAACAGCGCACACCAGAAAACCAAACGCAGCAACACCAGACCGACAGCAACCACAACAGCAATGCACAACACACACACCAACCTTCATGTTTAGCGCAAACAGCTCCCCCACAAGACATATACGGCCCAAAGAGTTTCTAATATCCCATGACAAAAAAACATTAAAAATAAAAACACCCCTACACCCGACCCAGCAACCAAACTACTTTCTATTAGCCTTCTTAAACCTCTCATCATCTTCATCTTCTCTTCTCCGCAATTCATCCCTTATAGCCTTCATATTACCTCCAAAGTCTATTCCTAGAGCCGCACCCTAGTGATTTCTTCCTCCAATATTGTATATTGTCATTAATAATTATCAAATAAATAAACTTTTAAAATTCTGATCAATTGGTTTTATAAATAGTTTAATATATGATCTATGAGATCATTACCATGGGCCAAGCTTATAGCTCAGTTTCGCAATAGTAAAAAATAATTCTGAAATTAAAAAATTATTAATTCATTATGAAATAACCCAATATTATATATGTATATACAAACATAAAAGTGAATTCTGATTCCTGTCCAAAAAAAAAAAAAAAAGAATTCTGATTTAATGTCCAATTAATTAACATGTTAGTAGATTTGAAAATTAAATTGACAAGATTAATTAATTGTTTGAATTTCACAGATCGAATTTCATTTCAGTCATAATACAATATTTAGTTAGAGAATTTACAAATATCATATGGAAAATTTAAAAATATTAAATTCATTGTATGTCTGTATTTTCTCATAAACATAAAAATGCACTTGAGAAAAATTTATGTCCAAACAAAATAATATTTAAGACAAATAAATTCGTGGTTTTAATGAATAAGAAATCATACATTTTCATATTTTATGAAATGAACAGTTTACTTACCTCAACTCGTATAGAATAATAGAAATAGTAACAAAATCCCGAATAAATAATAATACCTATTAAAAAAAAATAAAAAAATAAAAAAAATAAAAAATAATAAAATAATAAAATTCCACGGATGCTATAGACGGATAAATCTTAATATATAATAAATTTCATAATTTTTGAGCAACTAAAAGTTTAAAACATTGAGAAATATTTATTTTAATCTTCTGTTCAGCTGGAACAGAATGTTTCCAGCAAGGAATAAAATATCGGTATCGGTATTGATATCGGGCTTCTAAATTTATGGATATATCGGGGATATTATCGATATCGGTGGATATTCGGTAAAAAATTAAAAAAATGATGGATATTTACATCTAAAGTTAGAATTTTTTTGTGAAACTTTAGGACAAGCTTAAACAAGTAATTATACATCAAATGAATCATATTTCAATAATAAATTAGCATAGTTATGAGTTTATTATAAATTATAACATAGATAGAGTCTGTATATAATTTTTTAAATTGAGTATTTAATAGAATAATATTTTGTTTCACTTTTACAATATTATATACAATATAAAGAGATTAAATATTTAATAAACAAAATTATCATTAATATATATATATATATATATATATATATATAGTTCCATACTTCCAATATTCTATCATAAATCATAATTCATACATAATAATACATTACATGTCTGAAATTTAAAACCAAAATGAATTCCTTGCTGGTTTAAATACATAAGATACATTTCTATATATCTTGATTTAAATAATAATTTTCCAAAGAAAATGTGCTAGCATAGTTTTCAAGGTAATTATTAAATATTAATATGCCACACATATGTTGCTTGATCTCTTCCAACTGATCCATGAATTGGGTAGTTTGGATTTACCCAACTTGGTGGATATTGTTGATCTGCATGCATAGGTATTGCATATGGCATTTGTGGAGTAGGATAATCAAATATACTGCAGTTACCATAACTACCATGATATGGTACATGAGGACTTGGCCTTGTCTGTGAATCACCCAAAGAACTATTTTCAGTGTCCATACTCATTGAAGAGAGAGACATATTCAAATAATCTTCATCAATTTGACTTGTTCCTTCATGTTGTCTACCATGATTTTGATCAAAATTACCTTCATGAGCATCCCAACCTGTTGCACCAGCATCCCAACCTCCGGTATGAACATCCCAACTTCTTGCACCAGCATCCCAACCTCTTGCACCAGATTCCCAACCTCTTCCATAATCTCCATCATCTCCGTCATCCATTCCTCCACTATTTCCATCAGAGGTATGTTGGTCATCGGAAGAGCTGCTAACAGTAACTCCACGATCTACACCAACTTATTCTCTAATCACTTGTTCAACATTTATTCCCATATCTCGAGTATGAGAAGCAATTTGTGGATCAGGATTTCCCTCATCATCATCCAAATAGGCAGGCCTAACCCAGTCAAAAAATGGATTCTCATTATCGTCCCCTGCTTCAGCAGCTACTTAAAATAGATCCATAAAATCTGTTTCATCTACTTTATCTTTTTCAGCTGTCATATCCCTAATTTTCAACTTCATATTATAATAACAATAAACAAGTTGTTCAAGCTTAGAATATGCAAGACGGTTTCTTTGTTTTGTGTAGATTAAAGCAAAGGTGGACCAATTTCTTTCGCACGCAGAAGATGATGCTATTTGTGATAATACGCGAATTGCTATTGCACACAATGATGGAGCACAATCTCCATACATTACCCACCAATCAGTTGCAATAAAAATTATCAAGTATTAAACATATGAATACCATTTTAATGATATTATTATTTATTATTATTAAATAGATTTTTGTAATAAAACTTATATACCTGGTTGCATTTTGCTTCTAGCTGCTATGGCTGCTCATTCACCAAAACTTTTCTTTCCATCCTTAAAGTATGTGAGCTACATTCATGACTCATGAGATCAGTATGTAAATAATATATATAAATATGAGTATATGACACAATACTCTCTTGCAAAGAAGTTATAATATTGGAATTATAAAATTGATTGTAAGTTGTAACTTCTTACCTCATTTCCAAAATTAGCAATCCCTGCAGCTTCAGAGTTTAATTGCGAATAGACAATATGTACGGCTTTCAAAAGATCTGAATTATCCCCAATATTGTCTCTATATTGGTACTTTGGGTTCATATAGTAAGCTAGAAGAATAAAAAAATATTAATTTTAGTATAAATAATTAAATACTACTAAATATTAATTATGAATGACAAACAATCCGAAATAAAATTTACCTGCAGCATGTAGTGGGTGATTAAGCATTTTATCCCACCGATTTTGTATAGTGCTTTCACAATCTTTACCCAATTCTGCTTCAGTAATTATACTATTGACTATTGTTTTAGAAAATTTTATACATTTGTTAATGCTTCTTTTAAAATAATTTTCAATATAGATTATTTGAACAATAATTTAAGTGTTTAAGATTAATTTTTTTTAAAAAAAAAATTTACAAAATATCCCTGAATTTCGGGATGAAATTCACAATATTTCGGGAATATCAGGATATTTCGGAAATATCGGGAGATTTTTAAGGATATTTCGATATCGACCAGATATTTGCTAGACATTGGATATTACTTCTGTTTCGATATCGGTCCCTCCAAAATATGGATATATCGGTGGATATATCGATTTTAAGTTCCTTGGTTTCCAGCATATCGAGACTGGTTTCTAGAACTAACCATAAATCAAAATTTTAATATTTGTGCACGATTTTTTTTTTTTTTTTGTTTGATTCTATAATATATCTAATTTGATTTAATAAAACTTTTGGTTCAAAATGGATTTCTGTTTATCAAAAACAATTTTGAAATAGTTCTATATATGCCATGCATACAGCTTTCTAAAATCCAATCCTTCTACAACCGAAGTTCTACAATAATATAAAATCATGTTCTAATATAGCCATAGCCCATAGGAGTATCGAAATCTTAATGTGCATTAAACGTAAAAGAAACCAAATGCGATAATCATATTCAAATAAACACGTAGAAAAGAATACTTATTTAAACTATTGAAACCCCTTTATGAAGATAATTTGATAAAAGCACGGAAATCCAAATGGACACAAAAACATTGATTATACAACACCTATGATGTCAGGGTCCTCTAAAGTGGATATACCTATGATGTCAGGGTCCTCTAAAGTGGGAGAAAAACTTAGGTGCAACCGATGCACCACAATGGAATCTGATGGTGGTGCATCGGTTCCACTCAATGAGTGACATGTGGCATTGATTTAAAGTTTTTTTAATTATTTTTTTTCATCTTTTCTCTTCATCTTCGTTTACAAGTTTCAACAGAAGCTCAATTTTCCTCTCTCAAAGTTTCAACAGAAGCTCAATTTTACAAGTTTGGCTTTATTTTGTTTTTTATTTTTTATTTTATGGAATTGATGAGGTTGAGAATTTAATGATTGAGAGATTGGAAAAAATGGAATTAAAAAAAAAAAAAAAAACCAAACTGAAAATGGAGATCCATCAAATAAAAATCAATGTAAGAAAATCACCACCATTACACCATATCCCCAAACAAACCCAGGAAAATCATCTTCCATCACCACAAACCCAGAAAAGAATCACTACAAAAACCCAGAAAAATCCAACCACCGGCTCAATACAACCATCCATTCGCTTCTCTCTTTAACACTCACACAAACAGAACCTTCCAAACACTTCCACCATCCAAACACGACCAGAAATCGAAGAAAAATAACATCCAAATTCCAAAAACCATCACCAAGAAAAATAAGAAAAAAAAATTGAAACACAAACTGAAATTGAAAAGAATATGTCAAACACAAACCAAAATACGAATATTCAAAAGCCAAACTCCAAACCCAAACCCACACTCACGCGACCACCGCCATCCCACCATAAATCACCGGCACCAATCGACTCTCAACGGAGATCGGCGCTCGATCTCGTCGGCGAACGGGAGAGAGAAGAGGGAACGAGGGAGAGAGAGAAGATGTAGGAGATCATCCTGTAAACGATCTCCCCTCCTGTAAACAGCCACAACCAAACCCTTTTGATTTTTTGAATTTTTGAATTTTTGAGGTGGAGATGAGAGATTGAGATCGATTAGCAGATGGAGATGAGAGAGGGAGAAACGAGAGAAGAGGAAGTCGGTGATAGAGGTGAGAGAGGAGAGAGGAGAGAGGAGAAGGGTGTTTTGGGCTACAGCTGTGCAGAGAAAAAAAGAAAAAAAAATTAATTGATATCAATGCCACGTGTTACTCATTGAATGGAACCGATGCACCACCGTCAGATTCCATTGTGTTGCATCGGTTGCACCCAAGTTTTTCTCCTGAAGTGGATATACCTATGATGTCAGGGTCCTCTAAAGTGGATATATATATATAGTACTAGTGGTGGCACGATTCCGGTCCGGTTCCGGTTCCGGTTCCAAGGTTTAGTGGAACCGGAACCGGAACCGGTTTGAACCGGTTTCGGTTCCGGAACCGCCGGTTCCGGTTCCGGTTCTACAGGAACCGGGGGTTCCGAACCGGGGGTTCCGAACCGGATTTTTTAATTTTTAATTTTTATTTTTATTTATTTTTGTTTTTTAACAAACAAAAAAAAAAATTTCTAAGTTCTAACTTGTAACTTATAAGTTGTAGATTGTAATTGAATAAAATAAAAGTGGAATTGGTGAGAAATGTTACCTTTTTAAACTGATTTGGTGACAATGTCACTGCTTTAATAAGTTAAGTTTAAAAGGCACCTATTATGGTGAACGGACAAAAATACCCTTACTTTACACATTCTTTTCTTACTTTGAAGTTTTCTGAGATTAAAAACAGACCTCCAATGGATAATTAGTTTTGTGGCTCTACGCAAACGCATTCGGGGGTCGAGCTCCCCGCTGAGCTCGCGGTGGTCGAGCTGCCCGGTCAGCTCGTGGGGGTGTGGAGATTTTTTTTGGTTTTGAATCTTCCATTGAAAAGGCTCGAAATGAAGTGTTCGAGCCTTTTCATAAACCAATCGTGCCTTTTCATTAGTGTATGAAAAGGCTTGAACACTTAATGAAAATGCACGATTACTGTACAATCGTGCCTTTTCATGTACAAAAAGGCACGATTACTGTACAAAAAGGCTGGAAACTTTGTTCAAAAAGGCTCGAAATATTTTTTAATTTTTTAATCGAGCCTTTTTGAAAAGTTATCGAGCCTTTTGGAAAAGTTATCGAGCCTTTTAGAAATGTTATCGAGCCTTTTGGAAAAGTTATCGAGACTTTTCCAAAAAGGCTCGATAACCTTTCTAAAAGGCTCGATAACTTTTCCAAAAGGCTCGATAACCTTTCTAAAAGGCTCGATAACTTTTTCAAAAGGCTCGATAACAACTTCAAAAGGCACGATGAGAAAGGTTATCGAGCCTTTTGGAAAAGTTATCGAGCCTTTTGGAAAAGTTATCGAGACTTTTCCAAAAAGGCTCGATAACCTTTCTAAAAGGCTCGATAACTTTTCCAAAAGGCTCGATAACCTTTCTAAAAGGCTCGATAACTTTTCCAAAAGGCTCGATAACAACTTCAAAAGGCACGATGACAGTGTAAAAAGGCACGAAAATATTTCAAAAAGGCACGAAATCATTTCGAGCCTTTTCCGAACTTTTTTCGAACCTTTTTCGAGCCTTTTCAAACCTTTTTCGAGCCTTTTTCGAGCCTTTTTCGAACATTTTTAAACATTTTCGAGCCTTTTTAACTATCAATATATTATGGTGAAGAAGGTTACTGTGGGGGGCAATTTTGTCCGTTCACCATAAATGGTGCCTTTTAAACTTAAGTTAGTAAGTTGGTGCATGTTCCCAAAAAAGAGTCTCAAATAGTGCTATTTAATTTTTTAACCCTAAAATAAAATATATAAATGACAAATTACAAAATAAAATTCATTGGGTTCATAAGTTCATTGGATGTTGGAAGTTAGATCATCGTCATCCGAGTATCCAACCGAAAATAAAATAAAAAAATGACAAATTACAAAATTAAATTAAAATAAAAGTAAACAAAATTACAATTTACATTTCATTGGGTATTTGGAAATTGAGTCACCCGAATTTCAAAAATAACATAAAATAAATAAATGACAAATTACAAAATTAAATTAAAATAAAATAAAACTAAAAAAAATGTAAAGTTATTAGCCTTGCACTTAATTTTTACCACAATTAAGTTGCCTACGTATCCTCTTAGGGGGGTTTAGAGGAATCAAAGGCCACGTAGTTCTCATACCTTTTATTACAGATTTACAGATTTACGGTTTCGGTGCTCAGCTTACTCTAGAGCCTTCGCCCGCTTCGGGTTCGTCGCTGTTAAAGAAATCATATGTCAGTTCTTGTTGGATTTCTTGTTGTCTGTATTCCGCTTTCGTCCAGTCGTCAACACAAACCTGTATCTGTAGTGCTTTTGGAGTCAAGCACGAACGTTTTTCATCCAAAATATTGCCCCCGGCGCTGAACTCTTGTTCCACCGCCACAGTAGAAACCGGTGTTGAAAAAATATTTTTGGCTATCATAGCCAAAATTGGATAGTACTTCGTAGCATCATTCCAATATTTTAAGAGGTCAAATTCTTCAGGAAAATCACAAGAAGAAGCTAGATAAGATTCAAGCTCGGCATGCGAATCGAAGCTTGATGAAGAACATCTTGGTTTTTTATTTTTTTTTGAGAACATACTATACCCTAAATTCATAAATCCAGAGGAGGATGATAGAGGCTGAGATGCAGTTTTTGTTCGTGCAACATCTACGTTCGGAGTACCGGATCCATAAAATGTAACATATTCATCATATAAATCATACAATAATTTTTTAACTCTACCACAACATGCTTCAATATCATATTCAATATTTAAACCTTCTTTGCCATAATAACCATCTAGATAATAAGACAAAGATTGTAATTTGTGTCGTGGATCAAAAACCATACCAATCAAATAAATATTTGGAAATTCCGTATAATAATTTAACCATTTTTGCTTCATAGAACTAACGGCTTCCTTTATTGCTTGGTCAGATTCACAATAAAAAAATGCACCAGCAATATTAATACTCTCAATAACAAATAAATGTGTTGTAGGAAAATAAATTTTAGAAAAATTTTGTGTAGCATTATAAAAAACTCTTAACAAATTGAAAACATTGTAACAAGCATCCCAATGAGATTCAAAAAGTTGAATGTTAGGAACATGAAATTGAATAAAAGAAACTAATAAATCCCTATACTTATAACTTTGAGCAAGCAATTTATAAGTAGAATTCCAACGTGTTGGAACATCACGAGCAAATTTAATGGCACGTCTACCATTTTGTTTACAATATCTTGCCCATGTTTTCATTGTAGAAGGATTTCTCCATAAAAACATTAGGGCTTTTTTAATAGGTTCAATAAAACATTGAAGAGTTTCTAATCCTTTTTGAACACATATATTTAAAACATGGCATGCACATCTTTGATGAAAAAATGTACCACCAAGAAAGGGTTTGCATAAATCAATTAAAAGTGGAATAACAGCGGTATTGGCAGAAGCATTATCAAAACCAATTGCAAAAATTTTGTTTTCAATACTATACTCTGAAAAAATAATTCTAAGCTGTCTAAAAATATTTTGAGCATTGTGTGAATCATCAAAAACTCTAAAAGCAAGAATTCTTTTTTGGATTGTCCATGCATTATCCATAAAATGGCAAGTGACACCCAAGTATGAATGCGTTTGCCAATGGTCAGTCCATATGTCGGCACATACGGTAACACGACCATTATATTTTTCAAAAAAATTTTCTAACTTTTTTTTGTCTCTCACATAAATCTTTTCAAGTGTTTGTGTGAGCGTGGATCTAGGGACACGGCATGCAGCAGGGTTTAATGCTCGTTGACAATAGTTAATAAAGCCAACCCTCTCATCAAAACTGAATGATAAATGTTCTACTGCTACCATCCTAGCTAATTCTTCTCTATTTTGTTCATCACTATAACGAAATAATTGTTGGTTAGGAGTAGCGTACCTGGGAATTTGTGTTTGTGACCTCATTCTGACCACTGCGTCTGGATGTTTGACTTCAATATGCTTCCAATAAGTGCCATATCCTCCGGATTTGCTCCATTTATATACTTTGTTGCAGTAATTGCAAGCTGCTGTAAAGCTTCCATCTTCATTCCTAATTTTCTTCATATGTTTGACGAAGAGATCAGATTTGTTCTGCTTCTGTATCAGATCTTCCTCCATTTCTAGATCCACTTCCAGTGTATCAAAACCAAAATCCGGAGGTGTATCAATATCAGGCATATTTTCTGACTGGCTTGTCAAATTGTTGGGGGTGGTTTCATTGGGATCGGGTTCATAAATTGTAAAAGGGGGATCAGAAATATTTAGGCCTAGGTCTTCAGCATAGGTCCGACGTTGCAGATATTCATGATAGGTGGGGTTGTTATGATCGAGATTATTGATCATAGGACCCTTACCTTTCATTGAAATCGAACGCCTAGGACCGTCACAGCCGTGACCCCTTCCATTTCCACCACTTCCACTTGCCATTTAAAAATAAATTTGGGAGAGAATAGGAAACTTAGAACTTAGAAGAATAATTGCTAATTGGAAATTAAATAAATTGGAAATAAAATAAATTGCAAATAAAATAAATTGGAAATAAAATTAATTGAAAATAAAATAAATTACAAATAAAATAAATTGGATATAAAATTAATTGAAAATAAAATATATTGGAATTTGGAAATAAAATAAATTGGATATAAAATTAATTGAAAATAAAATATATTGGGAATAAAATAAATTGCAAATAAAATAAATTGGAAATAAAATTAATTTCAAACAAAATAATTAAAAAATGAAATAAATATTAAAAACCTTGGAAACTTGGAGATTGAAAGACTTATCACTTGAGAGTTGAGAGTTGAGAGAGTGTTGGAGAGAAATTAGAGAGAATTGAGAAGAAATTGGTGTGAGGAAAAATGAAAGGGGGGGGGGGGGGGGGGGGGGGGGGGGGTATTTATAGAAAAAAAAAAAAAAAAAAAAAAAAAAAAAAAAAAAAAAAAAAAGGGGTAGCCGTTGGACCCCAACGGCCTGCTGACGTCAGCCGACCGTTGGGCCTAACGGTCGGCTGACGTCAGCCGACCGTTGGGCCTAACGATCGGCTGATGTCAGCCGACCGTTGGGCTCCAATGGCAGCCCAAAAAAAAAAAAAAAAAAAATTCGTTGAACCGCCGGTTCGAACCGGAACCGGGACCGCCGGTTCCAATCCGGTTCGAACTGGCGGTTCGACCAAACTCTTGAACCGGAACCGGAACCGGTCTCCGCCGGTTCAGGTTCCGATTCAAGAACCGGAACCGGAAAACCGGTTCCGGCGGTTCCAACCGGAACCGTGCCAGGTCTAATATATACTAGTAGGGAAGGAACGTGCAATGCACGTGCCAAATTTACAGTATTTAACCTTAAAATAATATATATGTATATATGTGAATACAAATGTATTTACAACATATTTATAATAAAAAATTGTTAATACATCTAATGTTGGAATTGAACTTTGAGATCTTATTGAGATCTGTCTATTAAAATTACTTTATTATTATATATTTCAAAATAAAATAAAATAAATAATAACATTTACAATTGCCACGTATCGCTCCCACAATCTCACATCAGAAGTATGAAAAGAGGCAGTCTATTATAATTATATTGAGTAATGCTAGACTTTCCAAATTTCTTACTAAATAGTGTTCACAAGTGACATGTCAACATTTTATCACTCATCATATAATCTCATGATTTATAAAATGTTGACAAGTCACGAACACAGATTAGTAAGAAATTTAGGAAGCCTAGTATTACTCAATTATATTACATATATAATTAAATATGACAAATAACACAAAAAAATATCAAATTGAACTGGATCAATAAAAAAATAATATCATTTTATATAATTTTATCTTAAATGATATATATATATATATATATTTATCTATTAACGTCTTTGCTCATTACTATTGTAGTGTGTGATGGTGATTGATACTTCAGTCTCCGAACACTTGTTTAAAGGTGGGGATCCAAAAAGTTTAGCATTTCTTGTATATTATTATTTTTTAAATTTATTAATATCATTATTCTAAGTATTATTATTATTTTTCAATTTTTTTATTATTATTATTATTATTTTATTTTTATCAATATTTAAATTTTAACTAAAATGAGAAACAACAAAAATAATAATTTAAAATCGGAAAAACAATATTAAAAATAAAGTTAAAAAAAAAATCCAACACCTAAATAGCTAAACCCCACTATCAACCTCTCTCTCACCTTATCTGATCAGATCACAGATTCACATCCTCTCTCTCTCTTCTCCATGGCTCTCTCTCCCCTCACTCATTCTTCAAAAAAAAATCTCTCACCGCTACGCCTCCCACTCTCTCCCACCATTCTCTCACCACCGTACCCAAGTCCATAATTCAAACTCAAACACATGATCCAAGATTTAAAAGTTGATCTAGTTGATATTAAAAATAATAAAATAAGATTTGTTGCCATTAATTGACAGGTAGCAGCAGCCGGAGAAATATGGCAAGTTGGGTGATAGGTGGCGAACAAGGAATGAGGCAAGGTGGTAAGTTGGGTGAGAGGTGGCAAGAGTTGGTGAAGTGGTGGCAAAAGTTAGAATAAAGTATTAAAAAGAGAAAAAGGTTACAAGTGGATTCGCAGAAGATAACAAGAAGAATATATATAAAAAAAAAAAATAGAATTTAAGTGAAGAGGCAACCAGCTGAAGTGCATTTGTGTGTAGTGGCTTATATATAGAAATAATATATAGATATATAAGAGAGAAAGGGCAAAAGAAAAAGGGGATAAAGAGGGAAATAAGGTAGTTGTGCAAGCGAAAAATTGCCCTTTTGAAAGTTATAGACGCTTTTATATATATAGGATATATGTAAATTCTATTATCAGTTCGAACTGACAAAAGTTATATCAGTTCCTTGCATGTGGACCACTGGATTTAAATACTTTGACTTGGCTGTATGCACTTGTCAGTCAAAGTATTTAAATCCAGTGGCCTACATACAAGGAACTGATATAATATTTGTCAGTTCGAACTGATAATAGAAAAACTGTATATATATATATATAGTCTTTCTATTATCTTGTATGTGGGCCACTGGATTTAAATACTTTGACTGACAAATGCATACAACCAAGTCAAAGTATTTAAATATAGTGGCCCACATGCAAGGAACTGATATAACTTTTGTCAGTTCGAACTGATAATAGAATTTCTGTATATATATATATATATATATATATATATACAGAAATTCTATTATCAGTTCGAACTGACAAAAGTTATATCAGTTCCTTGCATGTGGACCACTGGATTTAAATACTTTGACTTGGCTGTATGCACTTGTCAGTCAAAGTAATTAAATCCAGTGGCCCACATACAAGGAACTGATATAACTTTTGTCAGTTCGAACTGATAATAGAAAGACTGTATATATATATATATATATATATATATATATATATATATTAACTTCTTAATGCGAGATTTCAAATGATTTTTTTTACGGGATCCGAACTTAATAATTTTTCTATATATATAGATATTTATGGGGTGCCAATATTTTATACATTTTCTTTGATATACATTTATATCTATTGGATCAAAAAAGCTTCAATGGTGTGGATTAGGTCATATTTAAATTTGACTGTACAAGGAATTAATACCAATAAAACCCCTGATATACTCAAGAAAGGTAATATTAAGAGCAAATTGCAGCCAACCTTTCTGAGGTTTGGTCTTTGACAATCAGAAACAACTTTATGCTTAATTGACAGTGATCTCCTCTACCATTAGTCAAAGTTAGTCAAACTTAACAGAGACAAGGGTATTTTCATCATTTCAAGCCTTTTTATTTATTAAAAAAATAGATTCAAAAGCTTTAAATCTTCACCATTCATCTTGGCTACATTTTTTATTTTTTATTTTTGAAAAATCTAAAAAACTTGAATCTGAAGAAAAATCTGGAAATACATCAATGTGAGAAGAAAATGTTGTTAAATTAGATTTAGATGAGCCAGATTTTTTTATTATTATTTTTTTATTTTTAGTTTTGAAAAATCTAAAAATATTAAGAAAAATTCCGGAATCCATATGGAAGAAGAAAAAATTATCTGAAGAAAATGTTGTTAGATTGGATTTTGATGATCCAAATTATTAATATTTTAGAATTTAGAAATTGAAGAAAAATATATATATATATATTTTAATTTGTAATTATCAATTTTTTTTATAGTGGAGATCCAAATTTGTTTTCATATATTTATATATTTTTAAAATCAGATTTTTTTTTTATTCATAGGCATTTAGGTATATGTAGCCGCTAAATCCGGTCAACGGTTAAACTTGACTAGCTTTGATTAACGGTAGGGGAGGTCATTGTCAATTAATAATAAAGATGTTTTTGGTTGTCAAATGCCAAATCTTAGGGAGGTTGGCTGCACTTTGCTCTAATATTAATTACCCGACAATATCTACCTACTTATTAACCTTCC
The DNA here is from genome assembly GCA_008009225.1 of Acer yangbiense. NCBI lineage: Eukaryota > Viridiplantae > Streptophyta > Magnoliopsida > Sapindales > Sapindaceae > Acer > Acer yangbiense. The sequence continues at coordinate 23,194,376 of CM017769.1, forward strand.
TTTTTTTTTTTTTTTTTTTCAATAACATTTCTATTTTTTGTTGGCCAATTACCAAATAAGTCCCAGACCTTTTACAAAATTCCAAGTATTTTCCAAAGTGTCAAATTGCTAATTAAGCTGTAGAAATTGAGGAAGGTTATGAAAAAAGTGTGACAGACTATAAGACATAAATACCCCGTCATGTCAATTTTATTTACAACATCAGGAGTTTCTTATGCTGTTTTCGTAGAGTTCAGTTAGGGTGCGTTTGGCACGGACATGAGACAGGATAAGGCGGGACGGGATAGGACAAGCTGTTCTGTATTGTGTTTGGTAGGCCTGGGACAGAACTGTTCACTGTACTGTTTTGCGTTTGGTATGGCTGGGACAAGACGGGACAAGAGGTTCAAATGACCAGAATGCCCTTCTTGTCCTGTCCAATGTTTGTTACCACAAAATAGTGACATATGGGACAGGACAGGACAGTATATATTTTATTTTATTAAATAAATATTTTTATAAATCATATTTAATGAAAATAATAGTATTTTAATTGAAAAATAATATTTTTAATAATTTTTTGGAAGATATGTTAGTTTTTTTTTTCAATTAATAATATTATTATTATGGTCATTCCCTAATTTTCTTAATAAAAATATTTTTCCTAGCAACCCTTTAACAAAAGCTACAACAACAACAACCACCCACCAGCATGGCAAAAAAGAACAAAACCACAGCAGCAAAACAGCACAACCAGAAAACCAGAAACAAATCCAGAAACCAAACAGCCCCCACAAGCACAAAACTCACCAATTTACAACACAATTCGAGAATGTTTGATCCACAATAAAAAATAAAATGCTAAAAATCACATACCATTTGATCCCAAATCGGTTGATAATTGAAAAAAAAAAAAATTACTTCACCAGGAGAAACGTTTATTCAACAAATACATAGAGTGTATACATGATTCAAGCACATACAAGAGAGATTCGACAAAAACAAAAAGAAAAAAAATGAAATATGAGTTTTGGGAAGAATCTGGCTTTGAACAACAGCTGCTGCTGGCGACATCGGCGGCGAGTTCGAGCGACGCCGACGAGGATGGATCGACGACGTTGACGAGGATGGATCAACGATCGATGATGCGGCGGTGGGTGTGAGAGATCGACGACGGTCTGCGGCTGACAAGGATGGACGACGGTCTGCGGCTGACAAGGATGGACGACGGTCTGCGGCTGGTGGGTGTGAGAGAGACGAACGGTGGGTGTGAGAGAGGGACGAACGGTGGGTGTGATCGTGTGAGAAAGAGATGTGAAGAAGATAGGCAAAATTGGATTAGGTTTTTTAATTTATAGGTGATATTTTTGTAATATTTTGAAATGGTGAGAGCAAAATTGTCTTTTCCAGACTTGTCCCATGCATGGGACAAGTCTGGCCTAGGGTCTGAGGTGGGACAATTTTTGGTGAATTTTGTCCCACCTTGTCCCGTCCCGTCCCAAGCTATTGGCGCGCCAAACGCGGGACAAGAGAAAATTGTCCCGTCCTGTCCCGCGTACCAAACGCACCCTTAGTGTTCTACTCGAGAGCTTCTAATGACTTCGCGGACTCCCTTGCTAAGTTAGGCTCTAGTATGGACGGGGACATATTAGATTGGGGTGAGAGCTGAGTGTGCTCTATCCTGGCTTCAGGTTTCCGGCTTCTTCTGCTGTTCTTGCCTGGTTGGCTGGTTTTGTCTCGCTTTTGTTTTTGGCATTTCGTTTCGTTTCATTTTCGTTTTCGTTTTTGTTTGCTTTGCTGGATTGTTTTCTCTTGTGTTGTGCTTTTGTTCCGTGTTGTGTGCTTAGCTCCTTGTTTCTTTTTTTGTAGTTGTGCCGCTTGATTAATAAATTCGCCGTTAAAAATAAAATAAAATAAGAATTATTACAATTTAGGAGTGGAGAATGAATGGAGGATGCGAACATGAGTCAACCTAAGATCGAGCATCTCTAATGCAAGAGTAACTTGTGAAAAAAAGAGATGCCACATAGGATAAATAGACAGTCTATTAAAAAATATATCTCCAATGCAGCTGTACATATTTAACCTCATGATGATGTGGCAAAAATAAAAATAAAAATAAAAATATTAGACATTGTCAACATGACCATCTATTTTCAGACGGCCTATTGCACATCTATTTTTTCGGTTGATTCAGCAAATATTTAAAATTGACATTAATTTTTTATCTATTTTTGGTAAGGGAATAAAATAAAAAATTAAACACATCATTAAAAATAAAAGTATTTTAAACAGAAGCATTGAAGACCAAATTTTAAGTTGATTGTCTATCAAATCTATCTGTATGCTACATAGAAAGCAAGTCTTTTGACATTATTGTCATATCAACAATTTTTGATATGCAAGCCACTTTTGTATTGAAGATGCTCTAATCAATATTGTGAGACGAGCATACCATAGGCAGCCTCTTCTCGTCTTTGTATTATATATTCTAATAAGATTAATAATGGCTATCATTTTAATATTATTTATTGTCATGAATAATTGGGTGGCTCTATTGCCATCCAAAATATTTCTCCATACACTAATAATTGAATGAGATTTTCTCTTTACAATCCAAAGTAATGGTTAGCTTTAATTATAGACACTCGATTGTCAAATTGCATCTCGCCAAAACACAAGAAAAATACTTGTTCTAGAAATTGTTCAATCCCGAAGACAATTTTTAATTAATCAAAAATACCATCAAATAGATGTTATATATGTGTCATACTCTTTAGAACTTGAAACACTATCTAAAAATGATGACGATGTTTTTATTCAGAAATTGGACATTTAAGGTGCTACGGTTCTTGTAATGGCTTGTTGTCTCGTTTTACTAGACCTAATTAAGGATTGGTTTCTTTATAATCCTTCCAAAAAAGAAAGCAAGCAAATTTCAGATTCGTATGCAACATGTATCACTATTTGGCTTTGGTTACACCAAGTCTATTAATGACTACAAGTTTGTTAAAGTTGATCTTCAGTGAAAATGTTTTGATGTGTATTCTCTCATAAATGATTCTCGGACAAGTATTCAACTTCATATTCTTTTTAAAGATTACAAGTTTTTGAAAGAGAATTGTTATTCAATAGGCATTCCTTTGAATGAAGCTATCCATTGGGTGTCTAAAGATCTTAAATGTTCAACCGTGATTGATGTGTTTGATTTGGTGCATGAGAAGTTCAAAACCTTGCCTCAAATTGACGTCATGCCAACCAGTAATAACATGTTTAGTCTTGGACTTTTGAGTGGATGTCGTAGCTTAACAATGGAGATAAATTAATCTAATATCCAAGTCTGGGTTATGAAGAATATGGGCTTTAAAGGATCTTGGACTCGAATTTTAATATGTGAATAATTCTCTTGGTTGAAGCCATTGTGTTATTGGAATAATGGTGAAACACAATGTTGCTTTTATCGGAAGCACAAGAATTGGTGTTCTACAATCCAAACGATGGAAAAATTAAGAATATTATAGAGGTTCATGGTATTCGAAATAGGTTAGATGGCATTACATATGAGAAACATGACATTGGGGATTAAGTGGATGTATAGTAGAAGTGTATTTGAAGAGCATTATCTAACCTAGGATTAGTTAGTTGTTTCAGAGTTTGATTAGGATTTGTTCTCTTTTCCTAGATAGGATTTCTTTTCCGTTTTAGTTTAGAAATCGATTCCTTATGGAAGTCGACTTATTGCTTTTCCTATTTAAGTGGTTTGAATCCAATTTATTATTTAGCTTTTGATTAATAAAAATCCAGAGATGTTTCTCAACTATCCAATTACATTATCCTTCGTGCGCGAAGTCGATTATCGTATTTGAAGCCTAATAATCCGGTATTCGTGCGCGAATTGACGGAGCGTTAGTAGGTTGTTTTCGATTTGTTTCTTGCAGGTTTTTCTCGACAGAGCTTCCGCTACATCAAAGTCCATATCTAATGTTCGGAATTAAATTAACTGGATTGAACTAATTTGGTTAATAGTCTAGTTCAATGTTTGATATCGACTTAAAGTTTGAATATTAATATAGAGTGCCATCAAAATCCAATCTAATTATGTCAACTAAAACATAGTCTTACGGAGTAAGCCTTAAGGCTAGTTGAACTTTTGATTCCGTTTTTTATATTGCAAAACACCATGAACCTCTATACTCTTACATTTCCCATCTTTTATATTGCAAAATACCAATTCCCGTGTATCCGATAAAATCAACATTAATACCATTATTTGAATACCACAATGGCTTCAACCAATTGAACGATTTACGAATCAAAATTCTAGTCCAAGATCCTTTCATACCATATTCTTTCATAATCCAGACTGGGATATTACAATGACTTATCTCCATTGTCACGAAAAGACAACTGCTCAAAATTCCAAGACAATACATGCATTTATTGTTTGGAATGATGCCAGGTGGAGGTAAGGTTTTGAACTTCTCTTGCACCAAATCAAACATGATACGAGGAAATAGGGGTGTATAGCACTTTTTAAATTTTGACTTGTACAACTATCACACTTTAATAACTCGTGTTTTAATAGCACCAAAAATGGAATTTGAACAAAAATACACCCCAGCTTCTTTTCTTTTCTCTTGTGTGTCCTTCACCTTCTTCTTCCTTTTTCCAAAACCTCCATTGATGGAGCTTCAATGGAGGTGCCACCGCCGACCAGCGAGTTGACCGGCAAAACCACCAGGAAAACGTTCGTCGAGTGCCAATCATTGTAACCGAAGTGTTCGTTTTCATTTTCGAGTTGTGTAGAGAGAGAAACGAAGCAAAAACCAAACCGTTGCGAATCTTCATCGTTTGATCTATGACGATCCATTGCGAATCTGACGAAACCGATAGAGCCAACGAACTCGGTATAGTTCAATCTTTCAGATCCAACTATCTCCGGAGTCAACTGGCGCTGTCGTCGGATCGTCACTGTCACCATTGATGGAGGTCGAACAGAATAAGTCCCGAACAAACTTGAATTAAGTCTCGAAACTCATGAATAAGTCTCGAAAACGCATGAATAAGTCTCGAAAAAAATCATGAATAAGTCTCGAATTTTCGAGAAAAAAAATAAAAAGGAAAAGAGTAAGTCGGGGTATTTTGGTCTCATCACCTATTTTGGTGCTATTAAAACAAAATTTATTAAAGTGGTGCTATTTGCACAAGCCCTCCCCCAAAAAGTGCTATTTAATTTTTGAACCCAATCAAACACATCAATCATGAATGAACCCTTAAATCTTTTGACACCCAATGAATAACTTCATTCAGAGTGTCGCCACTCGGATAAAAATTCTCAATGATAAGACTTAAAATTCTTATAAAGAAGATCAAGTTGAATACTAGTTCAAGAATAATTTCCGAGAGAATACACATCTAAACGTTTTCTCGAATGATTAACATTTAACAAACTTGTAGGTATCAATAGGCTTAGCTTAACGAAAGCCAAACTGTAATAAATGTCGCATATGAAAATCTGCAATTTGCTTGCTCTCTTGAATGGAAGGATTATATAGAAAACAATCCGTAGGTCCATTTAAAAGGCACAACAAGCCATTACAGGAACTCAAGCACCGTCTAAAAAAATTCAAGTTTAGGTATAGGCTTTGGAAATTCAAGCTCCACTACAAAAATCTCTTCATCATTTTTAGATACCATTTCAAAGTAGAGACAAATAACATTGATTAGATTGAGTTTTCGACCACGTAATTTTCTTCGAAATTCAACTGTTTCTAGAACAAGTCTTTTTCTTTGTGTTTTAGCAAGATGCAAATTGACAAATCAAGTATCTTTAATTAAAGCTATTCATAACTTGGATACACATTTGAATCGGTATAGAGACTTGATCAGCAATTGTGAGAATATTTCGAAGATGAACTCTAGTGGAAGACGCATCTTGGCGCTTCCGCTAATGAAGCTGCTCAATGAATTCTTTGATATCTAAAAAATAGGTTTGAGACAACTAATTAAGCTCTAGAAATTGAGGAACGTTCCGGAAAAAAGTGCAACAGACTTATTAGGAATTATTATAATTTAGGAATTGAGGATGGGAGCATGAGTCAGCCTAATGCTTCCTAATGGTATGCTCGTCACACCATATGGAATAGACTGACTAATATATCCCCATTCCTAATTGTAATAGTTCTTAACTGTCAAGGTATTTATGTTCGAATATTCCACCATTTATAGATCTTAATTAGCTGTCCGGATCTATTTTCTAGACATCGAAGAAGTCATTGAGCAACTTCATTAGCATAAGCACCATGTTGCTCCTTCCGCTAGAGCTCATTGTAAAAATACTTTCATGATTGTCGGTTAGGTATTTATGTCGATTTAGGTGCGTATCCAAGTTATAATTAATTAGCTTCGATTATAGATACTCAATTTGTCAAATTCCATCTCGCCAAAACACAAAGAAAAATACTTATTCTAGAAATTGTAGAATCCCAAAGACAATTAATTAATCCAATACACCATTTTTTTTATTTTTAGAAAAGGCAAACTTTATTAATCAACACCAGACCACAACCAGCACACCCAGCACAAAGCGAAAAGCCACCGCCAGACAACCAAAACAGAAAAACACAAACAAAACAACGAAACAACAAGAAAAGCAGTACACCATCAAATTGATGTTATGTGTCTATACTCTTTAGACCATGAAACGCCACTAAAAATGATGATAAGGTTCTTTTTCTTGTAGTGGAGCATGATTTTACTAAGCCTAAACCTGAAATTGGGTATTTAAGGTGCTACAGTTATTGTATTGGCTTGTTGTGCCTTTTTACTAGACCTAATTAAGGATTGTTTTCTGTATAATCCTTCCACGAAAAAAAACAAAAAGAAAAAGAAAAATCTAGATTTATATGTGACTGGTATCTGATGGATAAAAACGTGTTTTGTTTTTTATCTGAAAATCCTCGTAAGTGCATGAGTCGAATGGCTCGTATAGCGATACAAGCAAAGGTTCATCCCTTAGAGATCAGGAAGATATTGGTTTAAACTAATCAATCTAGAATTAAACTACTCTATGTGCGTGAAAAGTAAAATTGCAAAATGCGTTTTGTTAAGAACAAGAGATTTGAGAATTATAAAAATACTGAAATCAAACAACTAGCTAATTACTTCCAACAACTAAAAACTAGCAAGGTGTATGTGGTTGTGAATATGTAAGAACTAGGGAATCAATGGAGTCAAGTTATGAACAATGGGTATCACAAATTCAACCTCATTAACACTCATTCATTCAAGTTACGATCCAATATTCACGTAGTGTGATTGAATCAATCACCTAATCCCAAACTACTACACAACCATGATATTTAGTAAGAGCAACAGAAAAGGATGCTATTAAGCTTAGAAGATTTTAGGGGGGGTTTGCAAATTTAGCCTATCCGAACATTCACTTTGAGGAAATAGCCCGTTGAGAAAAAAAGGGCATATCTAGCCTATCCTGATATTCACTTTCTAGGAAATAGCCTTTCTAGGACAATAATGCCCTCCACAATTAAACCGTGTAAAATGACTAAATTACCCTCTTATAATTTGTAAGGACGAAACCGCCCTTCTCTTCTTCTCCTTCAGTTCACTGAAAAAAACCAAAAGTTTCAGAAGTTGGGTCATCTTCTCCATCGTTCTCCTGTGGACCGGAATCCACTCCATAGTCCCATTTCAAATCCCATCGTCCTCACTGTCGACCGGAATCTACTGCTGTTCAAATCCCATCTCCGCTGGAATCTTGCTACCGATCGTAATCTCGACGACGACCGGAATCGAGTCAGTGCCGACACCTCGCCCATACCTCCTTCAATCGAGCTTCACTGTCAAGTTTGAAATCGAGCTTTTTTTAGTCAATGTAAGTCCCGTAATCACACTTAAGTTTCCAATGTCATTGAATCTGTCGGTCTTTTATTGTTGTTTAAGTTTGAGACGTTTTTTATAGAATGAGGGATTGATGGTTTTTGATTTCTTGCCCATGAATTTGGGTTTGTGTATGTAGTATTGTTGGGTTTAGTTAAGGTGTTTGATGAAATGCCACATCAAGCTTTTAAGAGGGGCAGTATTGTTGTAGTTAAGGTATATGTAGTATTGTTGGGTGCAAACACATCGTCCTCACTATCACATGAATAACCGGAAGAAATGCACTCTGGTGAACAGCGTTGTATGGTTTGGTGGGGAAAGGTTTAGGGAATTTGTATTTGATTTTGTGAGGATTGATGCTGTATGTATATTTGTTTGTGTTGATCGCTGCTGAACCAAAACAGGTTTAGGATTTTGCTATTGTTGTTGGTTGATGGTGTATGTATATTTGTTTTTGTTGGTTGGTTGAACCAAAACAGGTGCTGTTATTGATTCCTTTTGGTTTTGTTATTGTCTTGGCTGGTGTTATTGATTTTGAAAAACATAAGATGAGGTAAGCCCGGGAGGAATGTTGTAGTCCTGGGAACCATTCCTAGGCCTAAAAGAATTGTTTCTAGGCACTGACCTGAATTGAATGACAGTAATTGTTATACTTTTTTGACTGAATTTTTTTTTTCAAGGTCTAAGGATATCATGTCTTGGGTGTTGGTTCAGTGCGGTGAGCATTGGAAGGGTAACGTGTTTACCCATCCTATTTCATTTTCAGTACGTCTAACAAAAAAATACAAGGGAGCGTACGATGAATTGGTGGAAACGATATACCAGCGGACAGGGGTCTGTAGAGACCAAATTCAGTTAAAGCTAACTTCGCATGTGGAAATGGGGGTTGATAAAGTTTCATTGTCTGTTATGAGTGACGACGATGTAGAGTTTGTGATTATTAATAAGGAAAAAGGTTGGGCCACAATTGATGTTGAATTTGTCAACAAACATGAATTTCGACCTCCCCCAAATCCAATCCAATCAGAATGTACGGTCTCGCCTGTTAAACCCACTAATATTCCATGGTCTCCGGGGGGTACTCCAAACTATAAATCAGTTAGTGGCAGCAATAATCCGCTTGCATCCCAGGCTACACCCGGATTTACATCAGCAGACAATGACCAAGCAACGCCAGCATCTACTACCAAGCATGCAGTTCTGGATAGTTTTGAAAGCATAGATACTTTTGGAAGGTCTGATAGTTCTAAAACCAGTGATACAGAAGATGAGAGTGGCGGGGATGATGATGATGCTGGGCTAGCGGCAACAGTTCTTGTAACAGAAGAACGAGGGGTGAGTAGAACACCCAACAGTTCTTCACCGTCCCTAAACACACGGTGGACAATATCAGGTTCAGAGCTTTACTCAATACCAGCCGTTCGAGTAGTGGATGTGTTTCAAAATCTAGGTGACCAAGGTCCATTATACAAAGGACAGATGTTCAAGGAGAAGCCTACATTGAAGCAAGCTGTAGGGTCGTATGCATTTGCAAAGAGGTTTGAGCATAGGATTTCACGATCTTCTAATACACGATTCACTACCGAATGTACACAGAGAAGTTGTGGATGGGTTCTTCGGGCATGGAAGTCGAATAGGGGGACTTATTGGCATGTTAAGACATTCGTTAATGAGCACACATGTGTGAGAAATGACAACTACAATGTTGAATTTAAACGTGTAAGTGCCGCCGTGATAGGGGATTTGTATGCAAGTAAATATCGCGATCCCAGGCGCATCATTCGTCCTAAAGATATAGTTTTTGAGATGAAGGAGCAGCATGGCATACACCTCTCGTACAACAAAGCCTACAGGTCGAAGGAGCACGCTTTGAGTCAGGTATTCGGTGATCCGTGGGAATCCTTTCAGAGGTTGTCGTCTTATTTTTATGTATTGGAACAAGCAAACCCCGGGACTGTGACAAAGATCAAGACCGACTCGAAAAACCGGTTGAAATATGGATTCATGGCAATTGGAGCCTCTATTGAGGGGTTCAATTCTGTTATTAGGCCAGTTATCTGCATTGATGCTACCCACTTGAAGGCTAGGACTAGGGGTGTTATGTTAGTTGCGGTGTGCAAAGATGGAAACGAGATGATATACCCTTTGGCATTTGGGTTTGCAAACTCTGAATGCACAAAGTTGTGGACTTGGTTTTTGAAGAAACTCCGTAAAGTGATCAAAAATCCGGACCGTGTGATGTTAGTTTCGGATCGGCACAATGGTATATTTAATGCAATGGAAGCCATATTCCCAGATGCAACACATGGCGTTTGTGCATACCATTTGGCACAAAATCTTAAAAGATTTTGTAGCAGAGGAATGATCTGATTTGGCTTTACTACAGTGCTACGTATGCATACCGTATCGAGGATTTTGACCATGCAATGGGTGAGTTGAAAGAAACCTACCCTAAGGTTTACAATGAGCTCCTGGGCGTTGCGGTAGAGAAGTTTTCACGTGTACATAGCCCTAAAAAGAGGTACTTTTTGATGACCACCAACATTGCTGAGTCAATGAATTCTTGTCTACTTGGGGCTAAAAAATTGCCTATCACAGCAATGGCAGAATGTATTAGAGATTTGTTGCAAAGGTGGTTCTACGATCGTCGGACAAATGCACTTGAAATGTCTACATACTTGACAGCGTTTGCAGACGAACACATCAAACAGAGGACAGAAACAGCGGATCGGTCTGCGATTCACCCCATTCACTACATGAAATTTAAGGTAGACGACAAATGGATTCCTAGAACAGTCGACCTTGACGAACATTCTTGCTTATGCCGTCAATGGGATTTAGATGAGTTACCGTGTTCTCATGTAATGGCGGTTGCTAGGTATGCTTGCCGGTCTTTTAACTCTGTACATTTATCTGTTGTGGTTTATTTTACAAACTTGGGGTAATCTGGTTTGTTGGTGTGTTATGGCCTAGGTACAAAGGTATGTCAATCAATGCACTGGCTTCTGACCTATACACAACAGGATTTCTTAAACATGCTTATGAAATTGGTGTCAACCCTGTTCCGGATCCCGAGATTTGGGACGTTCCCGATGCAATCCGGAACCGTATTGTATTGCCATGGAAGAAAAAGATTCTGCCAGGAAGACCAAAGAAGTTGAGGATACCGTCAGCTGGGGAGAAAAGAAAGTTACATTCTTGTTCAAACAGTGGAAAAAAAGGACACAATAAAACAAGTTGCCCGGAACCATCATCTAGCACATGCAAACCACCCAAAAAACCTCGATCATGTAGCATTTGTAAGAAAGAGGGACACAACAGACTGACGTGCCCAGACAAGCCACCTGAACTTACCTTGCTTGACACGGACGAAGAGAATGCCGTTGGACCAACCTGCTGAACCTACCTTTATTGATTTATGGTGTACGTACATTTGTTTGTGTTAAACACTGCTGAACCAACCTTAATAGGTTTATGTATCATTTGTGAAACTATGGATATGTATATCGGAGGAATAACAATACTTGAAATACACCATCACCAGACAGTTGTCTGGTTTAATACAAACCAAAAAAGAAATGAGATGCATTCAGCGTGTAATCATTTGTTCTTATATTCTCTAACAATAACAATAGTAGCGTGTAATCATTTTGCAATTTCAGCTTGTAAACATGCAGTCACCGTGTAAAAATGTTTATATTTCAGCGTGTAAATATTTCCATCGTGTGACCCAATCTAATTTGTTTCTAGGCCTATAAAATCTTTCCTAGGCTCAGGTGTTTTTCGTTGCCACGTCATCAGTATTGGGGCTGATACTAGGGCCAGGAAGTTTAAATTCACACTGTTGATCAAAAATCAACAGTGTAAAAGATTTCACGATGCAAACAAACCATTCTTACACGATATATTTAATATGTTGTGTAAGGTTTATTACTTTTCATCGTGTAATCTTTTAGACTGTTGATTTTTTTATTAACAGTGTGAATGATAACACGATGAAAAGTAATCAATATTACACGATATAATAAATGAATCGTGTAATAATACTTACTTTTGATCGTGTAATCATTCACACTGTTGATTCAAAATCAACATTCTAAAAGATTACACGATGAAAAGTAATCAATATTACACGATATAATAAATGAATCGTGTAAGAATGCTTACTTTTGATCGTGTAATCATTCACATTGTTGATCCAAAATCAACATTCTAAAAGATTATACGATGAAAAGTAATCAATATTACACGATATAATAAATGAATCGTGTAAGAATGCTTACTTTTGATCGTGTAATCATTCACACTGTTGATCCTAAATCAACATTCTAAAGATTACACGATGAAAAGTAATCAATATTACACGATATAATAAATGAATCGTTTAAGAATGCTTACTTTTGATCTTGTAATCATTCACACTGTTGATCCAAAATCAACATTCTAAAAGATTACACGATGAAAAGTAATAAACCTTACACGATATATTAAATATATCGTGTAATTGTGGTTACTTTTCATCGTGTAAGATATTTAAAGTGTACCATTTAGTGTGTAATGATCTTCATTCAAACACGTTTCAAGATATATCCAAAAAACATCAAAATTGTATTATCCATCAAAAAAAAAATTACAATGCTACTCAATTTCCATAGAGTTGGCAAAGATATCCCTAGCAGCTTGTTTTCTAAAGGCCGGGATGTCCTGCTGGACAAAATCGAAGTTGGGTTCTTTCCCCATCATTACATACTCTATTCCCTTTAGCATGAAAGCACCACAACTGCTACCGTCCACCTGACATGGGAATTGATAGGGGGCCAATCTCACAGCCTTCATACAAGTCAGACCTTGTTTCTTGCGTTTACTATCGTCGTAGTAACCAGACTTTTTGCAAATGAGTGGGAATAACCGACGTAGAGGCAATACCTGCTCTTGTCTATACTTTGGATTGTTCGGCAGTAGATGTGCGTTTGAGTCATAAATTGTAATATTCCAATTGTGGAGATGAACTACAGAAAATACCCAATGGTTGCCTCCCACGAAGCAAGGGACTATAACCTGTTACAAATAAAGTTGTTTCAGCATATTGAAGTGAGTATGTATTCACTTGAGTAAGTCAACTATCTTACGTCATCAACACTAGCCCATGCCATCCCCCAGGCTGGTTTGTTACCGATAGCGTATTCTATTAAGTCTAATGAGACATTAAATTTTCCCGGGTAGAACACTTTCGTCAATGGTGCGTGGAAATCTGGTTGAAATTGACGCCAAATAAGTGTAAGTTCATTCTGCAACGAAGTAACAAAACGGGTCAGTGGGGGCTTTAAATATAGTAGAAAACTGTATTAAGTGGAATGAATCCTACAATGAAGTCTACTTACAAAGAAAGCGCAATCAACTACAACTACAACTACTTTGTGTTTAAATTGCTTTTTCTCCATTGGGTCATTTTTCCGCTTACAAAGCAGGTTTATGTACGCATCCACATGCTCAATGCCCAACCATTCCGTGGGATTTTCTAACTCTCTGAAAAATGATTGTGAAACAGAAGCTTCGATGCCGATGTAACGACTGCATTAAAAAACATGTGAGTACGATTAGTGGCATTGTACAAAATGTTAAATGACATGCTACACAAAGAACTTTTAAAAACACTTACAACAACAGGTTCGGATCATTCACAAAGGCGTTATATTTCCTGTTTACTTCCATCTCCTTCATTGGTCTGGAGGGATCTGTGTATGAACTTCTTAACCACTTTGACACCCATCGCTCCCTAGCAATTTCTATTGGGTCACTTGGTCGAAGACCAGCTCTGGGATTCCCTCGATTGGAAGTGGATTCATCGGGCAGTCCAAATTCAGAGACATCGGGTTCGTGTTGAGTTCTTTAGATGGTGGGGGAGGGGTATGTACGTCATGTGAGGGTGGTAGAGGGGTATGTATGTCATCCATCTCGGTGTGGGTGGGGGCTGTCTCGGTGTGGGCGGGGGATGCTGCGGCTGTCTCGTTTTGGGCGGGGTCTGCTGGGGCTTCGGGGGGTGATTGCGGGGGCTTTCTCGGTGTGGGTGAGGGATACAAGGGGTGTCTCGGTGTCCGTGGGGTCTGCGGGGGCTGTCTTGGGGTCTACAGAGGCTGTTTGGGGCGTTGTCTCGGGGTGAGTGAGGGCTGCGAGGGTTGTCTTGGGGTCTCTGGGGGCTTCTGGGGGTATCTTGGTATGGGTGGGGTCTGCTGGGGATGTAGTGGGTGTCTCGGTTTGGGCGAGGGATGTAGTGGGTGTCTCGGTTTGGGCGGGGGATGTAGGGGGTGACTCGGTTTGGGCGGGGGATCCGAGACATGTATTAGTGTGGGTGAGGGATACGAGGGGTGTCTCGGTGTGGGTGGGTTCTGTGGGGGCTATCTCGGTGTGTGTGGGGTCTGCGGGGGCTGTGTTGGGGTCTGTGGGGGCTTCTGGGGGTGTCTTGGTGTGGGTGGGGTCTACGGGGGATGTAGTGGGTGTCTCGGTTTGGGCGGGGGATCCAAGACATGTCTTAGTGTGGGTGAGGGATACGAGGGGTGTCTCGGTGTGGGTGGGGTTTGTGGGGGCTGTCTCAGTGTGGGTGAGGGATACGAGGGGTGTCTCGGTGTGTGTGGGGTCTGCGGGGGCTGTCTTGGGGTTTGTGGGGGCTTCTGGGGGTGTCTTAGTGTGGGTGGGGTCTGCGGGGACTGTCTCATTGTGGGTCAGGGATACGAGGGGTGTCTCGGTGTGTGTGGGGTCTGCGGGGGCTTCTGGGGGTGTCTTAGTGTGGGTGGGGTCTGCGGGGGCTGCCTCGGTGTGAGTGGATCCCTCAGTGTGGGCTGTATCCAAATCTTGAGTGGCTGCCTCGAAAGGATCTGAAGGTGAATTTGGGTTTGATACCTGTTCTGCATGATTCTCTCCACGTGAACGTCCCTGTGAAAAGGAAAATGTTTATTCAAAATGAGTTGATTATATAACCAAATTTATAATACCACAAAATGATGTAGTGGAGTTATACATACCGGAATACCTACAAGAGCAAACAATTCGGTCCGAAGAGTTTCAAACTCGGACCGCATCGCACTTTGGACCTCCTCACGTACGATGATGCGCATTTGGTCAAGTAGTTGATTCGGAATTGCAGTAGAGGTCGATCCCTAAACAATATTAATTGTCATGAAAATTATTGTTATTTAAAGAGAATAACATAATGAAAATAATCACCTCTGATCTCTTTGATTGCTGTCTACGATCAACTGGTGGAGGTGGAGGTGGAGGTTGAGGTTGACGCTGACGAGTAGGAGATGAAGTCCTGTGGTTATCGTCAGACGACAGCAATCCGGTCTGTGTCCCTCCTGAGGATGGATGACGGAGAGGCGAGTGTGTCTCGTCAAGAGGTGGGGGTGACAGATCAGGTCTATCACGGACATGCCGAGTGGTGCGCATACGTGGTGATGCATTAAAAAAGTTCCGTCGTCTTTTAATTGTATCATCAGGACCATGGTACTGCTTTCGTTTATTCTTATGGAGTTGTTTCGATGACGGCTCCGCTCTGTCCTCTTTGCCGACGAAACCCTTCAACGGTACAAACTGAGGTCCTTTGGATATATCATCGTCAATGCCCCTCCAGTAGTCCTCTTTTCCCCCCCTTCGAGTAGGCCAGAGCTCAGCTAATCCAGTAAGCTGTAAAATATTACCCTTTCAAGTAGTAACAAAATAGCATACAAATTCAAAACAATCTACCAATTCTACATTTACCGTTCCGTCAACCTCTTTCTCCAACCATGTTTGAGATATAGTTGATCCCCGTTTGATAAATTCCCAATTTTTAAAACGGGAGCATCCGTGATTAGCGAACCTGTTGCCCAATTTTCTCCGCATCGAAAGGATGGCCTCCATTGCCCAGAACTACCAAGGAAAAAAACCAGTTTATTAGATGAATAAGATGATATTTTAAAAAACTATAAGAATAGTGAGACATATTGTCAACTTTGCACGATACCTGAACTCCCTAAACAAAACCGTATAGGTTGTATCTTCTTGTAGGACCCAACGGCTCCGGAACCTTAAAACCAGTTCGGATGTAGTGCAATGTCATCTTGAATACATAATGACCCCATG
Source organism: Acer yangbiense (assembly GCA_008009225.1). Taxonomy (NCBI): domain Eukaryota; kingdom Viridiplantae; phylum Streptophyta; class Magnoliopsida; order Sapindales; family Sapindaceae; genus Acer; species Acer yangbiense. Next base: position 23,210,372 of record CM017769.1, read on the forward strand.
GGAACGAATTGAATGCCTCTATGTCCTCAACCAACGTCATTAGCCAGTACGTAACTTGTCTCCTGTAATCCTGGCCGAAGAGAATGTTGTTCGCAAACAACACAAGTGCCATCTTCAAAGCATCACCCTCTCTCTTAAAACTCCGTCTTAAGAACCTGGACAGCACATCTTCCAATAATAAACCTCCCTGTCCACCAAAATATCGGATGTGGATCCCATCCGGCACTGGTACGTAATCTCTCAAAAAGATATCCGGCAAAACACCAAACCTCAATCCACTGCACAAACAAAACTCTCTCTTTCCTAGTCTAACCTTGTTCTTACCCAAAGCAAACCACATCTCATCCTCACTGGCACCTGGGAACCGAATTTGGCGGAGCAATAGGTTATGTATGTACTGCGCTTGAAATAAAGCCTGCATGTGTCCTGGTAGATCCAAGTAATGCCCGAAACATCCTCTCTTGAAACGTGCCAACTCACATTCTTCTTCCAACACCCTCCTGATGTCAGCGATAAATTTTAGTTTGCAATGCACTGTTATGGTTATGTCATACGCCCACGTATTCCTCGGGTATACCAAATACTGATCTAGGTCTTCGTTCTCTGATGCATGTTCAATCTGTACTACGTTTTCAGTCTGTTGTATATGCTCGTCGTTCTGTGTTACGTAGCTCACCACTGCTAGGTTGTCAGTCTCTGCTACGTTCACATTCTGTGGTTGGTTCTCAGCTTCTGGTACGTTCACATTCTCTGTTACGTTTTGGTTCTGTTCAAGGTCTTCATTCTCTGCCATTGCCTGGTTCGTTCTCACTCTTTTGTATGTTCTCATTATCTGCTTACAAACTGAAAATATTTCCAGGATTATTACAAACTTCGTTACACGATGACACACATACAAAGTAAATAAAAATGAAACCATTAATCTTTACACGCTGTAGTATAAAATTCTTTACAAGATGAGCTATACAAATTTTTAACCGCTCAATTGCAACGTCATTTTAGCGTGTAACCAATCTGGATAATTTCCAACATAACATCAAACCCAGATTCCTTACACGCTGTATAAACAACGTAGGTACACGATGATTTAAAAGGGTTTACACGCTATGTCTAAAGTAATTTTATCGTGTAACCATTCTCGATAATACAAAGTTCAATAAATGAAATCCAGATTCCTTACACGCTGTATAACAAACTTCTTTACACGATAATTTGTACAAGGGTTTACACGCTCAAATGTAAAAAAGCGTGTAACCATTCGGGGTAATACAAATTCAATAAATCAAAGGGAATCCAGATTCCTTACACGCTGTATAACAAACTTCTTTACACGATAATTTGTACAAGGGTTTACACGCTCAAATGTAAAGTAGCGTGTAACCATTCTGGGTAATACAAATTTAATAAATCAAAGGGAATCCAGTTTCCTTACACGCTGTATAAAAAACATAGTTACACGATGATATAAAAGGGTTTACACGCTAATTCTAATGTAATTTTAACGTGTAAGCATTCTGAGTAATTTACAAGTTTTTCATTCGAACCCAGAATCCTTACACGCAGAATAACAATCCTCTTTACATGAATACTTGTACTAGGGTTTACACGCTCAATCTTAAATTCATTTTATCGTGTAACCATTCTGGGTAATTTGAATGTCTAAATAAGAAATCAATAATAAAAAACACAGTATTGTTCACAACAAATAAATTAAATAAAACCCAAAGTTCAACAATTTGTAATCCAAAGTTGGTACCTACAGTTTGTTGATGAATAGTTCTTCGGCCAATTTGTTGATGAACAGTTCGTCTGCGATGAAAACCACTTTCCCACTCAACAATACAACTTCCTGAAAACCTCTTTCTCAGACGTCCTTTTCGAGGTTTAAAGGCCAAAAACATTTTTAATTTCATTTGAGTTTTATGTATTTTATTGTTTTCAAATTTCAAAATTACCCAAATAGCCGTAAATAAGTGCCACGTTGGAATTGCAGTAAGGGTATACTAGTCCAATAAACTTTCTCTTAGATAAAAAAGGGGTTAATTGCACTAACTTACATTGACGTTTATCTATATTGTACTTTTCCTTTAATTAACAAGAACATACCCTTTCATCGGTTTGACCGGGGTTAGATTTAACAGAGACCTAACTGTGGCAAGGGCATGAATGCCTTTTTCAATTAAAAGAAAATAAAAAATATAAGTTATTTATTATAAAACTAAGAAATATTAAAAATCTTCATTACCCATCACATCATCATCAAACATCTTCATTTTCATCGTTATCACCAATCCATCATCTTAGACAATCAAACTCAACCCTTTCATCAATTTTCGTCTTCAGTCCAATTCCAGAAAGAAAAAAAAAATATAAATCATTTATATATATAAAAAATTCATAAAGCATATCCACTCCATATTCAATCAAATTCCAGAAATCTCCATCTTTTAAAATAGGCAATAGATTCCTTCCAAAAAAAACAAGGCAATCAAATTCAACCTCCCCTCTCCCTTTTTTGCAAATACACATCACTCCCCATCTCCACAACACTCTGCCTTCAATGCCCACGGATATCTCCATCCCACAACACAAAACCAAAAATAAAACCAATTTTGTTTTTCTGTTAGAAAGAATCTTTTAATTTTTTATAAAAAAAAAATAACACAGATGAAGTGAGCACTCCGGCCATCTGATATAGATTCAATCAGAAAAAAAAATAAAATTAAAACTGTTAAAAAATAGATGGAGCCTCCATCAAACGCCAGTGGGCTCCATCGAAGATGTAGCGGTGCTCCATCTGAGATGGAACCGAGCTCCATCCGCCCCATCTCAGACGAAGTTGCGCACCATCACCGGCAGATGAAGCGGCCTCCATTTGACGCCGGCAAGCCTCCCCGCTTAACAACAGAGGGATACCACAACTACCACCACCAAATCCTTCGTCGTTTTTGTTTCTTACGCCGGTGACAAGCTCCATCGGTCTCCTCCCTCACCCAAATCAGAAGCCATTTATTTTTGGAGAGTGCACCATCAGATGTGGGGAACTTAGTCTTTTTCACTAAATAATAAAATATTTACTGAGGGCATTTTAGTCTTTTTAAAGTCAACTGTTCAATGTAACGTTTGACAGTTAATAGCAAGGGTTGTTTGTGTGATTAAAGCCATTTGTTGAATATATTGCTACAAAGGCAAAACACATGGTATGTTTGTGCAATTAACCCTAAAAAAAGTTAACTTATTGAGATGTGACAGTTGCACAAAGGTCCATTAGTAAAGGTGACTTTTCACTTTTCCCTGTTAGGTATGTTCATCTCGTTCCACTTGTACTTAGGCCTAGGAGATTTGTTCCCTGGCCCGTAAATAAGTCGTTGCTTTTCATTTTCAAAAAGAGCTGAACAATAAACTGGTGGCTTTCCCTAGTGTACCGACCGTTCAGTTTACAATAACAAAATAATAAATGTTCATTTAAGATAAGTTTAATGGTTCAATTAAGATTTAAGGCACAATGGTTCATTTAAAATGTCAAGGTATTGGAAAGGTTACAATGGTTCATTCTTCAATGAAATTAATGTAAGAGGTGACTCTTCAGTTTTCACTGATATGGGTCATATTCTTCCACTATAAATATGTCAATTGCTGAGTTATATTTTAGTCAAAAATGTCTTGAAGCTTACAAGTGGAAATGGAAGCAAACGGCAGATCTTACCAACACAGGATGAATGCCATTTCAGAAGTGATGCGTGAAAGGATTGCAAAGGCTGAGGAGACCATCACCATGGAGCGTGAAAATGCAAAACGGCTACGTGATGATTATACTCTTCTGATGGGGAAATTTCATAATCTAGAAGCTGAAATCATCAACTTAAACGTTGAGATTGAAGCAAGGGACAACGAACTCAGTGGCCTCTACCAACTTGTTGAAAAAATGCAGAAGAAGTTGATGGACTTCAACATTCCACCATCACCCTGAATTCAATGTTTTTTTTAATGTTTTTTCACATGCTGTACCCCCCGTCTATATAAATGGAAGTTATTGGTTCGTTTTCACATGCTTTACAAATTTCACATACCGTCATTATATTCTTTCATTACTTATACCAGTATAACAGAACAAATAAAATGGTCCTTCATTACTCATACAAGCAGCACAGAACAAATAAAATGCTCCTTCATTACTCATACCAGCAAAACAGAACAGAACAAACAAGATCTTTCAAACAATCTTGCATACTAAAACTCCCAAAATAAACACGAATACAAATAAAAAATATGATAATATATAATATATAATATATATATATATATATATATATATATATATATATATAATATTATATAATATATTATATAAAAAATATAATAATATATAATATTATATTCTACATTATTATGATATATAGTAATATATATATATATATATATATATATATATATATATATATATATATATATATATATATATATATATATATACATAATGGGGCAGGATCCATGGCCACATCTTTTTACACAATTTTTGACACAATTTCTTGGCCATTGGATATTGCTTCTTTCAATGGAAGAGATTTATTCTATATAAATATATTTAATATTATATTCTATATTATTATGATATATATTATATATATAATATTATGATATATATTATTATAATATATATATATTATAGGAATTCTTCTTAGGCCTTACAGATCTTACCCGTTGATTAAATTATGGGGGCCCCGTAAAAATCTCAAAGATCGGCACCGTCCTACGATGAAGGGGTATCAATGGAAGTATGTATGTGGAGTTTCGAGATAATCAAACGGTCGAACAAGTACGTCCATACCCATTACACTAGATATACCATATACCAAACAACCCTTTCAAATATTAACCCCTAAGTGCCTAAGAGTTTTTTCACAACCTTATAAGTTGTTCTAGTTGCTTGAATCGATCTCCCGTAATAGATTTACACTTTCAAAATCGAGTCTGATGGGTGCACACCGCCTTTTTAAAACATTCCGACCAATCGGAATAAATAAATTAAATATTAAAAAAATTTATTTAAATCGAAATTTAATCCACAATGGGCCTAGGAGTTGTTCTTAGGCTTACAGTACCTATTCCAAGGCCTTTAATATCCTAGGCTTAGTTCCTTCTTATCATCACAAATACTGATGACGTGGCGAAGGAAAAACATGGTTACACGCTAAAAAGTAATCATCATTACATGCTAATATTAATGCATCGTGTACGGATGATTACTTTACATCGTGTAATCGTTGACATAGTTTCATCTGGATATTTGAATATGCAAATGGTCCATGATTACACGCTGAAAAGTAATCATGATTACACGCTGAAAGTTTCATCTGGATATTTGAACATGCAAATGGTCCATGATTACACGCTGAAAAGTAATCATGTTTACACGCTAATATTAATGTATCGTGTAAGGATGATTACTTTACATCTTGTAATCTTTGACATAGTTTCATCTGGATATTTGAACATGCAAATGGTCCATGATTACACGCTGAAAAGTAATCATGTTTACACACTAATATTAATGTATCGTGTAAGGATGATTACTTTACATCTTGTAATCTTTGACATAGTTTCATCTAGATATTTGAACATGCAAATGGTCCATGATTACACGCGGAAAAGTAATCATGTTTACACGCTAATATTAATGTATCGTGTAAGGATGATTACTTTACATCTTGTAATCTTTGACATAGTTTCATCTGGATATTTGAACATTCAACTGGTCCATGATTACACGCTTCAAAGTAATCATGTTTACACGCTAATGTTAATGTATTGTGTAAGAATGATTACTTTACATCGTTCAAACTTTGACATAATTTCATCTGGATATGGTTTAACATGCAACTGGTCAATGATTACACGCTGAACAGTATATAGTATTACAGATGACCTATTGAAATAATCGAAGGACACTTAGAAATAAAACAAAGGACTTTTAAACTTTCTAGGTACATTGACACAGGACTTTAATCTCCCAAGATTCATAAATAAAGTTCAACTTTCCACGGTTCATCACTCTTGGAATATGCAAAGTTGATTTATCTTTCCAACAAGTGAAAATATATTGTTTTTTAAGTGAGGGTGGGACCGTCCAAGAGATTCTTATATACACTGGGTTGTGGTGGTGGTTGTAGCCAAAGTGGTTTTTTTCAGAAATGAAAAAGTTCATGCTCTGAACTTTTTCCTTTTTTTTTTTCTTTTCTTTTAATAGATCTATTTTCATGTACTTGGTAGGTCTCTTTGATAGTTTCAAATTTCCAGACTTCAAATTCTACTACTAAGCATTCTCATTCTTCCGTTGTCAAACACAGACAAGGCAGGAAATTCTAAGGAATTACTTGATAGATTTGGCAATACAAAATCTGGTGTTGGACATGTTGAATTTGTGCTTGTTAACACAAATTCCAACAAGTCTCGTTGCACACGATCTAAATAAGAAAAAAATTATCCACTTCCTTCGTCATGGTATCAGGGTTAGATGGATCGATTCTGTTCAGAATTGTCACAAACTCATTATGAAAATGCAATCATCTGAGTTCATTCATCGGCAAACTTCAATCACTGTCCAAGCTTATGTTCTCCCGAGTTTATCATCTTCGCGTTACACTCGTAGTGTTAGTGTTGGAATGTGTGATGTTTTGTGTATTTATGTGTAAGAGGATTATGTCTGTGTATGAAAGCTGAGCAGTCCTAGTTGCTTCTCCCGCTCCTTTAATTCTTTTTCCTTAGCTTCCAGACGAGACAAAACCTTGTCAATCTCTAAAAATATCACAGCACATTTTTGCTTTTCCTTCCCTCAGTTCCCTCATGATATCAGTTTGTGAATATCAAACAGAGATAGGAAACCAAACACACAAATACAGAAATCATAGCTTCAATGCTTTGATATCTGCCTCATCACCTGTAAATTTTCTCTTCATTGCAGCAATGAATGGTTTCCTGTCAACTGGACACCAACATCACTACAATTGGTCATGGGATGAGGTATGTTTCAACATTATTATGTAGAATTTCCTGCCTTGTCTATGATGATTTTAAAAGGATAAAATATATTGTTCAAATGTAACTTGCAATCTTGTAAATGTGAGATTGGTTGCAGGAGAGAAATCTCTGGCCAACTAATGTCTGACGGTGTTAATAATTTCCTTTTTTATATGTGGGAACAGGAGAGAAATCTCTGGCCAACTAACGAAGAACTCATCGGCAGTAGTCGACTTGACCCTGATTGTTCTGTCCAATTAAACGGAAGTTGTTGATACGTCTTCGGTGGAGAGGTTTAAGCACCGGGGTGATGCTCTCTCGTGGCATTAGTGTTGTTTGTGACCACTATCTTTACTAAATATGTATAAATTTTTTAAAGGTTATTGGATTAGAAGAGCTTCACGCCTGCACCCCACGAGACATGAGGCGGAACAAGATTATTAGGCGGACATTGACGTTGATCTATCCAAATGTCCCCAGTTTGTCCCCAGTCTGAACGGTGTGCCCGACTACCATCTTCACCTACCGAAACAGATACACATGCGGGGTCACACCTACTGGATTTCCAAGAGCAATTCCCATTTGATGTTGCTTGCTGTGATGGAAGTTCCTTCCATGTTAGAAATATGAATTTATTTGTAAAAAAATAAAATATATATTATGAAATGTAAATATACATAAAATGTATTAAACCTACTTTAATATAAAGAATGAAATGTGATTCATGTGAATCGCTGTATCAGCCACTTAACAATTTCAAAGACTATATTTAATGTAGCGTGTAAGCATAGTTACTTTTCATCGTGTAATTGCAATATTAATGCTTGAACATGCAATTTGGTCAATGGCTACACGATTTAAAGTAACCATGATTACACGATACATTTAATACATCGTGTACTCATGATAACAAATTGGCGTGTATTCATTCAGACTGTGACCATGTTACGTATAATCAGAGTGTTCCCAGTTATCATGTAAATATAAAACTGTAAAATAGCTATGCCTCATAAACGACCATTTTAATGATTCAACATGCAAATTGGTCAATGGTTACACGATTTAAAGTAACCATGATTACACGATACATTTAATATATCGTGTACTTATGGTAACAAATTGGCGTGTATTCCCATTTTAATGATTCAACATGCAAATTGGTCAATGGTTACACGATTTAAAGTAACCATGATTACACGATACATTTAATATATCGTGTACTTATGGTAACAAATGGGCGTGTATTCCCATTTTAATGATTCAACATGCAATTTGGTCAATGGTTACACGATTTAAAGTAACCATGATTATACGATACATTTAATATATCGTGTACTCATGATAACAAATTGGCGTGTATTCATTCAGACTTTGACCATGTTGCGTATAATCAGAGTGTTCCCAGTTATCATGTAAAAACTAAGCATTATTACACGCTACATATGAAGAATAGTGTAATGATGATATGTTTGCAGCGTGTAAACCATTCACACTGTTGCTTGTTGAAGGATAACACATGCAACAGAGTCAAAGATTATACAATGGCTCGTTCTACTGTTGGCAGGTATTGCCAGTCTGGATGTAGATTCTGCAGAGATTCACCAGGGAAACTTTTTTCTTTGGATAGGTGTTTCACTGTTTGATCGAGGGGACAAGAGGGAGCAAGTCTGGATATGATGTAGATTCTACAGAGATTCGCAAGGATTTTTATTTGGATAAGTGAAAGGTTGTTTGACTTGTTTCATTGACGGGACATCATTACAAGTGATATATTTAAAATTATTTTTTAAAGGGAGAGGGTCGAACTTATTGATTGTTGCAGATAATTTGGTGGCCGTCTACAGCCACTCAATAAATGTTTTAAATTTTTTTTCCTGTGTTGTTTTCACTCGAGGTTAAATCAATTTTGCATATTCCAAGATTCATGAACCTTGGAAATTTGAACTTTATTTATGAATCTTGGGAGATTAAAGTACTGTGTCAATGTACATAGAAAGTTTAAAAGTCCTTTGTTTAATTTCTAAGTGTCCTTTGATTATTTCAATGTGTCAAAAAGATGTAAAGTAATATATATAGCAAACAACATATTGTATTGTGTGTAATTTTCAAGGAATGAAGTTGAATGACAAAAAAGAATGAGCCTTTGAAATACAAATATTTTCTTCTCTGTTTTGTTCTTTAGTTATGTAACAAAAAAGAAATGTCTTTGTATATTGTGCGTTTGAATGAAACAACATTACCACTTATTGGTCGATGATTACACGATGAAAAGTAACCATGGTTACACGATATATCACTTTTTATCGGTAAGAATGCTTACTTTTAATCGTGTAATATTTGATATTGTTGTTTTGGATCAACAGTGTCAAAGATAACACGATGCAAAATAAGCATTATTACACGATTCATTTATTATATCGTTTAAGGTTTATTACTTTTCATCGTGTAATCGTTGACACTGTTGATCCAAAATCAACATTGTGAAATATTACACGATTAAAAGTAAGCATCCTTACACGATGAAAAGTAATCATGGTTAATTTCATCGTGTAACCTTTGACACTGTTGATTTTGGATCAACGAGCATGCAACACGATATGATTACACGTTGGGTCGTGCAACTATTTCCAGATATTGCCAGTCTGGATCTAGATTGTACAGAGATACGCATGTGAAAGTTTTTTCGTTTTCGATACGTGTTTCACTGTTTGATTGATGGGACAACAGGGAGAAAGTCTGGATCAAGTGAAAATATATGCTCAAAATATATTGTTTCTGACTTTGTGGTGCTTGTTGTAGCCTGTAGGCAAAGCAGTTGTTCTCTGAGAAATATATTATTTATTTATTTATTATAGTCTATTTTCTTGTACTTGTTAGTTCTCTTTGAAAATCAAATATTCAGACTTCAAATTCAACTAAGCATTCTCAGGCTCCATCCGACGGCGTCTTGATAATGATCATCGTGTAATTGCATTATTAATGATTCAACATGCAACTGGTCTATGATGACACGCTGAAAAGTAATCATGTTTACACGCTACAATTAATGTATCGTGTAAGGATGATAACTTTCCATCGTGTATTCTTTGTCATTGTATCTGAATCAAATTTTCAGCGTGTAATTATTGACATTGTTGCATGTTGAATCAAGTTTTCAATGATTGAAAATGCAACAGTATGAATGATTACACGATGAGAGCTAACCATGCTTAGACGATACATTTAATGTAAGCATGGTTACTTTTCATCGTGTAATTGCATTATGAATGATTGAACAGTCCTGTGGTCAATGATTACACGATACATTGAATGTATCGTGTAACCATGTTTAGAAAATGGCGTGTATTCATTTAAAATGTGACCATTTTACGTGCGATCAGAGTGTTCCCAGTTATCATGTAAATATATACCTGTTAGCAATGCCTGATAAACGACAACATCATATACCAAATTTACATCAATATGTAAAGTGAAAATTACGTTTATGATAATAGCACTTTTGGAAATTACAATGTCTAGAAACCATAGAGAAATAAATTTACAACACTTATGGAATGATAGTAGGAATAGAGTGCTATGTGCTGCTTGTCTGACCTTGTGGGCAACTGGGCATTCACATTGTTGCTTGTTGAATGATTGAACATGCAACAGTATGAATGGTTACACGATGGAAACTAATCATTATTACATGCTACATACGAAGGATCGTGTAATGATGCTTAGTTTTTTAGCGTGTAACCATTCACATTTTAGTCTTTTTGAATGAATGAACATGCAACAGATTCAAAGATATTATACAATGGCTCGTTCTACTATTGGCAGATATTGCCAGTCTAGATGTAGATTGTGTAGAGATTCGCATGGGAAACTATTTTTTTGGATAAGTGTTTCACTGTTTGATTGAGGGGACATGAGGGACGAAGACTGGATATGATGTAGATTCTACAGAGATTCGCATGTGGAACTTTTTTATTTAGATAAGTGAAAGGCGGTTTCATTGATGGGACACGATTAGAAGTGATATATTAAAAAACAATTTCTTCAAAATTATTTTCTTCGGTGCTGGTTGTTTTTTTTTTTCCTGTATTGTTTTCACTTGTTGGAAAGTTAAATCAACTTTCCATATACCAAGATTCATGAACCGTGGTGGGAAGTTGAACTTTATTTATGAATCTTGGGAGATTAAAGTACTGTGTCAATGTACCTAGAAAGTTTAAAAGTCATTTATTTTATTTCTAAGTGTCCTTTGATTATTTCAATGTGTCAAAAAGATGTAAAGCAATATATATAGATAGCAAGCAAACAACATATCCTATTATCCTTGTATCGTGTGTAATTTTCAAGGCATGAAGTTGAATGACAAAAAAGAATGAGCCTTTAAAATACAAATATTTTCTTCTCTGTTTTGTTCTTAGTTATGTAACAAAATATCGATATCAATCCAACTCTTCAGTTTTGTGATATTGTTAACAGTTTCCCTTTTTTCGGTGGTTACCAGGAGAGAAATCTCTGGTTTATAACGAAGAACTCATCCGCACTAGTACACTTGACCCTGATTGTTCTGTCCAATTATACTGAGGTGGTGGCCGTGACGCCGTAGATGTCATTATGGGAGAGATCAACCTTTCCCATGGAAGAACTGAGAAGATGATTATATGGTTGGAAATATAAACAAACACTCTCACTCAACCATGGAATCATATTTTTATCAATATATTGGTCAACCAGAGTGAGAGTTGAGGGCACAAACAGCCTTCAAACATAGTTCATTATCCTCTCCAAGTGCAAGAATGACGTCTAATTCATACTCCCAATTTTTATCAACTTGCTGCCGTTCATAATCTTGCCATGTTGAATTGCCATCATCTTGTTTATATTCTATAAAACTAATAGGTTTACATACGGAAATGTATAGATTTTACGTACTTTGATGTAATGGAAGCACTGAGAAGATGATATTATGTCCCTACTGTTGGTATATACATGAAAAGTTTTTGGATTAAATCATTCATTCCATGTAGAAATATTGATTACTTATGACCTACTTTGCTTTACTTCCAAAAGTTTTGGATTACTTTGCTATTATGTCATCAGTATTGGGTCTGATAAAAACGGAACTAAGCCCAGGAAGTTGTAATTCACACTGTTGATCAAAAATCAATAGTGTCAAAGATTTCACGATGCAAACAAAGCATACTTACACGATATATTTAATATATCTTGTAAAGCTTTATTGGTTTTTCATCGTGTATCATTCACACTGTTGATTGTGATCAACAGTGTGAATGATTAAACACGACGAAAAGTAATCAATATTACACGCTATTTAATGTATCGTGTAATCATGTTTTCAAAGTGACATGAAATCATTCATGCTCTGACCATTTTACTTGTAATTATGGTTACTTTTCATATGTATTGCTACATATGTTTCAAGTGTGCCTCATTGGGTGAATGGGTTATTCACCAACCGTTCTGGGTAATACAAAGTTCAATAAATCAAATCCAGATACTTACTGCTGTATAACAATCTTGTACACGAAGGTTTGTACAAGGGTGTACACGCTCAATGTTACAGCAGGTGTCCTCTGGGTAATTAACAGTTTCGTAATCGACCCAGAATCCGTACACGCTGAATAACAATCTTTTTACATGCCTTGTCCTGGTTTTCACCGTCCCTCTTTACACTACTTTTCGGTGAACATTCTGGTCATTGTGCTGTGCCCCCAGCACTCAACATTTCCCACCCCCGCCTTGTTCACCCCCATATCAATACCACTGCCCTTCCGCACCATCTTCCCAACGGCTTCCTTCGTTTTTTGTCCTCGGCCAATTGCCCTTTACCCTGGTCCGCCGCTTCCTCCTTCACCTTCCTTTGTTCCGCCCTTCTTCTCTTGCCTTCCCGCTTCTTTTTCTCCTTTCTTCTTTTTCCTCGCTTCATCTAATATATTAGGTTATAAAACCTTCTTGCCTCCCCACTTAAACAAATGGGCTATATATATTTTCTTTATTTCATTTAATCCATTGGACTTTAAATAAAAGCCCACATGTGAACCAGACCCATTCTTACTAAAAGAAACAGCCCACATGTCATTCATTAATATAATATAATTGAGCAGCCCATTACATAATAATGTGCAAATTATATTTCTTAATATATTAAATGCAATTCTAGATGGACCCTAAATTGGTCCGGTAGAATATATCAAGTGATCCATGCAAGTCGTGTGTGGATTGGGGATCTTGGCGGGCATCTAAATTTAAGCTTCAATAGACAAACCTAATCACAATAAACAAATGATTCACTTAGGTCCGATCCATTAATTTTAACTCATTCCACTAAAAGCTAAAACTGAACTCTTAAAAAAGATAGAAAAGGAAGATGCTCCCATTCATACCTAGACAATCATTTTGGAGATAGTGTATCCTCGTGATTAATATCAGTAATCGCCAAGAGTTCATAGACCGCCTATAACTCTCCAAGTTACCATATTTACTCATATGACCACGTTTTGAACTTGGATATTTTGACTTGTCAGAAGCCATGTTTTCAATAGACACTATCGAAAACTCAACGTTGAGATTATATCCAATTACCTCAAAACATCCATATGATGATATTATACTCTCATTTAATTAAATGGAGCCACGATGTCCATATCTATAAATGAAGTCCTCTATCGATTAACAAATGAATATCACCAAACTATCGAGGATAGACTATGCGATATATCGTATCATTGATAACTCAAATGATATCACTTGCAACCATAAGTCCATCATTTATCTCAGGATTAGATAGACTCTCCGATTGTCCTGATAATGAAAAGACTATTATCTATTGACGGTTCTAGATAAAGCTTTCATTGTGATCCTGTTCAATGCACCCAGTGCACTAGATCCTTTTGCTCGAAGACACTCCGATGATTTAGACTCATCATATCTCATTTGATCCCACTCAAATGCTAGCAAAAGAATTCTACAACTTTAACAAGATAAAGGTGCCCAACCTTTAACTTAAGTTGTGAACATTATTCAAGACTAACTAAAGAATTGTGTCTACCACATACATATCCAGATGTACGAACAATTCTTCTTTTCTCATAGTCTTTAGACCTTATGATTATTTACTTTGACAATTATAATATTAAAACTATAATGCTATACGATTTGTTAAACCAGAAATCACTTTATTAATATGAAAAAGATTGTTAATTACAACATTACACTCTTGCTATTGAGCATAATCCTAACACAAACCTCATTCCTTTCGAATTGGTTTAGCTCTTCTTGCATGGCAAGAACCCAAAATTCATCATGTAAGGCTTCTTCAACCTTTTTGGGTTCAATTTGAGAGGTGTAGCAAGTATAGCTAATAAGATTAGCAAGTTGACGTCTAGTCCTAACACCCTCATTTACCTCTCCAATGATATCTTCTTTATCATGGAGTTTCCTAACCCATGGAGCGGGTTCTTTAGAGTCCAAGAGAGGAACTCTAGTAATGGGTTGTGTGACTTCATTAGATGTCCCAACATTGGGAGTCACCACAACCCTCTCCAAAGGAGAGTCATCGTCTAGAACATCCTCCTCCTCATGGTCATTAGACTTGAGCCTAGTATCATCAATGACCACATTTGATGATTCCATGACGGTTCGAGTCTTCAAGTTGAAAACTCTATAGGCTTTACTATTCAAGGCGTAGCCAATAAAGATACCCTCATCACTCTTAGCATCAAACTTGCCAAGTTGATCACGGTCATTTAAAATGTAGCATTTGCTTCCAAATGTGTGGAAGTAGCTAACATTTGGCTTCCTACCCTTCCATAGCTCATAGGAGGTGTTTCTAGAAACCGGCCTTAGGAACACACGATTTCCTATATAGCAAGCCGTATTGATGGCTTCGGCCATAGTTCCTAGGGACATTGTTGCTAAGCAACATCACTCGGGCCATCTCTTGGAGGACCCTATTCTTCCTCTCAACAACTCCATTTTGTTGAGGTGTCCTAGGAGCCGAAAACTCATGGGAGATGCCTAAGCTATCACAAAAGCTTTCAAAAGAGCATTCTCAAACTCTCTCACATGGTCACTTCTAATCCGTTTAATGCTTTTAATGTTAGATTTCATTTCATTTTGTAATTTAGTACAAAACATTTTAAACTTATCAAAAGTTTCGGATTTTTCTCTAAGAAAGTATGTCCATGTAAATCTAGAGAAATCATCAACACATACAAAAATGTATCTCTTTCCACCCAAACTTTCGGTTTGCATGGGACCCATGAGGTCCATGTGGAGAAGCTCAAGTGGCTCCTTGGTGGTGAGATACTTACCCTTTTTGTGCATGCTTTTAGTTTGCTTTCCTTGTTGGCAAGGTCCACAAACACCATTGACTTTCTTCCCAAGCTTAGGGAGGCCACGCACACACTCGAACTTTCCAAGGGTCCGTAGATCCCTAAAGTTCATGTGGCCAAGTCTTTCATGCCACAACTCAATTTGCTCATCCATGGATACATTGTTTGAGACTATTCTAGCTTCAAGACAATAGCAATTGTCGCTAGATCTCATACCTTTCAATAAGGTTTGTCCATCGGGCTTTAGGATTGAGCAATCATCTTTACAAAACAAGACGGAATATCCTTCATCACTTAGATGTGAAATGCTTATTAATTGGCTTTCAAGCCATCAACAAATAAAGCATCGGATAAGGAGGGTAATCCGGGAACGGAAATGGTTCCTTTCCCTACAACTTTCTTTTGGATCCATCACCAAAAGTGACATATCCACCTTCCTCCATAACAAGAGTCTCGAAGAAACTCTTGTTTCCCGTCATGTGCCTAGAGCACCCACTATCTAAATACAAAAAATTAGAAGAATTTGCCTTCAAGGCTATTTGAGCAACATGGCAAACAATTTCATTCTTTCTAATCCACTTAGAAACAATCTTAGCTTTCTTAGTGGTCTTGGTACATGGGCTCTAGATGTCCTAGGATCATGCATAATAATATTATTATTCCTAGGAACATGCATCATGGCTCTTTTCTTTTTCTTCTCTATCATGCTTCTAGTTTTGCACATTTTTATATATCGAAAGCAATGTGGTCTAATATGACCATCAAATCCACAAAAGTGACATATAGAGTAAAATAAGGAATCATACCTTGTCCTTGTCTTTGTGGATGAAAGGGTTCAATCCTTCTTCGTTGTTGAACCGGTCTTGGTTGCTTCCTAGCTTGAGGTTGCATGATAGGTCTCTTTCCTTTGTGAGCCATTTGAGGAGGAATGTTGGCTTGAGGGACCCTAGGGGGTTGAGCTTGAGGTTTCCTTCTTGGCCCCATCTTCACTTGTGCATTAGAGCATTGTCCTACTTCTAATTTCTTTCTAGGAGCTTGCACAAATGAAGTTTCTTCTTTCTTCAAGCTCTTGACAAACACGGTCTTGTTAGAGGTAGAGATCTTCTTGTCATCTTCATACCCAAGACCCCTCTTGTCACATGGACTATTTCCAACACCAAGCATATGGTCAAGCTTCTTGGTGCTAGAATCCATCCTAGTCATAGAATTTCTAACTTCTTCAAGCTCACTCTTTAGACTTTCTTCATTCCTCCTAGATAAAGCTAACTCCTCTCTTAGCTTATCTTCTATCTTCTTGAATTTTTCCACTTGTTCACCTAAGTGGTCATTATGAGATGCAAGCTCAAGATTTTCTTCTCTCAACATCTTGATCTTTCTTGTGCTCTTGATTGCTAAATCATTAAACTCGGCATGGCATTTAGCAAGCACCTTTTTCTCCACAAAACTACTTATGGAGTTAGATGAGGTATCACTTTCTTCTTCACTTGAGTCATTCTCCTCTTGACTCATTTCCTCTTTCTCACTAGCACTTTTGCTTTTATGGGAGGAGGCAAAAGCTAGGAGATTAGCCATGAGCTCTTCTTCACTTGAAGACTCATCTTCCTCATTGGAGTCATCACTACTCCCACTCCAAGTGGCGGCCATCACTTTGCTCTTCTTCTTTTCATTGTGATTAGCACATTCGGGGGCAAAGTGACCAATCCCACCACATTCAAAGCATCGGACCCCTTTCCTTTCGGTCCTCTCTTGTCTAGGCTCAAACTTCTTGAAGGAACTCTTTTTCTTCAAATCTTGTCCTCTTGACCCAAATCCCTTCTTCTTCTTGAACCCCATAACCTTGTTGAACCTTTTCACAAATAAGGCAAGGTCTTCATCCGATTCATGCTTTGCCTCATTTGCATCCTTAAATGCTTTCAAAGCTATTCCTTTAGACTTCTTAGGAGGAGTAGTGGTGCTAGGAGCCTTCCTAGACTCATATGCAAGGAGACGCCCAATCACCTCACTTGGCTTCATATCCATGTAGCCACTATTTTCTTCTATGGCCGTCACCTTGGATTCAAACCTATCGGGGAGAGATCTCATAATTTTTGCTTGACTCTCCTATCCGAATACGGGTCTCCGAGTTGATGGCTTTGATTTACAATGTCCATCAATTTGATTTCGAAGTCATTGAAGCATTCATCCTCTCCCATCCTTAGAAGCTCAAACTGAGTTTGGAGGACTTGAAGCTTGGACTCCTTCACCACCTCGGTTCCCTCATGTGCAACTAGAAGGATGTCCCATGCCACTTTGGCAATCTGAGTATTCTGAATAAGCTTGTACTGATTCTCATCCATAGCACACATAATGGCATGCATAGCCTTCCTATTCCACTTAGAAGCCTCAAACTCTTGCGCGTTCCATTGCGCCTTAGGCTTCAAAACATCTTGTCCTCCACCCTCGGGAGTCATCATAGGGAGATCATATCCGTCTTCCACCGCCATCCATGCACGGTCATGAATTTGGCATATGTAGGATTCCATCTTCCCTTTCCATTGGGAATAGTTCAATCCGGTAAGAAGTGGAGGCCTTGTGCTAGAAGCTCCTTCGTGGCCACCACCATTTCCACCGTTTCCACTCATAGTGTTTATGAATGAATGAAATGAATGCAAATGTATGAATGATCAAAAATCACACAAAATGCAAAACACACCAAAATAAGCAAGGATCACCTATGTATGTCTAGGAACCCGCTCTGATACCAATTGAAACAAATTATAGCACGGTGTGTATAAAGCTATCTAGAGGGGGGGTGAATAGATTTTACGCTTTTTACCCAATTTTTCGTGTTAGTCAAAATTACGAAAATGCCCTCAAGATAATATAAACAAGCAAGTGTAATATGGTGCGGAAATTAAAACAACACTTGGTTTTTTACGTGGAAACCCTCACGGGAAAAACCACGGGCTATGTAAGTAAGCCACACTCGAACCTCGAATCCACTAAATGTGCAAACGATTACAACCTAATCCCGGAAGTAATCACACATCTACCTAATCCCGGTATGAGTGAACCTAGTCCAATTTGCTTGCGTTCTAAGCAACCTAATCCCGGATGCTACACACAAGACTTACTTTCTCTATGAAGAGAATACAACCCTAAGTGAATATATGTGAATATCCAAAATGCAACATAGAGCAAGGGAAACCCTATATGCTTATCTAAGATGATTAATATTCAATTAGAACAATCCTAGATATCAAAACTAAATGACATGTCAAATAGTTTAGCTAATCAAGATTAAGCACAAAACTTAATTATCTATCACAAAACAACTTCTCAAACATACATCATACTAATCTCAAACTTGTATTCAAAGTATATAAAATAGCATACAAGTAATTAATTGAGATTGCTAGCTAAGAGAAACACAAAATATGTAAGATATTAGTGAAAAGCTTACCAAGCAAAGTATGATGAAGATTCCATGCTAGATGACATCTAGATGATGTAAGATGATGCTAGATGATGATTGATGATCATGAACAAGTGTTTGAGAATCAAGAATGGAGTTCTTGGAATTTTTCTTCTCTTTGAAAAATATCCTAAGTATGAATTCTGAATATGAACTCTCTTGATTGACCTAAAGTCAAAGTGGCATATATATAGGGGGCCAAATCAAAGTGAGGTGTTTAAGTAAGTTTCAAAGAAACGCGCCAATCGGCGGTTTCATTCGGCGGCCAGGCCGCCGTTAATGACCGCCGAATTGAGCTCGTGAAGAACAGAGCAAAAACGGCGGTTCATTCGGCGGTTTCGTGACCGCCGATTCCAACCGCCGAAACAGAACAGAGAGATCAAAATCAACCAGGTATGAACGGCGGTTTCAAACGGTGGTTTAATGCCCGCCGTTTCAACCGCCGAATTAGACTGAGAGATAAATCAATCAGGTCTTGAAACGGCGGTTTCGAACGGCGGTCGTAACCGCCGATATGAACCGCAGAAATGCTTCAGACCAATCTGGACTGAAACGGTGGTTTCATTCGGCGGCCAGGCCGCCGATCATAACCACCGATCACCTAGATAGGTGAAAACCAAGGAGAAGCCAAGGGCATTCTCCATAGGCGGTCCTCGCGCTAAACCAAGCACATACTCGTGCATGCGCGGACGTTTCCGAAAGTTATCGGGAAACGAATTACACAACAACATGACACAATTACACATAACAAAATATAATAAATAAGTGCAAGTGTGAAATGTGACAAATGAAGAGAATGCACACATATGCAATGAATGTTAAGTGTGTGTGTGCAACTAATCTCTTCAAAGAAAAGTAAGCACATAGAAATTTACCTTCGGTGCTTATCAACACGAGGTCTTCAAAAGGGCTTCGAACAATAAGACCGATGCTTAGACTACCCTTACAAAGAACCCCCACATATGGTTTGATCACGAAATAAGCCAATTAAAAACAACGGGAATCCTTACACATCTTGTAATCTTTGACATAGTTTCATCTGGATATTTGAACATTCAACTGGTCCATGATTACATGCTGAAAAGTAATCATGTTTACACACTAATATTAATGTATCGTGTAAGAATGATTACTTTACATCGTTCAATCTTTGACATAATTTCATCTGGATATGGTTTAACATGCAACTGGTCAATGATTACACGCTGAATAGTATATAGTATTACAGATGACCCATTGAAATAATCGAAGGACACTTAGAAATAAAACAAAGGACTTTTAAACTTTCTAGGTACATTGACACAGGACTTTAATCTCCCAAGATTCATAAATAAAGTTCAACTTTCCACGGTTCATCACTCTTGGAATATGCAAAGTTGATTTATCTTTCCAACAAGTGAAAATATATTATTTTTTAAGTGAGGGTGGGACCGTCCAAGAGATTCTTATATACACTGGGTTGTGGTGGTGGTTGTAGCCAAAGTGGTTTTTTTTTCAGAAATGAAAAAGTTCATGCTCTGAACTTTTTCCTCTTTTTTTTCTTTTCTTTTAATAGATCTATTTTCATATACTTGGTAGGTCTCTTTGATAGTTTCAAATTTCCAGACTTCAAATTCTACTACTAAGCATTCTCATTCTTCCGTTGTCAAACACAGACAAGGTAGGAAATTCTAAGGAATTACTTGATAGATTTGGCAATACAAAATCTGGTGTTGGACATGTTGAATTTGTGCTTGTTAACACAAATTCCAACAAGTCTCGTTGCACACGATCTAAATAAGAAAGAATTATCCACTTCCTTCGTCATGGTATCAGGGTTAGATGGATCGATTCTATTCAGAATTGTCACAAACTCATTCTGAAAATGCAATCATCTGAGTTCATTCATCGGCAAACTTCAATCACTGTCCAAGCTTATGTTCTCCCGAGTTTATCATCTTCGCGTTACACTCGTAGTGTTAGTGTTGGAATGTGTGATGTTTTGTGTATTTATGTGTAAGAGGATTATGTCTGTGTATGAAAGCTGAGCAGTCCTAGTTGCTTCTCCTGCTTCTCTAATTCTTTTTCCTTAGCTTCCAGACGAGACAAAACCTTGTCAATCTCTAAAAATATCACAGCACATTTTTGCTTTTCCTTCCCTCAGTTCCCTCTTGATATCAGTTTGTGAATATCAAACAGAGATAGGAAACCAAACACACAAATACAGAAATCATAGCTTCAATGCTTTGATATCTGCCTCATCACCTGTAAATTTTCTCTTCATTGCAGCAATGAATGGTTTCCTGTCAACTGGACACCAACATCACTGCAATTGGTCATGGGATGAGGTATGTTTCAACATTATTATGTAGAATTTCCTGCCTTGTCTATGATGATTTTAAAAGGATAAAATATATTGTTCAAATGTAACTTGCAATCTTGTAAATGTGAGATTGGTTGCAGGAGGAAATCTCTGGCCAACTAATGTCTGACGGTGTTAATAATTTCCTTTTTTATATGTGGGAACAGGAGAGAAATCTCTGGCCAACTAACGAAGAACTCATCGGCAGTAGTCGACTTGACCCTGATTGTTCTGTCCAATTAAACGGAAGTTGTTGATACATCTTCGGTGGAGAGGTTTAAGCGCCGGGGTGATGCTCTCTCGTGGCATTAGTGTTGTTTGCGACCAGTATCCTTACTAAATATGTACAAAATTTTTAAAGGTTACTGGATTAGAAGAGCTTCACGCCTGCACCCCACGAGACATGAGGCGGAACAAGATTATTAGGCGGACATTGACGTTGATCTATCCAAATGTCCCCAGTTTGTCCCCAGTCCGAACGGTGTGCCCGACTACCATCTCCACCTACCGAAACAGATACACATGCAGGGTCACACCTACTGGATTTCCAAGAGCAATTCCCATTTGATGTTGCTTGCTGTGATGGAAGTTCCTTCCATATTGGAAATATGAATTTATTTGTAAAAAAAAAAATTAATATTATGAAATGTAAATATACATAAAATGTATTAAACCTACTTTAATATAAAGAATGAAATGTGATTCATGTGAATCACTGTATCAGCCACGCAACAATTTCAAAGACTACATTTAATGTAGCGTGTAAGCATAGTTACTTTTCATCGTGTAATTGCAATATTAATACTTGAACATGCAATTTGGTCAATGGCTACACGATTTAAAGTAACCATGATTACACGATACATTTAATACATCGTGTACTCATGATAACAAATTGGCGTGTATTCATTCAGACTGTGACCATGTTACGTAGAATCAGAGTGTTCCCAGTTATCATGTAAATATAAAACTGTAAAATAGCTATGCCTGATAAACGACCATTTTAATGATTCAACATGCAAATTGGTCAATGGTTACACGATTTAAAGTAACCATGATTACACGATACATTTAATATATCGTGTACTTATGGTAACAAATTGGCGTGTATTCCCATTTTAATGATTCAACATGCAAATTGGTCAATGGTTACACGATTTAAAGTAACCATGATTACACGATACATTTAATATATCGTGTACTTATGGTAACAAATGGGCGTGTATTCCCATTTTAATGATTCAACATGCAATTTGGTCAATGGTTACATGATTTAAAGTAACCATGATTACACGATACATTTAATATATCGTGTACTCATGATAACAAATTGGCGTGTATTCATTCAGACTTTGACCATGTTGCGTATAATCAGAGTGTTCCCAGTTACCATGTAAAAACTAAGCGTTATTACACGCTACATATGAAGTATAGTGTAATGATGATATGTTTGCAGCGTGTAAACCATTCACACCATTGCTTGTTGAAGGATAACACATGCAACAGAGTCAAAGATTATACAATGGCTCGTTCTACTGTTGGCAGGTATTGCCAGTCTGGATGTAGATTCTGCAGAGATTCGCCTGGGAAACTTTTTTCTTTGGATAGGTGTTTCACTGTTTGATCGATGGGACAAGAGGGAGCAAGTCTGGATATGGAGAAAATCTTGGCTGGGACGGTCCCATACACGTGGCCATGGGACCGTCCAATGAGATTTTCTCCTGGATATGATGTAGATTCTACAGAGATTCGCAAGGATTTTTATTTGGATAAGTGAAAGGTTGTTTGACTTGTTTCATTGATGGGACATCATTACAAGTGATATATTTAAATTATTTTTTAAAGGGAGAGGGTCGGACTTATTGATTGTTGTAGATAATTCGGTGGCCGTCTACAGCCACTCAATAAATGTTTTTAATTTTTTTTCCTGTGTTGTTTTCACTCGAGGTTAAATCAACTTTGCATATTCCAAGATTCATGAACCTTGGAAATTTGAACTTTATTTATGAATCTTGGGAGATTAAACTACTGTGTCAATGTACATAGAAAGTTTAAAAGTCCTTTGTTTAATTTCTAATTCCTTTGATTATTTCCACTTATTGGTGTAATTTTCGATGATTAATGACAAAAAAGAATGAGCCTTTGATGTTTTGTTCTTTAAAACAAAAAGTGTCTTTGTAACCATGGTTACACGATAAAAGTATGGTTACACTTTTTATCGTGTAAGAATGCTTACTTTTAATCGTGTAATATTTGATACTGTTGTTTTGGATCAACAGTGTCAAAGATAACACGATGCAAAGTAAGCATTATTACACGATTCATTTATTATATTGTTTAAGGTTTATTACTTTTCATCGTGTAATCGTTGACACTGTTGATCCAAAATCAGTACATTGTGAAATATTACACGATTAAAAGTAAGCATCCTTACACGATGAAAAGTAATCATGGTTAATTTCATCGTGTAACCTTTGACACTGTTGATTTTGGATCAACGAACATGCAACACGATATGATTACACGTTGGGTCGTGCAACTATTGCCAGATATTGCCAGTTTGGATCTAGATTGTACAGAGATACGCATGTGAAAGCTTTTTTCATTTTCGATACGTGTTTCACTGTTTGATTGATGGGACAACAGGGAGCAAGTCTGGATGAAGTGAAAATATATGCTCAAAATATATTGTTTCTGACTTTGTGGTGCTTGTTGTAGCCTGTAGGCAAAGCATTTGTTCTCTGAGAAATATATTTTTTATTTATTTATTATAATCTATTTTCTTGTACTTGTTAGTTCTCTTTGAAAATCAAATATCCAGACTTCAAATTCGACTAAGCATTCTCAGGCTCCATCCGACTGGCGTCTTGATAATGATCATCGTGTAATTGCATTATTAATGATTCAACATGCAACTGGTCTATGATTACACGCTGAAAAGTAATCATGTTTACACGCTACAATTAATGTATCGTGTAAGGATGATAACTTTCCATCGTGTTTTCTTTGTCATTGTATCTGAATCAAATTTTCAGCGTGTAATTATTGACATTGTTGCATGTTGAATCAAGTTTTCATCGCGTAATGATTGAAAATGCAACAGTATGAATGATTACACGATGAGAGCTAACCATGCTTAGACGATACATTTAATGTAAGCATGGTTACTTTTCATCGTGTAATTGCATTATGAATGATTGAACAGTCCTGTGGTCAATGATTACACGATACATTGAATGTATCGTGTAACCATGTTTAGAAAATGGCGTGTATTCATTCAAAATGTGACCATTTTACGTGCGATCAGAGTGTTCCCAGTTATCATGTAAATATATACCTGTTAGCTATGCCTGATAAACGACAACATCATATACCAAATTTATATCAATATGTAAAGTGGAAATTACGTTTCTGATAATAGCACTTTTGGAAATTACAATGTCTAAAAACCACAGAGAAATAAATTTACAACACTTATGGAATGATAGTAGGAATAAAGTGCTATGTGCTGCTTGTCTGACCTTGTGGGCAACTGGGCATTCACATTGTTGCTTGTTGAATGATTGAACATGCAATAGTATGAATGGTTACACGATGGAAACTAATCATTATTACATGCTACATACGAAGGATCGTGTAATGATGCTTAGTTTTTTAGCGTATAACCATTCACATTTTAGTCTTTTTGAATGAATGAACATGCAACAGAGTCAAAGATATTATACAATGGCTCGTTTTACTATTGGCAGATATTGCCAGTCTATATGTAGATTGTGCAGAGATTCGGATGGGAAACTATTTTTTTGGATAAGTGTTTCACTGTTTGATTGAGGGGACATGAAGGACGAAGACTGGATATGATGTAGATTCTACAAAGATTCGCATGTGGAACTTTTTTATTTAGATAAGTGAAAGGCGGTTTCATTGATGGGACACGATTAGAAGTGATATATTAAAAAAAAAATTCTTCAAAATTATTTTCTTCGGTGCCGATTGTTTTTTTTTTTTTCCTGTATTGTTTTCACTTGTTGGAAAGTTAAATCAACTTTCCATATACCAAGATTCATGAACCGTGGTGGGAAGTTGAACTTTATTTATGAATCTTGGGAGATTAAAGTACTGTGTCAAAGTACCTAGAAAGTTTAAAAGTCATTTGTTTTATTTCTAAGTGTCCTTTGATTATTTCAATGTGTCAAAAAGATGTAAAGCAATATATATAGATAGCAAACAAACAACATATCCTATTATCCTTGTATCGTGTGTAATTTTCAAGGCATGAAGTTGAATGACAAAAAAGAATAAGCCTTTAAAATACAAATATTTTCTTCTCTGTTTTGTTCTTAGTTATGTAACAAAATATCGATATCGATATCAATCCAACTCTTTAGTTTTGTGATATTGTTAACAGTTTCCCTTTTTTCGGTGGTTACCAGGAGAGAAATCTCTGGTTTATAACGAAGAACTCATCCACACTAGTACACTTGACCCTGATTGTTCTGTCCAATTATACTGAGGTGGTGGCCGTGACGCCGTAGATGTCATTATGGGAGAGATCAGCCTTTCCCATGGAAGCACTGAGAAGATGATTATATGGCTAGAAATATAAACAAACACTCTCACTCAACCATGGAATCATATTTTTATCAATATATTGGTTAACCAGAGTGAGAGTTGAGGGCACAAACAGCCTTCAAACATAGTTCATCATCCTCTCCAAGTGCAAGAATGACGTCTAATTCATACTCCCAATTTTTATCAACTTGCTGCCGTTCATAATCTTGCCATGCTGAATTGCCATCATCTTGTTTATATTCTGTAAAACTAATAGGTTTACATACGGAAATGTATAGATTTTACGTACTTTGATGTAATGGAAGCACTGAGAAGATGATATTATGTCCCTACTGTTGGTATATACATGAAAAGTTTTTTTGGATTGAATCATTCCTTCCATGTAGAAATATTGATTACTTATGACCTACTTTGCTTTGCTTCCAAAAGTTTTGGATTACTTTGCTATTATGTCATCAGTATTAGGGTCTGATAAAAACGAAACTAAGCCTAGGAAGTTGTAATTCACACTGTTGATCAAAAATCAACAGTGTCAAAGATTTCACGATGCAAACAAAGCATACTTACACGATATATTTAATATATCTTGTAAGCTTTATTGGTTTTCATCGTGTAATCATTCACACTGTTGAATTGTGATCAACAGTGTGAATGATAACACGATGAAAAGTAATCAATATTACACGCTATTATTAATGTATCGTGTAATCATGTTTTCAAAGTGACATGAAATCATTCATGCTCTGACCATTTTACTTGTAATCATGGTTACTTTTCATCGTGTAGTTGCCTATATATGTTTCAAGTGTGCCTCTCATTGTGTGAATTGTGTTATTCACCAACCGTTCTGGGTAATACAAAGTTCAATAAATCAAATCCAGAATCCTTACACGCTGTATAACAATATTCTGTACACGAAGATTTGTACAAGGGTTTACACGCTCAAATGTAAAGTAGCGTGTAACCATTCTGGGTAATTTACAAGTTCCGTAATCGAACCCAGAATCCTTACACGCTGAATAACAATCTTCTTCACATGAATACTTGTAATAGGTTTTACACGCTCAATCTTAAACTCATTTTAGCGTGTGAACATTCTAGGTAATTTAAATGTCAAAATAAGAAATCAATCATCAACAACACAGCATTGTTCACAACAAATAAATTAAATAAAAAGGTGACATTCTTGTAAACCCATCTTAAAAAGGTGCCATTAGTTTTTTGTCCTCGGACATTGAACCTTTAACTGGTCAATGATTACACGCTGAAAAGTAATCATGGTTACACGCTACAGTTAATGTATCGTGTAAGGAAGATTATTTTCCATCATGTCTTCGTTGTCATAGTTTCATCCCTGACCCTAGTTACACGCTACAGTTAATGTATCGTGTAAGGAAGATTATTTTCCATCGTGTATTTGTTGTCATAGTTTCATCCCTAAATTTTGCAATAATTTATAGACATTGTTGCATGTTGAATCAAATTAACAATGAGTTTATATATATATATATATATATATATATATATATATATATATCTATATATATATATATATGTATATATATGCATCTAATGTGAATGAGTCTCTCATTACAGTCAAGATCATTTTCAATATTGATTTTCAGAGTTATTGGATAAATAGGATCAAGTAACAAAAATGGTGACCGGAACCATTGTTGAGGACTACAAGTCGACTAAGCCTGGGAAGAAATCTCCTAGGCCTAGAAGAGTGTTTCCCAGGCCTAACAGAATTTTTCACATAACAAAATACATCATAAACATTCCCATTTGAAGTGCACATAACATTCTAAGCCTAAATACATGATTCCCAAGATGTACAAGTCTATGGGGAATTACGGATTTGACCATTGGTGAAAAGGTCAATTGCAATGGCCTTACGAATGTTTTTGATATTCTTTTGTCCAAAAATTGATTTCCATGGAGTTGGTACTCCAGCCATAATCAACTCAGCATACTTCATCAAAAAGGCACCACAACTGCTTCTGTTAAATGATGGGATATGTCAAACACAAGTATATTAAGGAAAGTAAATAAAGTAAATAAAAGTTTATAAATATGTCAAACATACCCATCATCTTGTTGTGGAATGAGATCACCGTGCAAGCTTTCAGCTGTGAACGGGGTGGCATGAGGATCGATCTTCGTTCGTTCGTAGTAACCGGCATGCTTCAACACAGATGGCAATAGGTAAAGCAGGCCACGAATGTCCTTTAGCCGATTACTAAGTCTGCTCTTCCGTTCATTCAATGAGTCAAATAATTTAACTTTTCCTTCCTTGAGAAGTACATGGCATAACACCCAATGCCCGTGAATGTGGCACGGAATGAGCACTTGTGAAAGTAATTAAATACTCGAGGTGTGTTTATCAATGTAAAGCTAGAGGGGGGGGGAGGGGGGGTGAATAGATTTTAACTATTATTACCCAATTTTCGCATGCAAGTCAATTTTACGAAAATGCCCCTACTAGTCAAAAATACATACAAGTGTAATATAGTGCGGAATTTAAATAACACTTGATGTATACGTGGAAACCCAACCACTGGGAAAAACCACGGGCTGTATAGTGCGCCACACTCGGAACTCGAAATCACTAATTGAAATGAAGTTTACAACCTATGTAGACCTCGTCTAACACTCCGGTCTGTAACCCCTCACTTCTACCCAGCGGGCCTTTATTAGCAACCCTATTCCAATTTGCTTGAGGCCTAAGCACTCTTAGCCTCAAGACTTACTTCTCAATGAAGAGAAACAACCTATGTGAATATATATATGAATATTAAAATAACAAACAAGGCTAGGTAACCTTAGATGCTTATCTAGGATGATGATATAATCAATTTAATCAACCCTAGATATCAATTGCTAAATGACATGTCAAATAGCTTAGCTAATCAAGATTAATTAAAAACCTAATTAGCTATCACAAACAACACTCAATCATTTTCATCACAAATAATCTCTAACTTGTATCTAGCATATAATCAAAAGCATACAAGTAATTAAAGAGATGTATTAATATGAAAAACACTAAAGTAATATGAAATTAGTGAAGAACATACCAAATAAGATGTGATGATTCAA
Source organism: Acer yangbiense (assembly GCA_008009225.1). Classification (NCBI taxonomy): domain Eukaryota; kingdom Viridiplantae; phylum Streptophyta; class Magnoliopsida; order Sapindales; family Sapindaceae; genus Acer; species Acer yangbiense. The sequence continues at coordinate 23,239,206 of CM017769.1, forward strand.
AACCATGCATGGATCAATTCTATGAAGGCATAGAAGATCAAATATGAAATTTGATGCAAAAGGGATTTGATTTGAGTGTTTAAAGATGGGTTCTTGATTTGATTTTTTCTCAAAAATCTCTCTTGAATGTTTAGGGTTCTAATTGCTCAAGGAACTTGATCAGAGATTGAGAAAATAAGATATTTATAGACATCAAGAATTGGGCATGTGAAAAGACACTTTTGCCCCTGAAACGCACCGTTCGGCGGTTTCAATCGGCGGCCAGGCCGCCGATGACGACCGCCGAATTGAGCTCGTGAAGAACAGAGCATTAATGGCGGTTTCGTGACCGCCGATCCAACCGCCGAATCAAACCCGAGGGATTAAAATCGATCAGGTATGAACGGCGGTTTCGAACGGCGGTTGTGACCGCCGATCTTGACCGCATAATTGCTTCAGACCAATCTGGACTGAAACGGCGGTTTCATTCGGCGGCCAGGCCGCCGATCATAACTGCCGATCACCAACAATGGTGAAAACCAAGGAGAAGCCAAGGGCATTCTCCATAGGCGGTCTTCGCGCGAAACCAAGCACTCATTAGTGCAAGCGCGGACTTTTCCGAACAATGTCGGGAAACGAATTATAAGGCACATATACACACAACAAGATATATCAACCAAAGTGCTAGTGTGTAAAGTGACATGTGAAGAGATGCACATAAAAATAAGCAAGTATGCAATCATAGCAAGAATGCTAAGTGTGTGTGTGCTACTAAATCTCTTCAAAGAAAAACAAGCACAAGAGATTATACCTTTGGCGTGCTTGTATCTTGAGGTCATGGAAGGGCCTTTGATCTTCAACACTAAACACTTAGACTACCCTTACATTCAAAACCCCAACATGTGGTTTGACCACGAAATAAGCCAATCAACAAAACGGGAATCCTTACAACTTGTATATACAATAGATAAAATTTATTTAAGGAAATAGATAATGACAATGCAACGTCATTTGCAACAACTTACTGAATCCAGTTGCCACCAAGGTTGAGGGTATAGAAGTTCATGGCCTGTAATATGTCTAAGGACGTTTGAACTGGGTTGGTAATCTAAAGGAACAAATTCGGGGTACTCTTCCCAGACATTGAATGCTTTATGAGAAGCATCACTGGACTTCTTGACCCTTTTTTTGCGATCTTTTTTCTGTTGAGGAGAAGTAATTTCTTTCGGGTTACTTCTTTCCTGGTCATCCTTCAGAGACTTTGCTTTCTCCCTCAAGCTGTCCAGCGATTTCATTTCAGTTTCCCACTTTATGTTTATGCTTGTCTGTCATCAAAAAATACATTCATTGAGATAATTCCTAGACTTTAAAAATACATGCATTATAACACATTTTCATATAGCATATCATATAACTAGGGTGAAACTTACGAAAAAAGATGTGTTGACAAATCCAATATTTTGCATGTAGCTAAGCTCACTGCTCGATCGCCTCCTCCATAGGATATCAAAGTAACTTTGAATATACTGCGTAAATGCAGTGATGTACGTTAAGGTGAATAAGTAACATAAAGCCTTAATAACCAAGAAGAAATAGGTAGTTAATTATGTTACCATATCTGATATCCACTTGTCGACGTTGACCAGCTCTTGAAAAAGTTGACGTGTCATGGGAATGATTTGACCGGTATAAAAACTATTAAAATATGAATAAATTACATTAGGACAGATAATAAAAAATGAATACATTGAAAATCATGGCAATATAACAGAGTACAGGAATGGAAAAATACCTAACTTGGTCGTCGTTCTTCAGGAAAGACGTGAACTCAACTAAGTCTACATCTTGCTCATTTGACTTTGATTTCTTTGTCTTATTGGGATCGGATCTGTGTAGAGGCTTTCGAGATACCTTAACCGCTTTCGAGCCCTCTGTTTGTCTAGGTCTCTGTATTCAACATGCGGGTCGGCCTCAGTAAGTTCTACCACACTACTGGGGAGGGTTTGGCCAATAAAACACACGGACGGGGATGTATGTTCTTCCAAGTCAAGGATAGATTTTTCCCCTGAGTTCTACATAAAATTAAATATGTAGTCGGTAAAGTACAAACCATTGATATACTCATGTACATGACAAGAAAGTATTATATAATTTGTTCCCAGGCCTGGAAGAATTGTTCCCAGGCCTAACAAATTGTTCCCAGGCCTGTAAATTTGTTCCCATCCCTGAAAAATTGTTTCCAGGCCTTGAAGCATTGTTCCCAGGCCTAACAAATTGCTCCCAGGCGGAACAGAATTATTCCCAACCCTGAAAAATTGTTCCCAGGCATCGACCATATACATAACATAAACACTATATGTTATAGATAGTATACATGACAAAATCATACCTTGACCGTCCCATCACCCTCGATTGCAATAGATCCAACAACCTTAACACCCTGAACAACAGCCTCATCTCCCTCACCACCCCTACCAAGCTTAACACCCTCACCAAGAGAATCTTGCTCACCAGCCGTACGAACAAAAGCAATATCTTGCAGCTCACCCACTTCTTCAACATCCTCCTCAATAGCAGCCTTACCATCAATATCCTCCTGAACAACAGCCTTACCACCAACATCCTCCTCAAGAACAGCATCATCATCTTGCTTAGCACCCTTGAAAACATCAACAACAATAAATTAGTGGAATTTATTAAGGACTAAACTATTATATATAAATAATAATATAATTTTCAACAACTTTATATCTAACCTTCATCTCCTTTCTAATCTTTTCAAATTCATTTCTACAGAAGGAAATGATACGTTTCTCGCTGTCAAGCATGGCGGCATATAGTTCTGGGATTGTGGAAGGCACCTAAATTTTGCAATAATTAATACAATGCATACAAGAATAACATACTAAAAGTCTAAAACCAAATAGTATAGATGCAATCATACCTTCGAATTTCCATCGGAGAACAGACGCTTCTTAGAAGGGGGGGAATATTCGTTACAAAATGTGCTTATATTTCTTCCCACAGAGCCTCCTATCTCTTTCAGAACAGAAGCGCATATCCCATCACTGTCATTGCCTGTCTGATAATCATCAACTCCATCATCAAAACCAAGATCTTCTTTCTGTTCACTTGGATTTATTGGCTGTATTGACAGAGCCAATTTCTCCCTCTTTTTCTCAGGTAGTGGCTCACAAACGTATTTCAGGTTCAATGACTTGAAGTACTTTGTACCATTTTCATAAGTTTCAACTTCCTAAGGAAATAAAGCCATCTGCATATTAGGAACAAACAATTGTTAGCGAATTTCTACATATAATTAACTAAAAACAAAGGTATGTCATTAAGTACACACCGATGAATTGAATTTTGATTCAATATCTGAAATTGTTGCACTAAATTGCTATCTAGTGAACCGTGGATACCCCAAACCAATTCGCTTTCCAACATGATCATCAAAACGAATTATCATCTCCATGGCCCATACCTATACAATTTAAACTAACTACTATGAATCAATGTTTTTCAATCCAACAAAGTATGAAACGAGAAACACTAAAAAAAATTTGATAACATGCAAAATTATTCTAAAACTTACCTGGAGTACTAGAGGGAACCCGGACAAATTGTATGTATAATATTTTGATTTCTTTTCCTTCTCTTCCTTACCTCGCGGCTTCACTTTCTCTTTCCCTTTCCCTTTCACTTCTTCTTCTTCTACTAACTTCTTCTTCCTCTTCTTGTTCTTTTTCTTCTTATCTTCTTCTTCTTCTTCTAAGTCTTCTTCTTCTTCTTCTTCTTCTTCTTCTTCTAAGTCTTCTGTATTCTTATTCTCCTGCAGCTTCCCATTCTTACCTCCCTTCTTTGCTTCACCTCTCAATTGGGATAGCCGTTTGTGAAGTACAGCCTTCAAAAAATATAGTGTAAACCTGAATATGTAAGAACCCCATGGAAAAGTTTTGAATTCTTCTTCGTTTTCAACTAATGAAAACAGCCACCCCGATATGGCTGTGGTCCGTCCGTCATCTGTGCCAAAGAATTGGCTCACCATATATATATTCAACATCTTATATGCATCTTCACTCTGTTCGGATGTCATTTTCGTCAAAGTGGCATACAATAGCTCCGCAGTCGGCCTTCTTCCTTTGAAAATTCTTCTAAGCATCGAATCCTCTTTCACTTTATTGTTATTAGCAAAACCTTCGGGCAGCTGTCCCATATTCAAACCGCTGCATACACAAAATTCTTCTTGGCCGAAACGGGCTTTCGACTTCCCCAACCCAAACCACATCTCATCTTCTCTTTGTCCTTTGGGGTGAATGATCTCTCGTTTCAAAATATTATGGATAAGCTGCCCGTAAATTTTCAACGGCTCTTTCAAATCCAAATATTTACCGAATGGGCCCTGCTTGAATTTTTCCACCAACCCAAATTTCTGTAGGACGAACTTCAATTGTGTAATCATGTACATTTTACTTCCACTGTTTACTCTGACGGGAACCGCCACAACTCTGGAATCGAATTTTTCCGCATCTAAACAATGAAAACAAAAAGAAAACATCAGTCCCAGGCTTATGAAAATATGTCCTATTTTCAAAACTATGCATGTATCATCAATCTCAAGCTCAACATCAGTACTAGGCTTATGAAAATCATTCAAATAATACACATTCAACATCAGTCTTAGGCTGAAAATAATACATACATGCATCATCCATCCATCACCCCTAGGCTTATGAAAATCACTCATAGGCTCAACATATACATTCACCATTAAACCTAGGCTCTCTCCGTGCAAGATAAGTCATTTTCAGTCCCAGGCTTATGAAAATATGTTCTAGGCTCAAAATTATGCATGTATCATCAGTCCCAGGCTCAACATCAGTACTAGGCTTATGAAAATCATTCAAATAATACACTTTCAACATCGTGTAATCGGCTCAAAATAATACATGCATCATCCATCCATCGGCCCAAGGCTTATGACAATCATTCATAGGCTCAACATATGCATTTACCATTACATGCAACGGTCATTTACTCTACAAAAGTATTTCTTTCTTCCCTCCCTCTCTCCCACTATAAATTTCTAGTGTAGTGTTCACAGCACAATTTACCATAAAAACACACAACCTCCAAATACTACACATACAACAGGTGAAAAACACAAATTACCATCCCAAGACACAAACGAGAACAAACTACAATAAAAACACAAATTTGAACAAATTAGTACCTTGGAAATTGGTTTGCGTTTCGTCTAGGGTTTGGATGCTTCGTTCAATGCCGATGGTGACGGCGACGGCGACAGCGACGAGGATAACGAAGACCAGGAGAACGACGACAAGGACAACGACGACCTCGTGCTTCTCCTTCCTCTCTCTATTTCTGGTTTGTTGTTGTTTGGGTTTGCGATTTCACACAGAGTAGAATTTCATCGTTTGGGCTTGTGCGTCACTGTATCTCTGCGTCACGGCAACAGCAACGTGGTTTCGGTTTGGGTTTGCGCGTAATCACACAGACAAGAGTTTGAATTTGTTTTCAATTGTGCTGTAAACCGTTAGTTTTGTGGGGAATTCAGAGGCCAATTTAGTCATTTTGTGGGGAATGCCATGGGGAGGGTAATTTAGTAAATGTGATCAATTTTTATTTGTTACAACATTTAAGGAGGGTATTTAGGGGTTCATAATTGAAAGGGTTGTTTGCTATATCTAGTGTAATGGGTAGCGACGTACTTTTTCGACCGTTCGTTGATCTCGAAACTTTACGTAAAGATTTCCATTGATACCCCTTCATCATTGGACGGTGCCGATCGTTAAGATTATTGCGGGACCCCCATAATTTCTTCTACAGAGTAAAACTGTAAGGCCTGGAAACTATAATTGTTCCTAGGCCTGTAAAATCATTACACGCTTAAATGTCAACATCTTTACAAGATGGAAATCTTTACACGCTGAAATATAAACATCTTTACATGATGGATGCGTGTTGTCATAGGCCTAAGATTCGGTACTTTAAGCCTAAGAATCAGTATTTTAAGCCTAGGAATAACTCCTAGACCCATGGTAGATTTAATTTCGAATTAAATAAATATTTTATAAATATTTTTTATTTTTTTCCGATTGCACGGGATGTTTTTAAAAAGCGGTGTGCACCCATCGGACTCAAGTTAGGAACTGTAAAGCTAATACGGGAGATCGAGTCAAGCAACGAGAACAACTTACAAGTTTGTGATAGAACTCTTAGGCATTTAGGGGTTTATAATTGAAAGGGTTGTTTGCTATATCTAGTGTAATGGGCAGCGACGTACTTTTTCGACCGTTCGATGATCTCAAAACTTTATGTATAGATTTCCATTGATACCCCTTCATCATTGTACGGTGCCGATCGTTGAGATTATTGCGGGACCCCCATAATTTCGTCTACGGAGTAAAACAGTAAGGCCTGGGAACTATACCTAAGCCCAAAATAATTGTTCTTAGGCCTGTAAAATCTTTACACGCTGAAATGTCAACATCTTTACTAGATGGAAATCTTTACACGCTGAAATATAAACATCTTTACACAATAGATGCATGTTGTCATAGGCCTAGGATTCGGTACTTTAAGCCTAGGAATCGGAATTTTAAGCCTAGGAATAACTCCTAGACCCATGGTAGATTTAATTTCGAATTAAATAAATTTTTTATAATTTATTCATTTATTTTTTTCCGATTGCACGGGATGTTTTTACCCCTTCATCATTGGACAGTGTCGATCATTGAGATTATTGCGGGACCCCCATAATTTTGTCTACTGAGTAAAACTGTAAGGCCTGGGAACAATATCTAAGCCCAAAATAATTGTTCCTAGGCCTGTAAAATCTTTACACACTGAAATGTCAACATCTTTATAAGATGGAAATTTTTACACGCTGAAATATAAACATCTTTACACGATGGATGCATGTTGTCATAGGCCTAGGATTTGGTACTTTAAGCCTAGGAATAACTCCTAGACCCATGGTAGATTTAATTTCGAATTAAATAAATTTTTTATAATTTATTTTTTATTTTTTTCCGATCGCACAGGATGTTTTTACCCCTTCATCATTGGACGGTGCCGATCATTGAGATTATTGCGAGACCCCCATAATTTCGTCTATGGAGTAAAACTATAAGGCCTAGGAACAATACCTAAGCCCAAAATAATTGTTCCTAGGCCTGTAAAATCTTTACACGTTGAAATGTCATCTTTACAAGTTGGAAATCTTTACACGCTGAAATATAAACATCTTTACACGATGGATGCATGTTGTCATAGGCCTAGGATTCGGTACTTTAAGCCTATGAATCGGAATTTTAAGCCTAGGAATAACTCCTAGACCCATGGTAGATTTAATTTCGAATTAAATAAATATTTTATAAATTTTTTGAAACAAATACGGTGTGTTCTAAATATATTATCTAGAGGGGGGGGTGAATAGATTTTAACTATTATTACCCAATTTTCGTATGCAAGTCAATTTTACGAAAATGCCCCTACTAGTCAAAATTACAAGCAAGTGTAATATAGTGCGGAATTTAAATAACACTTGATGTATACGTGGAAACCCAACCACTGGGAAAAACCACGGGCTGTTTAGTGCGCCACACTCGAACCTCGAAATCCACTAATCGAAATGGAGTTTACAACCTATGTAGACCTCGTCTAACACTCCGGTCAATAACCCCCCACTTTTACCACTCAGGCCTTTAAAAGTGGCTCTAGTCCAATTGCTTGAAGCCTAAGCAACCTTAGCCTCAAGACTTAATTCTCTAAGAAGAGATTATGCAACCTATGTGAATATGTATGAATATTCAAATAACAAACAAGGCTAGGTAACCTTAGATACTTATCTAGGATGATGAGATAATCAATTTAAATCAACCCTAGATATCAATTGCTAAATGACATGTCAAATAGCTTAGCTAATCAAGATTAAGCAAAAACCTAATTAGCTATCACAATCTACACTCAATCATTTTCATCACAAATAATCTCTAACTTGTATCTAGCATATAATCAAAAGCATACAAGTAATTAAAGAGATGTATTAATATGAAAAACACTAAAGTAATATGAAATTAGTGAAGAACATACCAAATAAGATGTGATGATTCAAAACCATGCATGGATCAATTCTATGAAGGCATAGAAGATCAAATATGAAATTTTATGCAAAAGGGATTTGATTTGAGTGTTTAAAGTTGAGTTCTTGATTTGATTTTTTCTCAAAAATCTCTCTTGAAAGTTTAGGGTTCTAATTACTCAAGGAACTTGATCAGAGAATGAGAAAGTAAGATATTTATAGACATCAAGAATTGGGCATGTGAAAAGACAAGTTTGCCCCTGAAACGCACCGTTCGGTGGTTTCAATCGACGGCCAGGCCGCCGATCACGACCGCCGAATTAAGCCCGTGAAGAACAGAGCATCAACGGCGGTTTAATTCGGCGGTTTCGTGACCGCCGATCCAACCGCCGAATTAGACCGAGAGATTAAAATCGATGAGGTATGAACGGCGGTTTTGAACGGCGGTCGTGACCACCGATCGTGACCGCAGAATTGCTTCAGACCTGTCTGGACTGAAACGGCGGTTTCATTCGGCGGCCAGGCCGCCGATCATAACCGCCGATCACCATCAATAGTGAAAACCAAGGAGAAGCCAAGGGCATTCTCCGTGGGCGGTCTTCGCGCAAAACTAAGCACACATACGTGTGAGCACGGACGTTTCCGAACACTATCGGGAAATGAATTACTAAGCACATATACACACAACAAGATATAAAACAAAGTGCTAGTGTGTAAAGTGACATGTGAAGAGAATGCACACAAATGTAAGTATGCTAAGTGTGTGTGTGCTTACTAAATCTCTTCAAAGAAAAATCAAGCACAAGAAATTATACCTTTGGCGTGCTTGTCCCTTGAGGTCTTGAAAGGGCATTCGAGCTTGAAGTTCAAACATCTAAACTACCCTTACATTATCAACCCCAACAAGTGGTTTGTCCATAAATAAGCCAATCAATATATGGAAATCCTTACATTTTTTTTTTATTTTTTTCCGATTGCACATGATGTTTTTAAAATGTGTTGTGCACCCATCGGACTCAAGTTAGGAACTGTAAAGCTAATACGGGAGATCGAGTCAAGCAACGAGAACAACTTACAAGTTTGTGATAGAACTCTTAGGCATTTAGGGGTTTATAATTGAAAGGGTTGTTTGCTATATCTAGTGTAATGGGTAGCGACGTACTTTTTCAACCAAAATTTGTGATGTTCTGGTCCATTCCTAAGCTTAAATAAATCAATCATAGGCTCAAAAACATACATGCATTAATGTTGATCTGTTTTGATCGATCTTTAGAGTAATGAAGAAATATTACACAAACAAGCAAAAGGAAACATAACCAAATAATTTCATAATGATTAAGAAGTTAAACGGTACATCATGTGATTTAAAAATAGAAAATATTGAAATGTGTTTGACAATAGAAGGTAGATTCGGTGTGTCCAACATTTGCACGCTCGTTACGGACGGTGTCCTCAGCATTTGCAATCCGTTCCTGCATACATTCGAAAATGGAGTATGCATTAATTCCCAGTTGATAATTCCTAGGCTCATGACATCCATTCCCAGGCTTATATCAATCAATCATAGGCTCAACAAAATACATGCATTAATTCCCAATAGATGATTCTTAGGCTCATGACATCCAGTCCCAAGCTTATATCAATCAATCATAGGCTCAACAAAATACATGCATCAATTCTCAGCAGATGATTCCTAGGCTTATGACATCCAGTCCCAGGCTTATATCAATCAATCAATCATAGGCTCAACAAAATACATGCATTAATTCCCAGCAAATGATTCCTAGGCTCATGGCATCCAGTCACATGCTTATATCTATCAATCATAGGCTCAACAAAATACATGCATTAATTCCCAGCAGATGATTCCTAGGCTCATGGCATCCAGTCACAGGCTTATATCAATCAATCAATCAATCATAGGCTTAACAAAATACATGCATTAATTCCCAGCAGATGATTCCTAGGCTCATGGCATCCAGTCCCAAGCTTATATCAATCAATCATAGGCTCAAAAGCATACATGCATTAATTCCCAGTTGATAATTCCTAGGCTAATGTCATCCATTCCCAGGCTTATATCAATCAATCATAGGCTCAAAAGTATATACGTATTAATTCTCAGCAGATAATCACTAATAGAAAATGATCAGGCAGTAATTATGGCTTGATTATACATTTATAACCTAAGTTGATAGAAAACGATCAAGCATACATGTTGATTGAAATAACCCGAGTTTTTGACTCATATTTATAGTGATCGAAGAACAAGCTCAAAATTACTAATAGAAAATGATCAGGCAGTAATTATGGCTTGATTATACATTTATACTTGTATACAAGGAAGTAAATATCAATAATCAATGACATTCCTCATATATATTCAACGATATTGGAAATGGGTTATAACAGATTGATTTATTGGTGCCACAAAACCCCCTTCAACTTTCAGATGATTTCTTTTTCTTGATTAAGGAAACTATATAATTAAGCTCTCAAAATTGCACTATTTCCAGACAATACTATCAAAATCACATAAATATTCCACACCATGAATTATGGACAAATCTAAAATTGCCTTTACATATGATTATAAATCGTTACGTTCTTGTCACTTGATTCAATATACCAATTAATTAACATATATCATCATACTTAAAATTGGTGATCGTACCGAGTTTCGTAGAGAACCCGTGCCCAAAAATCTCCTCAAACCCCTTTTGATGGTGATCGTACCGGTCATTGCTCGGATCATACTCACCCCAACATCAAGCACCACATCAACCTCATCCAACACCTACATTCCAAAAATCAATTCATAAACTACCACCAAATTGAATACAAAAACAATCCCACAATAAACTACTCAAAAGGGAACCAACTTTAGAAGCTAAAATAGGTCATTTTAGCTCAAAACTTGAAAACCGAATGAAACTAATCATAAGCCAAAAATCCCACAACAAAAAATAATATATGTATCATTTTGTATATAGGTTAACAACCTGAAGAAAAAAAAAAAAAAAAAAAACTTATAAAAATTAAGAGATCTACCTAATCAAAATAAACAAAATTATATAGGAAATTCAAAGAAGAAGCAATCCTTTAATGTATTTTAACACAAGACCACAGATGAATGTAAGAAGTATGAACAGCCTTTATGTATTGTTTCATGTCATTGAAAGAAATTGGTTTATACCAATTTATAAGAGCATTGCTCTGCTACAAAACAACTAGAAATTGGTTAAACAGTGGATGAGAATATCAAATTTTGTAGGAACTTTTCCAGTCTTATTTGAATCAAAACAAAAAGAGCCTGACAGATGGATAGCTTAGCATAAACACAATTCTTGGCATAAAGCGACCTTTCGTAGTAGCGATTCTAAGGAGTACTGCTAATCTGTTCACTTCTTAACCAGAGAACATAAAGAAGAACAATAGTATATCTATGTAATGACAAATATGTAGCAGGCACAAGGAATCAATTGTAAAACTTTATTTTTTATGTCGTTTTTGTTGTCAATTTGCATTTACCAGTTGCTTAAACAACATACAGACACAAACTTTCTGCTACAATTCTAGTGTTAGCAAAATGGATTCTTCTCATCAACTTCATAGTATAATTACATATAAAAATACAACAAACCAAAATTTACACAAAAATTCCGATGCTCACTAAAAATGAAATATTTAAACAAACTACTACCTTGTAAACAAGACCAGCACTACTGAGTTTCGTAGAGAACCTGTGCCTAAAAATCTCCTCAAACCCCTTTTGATGGTGATCGTATTGGTCATTGCTCGGATCATACTCACCCCCAACATCAAGCACCGCATCAAGCTCATCCAACACCTCCATTCCCAAAAATCAATTCATAAACTGCCACCAAATTGAATACAAAAACAATCCCACAATAAACAACTCAAAAATGAACCAACTTTAGCAACTAAAATAGGTCATTGTAGCTACAGAAACTTAAAAACCAAATGAAACTAATCACAAGCCAAAAATCCCACAACAAAAAAAGTTTCAATTTTTCAATCAAAGAGAAACGTGGGCACCTTTGAATCACAGGTGTGGATGATTTGTGCATCGAAGAACTTATCAGTGAGGTGAATCATGAAGCAGCCGAGAGCCTCGTCGCAATGGAAGCTGCTGTTGTAGGTGTTGACGCGCTTGAGAGGCGTGTTAATGGGAGAGGAAGTGGAGAACCTAGGAGAGGAAACGTGTGTAGTTGACGGGGAAGACATGGCAGCTGCTGCTCAGAGAGGAAAACGAGAGCAAGTGAAGAGGTTTTTGTGAGAGTTGAAGTTGAATTGGAAAATTAGGGTTCCAAATAAAAGTGAGTTTTGTGGGAAATAGATTGGGGAGGGTAATTAAGTAAACTCTCACAATTTTTATTGAATAAAATATTTAACAAGGGTATTTAGGGAAATTCTAGGTGAGAGGTCTTAAAGGGCATTGTGGTAAATGGGGTTGTCCAAACGGCTATATATGCAATTTTTTTTCTAGTGGGCTGTTTCCTAGAAAGTGAATGTTGGGAAAGGCTATTTTCGCTAATTTCCACAAGATTTTAAGGACCAAGATCTATTAGGAGTGATATTCTCTTCATTGATTCTTTTCCATTCAAGTAGAGCTTAGATTCAAATTAAACATGATATTTACTCAATCAAATCCTCATATTAGTTTTTACCCAACTTGAATTAAAAGGTCATATTCAATTCAATCTCAAATTGAGATCAAAAGGTTTGAAGAACTTTGAATGAAACAAACTTGAATAAACATTCTTAAGATATGCTTAATGACAATACCCAACATCCATACAATCCTCACATTGATCCCATAGTATGGGGGTTTAGCTACTCATAATTACAAAAATGAAAAGAGAAGAAAAAGTGTAGAGACAACCCATGTGTTGTGCAAGAGTCTGTCATTTCTTCAAGCTTTGTCCTAGAACCACTTGATGTAAGCAGGATCTTAAACTTCTTCTCCTTCCAAAAATGCTTTTGGTGAATAGAATGGTGGGATTCGGTGATGTAATCTGGAATCTATGGTGGATTTGGTGATGGAAGGGATGTAGGATGGTGTTTGAGGTTGGTGGCTGGTTCTATTGAAAAAAGGCTAAAAAATGAGGTATAGAAAGTGTCTCTAGAAAATAGGCCACGAAATTGGTAAATTACGGAAAGGTTCCTTGATGGTAAATTACGAATAGACCTCAAGGGTTCTGGGTGTAATTTTTGCGGTCCTGGAGGTCACTGTCAAGTTCGCTGTTCTCCATGGCGAAAGCTGGACAGTGAATACCACTGTAGCTCTTTTCGCTGTCCTTCATGGAGAAAATTGCACAGCGACTTCTCTGGTTGTACGGCGAATTACGGAAAGATCCACTGTACTCTTACAAAATCACAAAAACATCAATCTTTAATTCTTCGACTTTTACACTTTTGTCCTAATTTATCCAAAATTAATCCAACCTTTTCAAAGCTTCATTTTTACCTGAAACACTTATTTAACACATTAAAAACCTGGTTTTACCTGAGAAACGAGCACGAAAAAAATATAGGAAATAAGGGCTATATATATATACATATTTTCTGTTATCAGTTCATCCTGACAATAAATATATCAGGACGAAGAATGTGGACCACTAGATTTACATACTTTGACTCAAAGTGTATGCACTTGTCAAAACTTCTCCATAATCTGTGTTCCATACTCTTCATCCTGATATATTTATTGTCAGGACGAACTAACAATAGAAAGACTGATAAATATATATATATTGTGTGATCAGTATCACCTTGCTTTGGTTACATCTAGTCTATTAATTACTACAAGTTGGTAAAAGTTGATCTTCAGTGATAATGTTTAATGTGTATTCTCTCATATTCAATTCTTGGACAAGTATTCAACTTGATATTCTTTTTAAAGATTACATGTTTTTTTTTTTTTATTTTTATTTTTTTTTATAGAGAGTTGTTATTCAAGGAGCACCCCTTTAAATAAAGCTATCCATTGGGTTTCTAAAGATCTTAAAGGTTCATTCGTGATTTCTGATTTTGATTTGGTGCAAGGGAAGTTCAGAACCTTGCCTCAACCTAACATCATGCCAACCAGTAATAACATGTTTAGTCTTGGACTTTTGTGCTGCTGTCTTCGCTTGACAATGGAGATAAATGAATGTAATATCCAAGTCTGGGTTATGAAGAATATGGCTTTAAAGGATATTGGACTCGAATTTTGATATATGAATAATTCTCTTAGTTGAAGCCATTGTGTTATTGGAATAATGGTGAAACACAATGTTGCTTTTTTAGGATGCACAAGAATTGGTGTTCTGCAATCCAAAAGATGGAAAAATTAAGAATATTATAGAGGTTCATGGTATTCGAAATAGGTTAGATGGCATTACGTATGAGGAACCTAACATTGGAGATTAAGTGGACGTAGAAGTGTATTTGGCGAGTCTCGTCTCCCCCAGTTACAAAAATTGGTTATCTTATTGGAGAATGCCAAAAAAAAAAAAAAAAAAAAAAAAAAAAGGATCATTGACTGTGTTTGTGTTTCAACTGAGTCGAATTATTGGTTTGAGTCATGATGGAAAAAAGATTGTAAGTAGTACGCGATCGTTTAATGCTTTGACACCATGAGTTAAGAAACTATTTTGATGTTGTCTTCAATTGTTTGGAAGACCAATATTTGATTTCATTTATAAGACCATCTCCGATGTATATGCCAATGTCAATACCAAATTTGGCACAAAATATAGGGAAATGTTATATTTGGCACATCATTTTAGCATTGTACTCCAATGCAAAATTCTATTTGATATGCTATTTTTTATTTTTTAATTATTTAAAATTATAAAAGTCAACAAATACAACCAATGCATTCAATGAATCCACTGAATATTTTGTTAAAATTGTTTCAATCTCAATTTTTCTTCCAAATTTGTTAAATTTTTATTATTTAAAATTAAAAAGTCAACAAATACGGCTGCATTTATTGCTGTGCCAAATTTGGCATACGCTATACACCGTTTCAAATTTGGTATATGCTATACATCGTTTCAAATTTGACACAGTTTATAGCATATGCCAAATTTGACATAGCTTTTAGCATTGCATTTGAGTATACTTTTTTTACTTTGTGCTAAATTATAGCATTAGCACAATGATTTAGCATTGCATTGTAGATGCTCTTATAGCATATGCCAAATTTGACACAGCTTTTAGCATTGCATTGGAGTATGCTTTTTTTACTTTGTGCTAAATTATAGCATTAGCACAATGATTTAGCATTGCATTGAAGATGCTCTAATACAACATTCACTAGCTAGCAGCATCAACCGACCTCCTTCACCCACGTCAATTTGTATGATTTTTGAGTGATCATGATGATTTTGATTTGGTTTCGATGTGTTTGAAGTACCGGAAGTGATGGATTTGAATTGAGTGTTAGTGGATGTCAATTTGGATTCAAATGAGTATCTATATATTTAAAGGAGGCATGCTAGACTTCGATTTTTTTTTCCTTAGAATTTTTAACGGAGAACTTGAAGCCCTCAAGTCTCAATATCCCTTTCAATCTCTTGCTCCTCTGTTTATTTAGCCAAAAATATAGAAAGATGGAGTTGTAAGCAAGCAGCAATTAACACAAAGTTTTGTGGTTCTAAGAAGCCAGCATTCATAATTCCTAAAAGAGAAATAATAAACCCGGAGAAATTTTAAATAGTCTACATAAGTACTTAATTAGTAGCATACATAATAGGAATATACGGCCTAGATCGATGGTAGCAATTAATCTTGATTTCTCTTTTGCTTACACAAGGTTTCATCGATCTGAATCAATGAAATCAATCAAAGTAGTTATGGTTTCTGACCTCTCCATTGTCCTTCAAGCTACAAGAAACAGAAACGTATATACGTTAGTAAATCATCATTTAACATAAATATATGTTTATTTAGTAGTATTTCTAATAAAATTATTCGAAAGCATACCTTTAAATAAGTTTTTTCTTATAAATACTTTATTATCATAATTAACGTATCTTAAGAATAGAAAATAAGAACATAAGGTATAAAGCAATTATTTATATTTCAAACTTCGAAAAAAACCCCGAATTATTGTAATGTTTCAAAAAAAATAAAAAAAATGGGTGCACTTAAAAGGCATATATTAATTGATACATACAAATATATAGATGTGAAATCTTTAGGACAAAAAGGAAATTTACTACAGAAGACAACAATAGGCCCTAAATTCAATTCCCATATAAAATTCATACACAAAACAAGAACATTAACGATTCATTCACCAAGACATATATCTCTTACCCAAAACAAAACAAAAATCCAGATCAAACTTACACAACTATAAACCTCCAATTGTAAAATCAGCTCAAATACAATAACAAAACATAGAAAATGCTATCTCACATTATCTTGCAAAACCATGTCCGATAAAACAAAGATAGGAAAAAAAGAATACACTACAACAATTGAAAAGAGCGGCTATAGCTATATAACCTAAAAACAAGATAAAGCAAATAGAAGCATGAAAAGACTAAAGAACCTTTTACTTGTGAGCAGATAAAAATACCGCTAAACTATATATACCCCCTTCAAACACGAGATGAGAGAATCAAAGAGAGTTTACTCACCCTCCCTTTTCAAACACGAGATGAGAGAATCAAAGAGAGTTTACTCAAAAGTGATCAAAAACGTTGAACCGTATGGGATTTGGTAAAGAAATCTACAAGCTGAGAGGCAGAAGGAATGTAAGGCAGAGAAAGAACACTATTAAGAAACTGATCAAGAACAAAATGGCAGTCGATCTCAACATGCTTGGTTCTCTCATGAAAGATTGGATTGCAAGGAATATGAATCGCACTTTGGTTATCACGATACATGGGAGTAGGATTCAACTAAGAGACACCAAGTTTACCCAAAAGCCACTGTAACCAAACAATTTCAGCTGTAGTTATGCCCATAGCACGATACTCTACTTCTGATGAAGAACGAGAAGCACTAGTCTATTTCTTGCTTTTCTGAGAAATGAGAGAACAACTCGAAAAAGCGCAATAACATGTAGTAGACTTATGGTCAACCGTATCACCAGCCCAATTAGAATCAAAATATGCACGCAAGACAAATCAGATTTGGAGGAGAAAAGTAGACTTTGAAACAAGGTTCAAGAGGTGTATCAGCTATCCATTCATCAGACATACGAGCACGATTAACAACTTCTGAGGCATACTTGGATTATGATAACAAGTATCCATGTGGCAAAACAGACACCTCAATACCAAGGAAATATCTTAAGAGGACTCAAGTATTTCATTTCAAACATAAACTACAACTGAGACTTTAAACCTTGGATACCAGCACTATCATCTTCAGTAATAATTATGTCATCAACATAAAGAAGGATAATTATTATTGATCAAATCGGTTCTTGCTAGTATGCTTAATTATTATCTTTAGGTTTTCAAGATTCCAGTAGGGGTGGCTTACAAAATTGAAAAGATCCAAATAAGTTTCCTGTGGGGGGATAGTGTCTTTAAAATGAAACTCCATGCCGTGGATTGGATTTTGGTTTGTCGGAGTACAAAGAATGGTGGTCTTGGCATTGGGAGAATTCTTGATTATAATAAGGCGTTGCTAGCTAAATGGGTTTGGCGTTTTGGTAGGGAGGCTTCTTCTCTTTGGAAATGTGTTTTATGTGAGAAATATGGTGTGAATGAAAAAGGCTTGAAATGGAATTGGCAAGGTATTCGTCTGAGATCACATTTTGTTAAAGCTGTGGCTAATGTCTTGAAAGAAGGTTCCAGGTCGACTGTCTTGGTTGATGAAGGCTTGAAGGTTGTGGTAGGTAGTGGTGGCAGGGTAGATTTTTGGAATGAAATCAGCTGTGATTCAGCTCCTCTTAAGGTTGCTTTCTAATGCAGCAGCAGCTAAGGCAATGGAATACATGGAGCGGATGGCGAATTCGAATTTGGGCTTGTTGTGATTTGTTACGGAGGACGGAGTCTTCATAACATCTGTAGGGCTCATCTTGGGCTTTGTGGAAACATATTATAATAGAAGATCCGACCCCATATGCCCTCTGTAGAGGTCCACGAAGTTCAGCCCAGATTTGGTTGGTCCACGCTACCCAAATACGAATTCGCCACCCGCTCCATGTATTCCATTGCCAAACTGATGTAGCGAGAAATTCAACACAAACAACAATTGATAAAAGAAAGGATAAACGATTTAGATTCGTTGATTCACGCACAAATACCGGAAACAAACCCTACTATTAATCTGTTGATCTGCGTACAGATACTAGAATAATAGGCTTCAAATTCATTGACCTTCACAAAGGTACCAAAAATGGATAAAAAGAGATGCTCTCTCTACAATTTTATTAATCTAAAAGCTTTTATATATTGTAAAAACTTTAACGGATCCTTGTAGATGAAGCCAATGAATGTGATTGCATTGCACAATTAGAGCAATAGGTTATGCAATTAACGGAGCAGCTAACGACGTTGATGGCCAACCAAAACCCGTTTCAGGGTTTAAACCCTAATTCAGGTGGTGATGGTGAATTTAAAGAAAGTGACAAGGAGGAATCCGATCATTTGCTGTTCTTCAATGATGATGATGTATCAGAAATTATAGAATTTAAGGCAAGGAATGTGAACGGTTGATGAGTATACAATAGATTTTTATCAGTTGCTAGTGCACAACGATATTCAAGAAACCCAAGATCAGTTTGTAGCTAGGTATTGCGGCTACAAATCCTAGACGTGGTAAATCTTTCTGACTCGGTTACGGTCTTGGATGCACACCAAAGAGCCTTGCAGATAGAAAAGAACATGAGATGAAGAACTGAGGGTGGACTGTTAATAGGTAACAGCGCGGGTTCGATGGGTAGAATAAGGACCGCAACAACACGGGGTGGCAGCAGCGGAGGTGCTTTGGGTCCAACCACCAATCAAGTTCAGCCGCCGACCAACCAGGTCCAGCTGAGAACAGCATCAGGAGGGTTGTGATGCTTCAGTTGTGGCGAAGTAGGACACCGATAATCAGAGTGCTGAAAGTTGGGGAAGAGACCAACCTTGTTTAATGAGATGGACGACAGTGGAGAGTGAGACGCAAAGGTTGGGGAAGATGCACAATTTGATGAAGAAGACACCATCGAAGAAGACCATGTCAATGGCGATTCTGGTCCGTTATTGGTAGTATGACGCACATTCTTAACACCACAAGTTGACGAAAGTGATTGGCTTTGAAACAATGTGTTACAATCAACTTGCACTATCTTAGGCAAGGTGTGCCGATATATTATCGATGGAGGAAGTTGTAAGAATATTGTAGCAATTGAAGTGGCTTGGAAGTTGGGGCTTAAAACGGAGAAACACCCAAAACCTTATAAGTTAGTATGGCTACAAATGGGAGGAGAGATAACGGTGTCACAAAGAGTTCTCGTCTCTTTCTTGATGGGAACGAATTATAAAGATCAAACATGGTGCGATGTGGTCCATATGGATGCATGTCACCTGCTACTCGGAAGGCCGTGGCAATATGATAGGAAGGTGCAGCACGATGGGTTTCACAACATCTACACTTTGTGGTTCAACAACATTAACATAGTGTTACTACCTGGTAAGAATCCGGATAAACCCAAATTACCCAACAGTATAAGTCTACTTTCTTTTGCTAGGTTTGAATTGGAGATGGAAGAAGCCGAAACAGTCTTTGTATTGCTAAACAAAGAAAGGACAGCCAAGGTCAAGCTACCTAAAGATGCGATTCCACTACTGTCAGAATTTTCGGAAGTGTTTCCCGACGAATTACCTGAGGGGCTTCCACCCCTACGAGACATTCAACACCAGATTGATTTGGAACCAGGGGCGATGCCACCAAATCGACCACACTACAGAATGAGTTTCGTGGAACATGAAGAGTTAAGGAGACAAATTGAAGAATTGTTGGCTAAAGGTCACATCCGTGAGAGCCTTAGTCCGTGTGCGGTATTGGCCCTTCTAATTCCAAAAAAGATGGGTCCTGAAGGATGTGTGTGGATAGCCGTGCGATCAACAAAATCATGGTGAGGTATCGGTTTCCTATTCCATGTTTGGACGACCTACTTGATCAGATTAGTGGAGCAACTGTGTTCACCAAACTAGACCTGAAAAGTGGATATCACCAAATAAGAATTCGGCCCGAAGACGAGTGGAAAATCACTTTCAAAACGCAAGAGGGTCTGCATGAATGGATGGTCATGCCTTTCGACTTATCTAATGCACCGAGCACATTCATGCGAGTAATGAACCAAGCCCTATGGCCATTCATCGGAAAATTCATTGTCGTATACTTTGACAACATCTTAATCTACAGTAGACATCGTGAACTACACCAACAACACATTCGTGAGGTGCTAAATGTCCTTCGCACAGAGAAACTGGTCGCAGCAACAAGTAAGTGTGTTTTCATGAAAGCCAAAGTGTTATTTTTGGGTTACATAATTTTAGGGGAAGGATTACAGGTTGATGAGTCAAAAATCGAAGCTGTCAAACAATGGCCTTAACTAAAAACCGTCACGAATTCAGGAGCTTTCACGGTTTGGCAGCCTTCTTCAGGCGATTCATCTCACATTTCAACGGTATCATGGCACCTATAACTGATTGTATGAAGAAAGGAAAATTCACAAAACAACAATCGATAAAAGAAAGGATAAACTATTCGGATCCATTGATTCACACGCGAATACCGAAAGCGAACCCTACTATTAATCTGTTGATCTGCGCACAAATACCAGAATAATAGGCTTCAAATATCAACTGATGTAGCGGGAAATTCAACACAAATAACAATCGATAAAAGAAAGTATAAACGATTTGGATACATTGATTCACGCATGAATACTGGAAGCTAACCCTACTATTAATCTGTTGATCCGCGTACAGATACCAGAATAATAGACTTCAAATCATTGACCCGCACAGGGTACCGAAGTTAGGAGAGAATTAGAGAAAACTCTAATTTTTTATTAATTCAACAACTAATTAAAAAAAAAAAAACCCTAATACAAACTATTAAATAGCAAAAGCAATTCAAATCCACTAGGACTCGAAATAACCTAGATTGGTGAACATGAAAAGAATCCTAAAAATCCTAAATATCCTAAGAATCCTAAGTAAAAAGGAAAACAAAATCCTAATAATCTTGTAGAAAAATAAAAGTCTTCGCGTAACAAGATAAATGGTCGAATTTGGGTCTGTTGTGATCTATTACGGAGGACAGAGTTTTCATAACATCTGTAGGGCTTGTCTTGGGATTTCCGGAAACGTATTATAATAAAAGATTCGACCCCATATACCCTCTGTAGAGGTCCACGAAGTTCAACCCATATTTGGTTGGTCCACGCGACCTAAATACGAATTCGCCACCCGCTCCATGTATTCCATTGCCTTAGCTGCTACTACATCATTCTCTTCAGGTTAGAGAAAATTCGTCCTCAAATTTTGACTGCCTTCATCCCAGAAACCTGTATAATTTTTTTTTGTGCTAATAGCCGAGATCTTATACGATGAACTTTAAATCCTTCGATTCTTGTCATGATGTCCATGGACTCCCTTTCAGATATCTCTTCATCAAAGACCGGTGGTAGATCAAAATAAACAAAAACTGCGGGCGATACATATGTATCATCGAAAAACACTGAAGGATAGAAGGCTAGTTGTGTTTGAGGGTTCGTGGATTTTTTTTTTTTTGATATGAGTGGTCCGTGGATGCTGAGCCTAGCACAACGGGAGACTCGGTGGCTCTGATACCAAACTGATGCAGAGGAAAATTCACAAAACAACAATCGATAAAAGAAAGGATAAACGATTCGGATATGTTAAATCATGCACGAATACCGGAAGAGAACCCTAATATTAATCTGTTGATTTACGCACAGATACCAGAATAATAGGCTTTAAATCGTTGACTTGTGCAGGGTATCGAAGTTGGGAGATAATTAGAGAAAACTCTAAATTTTTATTAATTCAACAACTAATTAAAAAAAAAAAACAAAAAAACCCTAATACAAACTATTAAATAGTAAACGCAATTCAAATCCACTAGGACTCGAAATAACCTAGATTGGTGAACAAGAAAAGAATCCTAAAAATCCTGAAAATCCTAAGAATCCTAAGTAAAAAGGAAAACAAAATCCTAATAATCCTACAGAAAACTAAAAGTCTTCGCGTAACAAGATAGGTGGTCGAATTTGTGCTTGTTGTGATCTGTTACGAAGGATGGAGTCTTCATAACATCTGTAGGACTCATCTTGGGCTTTTCGAAAACATATTATAATAGACAATCCGACCATATATGCCATCTATAGAGGTCAATGAAGTTCAGCCCATATTTGGTTGGTCCACGCGACCCAAATATGAATTCGTCACCCGCTCCATGTATTCCATTGCCTTAGCTACTGCTACATCACTTTCCTTAGAATATTTGCTTTGGCAGTTATTAAGAGTGGAGCGATACAGGATTTTGGGTACTGGTGTGGGCGGAAGTGGATTTGGGAGGTTCATTTGCATAGGCCAGCCTTCTACTGAGAACGTGAACAATGGAGTTTGTTTAAAGAATTCCTAGGGAGCATTTATATCAAAAAATCCATCCCTGATTCTGTTGCATGGTCTCTATGCCCTAATGGGGAATTCTCCGTTGATTTGTTCTGTAGAGGTCTAGAGGGTGACTGCAATATAAACATGTTGAAGACAAATATCATTTGGCCATGAACTTGCCCATCCAAAATTGAATTCTTTCTCTAGCAACTGTATAGAGGCAGAGTTTTGGTAAAGGAGGTTCTAAATCACTTTGGTATGGTTCAAGGCCTGGATGGTATGTGTTCTTTGTGTGGGACTGATTATGAATCGATTGACCACTTGTTCTTACATTGTCCTTGGACCAAAAAGCTTTAGTCTGTGTGTATCAGGTGGTGGGATGTTTGTTTCTGTCCTAACCATTCGATTAAGGACTGGGTGGATGGGTGGTGTGGGATGTGCCCAAATCCAAAAAACAGTCGCGTCTGGGGTTTCTTATTGTATGCCATAATGTGGACTATGTGGGAGGTGAGGAATAAGAGGGTCTTTGAAGGATTAGAAGAGAACTTTGATCAAGCTACTGACATGGTTAAAATTAGAGTGGTGTGGTGGTTTAAACACCATGGGAAAGGTTCAAAGGATTCTATATCTTCCTTACTTTTGAATATCAAAGACTATTGTGTGGAGAACAAGATCATGAAGCAAACAAAGATAAAAAATTGGGTTCCTCCGACTGCTAACTCGTTAAAGTTTAATGTGGATGGTTCGGCGAGGGGTAAGCCTTTTCAGGCCAGGATTGGTGGCATTTTAAGGGATTCGTCAGGTAAGGTGTTGTGCCTTTTCTCTTCATATGTGGGGATTCACGATTTGATCCTGGTAGAATTGATAGCTATTCAGAGGGCTGTCAACTTGGTGGTTTCCAGACTGTGTCTTCATGGCCGTCATATTTCGGTGGTGAGTGATTCAAAGGTTGCAGTCTCTTGGATTAATAGCAAGGATTTTGGAAACCTGAATCATGTCAATTATATATACGAGATTCGTAGTAATTTAGAATTGTGTGGCAACATGGTGGTCATCATCGATTCTAGAGCCTTCAATTCGTTTGTGGACAACCTGGCAAAAATGGCATTGAGCTTGATGAGGGATGTTTTAGTCTGGAGTGACAGTTGATCCATTCGTCTCCTTTTCTTTTGGCTTTGTTGTTGCTTTGGCTCTGCTTGTCGGTTTTGAGCTGTCTGGTGTGGCCTGTTTTGTTTTTTGGTTTTGTTTCTTCTGGGCAACCGCTTTGTTGGCTTGTTTTTGTTGTGTTTTTGCTGCTGGCTTTTGCTTGCGTTTTGCTTTGGTTTGTGGTTTTGTTGGCTTTGTTGCTTGTGGTTGTTGGGGTGGGTGTTCATTGTCCTGTGTTTTGTGCCTGCCTTTGGCTCTTATTTGGCTTGTGCCTTAATAAATCTCTACTGTTCAAAAAAAAAAAAAAAAAAAAAAAGGATAACAACAAACCCTGTAAAAGTGCGACGATAAAACATAGCTGGATCATAATCAGAACATACATAACCTAATTGAAGAATAATAGTGCTAAACTTCTAAAACCAAGCTCGTGGAGCTTGTTTGAGGCCATATAAAGCTCGTTTCAACTTGCGTACAACACTAGATGGATGAGTAAGACTAGATAGAGGTTGCATATAAACTTCTTCTTGGAAGTCTCCATTTAAGAATGCATTTTCACATCCATTTGGTGAAAATCTCATTCACGAACTATATCAACTACAATCAAAGTACACACAGTTTTCATTTGAGCAACAAGAGCATATGTTTCATCGAAGTCCACACCATATTCTTAAGAATATCTTTTAGCCACCAAGTGAGCCTTATATCGTTCTAAGGTCCCATCAGAGTGAGTTTTAACTTTGTAGACCCATTTACAGCCTATAGCACGTTTGCCTTCTAGAAGAGGTATCAACTCCCATGTCCTTATCTTATGCAATGTAGTAAGCTTCTCTTCCATATCTTGATGCCAATTTGCATCTAAAGAGGTTTCTTTATATGTGGTAGGCTCAATAAAGGAAGGAATAAAAGTTAGGAAAGACAAGTGTTAACCACCAAAAATGGCAAAGGTTCAAAGAAGAATTTTCCATCCACACGTGGGAATATTTTAGGTAGAAAAACATCATAGAAGAGCCTCCTGGTACCCCGCCACAAAATTGACCAGGTACGCCTTCTATTAGTCCAGATCAAGATCAAGGGTTCCTAGACTCAAAGGTACCAGGAAACAAAAAAGCCAAGTTATTAAGGACACCACTACTACAGAATCCTAATACCCCACTACCACACCAACCTGGTTTCCCGATACCTCGATACTCTTGTACCATGATCCAATAGGAAGCGGGATGCCTACGTAACGCGATCCATCCTAGAGCTAGCCAACCAAGCAGTAAGTATCATATTAATAAACTATCAAGGTAAGATCAGGAACGCCAAGGTCAAGCTATAAAGAAGGGCAGTAAAACGTCGACGTTTTAATAACAAGGAGATTGACTCATTCCCGCCACTCAAGAGTTTTATTTGAAAGCAAAGTCAACTCTGTCAAGTTCCGCCAAAAAAGGGATCGCTTGATTCTTTGAGTCAATCCTATGATCTTCTCGCCAATCGCCATGGAACTTCCCGAAAATCACTAGGGCATTGGACCGAATTTAAGGGAGTGCACAACAAGTAATGGGAGATATATATACAACATGTTACCATACATAAAAGAGACGGCAACTTGAGTCCTTAACCCTACAGTTTTCTTTTCCACTTTTCGACACACACGAGATCTCCATCGCCATCTCCATCACCAACTGTGTTTTA
Source organism: Acer yangbiense (assembly GCA_008009225.1). Taxonomy (NCBI): domain Eukaryota; kingdom Viridiplantae; phylum Streptophyta; class Magnoliopsida; order Sapindales; family Sapindaceae; genus Acer; species Acer yangbiense. The sequence goes on from CM017769.1 coordinate 23,264,724, forward strand.
ATCTTTCGACCATAACCACTAAAAATCTCCACTGTACTCTCATTACATATTTATTATCAATAAAATGTGTTATATGTGATCTTATTGCTATATTATTTTTGATTCACCATCATCATTGTATTTAATCTGCTTTACTGAGAACCCATAGGTATTGAACTACTTGATATCTCTCTGACTGTGATCTACCCCGATTTCAGTCATAAGAATTGTTAATTGGAAATTCACCCCAGTGATAATTTTCGGTTAACAACAAGTATTCAGAAGTGAAAGATTGAGTTGGAAAAGCATACCCAGCAAAAGAACGATGAGAACGGGGAGGATTGCGACGTGGAACAAAGATAAAGGATCAATATCCACTAGAGAGGTTGTAGGGATGTCACCATCAAAAGGTGGCAAATCTATAGACACGATATGAATAGATCGACGAGAATACACTTGAGGGATCGAAAGCTGAGTACTTGTAGTAGTAAGATTTTTCACATATAAAGTAGACGAAAACTCTTAATTAGGCACATCAGAATAGAATGGGTCAATAATAACCATTTCAGATGAAGAAGGATGATTAACTAGATGCAAAAGTTTATAATAAGGTAACTTTTTTAAGAAAATAACATGTTCAAAAACATATAATCGTCTTGAAATGAGGTCATAACATCGATATCCCTTTTTAGTAATTCCATACCCTAGAAAAATACACATAACAGTTCGAGAAGAGAGTTTTGTGTGATCTGATTTGGGTAATAAAACATAACAAGTATAACCAAAAACTCATAAATGACTATAAGATAGAACAGATCCATAAAGACGCCCATAAGGAGAAAATTCATTGATGACAGAAGAAGAGATACTGTTAACAAGGTAATTTGCTGTTGAAAATATATAAAATATGTGTCTAATATAATCTAGAGAGAGAGAAGGGGGGGGGGGGGGGGGGGGGGGGGGGAGGAATAGATTTTAACCAACTATTACCAATTTTCGTGATTAGTTAATTTTCAATTAGCAACCCCTATCTAGTCAAAAATAACAATCAAGTGTAAAATGCAGAAAATAAATAAAACTTGAATTTTTACGTGGAAACCCACACGGGAAAAACCACGGGCTGTTATGGGTGCCACACACGAACCTCAATCCACTAATTGTAATGGCAATTACAACCTAGGTTGACCACGTCAAACCTTACACGGTTACTAATCTACCACTACTACTCACAGGCCTTCAAAAGTGAATCTAGTCCATTGCTTGCAAACTACCAAATGGTAAATACAAGTCTTAACTCTCTAAGAGAAGAGATAATACAATCTAAGGTGAATATATGCAATATTCAAGATGCTAAAATGCTAGGTTAAACATTTAAGCTTATCTAGGCATGGATGAACATGTTAGAGATATTCCTAGTTATCATGTGGCTATATGGCACTCATACAACCTAGCTATATGTGAAAATCAAACCCTATAGGCAATAGCTATCACAAACAACTCACAAAACACAATAAAAATGCAATCTTGAAACTAGTCAAGTAATAAAGATGCAATTTTGAAACTAGTCAAGTAATAAAAATGCTATCTTGTAAAGCAAGAACATGTGAAGAGATGCAAATAATGTTCTAACTACAAGTCATGTGAGTAGTAAGGAAAACCCATGAGAAATCATACCTAGAACATGCTAGATGATGTGTGAAGATGATGAATTTTGGATTTGGATGAGTAAAGATGGGATCTTGGAATTCTCTCTCTTAAAAAATATTTTTCTATCCAAAAAATGATTTTTTCTCTCGGTCTCACCTAAAGGAAGAGAAGAAAAAAATAATATATATATATATATATATAGTCTTTCTATTATCAGTTCGAACTGACAATAAATATATCAGGACGAAAAATGTGGACAACAGATTATGGAGAAGTTTTGACAAGTGCATACACTTTGAGTCAAAGTATGTAAATCTAGTGGTCCACATTCTTCGTCCTAATATATTTATTGTCAGTTTGAACTGATAATAGAAAATCTGATATGTATATATATTTAAGTTTTTGCAAATCAGAGGTGCATGCTTTCATATTTATATTTTATCAAACAAAAACACACCTTATTTAGATGTTAGGATGTAAAAGACAAAGGAGAGAATCCTATGTGTTGAGCTCACGTGAGAGGCTTCAAATGGTCCAATTATTTATCAAGTCAACACAACTCAAATAGAGTTCACATGCAACAAAAGCACTCAATACAAATATGGAAAAATGCATAACTTTCCACTCTAAGCTCGGAATTGAATTCCGGTTTCCGATAAACACATGGAATGCCCCAAATGTCTCAAAAATCATCCGAAACACATAGATAAGTCTCTGAATCGCTCGGAACTCATCTAGGGACAAATCCACACACGGCTGGACTCGTAAAAATACAAAAATCTCAAAAATATATTTCTATAAAATACAATGAGATTTTACCAACCATACCAAAACAAACGCAAATACTAAAATGTATGAGTTGTGTGTGTGTGTGTGCTCTAAATCTCTTCAATTAAGAGTCAAGACAAGTAAATTACCTTCCTTGAAGCTCTTGATGTCCACAATGAGGTCCATTAGCATTTGATAAGGATTTCTTCAACCCTAAACTACCCTTACAAGTTTGAACTCCATTGTGATTTTGTCAACGAAAAATGCCAATCAAAAGTGAGGCACTTACAATCTCCCCCTTTGGCTATTTCGTAACAAAATCAACACTCACATAGCATCCTCTCAAAAACAAAAAAAATGTTGGTCAACAAAATTTTCTACATTACAAATAAAGCTCATAGTCTAAGTCTTGAACATCTTCAAGTCAATCCAAAGCTTGTAGAAAATTCCAACCTACACACAATCAACAAGAAAGATATCTTCCAAGAGCAAGTGTGTGAGAGGTGCTAATAACAAGATTAATTGCAATTGCCAAAGAAAATCAATACAATAAAAAAAATATAATCATGCAATGCAATGCAACTCCCCCTAAATGCATCATCTCCCAACATGGGTTACTCTCTCTCTTAACTCCCCTTAAATGCAATGCTAAGTAAGCACAAATTCTTCCCAACCTTACTCTCCCTTTTTTGTCATGAGATAGGCAAATGGAGGCTCCCCTAATAGGTAAGCTTTAGCAAGGAGAGCTTGTAGCACAATCACATATGCATAATCATATAAGCAATTTTATGCAACTCAAGAGAGATTTAAGGAGTTTTATGATAAGAAAAAGATGTGTGATAAGAATGCTTTGCATGCAAGACATGTTACATTTAAGATCAAAATCAATGGTATTTGGCAAAGTAAACAACAAGGGTTTCCAATAGAATACAAACAAATTTCACCCTTTGTCATGGAAAAAGCAAAGATATAGAATTTAAGCATTTCAATATTAAAGAGCAACTATATCCAACTTTATAAGCAAAACAAGACATGAGCGACTTTGCACCCTATTTGATTTTTCCGGGTGAGAGATACCCGTATGATAGTAGCCTTGTTCTATAATTAAAGAAAGAGAGACTTTGGATTTTAAGTTCCTTATTTATTTGAGTCTCAATATTTGCTTTTGTACACAAATTTGAATTCAAGATAAAGCAATCATCATTTTCATTTCTCATTTTTCATCTCATACTTTTCAATTTTAGCATGTCATCAAAAAGAGTCATCATGTCATGTGAATCAATTAAAGGTCATTTAAAAAGTACTTCCAAAGTACATCTCCTATTCCAAAAATGTATATTTGAGCACAAATATGACATGGATTGCGAACAAGGCAATGTAGCACACTTATTAAGAAAATACATATAAGTATGTCCAACCAATCATCTCAAGCAATTAACTAAGAGGCATAAAATATGTTAATGTTGCACAATGCATGATCATGCAACTTTGCTCTCTTTGCTTGAGCTCTCCATATGGGGTCAAGACATACCATTTCAATGAGGGGCATGCGGCCCTATAGACCTACCAAGTCCATTGGACCTAGTTGTATCTACGGGTATCATATTGGCACAATAGCATGCATGTTCATCTTTTCTAATCCACTTAGGTGACACAATTTTGTTCCTAGTGGTCATAGTCAACATATTACTAGATTTCCTAGGATCATAGACTTTGGGTTTCCTAGGCATATGCATAGTGGCTCTTTTAAGCCTATTTTTTTCCGTCATGCTCTCAACCCTACATTTCTTAATGTACCTAAAGCAATTTGGCCTTATATGCCCATCAACACCACAAAAATGACAAGTAGGTATAAAATAAGGAGTCATACCATATCCTTGTGAGGTCATTAAAGACTTGTCATGTATTTGATGTTGCCTTTGGTGTTGAACCAGTTCTCTCATTCTTTGTTGTTGAACCGAATTGGGATGCCTCCTTGGTTAAGGTTGCATGGCTTGCCTTTTTGGTTGGTGAAGCCTTGGGTGAGGAAAGCTTGGGAGTGGAGCTCTTGGATGTTGAGTTTGACCTTCACTCTTTATTGGTATCTTCACTTGGCAACTCTTGGATGACACTCCAAGTTCAATCTTCCTCCTAGGATGTTGAGATGGAGGAGACAACTTAGGAACAAGTTCCTTCACAAAAGTTGTCTTGTCCGAGGAAGGGGTGGACTCATCATCAATAAAACTAAGCCCTCTCTTATCATTGGGCATCTTGCCAATGTTCAATATGTGGTCAAGGTTCTCCGATCCCGAAGTCAATTTAGCAAGAGTATTTCTTGCCTCTTCAAGCTCATTCTCCAACCTAAATTCATTCACTTTAACAAGTGTCACTTCCTCGTCCAAGTGAGACACCTTAGTCCTAAGTTGGAGATTATCTTCATTCAACTTCATTATCTTTTCTTTCCTATCCTTCAAGCATTGTTGGAGAAAATCAATAAACTCTTGATAGTTTATCATACTACCATTTGAGTTTTCAGAGCATGTACTTTCTTGATCAAAGCTTCTTCCACTTGAGCTTTCGTGGCTCATATCTTCAATGATACCTTTCCTCAATCTAGCTCCTCTTTTGTCTCCATTTTTCAAGTCACCATTCTTAGGTCCTTCAAGAATTTTGGTGAAGGCTTGAGCATCTTCATGGTAAGAGACCGGAAAGGCAAAGTAGTTCTTCTCATAATCATTCAAGCTTGAGGGACTTTCTTCAACAACTTTCACTTTGTTGTCCCGCTTGTGAGTGTTTGCAAACGCCATAAATTTTGCCCTATCCTCTTCATCACACAAAGAGTCATCATTATCTTCAATGTCATCACTGTCACTTGAAGTAGCGGCCATTGCCTTTCCTTTTTCAAGCTTTAAAAATTTCTTGAATCTCCTTACGGTGAGAGCCATCTTCTCATCGGAGTCATTATGTCTTTTCTCATTCTTGTTAGTTCTCAAGACAATCCCCTTTTGATTTTTGGGATGAGAAGTTAGCTTCATTGCCTCATAGGCCAATAACTTCCCAATAACCTCACTTGGCTTCATTTTCTTGTACTCTCTATTCTCCTCTATAGTGGTCACCTTTGATTCAAACCTTTTGGGAAGAGATCTCATGATTTTTTGCTTGATCCTCATATTGGAGTAATGATCCCCAAGTTGATGGCTTTGGTTGACAATGTCCCTCAACTTGATTTGGAAGTCATTGAAGCACTCATATTCTTTCATTTTGATGGTCTCGAACTTGACTTGCAACATTTGAAGTTTAGAGTCCTTGACCGTGTCTGTCCCCTCATGTGCCGTCTCAAGAATCTTCCATGCTTCATGGGCATTCTTAGTAATTTTGATAAGCTTATATTGACTCTCATCTATTGCACAAAAAATGGCATGCATTGCCTTGTTGTTCCACTTGGAGGCCTCGAACTCTTGGGGACTCTATTCCGACTTTGGCTTGGAAACAACACTTCCATTTTCAAGAGTCTTTGTGGGTGGAGAATACCCATCTTAAATTATCATCAAGACCTTGTCATCAATTGCCGAAAGATATGCCTCCATCTTCCCCTTCCATGAGGACTAATTGTCACCATGAAGCAATAAAGGTCTTATGCTAAAAGCTCCCTCTCTACTCATCTCAAAACCACTCATGGTGTTTGGGTGAGAATGATATGAAGCAAACAAATAAACAAGACACAAAACAAAAATGCAAGCAAATGCAAGAGACACTATCAAGAGCAATGGATCTCCTAATTATGTTAAGGAACCCGTTCTAATACCAATTGAAAATATATAAAATACGTGTCTAATATAATCTAAAGGGGGGGGGGGGGGGGGGGGGGGGGGGGTTGAATAGATTTTAACCAACTATTACCAATTTTCGTGATTAGTCAATTTTCAATTAGCAACCCCTATCTAGTCAAAAATAACAATCAAGTGTAAAATGCAGAAAATAAATAACACTTGAATTTTTACGTGGAAACCCACACGGGAAAAACCACGGGTTGTTATGTGCGCCACACACGAACCTCAATCCACTAATTGTAATGGCAATTACAACCTAGGTTGACCACGTCAAACCTTACACGGTTACTAATCTACCACTACTACTCGCAGGCCTTCAAAAGTGAATCTAGTCCATTGCTTGCAAACTACCAAATGGTAAATACAAGTCTTAACTCTCTAAGAGAAGAGATAATACAACCTAAGGTGAACATATGCAATATTCAAGATGCTAAAAATGTTAGGTTAAACATTTAAGATTATATAGGCATGGATGAACATGTTAGAGACATTCCTAGATATCATGTGGCTATATGACATTCATACAACCTAGCTATATGTGCAAATCAAACCCTATAGGCAATAGCTATCACAAACAACTCACAAAACACAATAAAAATGCAATCTTGAAACTAGTCAAGTAATAAAGATGCAATCTTGAAACTAGTCAAGTAATAAAAATGCTATCTTGTAAAGCAAGAACATGTGAAGAGATGCAAATAATGTTCTAACTACAAGTCATGTGAGTAGTAAAGAAAACCCATGAGAAATCATACCTAGAACATGCTAGATGATGTGTGAAGATGATGAGTTTTGGATTTGGATGAGTAAAGATGGGATCTTGGAATTCTCTCTCTTAAAAAATATTTTTCTCTCTAAAAAATGATTTTTGCTCTCAGTCTCACCTAAAGGAAGAGAAGAATATATATATATTTAGGTTTTGCAAATCAGAGGTGCACGTTTTTACATATATATATATATATACAGATTTTCTATTATCAGTTCGAACTAACAATAAATATATTAGGATGAAGAATGTGGACCACTAGATTTACATACTTTGACTCAAAGTGTATGCACTTGTCAAAACTTCTCCATAATTTGTGGTCCATATTCTTCGTCCTGATATATTTATTGTCAGTTCGAATTGATAGTAGAAAGACTGTATATATAAATATATATATTTAAGTTTTTTGCAAATCAAAGGTGCACGTTTTCATATTTATATTTTATCAAACAAAAATGCACCGTATTTGGATGTTAGGATGTAAAAGACAAAGGAGAGAATCCTGTGTGGTGAGCTCACGTGAGAGGCTTTAAATGGTCCAATTATTTATCAAGTCAACTCCACTCATGCAACAAGTCAACACAACTCAAATAGAGTTCACATGCAACAAAAGCACTCAATACAAATATGGAAAAATACATAACTTTCCACTCTAAGCTCGGAATTGAATTTCGGTTTCCGATAAAAACACGGAATATCCCAAATGTCTTGAAAATCATCCGAAACACATAGATAAGTCTCTGAATCGCTCGGAACTCATCTAGGGACAAATCCACACACGGTTGGACTCGTAAAAATACGAAAAATCTCAAAAATATATTTCTATAAAATACAAAGAGATTTTACCAACCATACCAAAACAAACACAAATACTAAAATGCATGAGTTGTGTGTGTGTGTGCTCTAAATCTCTTCAATTAAAAGTTAAGACAAGTAAATTACCTTCGTTGAAGCTCTTGATGTCCACAATGAGGTCCATTAGCATTTGATAAGGATTTCTTCAACCCTAAGCTACCCTTACAAGTTTGAACCCCATTGTGATTTTGTCAATGAAATATGCCAATCAAAAGTGAGGCACTTACAACTGTTTAAATGGCTTCACCCCAAAATACTGTTGGAACAGAGAAAAAAAAAATAAGTGAACGAGCAGTCTCAACAAGGTGTCGATGTTTTCGCTCAGCAATTCCATTTTGCCTAAGTGTATAAGCACAAGAAGTTTGATGAATGGTGCCTTCAGAGTCTAATAGTTGTTGAAAAGCTGTACTTAAACACTCACCTCTATAGTCAAACCGGAAATATTTAATAATAGCAGAGAAATGAGTTTTAACCATAGCATTAAACGAAGTATAAATAGCTAAAAACTCAGATTTTTTGTGCATGAGATACAACCAACAATGTCGACTATAATCATCAACAAAAATAACATAATATCATGCACCCCCTTTAGTGGGCAAGGGAGCTGGACCCTAAACATCAAAATGCACGAGTTTAGAAGGTGTAAGACTAGATGAAGTACTACTATTAAAAGGTAAAACTAAATGTTTAGCTAAACGACAACCATTACAATTTGAGATAACATGAAAGCTAATAGTAGAATCTAACAGACCTTTCTTAATCATAAACTGAAGCCTAGAACTAGACACATGTCCTAATCTATAATGCGAATGATAAAAAGGTGATGATGCAGATGACAATTCAAAAGACGACGAATGGACAAACCTAGCAACTCGTGGAGGAAAAAAGAATTGTTCCAAAATATAGAAACCTCCCTCCTTACGGCCGATCTCAATCTACCTTCCTGTGGTGTAATCTTGCAATATACAAGAATGAGAAGAAAAAAAATAACATTTAAGTCCATATTAGTAAGTTGACTAACCGATAAAAGATTAACAGAAAGATGAGGAACATGAAGAACATTTGGGAGAGACTAAGTTGACTGAGTAACTGAACTAATGGAGCCTAGAGGCATAGAAGCTCTATTAGTAGCCATAATTTAGATGAATTTAGAAGGTGAGATACAATGAGAGAGAAGAGATTTATCATGAGTCATGTGATGTTTAACACCTGAATTAATGATCCAAGTAGTAGACAAACATGTATACATCGTACTAGGCAAACCTACTGGTGATGCAAACTGAGCCCCAGAGGATGCTGAAACATAAAGAATCTGAGCTACCTCAACTGCAAGAGATGAAATATTGAGAGAAGATTGATTATCTGAGGTGGTAGAATAAGACCCAACGTTAGTTGTCTTTATAGCTGCTTTTGGTTTGAAAAATTGCCTAGAGCCATTGTGGGCAGATTAGTTTGCGTTACTTTTCAGGCAGGCACTTTTCCAGTGACCCTACTTATGACAGTAAGTGCACTCATCCATAGCAACCTTCGACTTCGGTTTACTAGTGACATGTATCAATCCTTGTGAACCTGTAGTGAAAACTTGGGAAGAACCCGAGTGAGACATCAAACGAAAAGACTTAAGATGAGTCTCCTCAGCCAATAACTCATTGATAACAATAGAAACAGTAAGTAAAGGTGACTAATGAAGCATATAGCTACGTAGATTTTCAAAATCGTCACATAAAGCCATCAAAAGTTACACCAACTTATGTTCTTCCCGTAGTTTCTGATACATATTGTCTTTTGCCAATTAATTAGGATCCATTAAGGCTAACTGGTCCCACAATTCAATCAAATATGAATAAAACTCTAGAATGGATCGATCACCTTGTTTTTCTTCCCGAAGATCCATGTTAATTTGATACCTCCTAGGAAAATTGGACTGATTGTGTATGACAGCAAGATAATCCAAAGCATCCTTAGTATTCTAAAACTTTGCTAAATGAATTGCAATAGAAGACTCAACAAAGTTATTTATCCAAGCCATAATCTTTGCATTAACAGTATTCCATCGATGTTTTAATTTGTCCTAATCATTATCAATGGATTTTGGACAAGTCACAGTAACACTGACATACTCCCACATCTCTTTGCCAATAAGAAAATTTTTCATAGCAAATTTCCAATACATGTAATTCGAGCCATTCAAGCAAACAGAAATTGCTTTAAAATCATTGTTAGAAGAATCCATAGTTAATCAGAAATCCAACTCCAAACAAGTTCTAACAAACCAATTCAACAGCAAAGACAACAATCAATTGACAAATAATGCAAGAAAACTGTAACCTAGTTGTAATAGAGAAATGTAGAATATTTTTTTAAAGATAGCTAACCTAAGAACAATGGTTCAACACAATACCGACATCAGAAGCTTACTCCCCAATTCCTTAGCTCTGATACCATGTAAAATCAGCTCAAATACAGTAACAGAACATAGAAAATGCTATCTCACATTATCTTCCAAAACCATGTCTGATAAAACAAAGAGAAAAAAAAGAATACACTACAGCAATTGAAAAGAGCGGCTGTAGCTATATAACATAAAAACAAGATAAAGCAAATAAAAGCATGAAAAGACTAAAGAAGGCCTCTACTTGTGACTAGACAAAAATACCCCTAAACATATATGCATTATATACATTAACACCCATAACATATGAAACAAACCAAAAAGGAGACTATGTTTACAAAGAAATTTGGATAAAAACAAATCACCACAAATGATATATAGAATGAGATAGACAGACATTAAAAAATTGTTGACATTCATCTTGTTGAAGATCAATTTGAGAAGATGTTGATCCTCATAACAACAGTCAACTTTCCTTTATTTTGTAGTAATATAATTGAATTGATTGACATGTAAATAGCTTAATTTTCTCCCATGTTTTAGCAACAGAGATTGGTTCTAGTTGTCAAATATGTAATTTCATTTTTTATTCTTTTCCTTTTGAGTTGTATATATACGAGAGTTTCTGTATAGAATTAATAAGAAGAAATATTTTCCTTTCTCAGAAATCCCTTCCTTTATTTTTTACATGGTATTAGAGTGAATTGCTCTTGGGAAAACTTTTGTCTGATTTTATAAGCCAACATGATAAATTTTTCTTTATCAAACAATACCAAAGGCACTGTTCTTGTGAACCCTTCAGACTTTTTCCATCTCCACCACTCGGATCATCCGGGAATTGTTTTGGTCACCAAACCCTTGAATGGTAACAACTATGGAACTTGGAATCGTTCAATGAGTATATCTCTAAGTGCCAAAAACAAAACAGGTTTTATTGATGGATTAATCCAAAAACCTTCATCAACTGATAAGAAATTTTCCTCATGGAAAAGGTGCAACGACATGGTGTTATCTTGGATCCTTAACTTTGTCGAATCTAACCTTGCTAATAGTGTGATATATGTTGAGATTGCTGCTGAATTTTGGAGTGATTTGAAGGAAAGATTTTCTCAAAACAATGCTCCTAAATTATTCCAAATTGAGAGGGATATTGCCTCACTGCAACAACGTTCTTTGTCTATTGCTGCTTATTAACTAAAAGGGTTATGGGATGAGCTTTCCTCCTACAATGATCAACCGATTTGTTCATGTAGTGCCATCAAGAAAGTTGAGGAGTAAGAACAAAGAGGCAAGGTAATGCAATTTCTTATGGGTTTGAATGAATCTTATTCTGCTATATGTGGTCAAATTCTTCTTATGCAGCCCTTTCCCGTTGTTGGGAGAGTTTATTCCTTGGTTCTCAATGAAGAGAAACAAAGAGATTTGGTTGTCTCAAAAGAGGTCATGATAGCAGCTGCCAAGAGGAATTATTCTGGTAACAATTCATCAAACAAGGCAAAAGGAAAATTGCATTGCAACCATTGCAATGGTAACAACCACACCATTGATAGATGTTTTCATTTGCATGGATTTCCACTTGGACACAAATACCATAAAAAGAATGAGCATGAGGGAGGAAAGAAAGAGTCGTATGCAAACAACTCCCAATTTAAGACTCCAAGTTTCACTCATGAACAATATCAACAACTCTTGGCCCTTTTAAACAATGGTAACACTCAGCCGAAGGCAAACGTTACAGGTCTATTTGCTCCATCTTATCTCTCATGCTATATTGATTCTACAATTTCCAACAAATGGATCATTAATAGTGGTGCTACTTACCACATTGTTTCATCATCTGATATATTGCATGATAAAAAAATTTCCTTCACATTCCTTTGTTAAATTACCCAATGGGAAAAAAACATAAATTACTTCAATTGGTTCAACTAAACTTGGCTCAGATTTCAATATTGGAGATGTCCTTTGTGTGCCTTCCTTTTGTGTCAATTTGTTATCTGTCAGTAAAATTATGAAATCATTAAATTGTTCAATCTTTTTCTTTGCTGATTTTTGCCTTTTGTAGGACTTGGCAACAAAGAGGATGATTGGTTTGGGGAGGCAGCATAATGGTCTCTATTACATCTCCACAAGTTTTTCAGTACAAATAAATTTGCCCACTCCAAAGGTCAACAACACATCACAATGTGATCTCTGGCATAAACAAATGGGTTATCCATCCATACACCCTATGAAACATCTTGCTCAATCAGTTTCTGAAATTTCTATCTCTTCTAATAAAGTCTGTGATATTTGTCCTTTGGCTAAACAAACAAGGCTTTCTATTGGTTTGAGTTCTATTTCTACCATTGAACTGTTTGAATTAATTAAATGCGATATTTGGGGAGCCTTTCGAGTTCCCTCTCATTCGGGTGCTTATTATTTTTTGACCATTGTTGATGATTTTTCTAGTTATACATGGATATATCTCATGCGTTACAAATCGAAAACGCAAAATTTATTAAAAACTTTTTTTTTGTTTTTGTTAACACTCAGTTTAATCGAAAAGTTCAATGATTTCGGGTAGATAATGGGAGTGAATTTTTTTCAATGCTGTAAGGTTCCCATTTCTTGATTGGCTCATTTCGTGGACAAACCACATGTTAGGGTTCTTTGTAAGGGTAGCCTAGGTATCGGTTTTATTGTTCGAAGCCCTTTGAAGAACTCATGTTGATAAGCACCGAAGGTAAATTTCTATGTGCTTACTTGTCTTGAAGAGATAGTTGCACACACTCACAACTCATGCATATGTTTGATCTTTGTATGCTGTGTTTCTTATTGTTGTGCATTAATGCTTATTTTCATCTCTTCTTGCATGTCAGTTTGATTGCATCTTGCATATCCAATTGCCTTGTCATGTTTAGACTTAGGATTGCATTTTTGCATTGGGCGCTCCCAAAAGCACTCTATGAAAGCGCTATACGAACAGCGCCCATCGGGCGCTGTTCAGACCTGATCGATTTTAATCGGTCGCTGTTCGGTCGCTGTTCGGGCGCTGTACAAAGCACTGTACAAAGCGCTCTACGTACAGCGCCACTCTGTTTTCCCGAGAGAACAGAGTTGGGCGCCGTACAGAAGCGCTCTACGTACAGTGCCCAAGGTAAATTTTAGGCCAACTTATCAAAACGACCACACTTTGTTTTGGCCTCCTATATATATGCCACTTTGACTTTAGGTCAATCAAGAGAGTTCATATTTAGATTTCATACTTAGGATATTTTTCAAGAGAAGAAATAAATTCCAAGAACTCAAATTTTATTCACTCAAACACTTTTTCATGATCATCAATCATCATCTAGCATCATCTTAGATCATCTAGATGTCTTCTTGCATGGATTCTTCATCACACTTTGCTTGGTAAGCTTTCACTAATATCTTACATATTTTGTGTTTTTCTTAACAAGCAATCTCAATTAATTTCTTGTATGTTATTTATATATCTATTGATACAAGATTGAGATTAGTGTGTTGTATGTTTGAGAAGTTGTATTGTGATAGCTAATTAGGTTTTGTGCTTAATCTTGATTAGCTAAACTATTTGATTGAACATGTCATTTAGTTTTTAATATCTAGGATTGTTCTAATTGCATATTAATCATCTTAGATAAGCATATAGGGTTTCCCTTGCTCTATGTTGCATTTGGATATTCATATATTCACTTAGGGTGTTATTCTCTTCATTGAGAAAGTAAGTCTTGTGTGTAGCTTCCGGGATTAGGTTGCTTAGATCGCAAGCAAATTGGACTAGGTTCACTCATATCAGGATTAGGTAGGTGTGTGATTACTTCCGGGATTAGGTTGTAATCGTTTTACACATTTAGTGGATTCGAGGTTCGAGTGTGGCTTACTTACTAGCCCGTGGTTTTTCCCGTGAGGGTTTCCACGTAAAAATCAAGTGTTATTTTATTTCCACATTGTATACTTGATTTATTGCTTTATCTTTTTAGGGGTAATTTCGTAATTTTGACTAAACACGAAAAATTGGGTAATAAGCTTAAAATCTATTCACCCCCCATCTAGATAGTTTTATACACACCGTGTTATAATTTGTTTCAATTGGTATCAAAGCGGGTTCCTAGATATACATAGGTGATCCTTGCTTATTTTGGTGTGTTTTGCATTTTGTGTGATTTTTTGATCATTCATACATTTGCATTCATTTCATTCATTCATAAACACTATGAGTGGAAATGGTGGAAATGGTGGTGGCAACGAGGGTGCTTCTAGCACAAGGCCTCCACTTCTTACCGGATTGAACTATTCCCAATGGAAAGGGAAGATGGAATCCTACATATGCCAAATTCATGACCATGCATGGATGGCGGTGGAAGACGGATATGATCTACCCAAGATGACTCCCGGTGGTGGAGGAGAAGAAGTATTGAAGCCTAAGGCGCAATGGAACGCGTAAGAGTTTGAGGCTTCAAAGTGGAATAGGAAGGCGATGCATGCCATCTTATGTGCTATGGACGAAAATCAATACAAATTGATTCAAAATACTAGGATAGCTAAGAAGGCTTGGGACATCCTAGAGATTGCACATGAGGGAACCGAAGTGGTGAAGGACTCTAAGCTTCAAGTCCTCCAAACTCAATTCAAGATGCTTAAGATGGAGGAGAATGAGTGCTTTAATGACTTCGAGATCAAGTTGATGGACATAGTCAACCAAATTCATCAACTTGGTGATCCATATTCGGATAGGAGAATCAAGCAAAAGATTATGAGATCTCTTCCAGATAGGTTTGAATCAAAAGTAACGGCTTTAGAAGAAAATAGTGGATATAAAGATATGAAACCGAGTGAGGTGATTAGGAGACTTCTAGCTTATGAGTCTAGGAAGGGTCCTATCTCTACACCTCCTAAAAAGTAAAAAGGAATTGCTTTGAAAACCTCCAAGAATGAAAAAGAGGCAAAGAAGAATGACTCGGATGAAGACCTTGCATTATTTGTGAAGAGATTCAAGAGGGTCATGAAGTTCGGGAAAAAGGACTTTGGTTCCAAAGGTCAAAACTACAAGAAAAAGGGTTCCTACAACAAGTTTGAGCCTAGGAAAGAGAAGATCGAAAGGAAAGAGGTCTTATGCTTCGAGTGTGGTGGCATAGGTCACTTTGCCCTCGAATGTGCTAATCACAATGACAAGAAGAAAGGTAAAGTGATAGCTGCCACATGGAGTAGTAGTAGTGATGACTCCATTGAGGGAGATAAGTCTTCAAGTGATGAAGAGCTCATGGCTATCCTCTTAGCTTTTGCCTCCTCCCATAAAAGCAAAAGTGCTAGTGAGAGAGAGGAAATGAGTCAAGAGGAAAATGACTCAAGTGAAGAAGAAAGTGATTCCTCTTCTAACTCCATAAATGGATTTGTGGAGAAAAGGGTGCTTGCTAAATACCATGCCGAATTTAATAATTTAGCAATCAAGAGCACTAGAAAGATCAAGATGTTGAGAGAAGAGAATCTTGAGCTTTTATCTCATAATGACCACTTAAGTGAACAAGTGGAAAAATTCAAGAAGATGGAAGATAAGCTAAGTGAGGAGTTAGTCTTATCTAGGAGGAATGAAGAAAGTCTAAAGAGGGAGCTTGAAAAAGTAAGAGAGTCTATGTCTAGGATGGATTCTAGCACCAAGAAGCTTAACCATATGCTTGGTGTTAGAAAGAGTCCATGTAACAAGAGGGATCTTGGGTATGAAGATGGCAAGAAGATCTCAACCTCTAACAAGACCGTGTTTGTCAAGAGTTTGAGGAACGAAGAAACTTCATTTGTGCAAATTCTTAGGAAGAAGTTAGAAATAGGACAATGTTCTAATGCACAAGTGAAGATAGGGCCAAGAAGGCAACCTCAAGCTCAACCCTCTAGGGTCCCTCAAGCCAACATTCCTCCACAAGTGGCTCACAAAGGAAAGAGACCAATCATGCAACCTCAAGCTAGGAAGCAAGCTAGACCGGTTCAACAACGAAGATGGATTGAACCCATTCAACCACAAAGACATGGACAAGCTCACATGCATGCTCAAGGACAAGGTATGATTCCTTATTTTATTCATACATGTCATTTTTGTGGATTTGATGGTCATATTAGACCAAATTGCTTTCGATATATTAAAATGTGTAGAACACATAGCATGATTAACAAGAGAAAGAATAGAGCCAAGAGGCATGTTCCTAGGAATGATAATATTGTTATGCATGATCCTAGAACATCTAGAACCCATGTACCAAAGACCATTAAGAAAGCTAAGATTGTTTCTAGGTGGATTAGAAAGAATGAAAATGTTTGCCATGTTGCTCAAATAGCCTTGAAGGCAAATTCTTCTAATTTTTGGTATTTAGATAGTGGGTGCTCTAGGCACATGACGAGAAACAAGAGTTTCTTCGAGACTCTTGTTATGGAGGAAGGAGGATATGTCACTTTTGGTGATGGATCCAAAAAGAAAGTTGTAGGGAAAGGAACAATTTCCGTTCCTGGATTATCCTCCTTATCCGATGCTTTATTTGTTGATGGCTTGAAAGCCAATTTAATAAGCATTTCACATCTAAGTGATGAAGGATATTTCGTCTTGTTTTGTAAAGATGATTGCTCTATCCTAAAGCCCGATGGACAAACCTTGTTGAAAGGTATGAGATCTAGCAACAATTGCTATTGTCTTGAAGCTAGAATAGTCTCAAACAATATGTCCATGGATGAGCAAATAGAGTTGTGGCATGAAAGACTTGGCCACATAAACTTTAGGGATTTAAGAACCCTTGGAAAGTTCAATTGTGTGCATGGCCTCCCTAAGCTTGGGAAGAAAGCCAATGGTGTTTGTGGACCTTGCCAACAAGGAAAACAAACCAAAGCAAACCAAAAGCATGCACAAAAAGGGCAAGTATCTCTCCACCAAGGAGCCCCTAGAGCTTCTCCACATGGATCTCATGGGTCCTATGCAAACCGAGAGTTTAGGTGGAAAGAGATACATTTTTGTTTGTGTTGATGATTTCTCTAGATTTACATGGACATATTTTCTTAGAGAAAAATCCGAAACTTTTGATAAGTTTAAAATGCTTTGTACTAAAATACAAAATGAAATGAATTCTAACATTAAAAGCATTAAACGGATTAGGAGTGACCATGAGAGGGAATTTGAGAATGCCTCTTTTGAAAGCTATTGCAATAGCTTAGGCATCTCCCATGAGTTTTTGGCTCCTAGGACACCTCAACAAAATGGAGTTGTTGAGAGGAAGAATAGGGTCCTTCAAGAGATGACCCGAGTGATGTTGCTTAGCAACAATGTCCCTAGGAACCTATGGGCCGAAGCCGTCAATACGGCTTGTTATATAGGGAATCGTGTTTTCCTAAGGTCCGGATCTAGAAACACCTCCTATGAGTTATGGAAAGGTAGGAAGCCAAATGTTAGCTACTTCCACACATTTGGAAGCAAATGTTACATTTTAAATGACCATGATCAACTTGGCAAGTTTGATGCTAAGAGTGATGAGGGTATCTTTATTGGCTATGCCTTGAATAGTAGAGCCTATAGAGTTTTCAACTTGAAGACTCGAACCGTCATGGAATCATTGAATGTTGTTATTGATGATACAAGGCTCAAGTCTAATGACCATGAGGAGGAGGACGTTTTAGAGGAGGACTCTCCTTTGGAGAGGGTTGTGGTGACTCCCAATGTTGGGACGTCCAATGACAATAATGAAGTCACACAACCTATTACTAGAGTCCCTCTCTTGGACTCTAATGAACCCGCTCCATGGGTTAGAAGACTCCATAACAAAGAGGATGTTATTGGAGATGTGAATGAAGGTGTTAGGACAAGACGTCAAATAGCTAATCTCATTAGCTTTACATGCTACACCTCTCAAATTGAACCCAAAAAGGTTGATGAAGCCTTGAATGATGAATTTTAGGTTCTTGCCATGCAAGAAGAGCTAAACCAATTCGAAAGGAATAAGGTTTGGAATCTAGTTCCTAGGCCTAAAAGCACTAATGTGATAGGCACTAAGTGGATTTATAGGAACAAATCTGATGAGGATGGCAACATAGTGCGGAACAAGGCTAGACTTGTAGCACAAGGGTACTCTCAAATTGAGGGGATCAACTTTGAGGAGACATTTGCTCCCGTTGCCCGGTTAGAGTCCATTAGGCTTCTCTTGTCCATTTCTTGTGTGCACAAGTTCAAATTGCACCAAATGGATGTCAAGAGTGCCTTTCTCAATGGCTTCTTGCAAGAGGAAGTGTTTGTTGAATAACCCAAGGGGTTTGTGGATGCACACCACCCCAGCCATGTCTATCGCCTCAAGAAGGCTCTATATGGGTTGAAACAAGTACCGAGGGCTTGGTATGAGCGCCTCACTCAATTTCTTGTTGACAATAACTACACAAGGGGTAGTGTTGACAAGACACTATTCATCAAGAAAGACAATGATGAGCTTTTCATAGCTCAAATATATGTTGATGATATAGTTTTTGGCTCCACCAACAACACCAAGGTCCAACAATTTGTTGATGTCATGTTTCATGAATTTGAGATGAGTCTTGTTGGTGAGCTTAGTTACTTCCTAGGTTTGCAAATTAGGCAATTAGATGATGAGATTTTCATAACCCAAGCCAAATATGCCAAAAACCAAGTGAAGAAGTTTGGTTTAGAGAATGCCAAACATTGTGATACACCCATGAGTACCACTTTGAAACTAAACAAGGATGCTAGTGGTAAAAGTGTGGAACAAACTCTATATCGGGGCATGATAGGTAGCTTGCTTTATTTGACCGCAAGTAGGCCCGATATATCTTTTAGTGTGGGTGTGTGTGCTAGGTACCAACCGGATCCCAAGGAGTCCCATCTCTCTTCCGTAAAGAGAATCATTCGCTATGTGAATGGGACATCCAACTATGGGATTTGGTACTCTTTTGACACTAATGCTAGTCTTGTAGGCTTTAGTGATGCGGATTGGGCAGGAAATTGTGATGATAGGAAAAGCACATTGGGCGGTTGCTTCTTCCTAGGCAACAACTTGGTGTCTTGGTTTTGTAAGAAGCAAAACTCAATTTCCTTGTCCACGGCCGAGGCCAAGTACATAGCCGCGGGGAGTGGATGCACACAACTCCTATGGATGAAGCAAATGCTAGTAGACTACGGATTCAACCAAGGTACACTCACTCTCTTTTGTGATAATGTGAGTGCCATAAATATTTCCAAGAATCCGGTTCAACATTCTAGAACTAAGCATATTGACATCCGCCATCACTTCATTAGAGAGCTTGTTGAAAATAAATGCATAGTACTTGAACATGTAGGTACTAATGATCAACTTGCGGACCTATTTACTAAACCCTTAGATGCTACTCGATTTAAAACACTAAGTAGATTTATTGGGATTTGTCTTGTGGAGTGATGTGTTTTGTGATTGACCCCATATGGGGAACTCAAGCAAAAAGAGTTTTTTTTTGCATTCTTGTCACTTGTAAAAAATTTAAAATATCTTATGCCTCTTCTTTTAATTGCTTGAGTAAGCTTGGTTGCACAAATGTATATATGTTTTCAATTCAATAAGTGTGAACCTTGCTTGTTTACAATCCATGTCATATTTATGTTCAAACATGCATTTTTGGACTAGGAGATGTATATAGGAAGTATGATTTGAATGACCTATGGTTATCTCCATGACATGATGATTCATTAATAACATGCTAATGTCAAATGAAAAAGCATGAAATTCATATAACATGCTCATATGAAAAGCATGAATTGATGATTGCATATTCTTAAAATGCAAAACTTGTGTGAAAACTTATGAGACTCAAAATGAATAATGGATCTTGTATCCGTTCAAAGGAATTTATATTCCAAATGTCTCTCTTTCTTTATTGGTTGAACATGGCTACTATCATACGGATATCTTATCCGGGAAAATCAAAAAGGGTGCAAAGTCGCTCATGCCATGTTTCGCTTATAAAGTTGGATATAGTTATTCTTAAATTGAAATCAATATATTCTATATCCTTGCTTTACTCATGACTTTGGTGAAATTGGTTTGAATTCCTATTAGAAACCTTTGTCATTTGTTTTGCCAAATACCATTGTATTTTGGACTTGAATGCTACATGTCTTGTATGCAAAGCATGTTTGATTCACACATTTTCTAACAAATAAATCTCCTTGTTTCTCACCAATTAATTGAGATGCATAAAGTGACTTATATTGATTATGCAAATATCTTGCATGCTACTAACTCTCGTTACTATGAGTGACCCGGTTGGGGACTACTCCTTTGCCTATATCATGACAAAAAATGGGAGTAGGATATGGTAAGGGGAGTTGCAAATTGTAGTGGCAGTTGTGCTTGTTGGGGAGAATATACATTGAGGGGGAGTAACCCGTTAAGGGGAAGCATTGCATACACATACATTGCATAATATTGTGCCTAATATTTTACAAATGCAAATGCTTGTTTTTGTTCTCAATTGATTAATCTCACATTTCACTTGTATTGGAAAATATAGAAATCTTATTTTCAGGGCTTGATTATTCTACAAGAGATTGAAGACTTGAAGTTTTATTTTCTTATCTCTTTGTGTTGTAGAAAATCATAGTTCTCCCGTAGTTTCAATTTTTTTGTGTGGAATCAATGTAAGTGGTGGTTTTGTCAAGAAATAGCCAAAGGGGGAGATTGTAAGGTTCCCATTTCTTGATTGGCTCATTTCCTGGACAAACCACATGTTGGGGTTCTTTGTAAGGGTAGCCTAGGTATCGGTTTTATTGTTCGAAGCCCTTTGAAGAACTCATGTTGATAAGCACCGAAGGTAAATTACTATGTGCTTACTTGTCTTGAAGAGATAGTTGCACACACTCACAACTCATGCATATGTTTGATCTTTGTATGTTGTGTTTCTTATTGTTGTGCATTAATGCTTATTTTCATCTCTTCTTGCATGTTAGTTTGATTGCATCTTGCATATCCAATTGCCTTGTCATGTTTAGACTTAGGATTGCATTTTTGCATTGGGCGCTCCCAAAAGCGCTCTACGGAAGCGCTGTACGAACAGCGCCCATCGAGCGCTGTTCAGACCTGATCGATTTTAATCGGTCGCTGTTGGGGCGCTGTACAAAGCGCTCTACGTACAGCGCCACTCTGTTTTCCCGAGAGAACAGAGTTGGGGCACTGTACAGGTGCTGTACAGAAGCGCTCTACGTACAGCGTCCAAGGTAAATTTTAGGCCAACTTATCAAAACGACCACACTTTGTTTTGGCCTCCTATATATATGTCACTTTGACTTTAGGTCAATCAAGAGAGTTCATATTCAGATTTCATACTTAGGATATTTTTCAAAAGAAGAAATAAATTCCAAGAACTCAAATTTTATTCACTCAAACACTTTTTCATGATCATCAATCATCATCTAGCATCATCTTAGATCATCTAGATGTCTCCTTGCATGGATTCTTCATCACACTTTGCTTAGTAAGCTTTTCACTAATATCTTACATATTTTGTGTTTTTCTTAACAAGCAATCTCAATTAATTTCTTGTATGTTATTTATATATCTATTGATACAAGATTGAGATTAGTGTGTTGTATGTTTGAGAAGTTGTATTGTGATAGCTAATTAGGTTTTGTGCTTAATCTTGATTAGCTAAACTATTGGATTGAACATGTCATTTAGTTTTTAATATCTAGGATTGTTCTAATTGCATATTAATCATCTTAGATAAGCATATAGGGTTTCCCTTGCTTTATGTTGCATTTGGATATTCATATATTCACTTAGGGTGTTATTCTCTTCATTGAGAAAGTAAGTCTTGTGTGTAGCTTCCGGGATTAGGTTGCTTAGATCGCAAGCAAATTGGACTAGGTTCACTCATACCAGGATTAGGTAGGTGTGTGATTACTTCCGGAATTAGGTTGTAATCGTTTTACACATTTAGTGGATTCGAGGTTCGATTGTGGCCTACTTACTAGCCCGTGGTTTTTCCAGTGAGGGTTTCCACGTAAAAATCAAGTGTTATTTTATTTCCGTATTTTATATTTGATTTATTGCTTTATCTATTTAGGGGTAATTTCGTAATTTTGACTAAACACAAAAAATTGGGTAATAAGCTTAAAATCTATTCACCCCCCCCCCCCCCCCCCCCCCCCCCCCCCCCCCTCTAGATAGTTTTATACACACCGTGTTATAATTTGTTTCAAATGCGATTTTTTTTTAATGATCATGGGATTATTTATAAGTATAGCTGTGTTTCTACACCCCCAACAAAATGGTGTTATAGAGCGCAAACATCGTCACATCTTGAATGTAGCTAGAGCCATAAGATTTCAGTCCTACGTTTCATTACCTTTTTTTTTTTTTTTTTTTTTTTTTTTTGGGGGGGGGGGGGGGGGGGGGGCGGGGGGAGTTTACTAACTACCGTTTATCTCATAAATCGCTTACATACCCCTCTTCTTTCAACAAAAACACCATTTGAAGTTCTTCACAATCGACCACCCACTTATAATCTTTTGTGAGTGTTTGGATGTTTGTGTTTTGTCACCAATGTCCAACCTAAAAATAAATTTGATAAACATGCTCAAAAATGCATTTTTATTGGATATCATGTAGGTCAAAAGGCTTATAAAGTCTACGATTTGGAAACTAAACAGATTTTTACAAGTCGAGATGTTATTTTCCATGAACACATTTTTCCTTTTCAAAGTACTGTAAAAGAAAACAATAAGAGTGAATTGTAGGTATTGCCATTACCATTACTTCACCAAGATACCATATCTGAGCCACAAAACTCTCAAAAGCCCTCTAATGACAATATCACTGTTGCAGAACCTACTACATCTACCTCACCTCAACTTATTCAACCTAATCACCCTGTGTTAAGAAAATCTGAATGCATTCGTCAACCATCTGTTTTGCTACGAGATTTCCATTGTTCACAGACCATGTTGCTACTCTCAAACCAACCATCATCTTCAATGTCAAAGTCAGGTAAATGTACCCGTTATCCTTTAGCAGATTTTATTTCTTATAAAAATTTATCTCTCTCTCACCATTCTTTTGTTGTTAGCAACTCCAGTTGTGTTGAACCTAACACATTTGCCCAGACTGAGAAAGACCTTAAGTGGAGAGAGGCCATGAATTCTGAAATTCAAGCATTATAAGACAATGGTACATGGACCTTTACTTCTTTGCCTAACGAAAAGAAGCCAATTGGGTGTAAGTGAGTTTATAAGATCAAGTATAATTCGAATGGTTCCATTGAACGCTACAAGGCAATACTCATCGCCAAGGGTTATACTCAACTTAAAGGGTTGGATTACAATGAACATTCGCTCCAGTTGTCAAACTTGTTACAGTTCATTGTCTACTTGCCATCGCTGCTACCCGCAACTGGTCTCTCCACCAACTAGATGTTCAGAATGCTTTTCACCACGGTGACCTTGATGAGGAATTATATATGCTTTCACCACTCGGTTACAGTCGATAGGGGGAGAACATAGTTTGTCGACTGAACAAATCACTTTATGGGTTGAAACAGGCTTCTCGAAACTAGTATTTAAAGTTTTCTATGGCTATTCGAAAAGCTGGATATAAACAATCCATGGCAGATTATTCACTTTTCACACGGTTATATGGAGATTCATTCACTGCCGTGATAATTTATGTAGATGATGTCATCATTACATGGAATGATTCTGTTGCCATAGCTGCTCTAAAAATTTTTCTTCACAAACAATTTCGAATCAAAGACCTTGGAAGATTAAAGTACTTTTTTGGGGATAGAAGTAGCACATTCAAAAGAGGCATTTCTATCTCAGAACGAAAATATACATTGGATGTGCTTGATGATATAGGTTTCCTTGGAGTTGCTCCAGTCACTTTTCCCATGGAAACAAACTTGAAGCTCACATCAACAAATGGTGAAATCATTAAAGATCCATCCCAATATAGAAGACTTGTTGGGCGACTTATCTATCTTACAATAACATGACCAAATATTACCTATTCGGTACATCTTCTTAGTTAATTTATGCACCAGCCTCGCAAACCACATCTTGACGTGGCATTTTGAGTTTTGCGATATTTGAAGGGGACACCAGGACAAGGTTTATTTTTTTCCAGCAAGAATGATCATAATTTAATTGGGTATTGCGATGTTGATTGGGGAGATTGCTTTATTACAAGAAGGTCAGTTTCTGGATATTGTGTTTTTCTTAGGACTTCTCTGATTTCTTGGAAGACAAAGAAACAAACTACTGTATACAGGGCGATGGCGGCAATTACATGCAAATTTACTTGGTTAAGATGCCTCTTACAAGACTTATAAGTTACTGTTCCAGGTCCTGCCAAGTTATGCTGTGACAATTAAGCAACACCATATATCACAGCAAATCTCGTCTTTCATGAACGAACAAAACATTTTGAAATGGATTGTCACGTGATCAGAGAAAAAATTCAAGCAGGTCAAATTACTACTACCTTTACGTCATCACACACTCAAATAGCAGACATTTTTACTAAGCCGCTTGGCAAGGTGCCCGTTCATTCACATCTTTATGCAACAGCAGCAAGGGTGTTGGATTACTTGGAAAGCAAGGATTGCAGTAAGGTTGGTGTTTCAGTTGGAAGGAGGCGTGAGCTGGAAAAGCAGAGGTGACGTGGCAAGCGGGTTGAGCTAGCAGCTGGCGCTGTGGCGGACCATATGAGCTGGCCGAATGGGTTCCTGGTTCATTCAGGATTTGTTCTCTTTTTCGTAGTCTTTGTTTGATTAGGATTTGTTCTCTTTTCCTAGATAGGATTTCTTTCAGTTTTAGTTTAAGTTATTTTAGAAGTCAATTCCTTGTGGAATTCGACTTATTGCTTTTCCTATTTAAGTTGTTTGAATTCAATTTGTTAAGCGCTTTTTTGTTGAATAAAATTCAGAGATTGTTTTCTCAAAAATCCAATTAAGATTTCTTTGCGAAGATTAAAGTATTTGAAGTCTATTAACAATCCTTCGTACGCGAAGTTGAATGTTATCAGTAGGTTGTTTTCTAATTGTCTCTTGGAGGTTTTTCTCGTATAGCTTCTGCTACATCAGTTTGGTATCAGAACCGTGTTCGTTTGAGATGTCTTCGACATGCTACCGAAAGAGACGTCAACCAAAACGGATCCTTGTAGATGAAGCCAATAAATGTGACCGCATGACACAATTGAAGCAGCATGCTGCGCACTTAGCGAAGCATATTGCTACGTTATTGGCTAACCAAAACCCGTTTTGGGGTCTAAACCTTAAATCGGGTGGTTACAGTGAGTCTAAAGAAAGTGATGATGATGAATCCGATCCTTTGTTGTTCTACGATGATATATATGTACTAGAGGAAGCTTTTGCTAATCCTGATCTACCACCAGTCTTTGATGAAGAGATATTTGACAAGGAGTCCATGAGTGCTGATTTTGTTCTACCATCCGTCTTTATTGAAGAGATATTTGGAAAAGAGTCTATGAGTGATTTGGGATTTATGGATTATTTTTGTGAATCACACACTCACTATAAAGATTCATCAGTTTATCTTTTGTTGTCCAAGTGATGATTAATGAATTTGTTTCATCCTATTCGAGCGATTGGATGGACATCATGACAAGAATCGAAGGATTTAGAGTTCGTCGTATACGATCTCGGCTGTTAGCACTAAAAAAATTTATGCAGGTTTCTAGGATGAAGGTATTCAAAATTCGAGGATAAATTTTCTCCAACCTGAAGAGAATGATGCAGTAGCAGCTAAGGCAATGGAATACATAGAGTGAGTGGCGAATTTGTATTTGGGTCGCATGGACCAACCAAATCTGGGCTAAACTTCGTGGACCTCTACAGAGGGCATATGGGGTCAGATCGTCTACTAGAATATTTTTCCGGAAAGCCTAAGATGAGCCCTATAGATGTTATGAAGACTCCATCCTCCATAACAAATCAAAACAGGCCCAAATTCGGCCATCTATCTTGTTACGCGAAGACTTGAGCTAGACGTTTTTGAGTTATTATTAACTTAGGATTGAGTCTTGGAGTCTTTTTAGAATTATATTATTTGAGAAGTTAGAGTCAGTTTAGGATTCAAGGTTTTAAGCTTTTAGGATTAGTTTTGATAAAAATAAGTTTAGTTGTTTCTTAGTTTGTTTAGGATTTAGAGTTTTCAATTGTTAAGGTTAATTGTTGCCTATTTATATTCTTGTAATTGCTTTTCAGAATCCAGCTTTTGATTAATAAAAATTCTGAGATTGTTTCTCAACTATCTAATTACAACATCCTTAGTGCACGAAGTCGATTGTCATATTTGAAGCTTGATATTCTGGCATTCGTGCGCGGATCAACAAAATATTAGTAGGTTGTTTTTCGAATTAGTCTTGTGAGTTTTTCTCGTTATAGGTTCCGCTACATCAATTGATGATGCAACAACAGCTAAGGTGTTGGATTACTTGGAAAGCAAGGATTGCAGCAAGGTTGGTGTTTCAATTGGAAGGAGGCGTGAGCTGGACAAGCGAAGGTGACGTGGCTGGCGGGTTGAGTTGGCAGCTGGCGCTGTGGCGGACCACATGAGCTGGCCGAATGGGTTCCTGATTCATTCAGGATTTGTTCTATTTTTCGTAGTCTTTGTTTGATTAGGATTTGTTCTCTTTTCCTAGATAGGATTTCTTTTTGTTTTAGTTTAAGTTATTTTAGAAGTCAATTCCTTGTGGAAGTTGACTTATTACTTTTCCTATTTAAGTTGTTTGAATTCAATTTGTAAAGCGCTTTTTTGTTGAATAAAATTCAGAGATTGTTTTCTCAAATATCCAATTACGATTTCTTTGCGAAGATTGAAGTATTTGAAGCATGTTAACAATCCTTCGTGCACGAAGTTGAATGTTATTAGTAGGTTGTTTTCTAATTGTCTCTTGCAGGTTTTTCTCATATAGCTTCCGCTACATCAGTTTGGTATCAGAGTCATGTTCGTTCGGGACGACTTCGACATGCCTCCAAAGAGACGTCAACCAAAACGGATCCCTGTAGATGAAGCCAACAAATGTGACCACATGGCATAATTGGAACAGCATGATGCGCACTTAACAAAGCAGATTGCTATGTTATTGGCCAACCAAAACCCGTTTCGGGGTCTAAACCCTAAATCGGGTGGTTACAGTGAGTCTGAAGAAAGTGACGAGGAGGAATTCGATCCTTCGTTGTTCTATGATGATACATATGTACCAGAGGAAGCTTGCTGATCTTGATCTACCACTAGTCTTTGATGAAGAGATATTTGACAAGGAGTCCATGAGTGCTGATTTTGATCTACCACCGGTCTTTATTGAAGAGATATTTGAAAGAGTCTGTGAGTAATTTGGGATTTATGGATTATTTTTGTGAATCACACATTTCTCACCATAAAGATTCATCAGTTTATCTTTTGTCGTCCAAAGTGATGATTAATGAATTTGTTTCATCCTATTCGAGCGATTGGATGGACATCATGACAAGAATTGAAGGATTTAGAGTTCGTCGTATACGATATCGGCTGTTAGCACTAAATTTTTTTATGTAGGTTTCTGGGATGAAGGCAGTTAAAATTCGAGGACGAATTTTATCCAACCTGAAGAGAATGATGCAGCAGCAGCTAAGGCAATGGAATACATGGAGCGGGTGGCGAATTCGTATTTGTGTCGCATAGACCAGCCAAATCCAGGCTGAACTTCGTGGACCTCTACAAGGGGCATATGTGGTCGGATTGTCTATTATAATATGTTTCCGAAAAACCCAAGATGAGCATTAAATATGTTATGAAGACTCTGTCCTCCATAACAGATCACAACAGGCCCAACCTCTACCATCTATCTTGTTGCACGGAGACTTGAGCTGGACGTTATTGAGTTATTGTTAACTTAGGATTGAGTCTTGGAGTCTTTTTAGAATTATGTTATTTGAGAAGTTAGAGTCAGGTTAGGATTCAAGGTTTTAAGCTTTTAGGATTAGTTTTGATAAAGATAAGTTTAATTGTTTCTTAGTTTGTTTAGGATTTAGAGTTTTCAATTGTTAAGGTTAGTTGTTGTCTATTTATATTCTTGTAATTGCTTTAAAGAATCCAGCTTTTGATTAATAAAAATTCTAAGATTGTTTCTCAACTATCTAATTACAACATCCTTAGTGCATGAAGTCGATTATTGTATTTGAAGCCTGATATTCTGGCATCCGTGCGCGGATCAACAAAATATTGGTAGGTTGTTTTTTGAATTAGTCTTGCGAGTTTTTCTTGTTATAGCTTCTGCTACATCAGTTGATGATGCAGCAACAGCAAAGGCGTTGGATTACTTGGAAAAGGATTGCAGCAAGGTTGGTGTTTCAGTTGGAAGGAGGTGTGAGCTGGACAAGCAAAGATGACGTGGCAGGCAGGTTGAGCTGGCAGCTGGCAGCTGGCAGTGTGGCGGACCACATGAGCTAGCCGAATGGGTTCCTAGTTCATTGAGGATTTGTTCTCTTTTTCGTAGTCTTTGTTTGATTAGGATTTGTTCTCTTTTCCTAGATAGGATTTCTTTCAGTTTTAGTTTAATTTATTTTTGAAGTCGATTCCTTGTGGAAGTCGACTTATTGCTTTTCCTATTTAAGTTGTTTAAATTCAATTTGTTAAGAGCTTTTTGTTAAATAAAATTGAGTGATAGTTTTCTTACGATTTCTTTACGAAGATTGAAGTATTTGAAGCCTATTAACAATCCTTCGTGCGCGAAGTTAAATGTTATCAATAGGTTGTTTTCTAATTGTCTCTTGTAAGTTTTTCTCATATAGCTTCCGCTACACAAGTTTGGTATCAAAGCCGTGTTCATTCGGGACGACATCAACATACCGCCGAAGAGACGTCAACCAATCTGGATCCCCATGGAAGAAGCTAACGAACGTGACCGTGTGGCATAGTTGGAGCAGCAGATGGCGCAATTAATTGAGCAATTTGCGATGTTATCCTAATGCAGGTGTCGTTGAGGATGAGAGTGACGAGGAGAGTGATTCTCAAGTGGAGGTTCCACAACAGTGTCGTCAAGCACCAGAGCATGAAGACAGCCGGCGGTGGGAGTTGGGTATGAGGATAGAGATTTTGAAATTTCAGGGGAATCTTTCGCCCAAAGAATTCCTTGATTGGCTCGGAGTTGTGGAGGAGATCTTGGAGTTTAAAAATGTGCCGGCTAATGCAAGGGTAGCCTTGGTGGTAACTCGGCTTCAGGGACGAGCAACAGCTTGGTGGCTGCAACTCAAGCTCACACAGACTCAAATGGGAAAATCAAAAATCATGGATTAGGAGCAGATGGTCAGTAAATTGCGCTATGAATTTTTGCCCCACAATTTTCAGAAGTTAATGTATCAGAAGTTACAAAATTTACGACAAGGTTCGTGGTCGGTTGATGACTATACAACATAATTCTACCAATTGCTTATGCGCAACGACTTCCAAGAAAATTAAGAGCAAATAGTGTCCAGATATTACGGGGGATTGCGGGCGCAAATCCTAGAGGTGGTGAACCTCTTTGATCCGGTCACATTATTTAAAGCTCATTGTAAGGTTCCCATTTGTTGATTGGCTCATTTCGTGGACAAACCACATGTTGGGGTACTTTGTAAGGGTAGCTTATGTATTGGTTTTATTGTTCGAAGCCCTTTGAAGACCTCATGTTGATAAGCACCGAAGATAATTTTCTTTGTGCTTACTTGTCTTGAAGAGATAGTTGCACACACTCATAACTCATGCATATGTCTTATCTTTGTATGTTGTGTTTATTTTTGTTGTGCATTAATGCCTATTTTCATCTCTTCTTGCATGTTTTTTTGATCGCATCTTGTAATTATATGTCATATCATGTTAGGCCTTTAGGATGCATTTAGTTTTACCTTTTTACCCCTTGCATGTTTTCTTGTGGGGTTCAAAGGAGTGGGTCATGCGCTGGTCGTCAAGCGCCAGACCAGCGCAGATCGCCCAGTGGTCTGTCGCTGGTCGTGCGCTGGTCCAGACCGGCGCCGCTCACCAGCGCAAAACGCCCAGTGGTGTGCCGCTGGTCGTGCGCCTGTCTGAGCGCTGGTCGTCAAGCGCCTGTGCAATTTTTGCCTTTGCGCTGGTCGTGCGCCTGTTGTCTAGCGCAAGGCCATCAGTGCACAGAGCAATTTCTGGTGCATTTTTCAAAACGACCACACTTCACTTATGGCCCTTATATATATGCCACTTTGACTTTAGGTCAGCTAAGAGAGTTCATATTCATATTCTATACTTAGGATATTTTTCAAGAGAAGAAAAATACACAAGAACTCATTTTTAATTACTCAAACACTTTTTCATGATCATCAATCATCATCTAACATCATCTTTGATCATCTAGATGTCATCTTGCATGGATTCTTCATCATACTTTGCTTGGTAAGCTTTTCACTAATATCTTACATATTTTGTGTTTCTCTTAACAAGCAATCTCAATTAATTACTTGTATGTTATTTTATATACTTTGGATACAAGATTGAGATAAGTGTGATGTATGTTTGAGAAGTTGTTTTGTGCTAGCAAATTAGGTTTTGTGCTTAATCTTGATTAGCTAAACTAATTGACATGTCATTTAGTTTGTAATATCTAGGATTGCTTTAATTGCAAATTCATCATCTTAGATAAGCATATAGGGTTTCCCTTGCTCTATGTTGCATTTGGATATTCATATATTCACTTAGGATTGTATTCTCTTCATAGAGAAAGTAAGTCTTGTGTGTAGCTTCCGGGATTAGGTTGCTTAGATCGCAAGCAAATTGGACTAGGTTCACTCATACCGGGATTAGGTAGGTGTGTGATTACTTCCAGGATTAGGTTGTAATCGTTTACACATTTAATGGATTCGAGGTTCGAGTGTGGCTTACTTACTAGCCCGTGGTTTTTCCCATGAGGGTTTCCACGTAAAAATCAAGTGTTATTTAATTTCTGCATTTTATACTTGATTTATTGCTTTATCTAGTTAGGGGTAATTTCGTAATTTTAACTTATACGAAAAATTGGGTAATAAGCTTAAAATCTATTCACCCCCCCCCCCCCCCCCCCCCCCCCCTCCTCCCTCCCCCCTCCCCCCTCTAGATAGTTTAATACACACCGTGCTATAATTTGTTTCACTCATCAAAGGGCTATGCAAATAGAGAAAACAGTGACTCGACTAGGAGGGGGCGGACTGCTGTTTTATAGCAATTGTGGTGCAACATGAAGACTTGAGGGCAGCAACAACACCACCAGCCGACCAGCGGCAGTTGGCAGCAGCAGCAGCGACACTCAGTGAACTTTCACCACGCCGAACCAGAAGCCTAGGACAACAGATGGATTTAAATGTTTTAGTTGTAGAGAAGTGGGTCACCGATAGCCCGAGTGTAAGAGACTTGGCAAGAAAGTCTTGTTCGTTGAAACAGATAAGGGCGAAGAAGAAGAGGCCAACGTTGGAGAGGAGCTGCAATTTGATGAAGATGAAGTGGTCAATAAAGATTGGGTTGAAGGTGATGTTGGTTCATTATTAATGGTACGTCCTGCTCGTGAAGCAATTGCTGTAGTTGGCAATCTGGAAAGAGGTAAGGTGGTAGAAGTTTCTTCATTCCCACAGGGTAACAAGGGAGACACAGTGGACAGGGACGTCACAACTGAACAAGGGACAGCCATGGTGGTGCGGCGCGCATGCTTGACTCCGCGAGCGGATGAGAGCGATTGACTTAGGAACAATGTATTTCATTCGACTTGTACAATCCTGGGTAAAGTGTGCCGATTCATTATTGATGGAGGAAGTTGCGAAAACATTGTGTTCGCGAAAGTGGTTAGCAAATTGGGAATCAAGACTAGACAACACCCAAAACCGTACAGATTAGCTTGGTTACAAATGGGTGGAGAGGTAACAGTTTCGCAACAAGCACTTATATCTTTTTCTATTAGCAAGCATTACAAAGACTAGGTATAATGTGATATTGTTCGCATGGATGCATGTCATTTATTGCTCGGACGGCCATAGCAGTATGATCGCAAGGTAAAACACGATGGCTTTAAAAATACTCACACTTTCCTATACGATAAAATGAATATTGTGTTGTTACCAAGCAAGCCGCAAGATAAGCCTACAATGGCGGAAGGATCCAATCTCCTCTCTTTCTCCAAGTTTGAATTAGAGATGGAAGATACTGATACTGTGTACTTACTGCTGAACAAGGAAGTGACCGCCAAGATTGAGGTCCCGAAAGCTGTGATTCCTTTACTTGCGGAATTCACGAAAATATTTCCTGAAGAATTACCTGAAGGAGTTCCACCGTTGAGAGATATACAGCACCATGTTGATCTCAAGCCGAGGGCTATGTTGCCTAACCGTCAACACTATCGGATGAGCTCGAGCGAGCATGAGAAGCTACGAAGACAAGTTGAAGATTTACTCGCCAAAGGTCATATCCGTGAAAGCCTTAGTCCATGCGCGGTACCGACACTTTTAATTCCAAAAAAAGACAGATCATGGAGAATGTGTGTGGACAGTCATGCAATCAATAAAATTACGGTGAGGTATCGATTTCTGATCCCTCGATTAGATGATCTCCTAGACCAACTGAGTGAGGCGACAGTGTTCACAAAACTCGACTTAAAAAGCGATTATCATCAAATAAGAATTCAACCTGGGGACGAGTGAAAAACCGCGTTCAAAACGTGAGAGGGGCTCTATGAATGGATGGTCATGCCATTCGGTTTGTCTAACGCACCCAGTACGTTTATGTGTGTGATGAACCAAGCGTTAAGGCCATTTATAGGAAAATTTGTGGTCATCAACTTTGACGATATTTTGATCTATAATGCCGTTCAAGATTTACATGTGTAGCACATTCGTGAGGTTTTAACAGTGTTGCGAAAAGAAAAATTGTTCGCTACAGTCAACAAGTGCGTCTTTATGGCTTCAGACTTATAATTTTTGGGTTACAAAATTTCTGGAAAAGGTCTTTAGGTGGATGAAACAAAGATTGAAGCAGTAAAACAGTGGCCAAAACCGACAAGCATAACTAAGGTGCGAAGCTTCCACGGGTTGGCGGAGTTTTATCATTGATTCATTCCTCACTTCAGCAATATCATTGCTCCAATCACCGATTGCTTAAAAGAAAAATAAATTAAGTGGCCTCAGGACGCGGAGGAGGTGTTTCAACTCATCAAGGTACGCTTAACTACTGCCCCAATATTAATATTGCCTGATTTTTCACAACCCTTTGGGCTGCACAGTGATGCGTCCAAGGTAGGGATAGGGGCTGTTTTGAGCCAAGCTTGCCAGCTGGTTGCATTTTTTAGTGAGAAACCCTCAGGAGCAAGGGAAAGGTACAACACATATGACATCGAATTCTACGTGGTGGTTCAAGCCATGAAGCATTAGAGGCATTATCTTTTTCACCGTGAGTTTATTCTCTACACTGATCATGAGGCACTAAAACATCTCCATAGCCAAGACAAGATTTCAGCCCGTCATGCCTCCTGGTCTGCGTATTTGCAACAATATACTTTTGTTTTAAAGCACAAGTCAGGTGCATCTAATAGAGTTGTCGAAGCCTTAAGTCGTCGGAGCAATTTGCTGTCCACAATGACAATCTCAATACCGGGGTTTGAGTCGTTCTGAGAGTTGCTAAATGTTGATCCATACTTCGCACCAGACATGGCAAATTTGAGTTCCATAGAAAATAGAGATTTCTTGTTGGTGGATGGTTTCTTATTTCGTGGCAATCAATTGTGTGTGCCCGAAGGTAGCTTGCGCTTACAAATTATCAAAGAGCTACATGGAGAGGGTCATGTTAGAAGGGACTGCACCCTGCAGCTGGTCAAAGACAGTTATTGCTGGCCGACAATTCGGCGTGAGGTAGAGCGATACGTGGAGAGTTATCGAGTGTGCTAAGTTTCCAAAGGCATTGCAATGAACACCGACCTATACATGCCGCTACCTATCCCCACACGGCCATGGATGGACCTAAGCATGGACTTCGTGTTAGGATTACCAAGGACTCAACGAGGGTTTGATTCAATTTTTGTGGTTGTTGACAGATTTTCCAAGATGGTTCATTTTATTCCTTGTAAAAAGACAACAGACACGGTGAACGTGGCTTAACTTTTCTTTTTTCATGATATTTATAATCTACATGGCTTGCCGAATTCAATTGTGTTCGATCGTGACACTCGGTTCCTTAGTCATTTTTGGCGAAGCCTTTGGAAGATGGTGAATACACAACTGAATTTCAGTAGCGCGTATCACTCGTAAACGAATGGTTAGACTGAAGTGGTAAATCGGTCACTTGGCAACTTATTGCGGTGTTTGGTTGGTGATAATGCTTGTGCCTGGGACTAAAAACTTAGTCACGCAGAGTTTGCTTATAATCATGCAGTGAATCGGAGCACGAGTTTTAGTCCATTTTAGATTGTATACTCGGTGTTACCTCGAGGGTCGCTAGATTTGCTGCCATTGCCAAGCAAGACATGAGTTCATGGGAAAGCTGAAGACTTTGTGCAGAAATTACAAGGCACTCATGCGCAAGTTTGTGACAATTTGGGAAGGTCTACAGAAAAATACAAATTAGCTGCTGACAGGAAACGAAGACATGTGGAGTTTGAGATTGGTGACTTTGTATGGGCTGTTCTCACTAAGGATCGCTTCCCCGTTGGAGAGTACAACAAGTTGGCTGCGAAGAAAATTGGCTCGCTCGAAGTATTGGAGAAAATCAATCCGAACACGTATCGTTTGCAGCTTCCTAGCCATATTCGTACGGCTGACGTATTTAATGTGAAACACTTGCTGCCGTATTTTGATGACTCCTCTGGAGAGGATACAGGTTGCACGTTGAGGTTGACGTTTCTTCACCCTGGAGGGGATGATGCAGCAGCAGTAAGGGCGTTGGATTACTTGGAAAGCAAGGATTGCAACAAGGATGGTGTTTTAGTTGAAAGAAGGCGTGAGCTGGACAAGCAGAGGTGACGTGGCAGATGGGTTGAGCTGCCAGCTGGCGCTGTGATGAACCACATGAGCTGGCCGAATGGGTTCCTGGTTCATTCATGATTTTTTCTCTTTTTCGTAGTCTTTGTTTGATTAGGATTTGTTCTCTTTTCCTAGATAGGATTTCTTTCAGTTTTAGTTTAAGTTATTTTAGAAGTCGATTCCTTGTGGAAGTCGACTTATTGCTTTTCCTATTTAAGTTGTTAGAATTCAATTTGTTAAGAGCTTTTTTGTAGAATAAAATTCATAGATAGTTTTCTCAAATATCCAATTACGATTTCTTTGCGAAGATTGAAGTATTTGAAGCCTGTTAACAATCCTTCATGCGCGAAGTTGAATGTTATCAGTAGGTTGTTTTCTAATTGTCTTTTGCAGATTTTTCTCGTATAGCTTTTGCTACACCACATCTTCACAAGTTGGGCATTTTGAACATTCATGCTCCAACTTGAGGGGGAGTGTTGAAGATCAATTTGGGAAGATGTTGATCCTCATAACAACAGTCAACTTTCCTTTAATTTTGTAGTAATATAACTTATTTGATTGACATGTAAATAGCTTAATTTTCTCCCCTGTTTTAGTAATAGAGATTGGTGCTAGTTGTCAAATATGTAATTTCTTGTTTTATTCTTTTCCTTTTGAGTTGTATATATACAAGAGTTTTTGTATAGAATCAATAAGAAGAAATATTTTCTTTTTTAGAAATCCCTTTATTTTTTACACTTCTAACCATTAATTTTCTTCATCTCTTTTTCAATAACTTGTTTCATGTCATAAGACTTCTGAACATTCTCTACGAATCTCTCAAGCTTAGAATTTACAACCATTTTCATTGACGATATTAAATTTCTTTTGTAGAAGTTTGCAATTGTTTTTATCAAAAGTTTAAATAGAAAATTGTCACATGTAACAATATGCTAAACAAAACACTAACCATCCAACTCTTAGAAGCAAATGAACAGAAATTCAATTCAATGAGAAACATCAAGCAAATAAATTCATTAGAAATGCTATTATATATATATATATATAGTGAGTCTCTCATGAGGGATCCCTTATTTTAATTTCGGTAAAGACCATGATGAAAACACATTGATTTTAATGAATTTTAATCTGAATTTTTTTGTGGATAATGAGTTCAATGAAATCTACATATAAACAAAATTTGAGAATTTTCCGAGCACTAAAACTATTTATCCAAATTTTGTTAAATATGAAGACATCGAAAAATATGGGAAATATAGGACAATTCAAGAAAAAAAGTTATATTATTAGAAAAATTCTCAAATTTTGTTTATATGTAGATTTTATTGAACTCATTATCCACACAAAAATTCAGATCAAAATTCATTAGATGTATTTCCATCAAGGTCCTCACCAAAATTAAAATAAGGGATCCCTTACGAGAGACTCACTCACAGACTCATATATATATATATATAACATAATTCTTAGATTTTATCCATTTCTATGTAAAAGAGCTTCGTGCTTAATGCTTAATTAATGCTTTGCAAACAAAATAACATCTAGATTTTTGTGACTGACTTTGTTTTTGCATAAGCCTAATAGAGAAAATGTTATCCTATCTTTGTTCACTACAATGTGATATACGAGCCTTACTTATAAGACTATGTTTTTGATTGAAATAAGTAGATTGGTAATTTATTAATATTCGAATCCTTGAGTCTATATCTAACATAAAATATGAAATAACTGAGTTTTTAAAAAAGGCATAATTAACAGAGGCACCAAGCCAGGCGAACAACACAGGGCCAAAACAGACCCAACAGCAACAGCTCAGGCAACAGCCTTGCCAAAGGCAACCCATCCAGAAAAACAAAGAGCAAAAGCCACCAGGAGCCAACAAAACAACAAACAAAATAATACCAAAAACAGAAAGCAGACAGAAACAAAGAGGGCCAAGCAGAGGCCACACCAGCAAGCACAAAAACCACACCAACCAAACAATCAAACATCGCTCCAGCACA
Organism: Acer yangbiense; assembly: GCA_008009225.1. Taxonomy (NCBI): domain Eukaryota; kingdom Viridiplantae; phylum Streptophyta; class Magnoliopsida; order Sapindales; family Sapindaceae; genus Acer; species Acer yangbiense. The sequence goes on from CM017769.1 coordinate 23,301,933, forward strand.
CCTCATCAACACCATATTCCGAGCCTTTTTTAGCTAAAATATCAGCGTAGGAATTGGAGGATCTAGGGCAGTACTCCACCACAGCAAGACCAAAGCTGGCCAACCAATTAAGAATATCCAGAATAACCTTCTCGTGATTGTTGTAACCCTTGCCATTACCATATACCCACCCAACAGCCGTTTTAGAGTTGAAGTGAAAATACATGTTCATTTAGCTTATAACCAATTGGGATACAAAAGAACCAACAATAAAATCACACAATATAAGATATTTGTACGAAAAAGCTGGTTACAAAGTAAAAACCATACATTTGAAGAAACTTAAGAAGTTGAAGAAACTATAAAAATATATGTCCTGGGTTCGGTCCCTAGCAGCCACGTTTCTCTTAGAGCCACTGGAGGTTTACCCGGCTGTTAACTTCAGGGGATGTCTTGTGGGATTAATCAAGGTGCACGTAAGCTGGCTCGGACACCCACGGATACCAAAAAAAAAAAAAAAAACTATAAAAATATCATTAATTCAAAAGGGTAATAATAATAAACAACCAAGGTATAATTGGTTTCCAAAATAGAAAAAGCTTAGAAAATATGTTATCTCAAATTAGAAAAAAAGTGAAAAATATATAGAGGCACGGACCATTAAAGCAAATGTAATAGTCTTCCAATGCTCTTCTATTGGAACCAATATTCTGGACCTTTTCTGTTCAAAATACAAGAAAAAAAAAAAAAAAAAAGCTCACTAACAAACATCTAAAACAATATATATATATATATACACAATTTTTCTATTGTCAGTTCGTCCTGATATAAAATATATTAGGACGAAGAATGTGGACCATTAGATTTACATACTTTGACTCAAAGTGTATGTGCGCACTTATCAAAACTTCTCCATAATCTATGGTTCACATTCTTTATCTTGATATATTTTATATCAAGACAAGAATATATATATATGAAATGAAATGCAATGAAAATTTGAGTTACGTACCTTTAGTGGTGAAGTCATTTTTGTAATATAATTGGGCGAGACAAAGCCCTCCATGTACACTTCCACGTTCCCATTATTTCCAATGTCCAGTACCTCTTATGTCATACCATCTAACCTATTTCGAATACCATGAATCTCTATATTCTTACATTTCGCATCTTTTGTATTGCAAAGAACCAATTCATGCGTATATGATAAAAATAACATTGTTTCAGAATTATTCGAATACGATAATGACTTCAAGCAATAGAAAGATTCGTATATCAAAATTCTAGTCCAAGATCCTTTCTTGCCATATCCAAAATTAAACAATGCATGCTACTAGAAAAAGAATGTTTTATGACACTTTTTTATGATAGTGTTTTTTATCTATCAAACCCATGTGATGGTTTTTTAAAACCATCATAAAACAAAACCATCAAAAGTTAATGAGGCTTGTAAATGATGTCATCTAATATTGACGGTTTTAAAAACTATCAAGGAGTGTTGACGTTTAAAAACCGTCAAGAAAAGTTGACATTTCAAAACCATCAACAACAGTAAAATAATACAAATAAAATAAAATTAGTGAATAAAAAAATCTAAAGAAAATTAATTGAAAATAAGATAGTAAAATAAATTTTAGTAATATATATATTAATGTCATTCTAACCTAATTTCAATTGAATATGTTTTTCGGAATGAATTTCAATTGAATATTTGAATAATGTAATTAAAAATGTTTATTTTAATCATAAATTCTCTTAACAGTTATTTTTTCAAAATTGACATGGATCATGTCTCTACCCTCACATTATAAACACCAAAAGTCCAAAACCCTAACATTTCATTTTAACTCTCTACCAAGCTAGCCGCCACCTCCTTTTGTTTCCCAAATCCTATTGCAATGGGAAGCAACTCAACTCCTCTAAATCTGGTCAAGTAGGATGCAACCATGTCTTCCGGAGCCGTCACACTTCGCACCACACCTGTGACCTGTCCAAAGTAGCCGGACTCTACACCATGCGGTTCGAAGTCGCCGGACATTTACCACGCCATTCGAAGTTTCCAGACCGTCACAACACTATCCAATGCCCTAGAAATCCATCCAAGTGTTGTCGTACTCCATGAGAACACCTCATGTTTTACTAGGACATGTTTTTGTTCTTTATGTTGATATGATTGAATCTCTAAGTTTAAACGTTTTCCAGTAATACGGTACTAGCTGTATTCTTACTTTTTTTTATTTTTTATTTTTTTTATTTCGTTTTTTTCTTCTTGAAACAGGTAATTAATTATACAAGATATGGGAAACTCATTACTGGTGACATTTTTGGCATGAAAGGGAAGATTTGAGGCAGAGTTGGACTCTTGGATTCATCTCATAGATATTGGTAGAAAATTAGGTTGTTCAATATTTGTACTCTTCCACCCAATGAGATTATTGTTTCATTGTTTGTGTTTAATAAAATTGCAAATTTGATATTTTTTTTTTTTTTGCACTGCAAATTTTTTTTTTTTGCTTGTATGTGAACAATGTAATGTTGTTGGTAATCTAGGATTTCATTTATAAAATTACATTATAAACGACAAGATTTAATTTAATAATTGTAATAATTTTTTTAAAAAAAAATAAATGAATTTATGATGGTTAAATACCGTCAACATTTAAACACATGATGTTCAATAAGCGTCAAGAATTTGTGACGATTTTAAAACCGTCATTAAATCATTCTTGACGCTGAGATTTATGACGGTTTTTAACCATCAAGAATGTGCATTTATGACGGTTTTTAACCATCATAAACCTTCATTTTTCTTGTAGTATATGCAAAAAAAAAATTTGGTATGATGTCGGGTGGAGGTAAGGTTTTGAACTTCTCTTGCACCAAATCAAACGGACCAATCAATAATGTATACCCTCAATATCTTCTGAAAACTAATGGATAACTTCATTCAGAGCG